>JAVXUP010000188.1:0-673151 GCA_033070095.1 Escallonia herrerae
GGAGTAACAGACGAATATTTTGGCTCTACGGTCTGTGCTAGCGTTTTTAGCTTCTCATATCAGCAGGAGTGGATCACTTTTGTATAGGATGCTGGGTGCCTGCACTGAGTCAGCTATGCATTTGGGAATTCCTCAACGGTTTGGCTTCTACAGCTTTTTGAGCCCTTACCTTATATTAGTTGGTTAGTTTGTCAGCTCCTGGATGGGCTTGTCATCCAGGAGCTGATTCTTGATACATATTTCTATTTAGCGGGGGGGGGGGGGGGGGGGACTCAAACACTGTTTTTGTCGACCAGTGAATAGCAGCAAGATCCCAGTAAAGTTAGACATTACGCACGGAATAATGACAGGATAGTTAGTGAGAGGAGAAGGAGAACTATTGGCATCATTGTGCGGGCATCTCCCGAACGCGAGGACAATAGAGCTTGGCCTTGCCTGCTCTGTAAAGCCACTTTCAAGAATCATCATCACATAAACGGTTGTACCGCCAAGCCCTCCCCGCCACTGGTATTATTATTGGGACTCATCAATGAAAAAGCAATAACTTGGCTTTGGTGCTTTCTGATAAGCCTTGTGCCCTTTGGCAGAAGGTACGTGCCTGTCTCAGTTGTCTCTTCTTCCATAATTTCGGAAAGCTGGTTCGTGTCCCCTCCCTCCCTCCCCTCCCTTCAATGTCTTCACGTTGGCAAATCCCAAAGATAATTTAGTTTGTTTGACAATTTTTTTTTAATTTTTAATTTTTTTAAAAAAAAATTAGAAAGCAGTTTAATTTTTTTTTTTTTACAAAAATAAGTGGGTGTTTGATAACTCAGTAATTTTTTTAGTTTTCTTTGTGTGTTTGATAGTCTCGTTTCTTTTTTTTGGTAGTTTGCGGTGGCCAACAACGGTGGTGGCCGGCGGTGACTGGTGGCTGCCGACAGTGGTCTCCGGCGGCTGGCAGTGGCCGCAAGCGGTCGGCGATGGGAGGAGGGTGGTGGTGGTGGTCTAAAAAAAAACCAATTTTTTGGACTTTTTAAAAACAGTCTTAATTTAAAAACTGAATGAAAAAAAAAAGGAAAATGGTTACCAAACGTAACTTTTTTTTTCAGTTTCCAAAACTAAAAAAATAATGTGTGTCAAATAGGAACTTAGGCTCCGGGGTCGGCTTCCAACGTAGGTTTTGATAACTTTAATTGCATAGGATAGGATTGCTGCTACAAGTGTTTTCCCCCATGCATAGGATTTGCTGCCACAGTGTTTTCCCCCAAATTGGTATCACGACAAGAAAAAGATTTCTAGCGACGAACAATTCCGTCACAAAAAAGTCCACATTTCGTCGCAAAACACTTGTAGCAACGGACAATTCCGTCACAGAGAAGTCTAGCAAATAACTCCATCACCAAAAGTTTGGCGATAGAATTTGAAAATCCGTCACTAAAAAACTAACTTTTAGCGAGGACAATAAATTAATTTAGCGACGGACATTTTGTCGCTAAATACAATTTTTGTATTTTAGTTTAATTTTTTTCCCTAAAATTATTAATTTTGAAAAATATTTAGCAACGAAACATTCCACTGCTATAGTTTTACCGACGGAATATCCGTTGCTAAAAGCCTGTAGAAAAAGTAATAGAATATAGTGACGGAATTTATCGGTAAAACTTTTAGTGACAAAAAATTCTGTCGCTAAAAGTTTTAAAAAATTCTTTCATTGCAGACTTTTACAAAGAAATAAAATCTAGTCGCTATTTTTTTTAATTTTAATGTTTTTAATACCCAAACATGTAAATCATTATTCCAACACTCAATTCTCAATCAACATTAGGTTTAAATAATTACTGATCCATCAACAATTATTTAACCATATATATATATATATATATATATATATATATATATATATATATATATATATGGGAGCTGATCCGTTGATAGCGCTAGCAAAATGGGGTATTTTGCTAGCGCGATCTGACCGTCCATCCTGAAAGATGGACGGTCCAGATCGCGCCTTTTTCTAAAACTGATCCCCGTCCGCCATACAGTCTCGCGGACGGGATTTTTACCTTTTTGCCCTCCTCCCATGTCCGCGAGACTGTCTCGCGGACGCCTTTCTGTTCCTGACATGTGTCAGGAAAAAGGCGTCCGCGAGACAGTAGCGGACGCCTCTAGGCTGACACATGTCAGGACCTGTCCTCTCGGTCGCCTATAAAGTCTCGGGCATAGCCCCGAGAACTGTCCCGTCGGTCGCCTAGAAAGTCTCCCTAATTCTCGGCTCTTTCAGCAAAATTTTTGCGGGCTTTCAGATTCACTTGCTTCCATTTTCAGCACCCTTCAAGCTTCGAGTAACACTTGGTTCAAGCATCACTCAAGCAAGGTAAAGTTTGTGATCTTGCTACCGTTTATCTTAGTAATTTTAATTTGTTATGTTCAGTAAATATATAATTAGCAAAATGGGAGACACTTTTGAGATTATGTATATGGTATCCTAAATCGGTCTAATCGTCAAGATAATTTTGAGATAATAAGCGTATTCTATTTCTACATAGGTCTTTTTCACAATGTCTGATTTCGTGTCGAGCTCCAGCACCCCCGTAGATGCTAGTGATCCGTATCTAGGACGAACCTTTCAAACGTTGGAAGAAGCTGGAGAATGTTTTCGAGCTTATTCATTGAGGGTTGGTTTTGGCATTAGAATAAAAACTACAAGAACAAGCAGCGTATCGAAAAGGATATGCTCTCGCTTATACGAGTGTCATAGGGGCAGAAACCCAGTGCAAAATGAGACACGCGTAGGCAACGATGACAGTGATGATGACGAAATAGGGTATGCGCGGAGAAGACGGGATTGCTTTGCGCGCACGAATTGCCAGGTCAAGATGTTCGTAAGCTATAAAGCCAAACAAGATCATTGGCTTATTACCAGCCTGGAACTGGCACACAATCACCCGTTAGTAACCCCTTCTAAGGTGAGTCAGATGCATCAACACAAGAAGATGGGTAAGGTCGCGAGGAGCCTAATTCACACAATGAGCGATGCGCGGCTAGGACCTACCGACATGATTAATGTTCTTGCTGAACAGGCTGGGGGAATTCAAAATTTAAACTTTAACACGACAGACGTTCGTAACGCGGTCCGAACCCATAGACGAGCCGCGTATGACCTCAATGATGCGCAAGCGACAATGAGCCTATTGAAACGGATGCAGATGGAGGACCCGCAGTTTACCTTCGACTATAAACTTGACGACGAGCATCGAGTTAGCACAATTTTTTGGGTCGACGGTCGTTCGAGGCTAGCTTATAAGCATTTTGGGGATGTCGTGACTTTCGACACCACATACCGTACCAACAAGTACTCGATGCCGTTCGCTCCTTTCACGGGCGTCAATCATCATTATCACTCCATCCTGTTCGGGTTCGCCTTGTTAAGGGACGAGAGCGAGAGTTCTTTTGAATGGTTGTTTAGGGTGTGGCTGGAAGCAATGAACTTCAAAGCACCGACTGTTATCATCACCGATCAAGATTTGGCAATGAAGAAGGCTATTGCTACCGTCTTCCCAGATACTCGACACAACTTGTGCACTTGGCACATAAGCAACAAATACCCGGAACGTCTGCATCACATGTACGCAAAGTATCCAGACTTTAAACAGGATTTTGACAAATGCGTCCTCAAGTCATTAACGATTGAGGAATTCGAGGAGAGGTGGGAAAAGCTTGTTCGGGATTACTCATTGCAAGACAACGAGTGGCTCCAGCACTTGTACGGGCTCAAAGAGCAATGGATTGGCGTTTACACGAGAAGTCATTTTTCTGCGGGCATGAAAACGACGGGCAGGAGTGAATCTATGAATGCCACGTTCGATAGTTATGTGGGTACAGCTACCAATTTGAAGAGTTTCGTCACATCTGCACAAAAAGCGGTTGCGTCGTTGTTCGTGAAAGAAAGGGCTGCAGACTTTGCAACCACGTACAAGCAAAGGAGAAGGTTGCTTGAGACCCCGCTGGAGCTGAACGGTGCCAAAGTCTATACGAAGGAGATCTTCCTGCTATACCAAGTAGAGCTGCAAAAATCGGGCCGATACAGTATATACAAGGTGGCAGAAAAGTCGTCGCGTGAGTACAAGGTTTATTCGCTCGTGAATGACCTCGTCCCTGAGAAGCTGCGCAGAATTTATACGGTGACCCACGACACATTGACGGACTCGGTGACATGTGTTTGCAAGAAGTTTGAGTTCCATGGCATCCTGTGTAGACACATTCTGCGGTTTTTCACACAGAAGAATATCAGGACAATCCCCGATAAATACGTCCTGCCACGGTGGACGAAAGGTGCAAACAGGTTGCACGGTACCATTTCCTTTCCGGAGCACCCGTATACTGACTTTGAAGAATCAGAGACGTTGCGGTATAATCATCTGGTGACGATGTTCACCCGTTTGTCCGTAAAGGGTGCTGCTACAATGGTCGGATATAAACATCTCCTCGAGGTAGCTCAGCAGCAAGAGCCCATCGTCGACCAATTGGAAGCAGCTTCAGTCAGCAATGCGGTTGACACCGAGCCTACGACGGGATCAGAAGATGACGAGCCGGGGGAGGGAGACGACAATGATATCCGGCCTTCGGATCCAATTATATCGCAAACGAAAGGCCGCAAGAGATCTACGCGGATGAAAAGCTCTATTGAGACGGCAACTCAACCAAAAAAGCTAAGAAGGTGTGCATTGTGCAACAAAATGACCGACCACGACAAGCGGAACCATTACAAGGCACTGGGGATAAGTCCAGTGCCTTTGCAAGACGGGGAAGAAGATGATGCCGAGGATGAGGACGAACAAGCTGCAGTGGAACTTTAGTGTACTGAATATTTTGTAATAATCTTTTATGAGCCATCAAAAGTGTCGGACATTTTGTAATAATATTTTAGTAATGACTCGTTTGTAATAACCTTTACAATCATTTTTTTATATGTGATTTCTTACACTGTCCGCTACACTGCGCAGCACAACATTAGAAACCTAAGGTATTAAAGAATACCTCTCCAACACTTAGTTTTTTTTTGTTTTGGTTGTCTTCTCTACGTCCGCTATACTATGTAGCGGACGGCCCCGCAGAATACCCCTCCAACACTTAGTTTTTTTTTGGTTGTTTTCTCTACGTCCGCTATACTATGTAGCGGACGGCCCGCAGAATACCCACCTCTCCAACACTTAGTTTTTTTTTTTGGTTGTTTTCTCTACGTCCGCTATACTATGTAGCGGACGGCCCCGCAGAATACCCCATCTCCAACACTTAGTTTTTTTGTTTTGGTTCACTTCTCTACGTCCGCTATACTATGTAGCGGACGGCCCCGCAGAATACCCACCTCTCCAACACTTAGTTTTTTTTGTTTTGGTTGACTTCTCTGCGTCCGCTATACTATGTAGCGGACGGCCCCGCAGAATACCCACCTCTCCAACACTTAGTTTTTTTTTTTTTGGTTCTCTACGTCCGCTATACTATGTAGCGGACGGCCGGGCAGAAACACTGATTATCGAACACTTGGTTATTTTTTGAACACTTGCCCTGCAGATAGACAGATATCCAACACTTGGTTTCCCACCGTTAAATCATATCGGTCAATAAAATCAATCGCATTCAATAAATTTTTTTAAAAAAAGTGTTGTAACGTTACAATGTGAATTGGGGAACATCATCTCTCGCGGGAATGATGTTCCTTACACGGATTTACAATAAACCTAATAGCTCTAGGCCGGCCATTCATAATTTGCCAAGCAATCCTATACCTAAAGTCTTGTATGCATTCTTCGCTCCAGACAGTCTTCTTGAGGCTCTCAGACCGGCAAATGTAATCCATGTACATGCAGAGGAAGACGCCGCAGTCCGAGGAATTATGTTGCTTGGGCCTACTCCTCTTCAATCGGAAAATGAGGACCGGCCTGCGCGATACCTTCTCCCGACGCCTACCATTGACCAGGGCAGCAAAAAGATTCTGCGAGAACCATAATAAGCATTAAACATAGCTAGCAAAATAAGATTAATCAGTTTTATAATATGCAAGTTACAACAAGAAGGAAACAGGATCTTACCATGGCATCCAACTGGCCTATGCCTCGGTACATATCAATCACAGGCATCACGTCGGTATCATCGTAGAGACTGTCGACGACTGAAACCGTGCTCTGTAATGGTTCGTAGCAAACCAAGTACCAGTGGGCATTCCCTAAAAAGGGGATTAGAAACACGTCGGCAACACTTGCGCTCACTGGACTATCCCTAGCAAGATATGCTTGTAGGTTAGGGGACGGTTTCCACTGGGCCATGGTTCTCCCCTTCCTTGCATTGCCCCAGTCGTGCCACTCTTGTACTAGGAGCTGATGAAAAAAAGCATCCAAGATAAACACGCGCGGACCGATGTTTGGATGCTCCCGACACCTTCGCCTCAGAATTTGCACGTAGTGCGAGATGACACCGCTGTCTAACCAAGCTCCCGGCGCCAGCGAGGCGATCTCTGTCCACGAGGCATTGTAATCCAAGCCCTCGGGGTGATCCATGTCATACGACGCTCCGTCTTGGGGGGCCCCGCTAAAATAACGGGCTCGGATTAGATCGCATTTATGCGGCTTTAGGGGCCTGGCTGGATGCCCTTTCGGATATTGCCCTCGGGGGTCGATCGGGGGATATTGGCCTCCAATTCCTTCTTCGGCCGGCTGATATTCCCCTCCGGGGCCGCCAACTGGTCCCGCCCACGGGACAATGGGCAGTGCCTCGGAGAAACCGTAGTTTCCGAAAGGACAGTCTTGCGTGACTTGAGAGAGGGGTTCCGGGAACAAATTGAAGGAGGGGCCGCTGTAATCGCCCCACGACGCTTGAGCCTGTCCCATCCCCGCTTCAGAGGTACCACCAACTCCCTGACTCACCCCTGAAGCCTGTCCAGAGGGATCACCGTATCCCTGGCTGACGCCCGTATAACCCATTCCCGGGCTGACTCCCGAAGACTGGCCCGATGCTTGGCGCAAAAAATTCCCGCAGCCTAAAGCCAATGTCGCAGCCTGTTGGCAAAGATCCTCGCCCATTGCGCTCACCAGATCCCTCCGCTCACTCAACTTCTGGAAGAATGCAAGCGAGGCATTAACCTACATCCAAAGAGATAAAAAATTAAGTAACTTCAATCAGACATTTATATTCAACTAATTTGGTTCAAGTCAGACTTGTTGGGCAACTTACGAGATTGTATGCCATACGCTCATCGATCTGACCCCTAGGCGCATACCTCTCCCCACGTTCAAAGTTTACAGGGGCTACTCTCCTCCGCGTGATGCGGTAGTACCACTCATCGTACTGATCGATGCTGATAACGGGGTCTGGCTCCGAGACGATGGCCGCCAGTGTGTCCTGCCAAGAAGTCCAAAGCTCTATTTCGGCCGCGCACAATTCGTACGCATTGGCGGTGCCAAACACTCCGACATCCGGTGGGTTCCTGTTAACCCTCATATCCGGGGCATCGACTGGCAAACCCTGCTCCAACTCAAAATGGCGCATTGCTCGGTCGGGCAGCTGCCACTCTGCGACCTCGAAATGGATCAGGGGTGTGCGCTGCAACCCGGAGAGCGTGAAGACGAACGACTCTCCCACCCGTCGCGCCAAACGTATGTACGGTGCCCAACGCATTTGGCCCGGAGATAGACGGTCGAACTCCCCTCGATAGTACGTAATGTTGTGATGGGGATCGACTCTCCTCTTGTAGTGGCTAGCCCTCCGGCTGTACTCCCAAGCACACAACCGAGGCCAGACTTTATCGGTTCCATCCCTACGCGTTGGTGCACCGGGAGCAAGGTGTTCGTAAGACCACACCTGAGAACATCAAAAAATTATATTTATATCGTCGATTCAACAAAAATAAAACACAATAACGAAGACATGATTTATATGATATACCTGCAATAGCGAGAGACATGCACATATGGCTTTGGAGTTGGGCCTCGTTGCCTTGTGCAATGCTCGGTACAGATACGAAAGAACCGCTGCACCCCAGGCATAATCCCCAACCTCCGACAGGTTACCCAACAACGGTAAATATTTCACGCTGACCGTGTTCTTCGACGTCGTTGGGAATAAAATTGCCCCATCACCCACAAGAGGAAGGCCTTTGTGTACACCACAAGCTCACGGCCCGTATAGTTTTCCGGCAAAACCCCGTAGGTATCTACCAACCACTTCAACTTTATACCACCAGTGCTAAATTGATCCTGGGGTATCGAAGTGAAGAAGTCTCGCGCTGTTCTCTTATTCGTTGCGTCTGACGGAGGAGCAATTACCGGCCGCCCCGTCACCGGCAACCCCAAGATGAACCCTACATCTTCTAGGGTAATCGTCATCTCTCCGAGCGGGAAGTGAAACGTATTCGTTTCACTTCTCCACCTCTCAACAAGGGCACCTATCAAGGCCCGGTCAAGCTGTTGAAAGATCTGCCCATGCGTGAAAATCCCAAACCCAATTCCACGCAGTATCCTTTTCTGGGACTTGTTCAATTTCCATCTCGTGAACTCGCGAGATACTTCTACGGTGGTGAGAAGTTCTCTTTCCTACGAATTATTAATAAATACAATTTAAGCAAAATGAACGGTAAAACAACGTTCGTAATAATAAGAAAGTTGATAAATAATGTATCTTACTCCACCATCCCATATGAGCGTACTGATATGGTTGGCTTGGTCGTATAACACGGATGGATCTTCTGGTCCAGGGATAAATTCCATTTTTTGCAACTGAAACTATGGAATCGGATTTTACAAACGCTAGCACATGAACAAATACATACATATATAAATCCTCATCATCGCTAGCACATGCTCAATGCATAATCAAAACCACGCATAAAACGCAATATTGATCACAACTATAGATTAGAAACATGTAAAGGATTGATTTTGTGAACTTACGTGATCTATTAGGGTATTAAAGCTGCTCTTATGAAGAAATTGCGCAGATCTGCTTGCCAACGCCGCTGGGAATATTTGTGAGTAGGAAGAACGGAGAAGAGTGTAGAAGTTATAGGACTTTCTTTTGGGTTTGAATATATATATTTGCTGTCCGCTGGACAATATATATTTGCCGTCCGCTATATAGTATCGCGGACGATAGACTTTTGGTTGTTTTGGTTGTTTTCTCTACGTCCGCTATACTATGTAGCGGACGGCCCCGCAGAATACCCACCTCTCCAACACTAAGTTTTTTTTTTCTTTTGGTTCTCTACGTCCGCTATACTATGTAGCGGACGGCCCCGTAGAATACCCACCTCTCCAACACTTAGTTTTTTCTTTTGGTTGTGTTCTCTACGTCCGCTATACTGTGTAGCGGACGGCCCCGCAGACGCTGATAGACTGTCCGCTATATAGTATCGCGGATATACATACCGCAGAAAATGGTTGGCACGGACCAGACATTTAGTTCCGACCTTCCCGAACCCCGGCCTAAGCGGAGGGCCTTATATCCGCTATATATATAGAGCTATACAATGTAGCGTAATGTAATAAATTGGAATAAATTGGCGCCCGTAATGCAGTTTTAATAAATTGAAATAAATTGGCCCCGAAGACTTGTTTTAGCGACATAGTAGGTTAATGCTATTTTAATAAACTGACGCCCGAAGACTTGTTTTAGCGACGGAATCAACAATCTCAATTTTTCCAAAAAATAATGTACGATTCATAATCAACGATCTCAATATATCAAGGCAACAAAAAAAGGCACAATTAAGCAAGAAAAAATTTGAAAACATAATAAACAAGAACATAAATTTTTTTATTATAATAAACTATGGTTCACAAATGGGGTACGAAAGCTTTTCACAAGCGCTCCGATCAAAGATTACAACTTGAAAATCCCACCACCCAAGGTGTTCGAACACTACAAAGTCCCCGAGTTCGAGGCCATGCTGGCGCACGAAGACGTTCCAACCCTCTGCGAATTCCTTTTTTTGGGATCGGCCGGGCTTCAGCTTGATTTCAACCTGCCATGCCCCCTTGCGGCTATATAATCTTGCACTATCATGAATTGTTGTAAATTGATTGGTAAATGCTTCCGGTATGTCCTACCAAACACAATACAAAAAATAGGTTAGTTTTGGTTAAGAAAAACAAAAGATCAAACTTTTAACACACGAAAATACAGAGAAAGAGAAAGAGGGATAGCCTACAAGTTCATGCTCAAATCCCGGCATCATGACTTTGAAAAAGTGTTTGCCTACCAGGTGCAAGTTGCCAATATAATCGTAGGCGTAGGTGGTCTCCGATCCAGAAGCCATCGAGATCGGCGTTGAGGGGAGGACGGTGGTGTCGGCGGAGATGTGGGTGACCGGAGATGTGGGTCGCCGTAGATGGGGTAGCGGCTTGGGTTAGATGTTCGAGAGAGAGAGAGACGCCGTCCGCTACAATAATATATATAGCCCGATCTGATTAAATATTTATAGCAGGAGAGAGTGGACGAAGGGACGCCGTCCGCTACATTGGAGATTTCCCACAAAGCGGACACTGTTGACGTCACAGATACCAAGGGGACAGTTCTCGGGCTCTGACAGAGACTTTATAGGCGACCGACGGGACAGGTCCTGACATGTGTCAGCCTAGAGATCGTCCGCCACACTGTCTCGCGGACGCCTTTTTCCTGACACATGTCAGGAACAGAAAGGCGTCCGCGAGACAGTCTCGCGGACATGGGAGGAGGGCAAAAAGGTAAAAATCCCGTCCGCGAGACTGTATGGCGGACGGGGATCAGTTTTGAAAAAGGCGCGATCTGGACCGTCCATCTTTCAGGATGGACGGTCAGATCGCGCTAGCAAAATACCCCATTTTGCTAGCGCTATCAATGGATCAGCTCCCTATATATATATATATATATATATATATATCCGATATATCGACCGGTGGGAAAAAAACTTATTTCTCCACCAAACCGCTACTCTTTGTAGCGGTTGCAGTTATTCCACACAAAAACTCAACCGCAACACTTTGTTGCGGTTGGTATAATTGAGCCGAAAGCCAACCGCGACTCTTTGTTGCGGTTGCGCCCCCTCCCACTATTCTCCTTCCCCCTTCCCCATGGTCACACTTGTCCTTTCCCTCTTCCCCCGTCCTCCCCTCCCCCATGCCCCCCCATGCCCAACCGCAACAATGAGTTGCGGTTGGCCCCCCTTCCCCCTGCCACGTGGTGTCCCCCTTCCCCGCCACGAGGCCTTTCCCCCTCCCCCATGGCCCCCCTTCCCCCGTCCTCCCCTCCCCCGCCAAGTGTCCTTTCCCCTTCCCCCATGGCCCCCCTTCCCCCGCCACGTGGTGTCCCCCATCCCCGCCACGTGGCCTTTCCCCCCGTGCTCCCCTCCTCCGCCACGTGGCCTTCCCCCTTCCCCCAGTCCTCCCCTCCCCCCATGGGCCCCCCATGCCCAATCGCAACAAAGAGTTGCGGTTGGCCCCCTTTTCCCCTCCCCCAACCGCAACACTTTGTTGCAGTCCCCCGTGATGGTCCCCCCTCCCCCCCCCCGTGATGCGCCCCATGGCCCCCCCTTCCCCCTCCGTGATGCCACGTGGTGTCCTTCCCCCTCACTCACGGATTTTTTTTCTGTCTTCTTTCTTCTCTTTCCTTCACTTTTTTCTCTTTATAATCCCTCCTCCCCGAACCCTTTCTTCCACTCTCCATCATCTTTACCAACTGTCTTCATACTCCATATCTCACCTACATAGTCTCCACAACAATACAAACAAAAAAAATTTACGCTAGAAGATCGGTGGATTCGGTGGATTTTTCTTTAAATATATCAAGTCAAAACAAGTAAGTATTTTGAATTTTCTTATAATTCAATGTTAATTTCAAAGTTCAAAAATAGTCATTGTAGACTCAAATCAAAGATAACGAAAATACAAATTGAAGGAAACAAAAATCAGATCAATCGGAGATCGGATGAGTGGTATTACATTTATAGATTCCAAAATAGCGATTTTTTAGGGCGTCAAAATTAGGATTTTTTACGAATTTATAAAAAATAGCTAGAGCTAGATTTTGCCAAAGTGCAAAAAAGAGACCCTAGTTATTTTTAAAAGATCTATATCAGGGAAAAATTTCAGATTTTTTCAAAGACTGGAAAGGGGTTAACTGATACGGGGAACCTTGTAACTTTGCAGTGTAATTTAAAATATCAAGCCAGCGCGATTTCGCGCGAAACTTTTATGAGAACCCTAGGATGTTGGGAAGTTCCATCCCCCAGGAATTCGGGCCATTCCGAAGTTGTTAGCTATTTTTTGGCCGAACGAGCTTTTAAGCGCTCGATCCGGACACCGGTTCGGGATTTTTGGGCGAAAAGTCCGTAGAATACTTTTTAGATCAAGAATGAATTCGGAAAGCTAAAAATAGCATTTCAAAGCACTTTTGAGATTGTTCTGATGCCAGGGGCATTTTGGTAATTTGCCACCCCGAGAGGGGTATTTTGGTAATTTTACGGTGTTAAGTTTTTCAAAGGACTTTTTAGTCCAGAAATGTAAGTAAAACACCTGAAAGGTTGTTTTGAAGCTGGTTTGGGGCGTTAGGGTGATAATGAACCCCCGGGGGCATTTCGGTAATTTGTCGCTCATCGGGGGTATTTTGGTAATTGAACATTGTAACACAACTAGAGGAAAGAGTAGGGGTGTAAGACACCCGAAAAGTTATTTTAAAGTTGTTCTGAGATGTTTGTTGGGTCGATGGCTGCCAGGGGGTATTTTGCATAAGTTGGGGGTGTTTTGGTAACTCATCCCCTTTAAAATTTGATAAAGGAAATATTTGGTATATAATTGATGTAATACATTTAAAAAGTGGTTTTAAAGCGATTTTGAGGTGTTGGGGCTGTAGCGGCCATCAGGGGGTATATTGCTAAATAACCACGTTGGCGCTAAATTTTAGGGAACTAGCGTAATTAAGCGTTCGGAGTGGTGAGAAGTGAGGAATTGTTTTAATACATTGAAATAATGAGATAATGACTATTGCTAATGCGTTGGTAAGCTAGGTTAAAGATCCATTTATAGTTTTGGAATGTAAATATTATGGATGCTAAGTTGGTTTACGATTATATTTTGTTCTTAGATATATGGATTTCAACGCCGGACCTCATGATACATCAATCCTATACGATGACGATGACCACGTCGCGAGGCACGTATTTGACGGTGTCGATAGGGGTGTTTTGGAAACAATTCAAAGCACAAGTCACCACGATGAGTGGGTACTAAACGAGGAACAAATACAACTATTACACCGTCAAAATTTATCTATGTTCACCGATCCCGGGATTTGGTCTCGACACGACGATTGCCTTATATCCGCTCTAGTTGAACGATGGAGGAGCGAGACGAACTCATTTCACTTCCGGTTTGGTGAAATGACTATTACATTAGAGGACGTCGGATTTATACTTGGAATCCCATGTCACGGCAAACCCATTACTTCGAGCAAAACGTCTGCATCCATAGCGAAGATGGCTAGGCAGTATTTCCCGGGAATTCCGAGGGAAGCTCTTACAACGAACGGCATCAAACTTAAATGGCTGAGAGAGCAGTATGGCGTGCTACCGGATGAATACACTCCTCACGATTTCGTGACGTATACGAAAGCATTCCTTCTGTATATTATTGGAGCCATATTACTTCCGACGCATTCGAAAAACACGGTGCATCCGAAGTATATGGTGTTCTTGGAGGATCTTGAGGAGGTATACTCGTATTCGTGGGGTTCAGCTGTCCTTGCGCACCTATATCGAGCACTGCACAAAGCTACGAGAAAAGGTGCCAAGTCCATTGCCGCCTGCCTCACTCTATTACAGGTTTGAGCATTTATTTTCTTGGTTGACGTGTCAATATATTCGTGCATTAATGTGCTAATTCCAGATAATGTTTGCATTCACAGGTTTGGTCTTACGAGAGGCTACCCACGGGTCGTCCACAACCGCGGGAATATTCCGATGAGACGTGGCCTAGGGTGTGGGCCTGGGGGCCTACGACCAACCGGAGGAGACGGGTAGACCCGCACCACCATCTAAAGTTCTATCGGGGGGAACTAGAGATACTCAATGCATCCCAGGTGACGTGGCAGCCATATAGCAAGGTGATGCATCGGTTGGATGAGTGGTGTTGGCAACTTCCGGTGTCGTACGTGCTGGCAGGTTTGGTTCGGGTGCCGCTTATTCACTTCGAAGTATGTGAGTTTCAGATGCCCGATCGAGCTATGAGGCAAGCTGGCTGTCTACAAGGGATACCAAAACCCGCTGTAGACATGCGGCCATACAGGAGTGGTCGAGGGCCGAACTTCGAGGTGCCTGATGCCTTGAATTTGTTGAGTGACGAGGTGCAACAGTGGAATACTTGGCAAGAAACATATGATAGCCTTGTATCGCTGAAGGCCGACAGCATCAGCATTGAGGAGTACCTGTAATGGTTTCTCAAGGTGACGCGCACGAGGGTGAATCGCCAGGCGAGGAAGACATCGTATGCGCCACGTGAGATCTATGACCAGTTCTGGGCATTGAACATTGTAAGTCATGCTAGTGTTGTTTCAATTTTTATTTGCGCACCTTATCTACCATGCCTGAAATGATTAGCCATATTTTGTATGCATGTTTTTTAGGTTGACCAGGGCACTGAGGTGTTCAAGCAGCTGGAGGGGTTTGACTGGTTTGTCGCGCAGGCTCCTGACAATCTCAAGAGGTCCATTGAGAGGTACAAGACTGAAGTTCAAAACTTTAGTCTTGCGTACCGGGGTTACCAAGGGGAGCCGTCTAGTCGCTTGCCTCCTGACGCGTACGACTATCAGCCCCAGAGTCAGGTGTGGGAGTCGTCTACTCGCTTGCCTCCTGACGCGTACGACTCTCAGTCCCAGAGTCAGGTGTGGGAGCCGTCTACTCGCTTCCCTCCTGACGCGTACGACTATCAGCCCCAGAGTCAGGTGTGGGAGCCGTCTACTCGCTTGCCTCCTGACGCGTACGACTCTCAGCCCCAGATTCAGGTGACCCAAGTAGGAATCCAGGCATCGCGCCCAAGCCTCCGGTCGGATAAAGGACAACCGACGAAGCCATTGAGTCCGGCCAAAAGGGATTGGATCGACCGGCACTACTTTGGGCATGAGCCAATCGCTACAGCAGACTTTCCTGTTGCTTCATTCCTAGCTCACTCTGATCTAAGACTGTTGGCGCCGAACACAGATATTTCAAATTTTCTCATTGACGCTTATATAGATCTGCTGCGTGTTAGAGAGCTAAATTATAACCCCTGCCAAACTTTGAAGCTCAACATGTATGCCTCTTTTGTTATCCCCTTCATGGTGAATAGCATGAAGGAGTTCACAGAATGGAGGAGGAAGCGAGGGACAAGCAAGGGTGAATGGCGACCATCTGCAAACGTGCTTTCCTACTTGAACGCGGACTATCAATGTCACGCAGCTGAGGCGAACCTAATCATGCTACCTGCTCTTCATGCAAGCCACTTCTTCCTATTAGTTCTCTTTCCAGAGAATAAAGTGGTCCACATATACGATAGCCTAAGGGAAGACGGACCTGGTCGGCAGCTGGCGCAGATGTACTCCACGTACATCAATGCGGTGGTTAGTTTATATCTTGACCTTCGCTCATAGTCTATTCTTCTTGTTACATAGGCTTGATAACCTTTTTTATTGTTGGATGCAGACTACTATCATTCCACTAGCGTGTCGACATTTGAAGGGGGAAGCCATCACGAGCAAAACAATGATAGATCCTTGGACGGTCGTGACGATAGAAAACCGACCAAAGCAATATAACAGTCATGATTGCGGGATTTACGTCCTCAAGTACATGGACTACATAGCTCGCTCAGATGTGCTCGAATATGATACGTGGTCTCGAAACGATGCCTTGACGTTTAGATATAGGATAGCCTGGGAGCTGAAAAAGGGTGTAGCTAGACGCCTTCCTTACCATTATCCTGAGATGTAGTAGACGTTCGTATGTTTTATTATTACTATTGTTGGATTTTGGATATTAAGGTTTGAAATTGAATTAGCCTTATTATTACTATTGTTCGATTTTGGACAATGGGCTAACTAGCGTGCCTAAGGTACAATGAGAAAAAAAAAAGTGACAAAAAAAATTACGTAATTTTTCGAAAGTTATGAATTAGGCCCTAAAGTGTGCCCGAACAAGCCCTTCATAGGAAAACCCAAAAAATAATGTGTCTCGTTTTTTTCGAAATTGATACAAATGGGCTAACTAGCGTGCCTAAGGTGCAATGAGAAAAAAAAAGTGATAAAAAAATTACGTAATTTTTCGAAAGTTATGAATTGAGCCCTAAAGTGTGCCCGAACAGGCCCTTCATAGGAAAATTCAAAAAATAATGTGTCTCGTTTTTTTTCGAAATTGATACAAATGGGCTAACTAGCGTGCCTAAGGTTCAATGAGCAAAAAAAAAGTGACAAAAAAAATTACGTAATTTTTCGGAAGTTATGAATTGGACCCTAAAGTGTGCCCAAACAGGCCCTTTATAGGAAAACTCAAAAAATAATGTGTCTCGTTTTTTTTCGAAATTGATACAAATGGGCTAACTAGCGTGCTTAAGGTGCAATGAGAAAAAAAAAGTGACAAAAAAATTACGTAATTTTTCGGAAGTTATGAATTGGGTCCTAAAGTGTGTCCGAACAGGCCCTTTATAGGAAAACCCAAAAAACAAAATGTGTCGCGTTTTTTTTCCGAAATTGATACAAATGGGCTAACTAGCGTGCCTAAGGTGCAATGAGAAAAAAAAGTGACAAAAAAAATTACGTAATTTTTCGGAAGTTATGAATTGGGCCCTAAAGTGTGCCCGAACAGGCCCTTCATAGGAAAACTCAAAAAATAATGTGTCTCATTTTTTTTCAAAATTGATACAAATGGGCTAACTAGCGTATCTAAGGTTCAATGAGCAAAAAAAAAGTAACAAAAAAAATTATCAATGAGCAAAAAAAAAGTAACAAAAAAAATTACGTAATTTTTCGGAAGTTATGAATTGGGCCCTAAAGTGTGCCCAAACAGGCCCTTTATTGGAAAAGTCAAAAAATAATGTGTTTCGTTTTTTTTCTTTCTGAAATTGATACGAATGGGCTAACTAACGTGCCTAAGGTGCAATGAGAAAAAAAAAGTGACAAAAAAAATTATGTAATTTTTTGGAAGTTATGAATTGGACCCTAAAGTATGCCCGAACAGGCCCTTCATAGAAAAACCCAAAAAATAATGTCTCGTTTTTTTTTTAAATTGATACAAATGGGCTAACTAGCGTGCCAAAGGTTCAATGAGCAAAAAAAAAGTGACAAAAAAAATTACGTAATTTTTCGGAAGTTATGATTCCCCAAACAAAATCACAAATTTAAACATTATAAAAGTTCAATTTATACAACTGAAACATTAACCCTAACACTCATCATCATCATCGTCCTCCTCGACCATACTGCCAGGTTCGATACCTAACACTTTATAATGGTTTCTCTTGTCATGATCAGTCATCTTATTACACAACGCACACTTTCGCAATTTTTTTTGACCCGTTGCTTCTTCAATCGGATTCTTCATGCGTATTGCTCGTTTTCGCCCTTTTGTTTGAGAAATAATCGGATAAAAAATGTCATCCTCCTCACATTGCAGGCTAGTGCCGTCAATGACTGGCTGTGAAGCTCGATTGAATCTACCGGCTGGAGTCGTCCGACTAGTCGGAGTGTCCCGTCTTTCTGGTAATGCCATCCTAAACTGTGCAAGGTTAGCCTTATCCCGTGCGGCTGCTTCAACTTGATACCTGTACCCATCAAATGTTGACGCTGCATCCAATGATAAACCGTGCATGATGTTACAAAGGTGATTATATCGCAGCGTCTCAGATTGCTCGAAATCAACTGAAACATTGGGCACGTAAGGAATGTGACCGTGGACTCTATTGGCTTCCTTCGTCCACCGTTCCAAGATATACTGTGGAGGGATTTCACGAGCATTCTTGGCGCTAAAAACCCTCAACGCGTGTCGACAAAGTATACCTTTATGCTCAAACAGTTGACAGTTGCAATTAACCAACCCGGTGTCCATACAAACTGCTACGGTAAAATGTCTTCTGCTCCTCGGAGCCGACGAAGAGCACGGATTGGCAAAATTTGTCACATTTGTCAAAGCATAAACCTTGATCACTCTGGTGGAATACTCGTGCAACTTTG
The DNA here is from genome assembly GCA_033070095.1 of Escallonia herrerae. Taxonomy (NCBI): domain Eukaryota; kingdom Viridiplantae; phylum Streptophyta; class Magnoliopsida; order Escalloniales; family Escalloniaceae; genus Escallonia; species Escallonia herrerae. The sequence goes on from JAVXUP010000188.1 coordinate 18,199, forward strand.
TCATGCGATATTGATTCGACTTTAGTAGTTCCTCTTGAAACTGTCTAAACATTTCCTTGGTATAGACTTGAGCCGCATGAGCCTCCAAAGGTGAAAAAACTACTATGACTCTTTCTCTGTAAACTGTAGCCGCGTCGGCTTCTCTCTCAAGGAAAAATTATTTGTCAAGGGCTTTCTGCATCTCTAGTACGAACTCTGTTATACTTGAAGAATGGCCTACGTACCCATCAAAGAATGCATTCATACCTTCGCTTCTCGAGGTCGTAGTCATTCCGGCTGCAAAAAACTTCTTGGTGTAGGCACCGACCCACTGTGTCTTGATCTCATACAACGATTGTAACCATTCATGATTGTGCAAATGGTAGTCATCCATTAACTTGGCCCACCTCTCCTCGAACACGTCTACCGTCAACGATTTCTTCACACATGTATTAAAGTCAGTCTTGAATGTCGGATGGTTTGCATATACATTGTGAAGCCGTTCGGGATATTTGTTGCTTATGTGCCATGTGCACAGGCCATGGTGAGTATCTGGAAGGACCTTAGCGATTGCATTTTTCATTGCCAGATCTTGGTCGGTGATGATGGTCTTTGGAGGAATATGATACATTGCTTTAAGCCACGTTTCAAATAACCACGTAAATGACTCCTCCGTCTCATCCCTAAGCAGGGCAAAGCCAAACAAGATTGACTGATAGTGGTGGTTCACCCCGGTGAACGGAGCAAAAGGCATAGAGTACTTATTTGTGCGGTATGTGGTGTCAAACGTCACAACATCCCCAAAATTTTGGTAAGCAGCTCTAGAACGGGTATCCGCCCAAAATATAGTACTAATGCGGTTCTCATCATCCAGTTGGAGACTATAGAAAAAGCCAGAATTCTCACTCTGAAGGTGCCTGAAGATATCAAGTGTAGCTTGAGAATCACTCTTACCGAAAGACTCTCTCCTCTGAGCACGAAGTTCATTTCGAAGGTCTACTTCGTTGAAACTCAACTTGTCAATCCCCCCAGCCTGGCTTGAGAAAACCCCCATCATTCTAGAAGGTGGAATTTTAGCCTCGGCCATTGTAAATATCAGTTGTCTGTGTGCCGCGCTTATTTCTCGGTGTTGATGAATTTGACCAATCTTACTAGGGGTCATCAACTGATGATTATGGCTCAACTCCACTCCCGTCACAACCCAATGGTTTTCATTTTTCCGGTGTACTGCATACACATGGGCCTTGCAGCCAGTACTTATAAATGTGTCGCGTTTTCTTTGTCTTGATGGCCCTTCGTCACTGATCCGAACAACCGGGCGTACATACGGTGCTCCTCTATGACACTCAAATAGTCTTCCACAAATTTGATCTGTATTCGCCCGTTTTCTAGTAGTCTTAGTTCTAATACCGAAACCTATCATTTTCGAATATGCTCTATAGTATGCTTCAACTTCGTCCAGTGTTTGAAAAACTTGACCCAAGTAAGGTGGATCAGAATCTTCACAAAAAGTATTTCCTCCAGTTGCATCCATATTTATACTGAAATCTAAAAAATAAAAATTATATCATTCTCAACAAGTCATAGAATTAAATAAAATAAAAATAAAGACTCTTTCCTCCAGTTGCGGAAAATTTTACAATGTTCAATTACCAAAATACCCCCGATGAGCGGCAAATTACCGAAATGCCCCCGGGGGTTCATCATCACCCTAACGTCCCAAACCAGCTTCAAAACAACCTTTCAGGTATTTTACTTACATTTCTGGACTAAAAAGTCCTTTGAAAAACTTAACATCGTAAAATTACCAAAGGGGTAAATGCACTTTGCCCCCTATACTTTAAGGCGATTGCAATATGGCCCCCTCTTCTAAAAAATGTTGCACTAAACCTCCCTGCACTCATCAAAACTGTGCAAAAATAAACGGCCGTAACTGAGCTTATCAAAATGTCACAACTACCCTTCTTTTATATAGAGTTGAAAATCCGTTCTCAGGCCATTTGGGCCATTTTTTGTGGGTAAAGGTGGTGGTGAAAGAAAATGGAGAGAAGAGTAAGGACCGGCGGCGACGGCGTAAGGGGCGGCGGCGCGGGCTTGTTGCTGCCGCGGGTGGCGAAGGGAGAGAAGATGAAGGAAGAGAGGGGGGTTAGCGTCGCCGATAGGGGGAAGGGGGACTGCCGGCAGAGCGCGGGGCTGTTGCGGCCGCGAGGGGTGAGGGGAGAGAAGAGGAAGGAAGAGAGAGGGGGGCTACCGACGGAGCAGGTTGTTACAGCAGCGGGGGTTGGCATCGCCGATGGGGGGAGGGGGCTGCCGCCGGAGAGCTCGGCTGTTGCGGCAGCGGAGGGGGGGGAGAGAAGAGGAAGGAAGAGAGATGAGGGGGTCGGCGTCGTCGACGACGGAGAGTGGGCCTGCCGGCGTGAGATGCCATGGTTGGCGGCGCAGGGGTGATAGAGATTAGGGTTTTCTGTGGGGGAAGGGGAAATCAGGGATTTGGAAGGGCACGGTCGGGTCGGGTCAGTCGGGATATGGGTCGGGTAGGGTTTGGGTCGGCCTATGACTGTGAGGAAAGGGGTCGTCGCGGGTCGGGTTATATGGATTTGGGTTATACCCACTGAATTTTTGAAAATTCAACTTTTCATTTTTTTTAAATTTTTTTATGTTGGTCTTTAAAAGGAAGGTTTGCAAATGAGTTAAAATGAAAATGGTCACTGTTTGCAAATTTTCTAGGGTTTGCAAATGGTGTAAAATGAAATTGGTGATTTTTTTGGGTGATATTTTGCAAATCTTTAGTATTTTAGTAGGTCAAAAGTGTAGTTTCGTCTTAAATTGCAGATTCTAGGTTCCAAATATTTCCCGCTAAAAAACGGTGTTAACTTGGATAGAAACCGTTAGTTTTGCACAGTTTTGATGAATGCAGGGAGGTTTAGTGATTCATTAGAGTTTAGTTGTGGTTTAAGGTTAGGGTTAGGTATATATTAGAGTTTATTTACGGTAATTAGAGTTTAATTACGGTTAACTAGGGTTTAATTAGGAGTAATTAAGGCATAATAGGGTAAATTAGGACTTAATTATGGTTAATCAAGTTTAATTAGGGTTAATCAGAGTTAATTAGGTTTTATTAGGATTTTTTGTTTAATTAGAATTAATTTGGGATGTATTATTGTTTAATTAGGGTTATTAGGATTAATTGGGAGTAATTAGGGTTTAATTAGGGTTAATTGGGGGTTTAGTTAGGGTTAATGTTTTAATTAGAATTAATTAGAGTTAATTGGGTTCAATTAGGGTTACTTAGGGTTAATCATGGTTAAGGGTTAATTTTATTTCTAACAATTATAACATATAATTCTAAATTATAATTATTCATATAATATAAGTCCAACATGTAACAAAAATATAATTCTAACATGTGATTAATATAATGGTTAACAGCTATAATAAATATAACATATAATTCTAACATGTAATTATTCATACAATTTAAGTCTAAAATGTAACAAAAATATTATTCTAATATGTGATTAATATCACGGTTAATAACTATAATTACATGTAACAAAAATATAACTATATCATGTGATTATAACGATAAATAAAAAAATCTAAATACGTACAAGTGGAGTGGGGGTGGTAGCAGTGGCAGGTGGCAGGCGGCAGGCGGCAATACTGGTAATTTGACAGTGGCGCACTATAGTAGTGGTGGCTTCTCACTTTGGCTTCTAATTACTGGGTGGGGTGACGGCGACAGTGATGGTCACGACCGGCTGGAGAAGGGCTTGATATTCGGTGACACCGAGGTGAGGGAATGGAGGTGCGATGGCGCCCGTAATACTTGTCGGGCGATGGCGGTATGCGGTAGAAATAGAGAGAGAAAAGAGAAAGTGACGGGGAGAAAGAAAGAAAATAAGGGTTTTATTCTCAGGACTTTTAACAGCGGACCTATCCGTTGCTAAAAGTCTGTCGCTTAAAGTCCTATTTAAAAAATTTTAAATGACTTTTGTGACGTATTATTCCGTCACTAAAAGACCCTATCCGTCACTTAAAGTCCTGTTTTAAAAATTTTAAATGACGTGTGCGACAGATTATTCCGTCGCTAAAAGTCCTATTTGAAATTACTTAATTTCTCTAGCGATGGCTTTTTATCGACGAACAAGTTCTGTCGCAAAAAGCTACTTTTACCGACGGATTACATTCTGTCACTGTTACTCATTCGCTAAATATTTTTTAAAAATATTTAAAAATTTTGACCAAAAATAGAAAATTGGAAAAAAGCGATTAGTGATGAATACTCCGTCGGTTTAAGTCCATCGGTAAATATCCCTCGCTAAAGGGTTTTACCAACGAAAATGTCTGTCGGTAAAAAATTTAGCGACGGATCTGTCAGTAAAAATCCGTCGATAAAGATTATTTTTCTTGTAGTGTTTCATACTAATTCTTTTATCACTAATAATCTTATGATTTATCCTTTTTAAATTTGGACGGAAATTTGAGTTTACGTGCATTGTTACATTTGGTTTCAAAACCCCAGTCTTTTGGTCGTTTATTACTTGGGCCAACTATTTTATATGATTGGTTTGTGATATATTTTAGTATACATAATTTTTGGTAAGCTATGTCACGTCTACGTAACTTTTATGCTACTGAGTTACCCTTGTAGATTGGGACATACGGTAACTTGGTCGGGCGAGACAACGGAAAGGCGGCAGTGGAGTGCAAAGAAAAGCTTCAAAATCCTAATTTTTTATTTTTTGCATCATTTCATCATCTCAACCGTTCATTATTTTTGTTTTTTATTTCATAACATAACAAATCAATATCTAAACCACAAAAAAACCTAAAATCCAAAATCCCTAACCACTAGATTGTCATATTGTTGTTCATTGTGCTAGCGTCTCGTCTCCAATTGTTATTCTTTTTTAAATAAATATCCTCCTTCACTTCATCTTATAGACAAAGAAGATGAAATTGAGAAGAAATTTCTAAAAAAATTGGAGCCTATAATTTCCCTTGGGGGAAAACATTGTTGCTTTAACCTTCTCTAATGATAAGGATGATGTTATCATAATCATGATCAATTACTTGTTATTAGATCTGAAACTTTTTTTAGTGTTAAAAGTTTGTTAAATTGCCACGCTGCATTTTTTATGTGATTTTATTGGTTTACTGCACTAATATCTATTTATTTTATTTTTTGCGCCTCACTTCAAAAAGGCGTGTGGCTACGCCCTGTGCCTAGGCTTCAGGGACCTTTGCGCCTTAAGTGTGCCCGCACCTTAAATAACTATGACCCTAACTCATAGAAATTACGGTTTGATGGTTTTCAATGGTGTGGTCAAGTTGGATTATGCATTGGTGGTTATTGGTACGCGTCTATGGTGGGTTAATAGTGTTGATTGTAGTACATGGGCTTGACAGTTCTTGTGGGCCTGCCAGTGGGTAGATTTTTATAGTGGGAGGAGAGAGAAAAGGAGGACGGTGAGGTGATAGAGGCAAGGACAGTAGTTCTTGCCTCCATGATAATCAGTAGCGGAGCTGACGGGGGGCATCGATGGGCCGGTGCCCACCTGCCATTCCATAAAAAAAAATATTTATACAGTGTATTTCACACTCAATAATAAAAATGCCCACCTAAAATTTTTAAAATTAATTTAAAGAGATGTCTTGTTAATCATTTTATGTGCCAAAATATTTAAAATTTTTAAAAAATAATATAAAATATCTTTTTAGTCAATTTAAATGCTAAATTTACACACAAATGTGTAAAGACCGAACACCAAATAAATAAAGTGAACCATAAAAAAATATATGTTTTCATTCCCAATGCCATTAACAAATAAAAAAGTCATTCTTTTACATTCCCAACTCGCAATGCCACTACCGTCCTCTGTATAGAGACTAACAAATTAAAAAAAGTCTGTTTTTCATTCCCAATGCCATTAACAATTAATAAGCTCTCTCTTCTCTCTCAAACTTTCACGCTCTTCCAAGTTCCAAGCAATCAGCGGCAATCGGTCTCCGAATCTCTGCTACTGGAAATGCCAAGCTCTCTCTCACGATCTTCCAAGCTCTCTCTCTCTCTCTATCTCCGCTACTGTAAATTGCCAATCGGCGACGGACTTCACCTCGTCCCTTCCCCAGTTCATCGGCTGTCCTGTGGCCCTCAACATTAAACGAGTTTTTCCATCAATCGTTCATTCTCCGATCACTGTCACTCTGTCAGTCGCTCATGCAGTCATGCCTCACGGCTCACAGCACAACAACAGTCAAATTTTGACATCAAAATTAGAAAGGTAACATACTAACATCTGTTATCGTTTATTCGGTTTTGATTGCCTTTTTTTAAATTCATTGAACAATTTTATTTTCTCAATTCTCAGTTAGATTAGATTTTTATTTCAATTTCGCATTTGACATTTGGGTGAGATTTATAGTTTAGAATCTTTAGATTGGGTTTTCAGTTTTCTAGTTGGGATTTGATTGTGGCAATTGTTGCCTAGTCGTGGTGGCCAGATAACCAGATTGCTGCCTGCTCAGTGCTCAGTAATTGTGGCCTTTGTGGGGTTTGTATATTTGAGAATTGAGATTGAGATTTTTATTTCAGATTGGGAATGGCCAGATGGACAAGTTGGAACTTGGAATATACTGCTAGAATTGGGAACTCTCAACCTGTGATTCTGTGAACCTGGAGAAGTGTTGCAAATTTGGAACATACTTCTCAGTGCTGGACAAGTATTGCAAATTTGGAACTCTCAACCAGTCAACCTGAACCATTCGAACTCAATAGACAGTATAAATTGTACTTAAATTTCATATTTTTAGTGCATAAATGTTTTGCAATTTCTATACCTCAGAGTATTATTTGTATAACAATTGACAAGTTCATGGTTTGTAATTTCTGGATGGATGTATATATGGCAATGACAATGTACATTTTAGTCAAGCAGTGCATCTCCAATTCGGCTATGAGCATTGTGAAGACCTGATTGCGCAATTCAAAGGGAGATGATTTTATGAATGATTGTATGATTACTTATGTCGAAAAAAGTTATTTGATGATATTCAAAATGATGTAATTAATAATCGCTTTCAGAAGATGTGACCTCGTCGCAGTCAATTGTAAAATTTCATGGCTCAAGTCTAATGTACAAATAATTTTTGTGATAATTTTTTCCTTGTGCCTACCTTGAATATTTATCATGCCTCTGCCACTGATGATAATTGCTTTCTTTCGGCAACATATTGAGCATATCTATGTGACATCATGGCGACAGTGGAGATTCAGAGGAACTGGTGGCTTTCTTCATGGATGGTGGCGCGACGGTCCATGGCGACGATGGCGTCGAGAGACGTTTGGCAACTTGTGTTACACAACTAGCTAGGGAGGTAAGGCGATGGAGGAGATACAATGTCTACCAAGGTTATAAGCACTTCGGGGCAAACAGAAAGCGTAGATATGTGATGGGCTTGAGGCAGCGAATCACTAGTCAACTGCTATCGACTCAATGATGAGTTGGCATGAGTTCTGTGAGCTGACTCGTTGAACATTGTTACTGTTCAGTGAGTTGACAATTTCATGGAGTCATCACTTAGATGTGGCTGTGGGGGATGTGGGATGTAGCAATGGTGGGGAATTAAGGGTGGTGGTGGTTATGGTAATGTGCAGTGGTTACCGTGTTGTGCGGTGGTGAGGGGATGTGTCCTTGTGGTTGGTCTGTGATGTGGAGGCGACAGGCAGTCTTGTTGCTTGGTGGTCTGTGATGTGGAGGCATCGATCTTGGATGGCGGCACTTGTGGTGGCTGCTTCTCGAGAAATAAAGGGTATTCTAGGAATTACCTTATAAGTCATGGACAATATGGTAATTTAGATAAAACCGTTATGTATTCCATGATTCTGTTTGGTCAACGAACATTGTTGCTATTTGTCGAAGCTAATAAATATACGTGTAATTTTATCTTACCTTCAAAACCTATGTGTAATTAACTAGAGATGTCAATGGGCCGGGCTTGGGCTGGCCCAGCCCAGGCCCATCGGGCATGCAAACTGGGCCGGGCAGGGCCAGAAGTAGGGGAAATCTGGGCCCAGTCCAAGCCCTGGCCCTAGGCCCAATATCTAGGGCCGGGCTTGAGCCGGGCCCGGGCCCAATATTTTTTTTCCATTTTCTTGTTATTCAAAGTAAAGGCTTGAATTACAGTAATTTCTTGTTATTATATAAGCAAATTGTAATGTAGTACTATGACTAGGATTCTTATTATTATGTAAGCAAATTGCTCTCTCTCTCTCTCTCTCATTTACATCTCTCAATTTTAAATTTCTTCTTTCATATACTCTAGGCATGTCTAATATTCACAGTTTAATGAACCTAATATTTATCCTTTTATTTCACTATAAGTCATATATATATATATATATATATATATATGTATATACATATTTATTTGTCTCTCATTTTATTTTTTATTATATGTTAAACCTTTTTATACTCTTCTTGGTGATAATCTTAACACATAACAATTATTACTATTTGAAAGAGACTATTTCTACTATTTGATATTTTACTTCTTCTTTCGTTGATGAAAGAATAACAATTATTTTTTTAAAGTGATTGAAAACTCATAAAACGATGAAAATAATATTATTATGTTACTATCTATTTTGTTATTATTATTTAATAATATAAATACTAGCTTTTATATGTATTTTAACAGTTATTTTCTTACGCACGGTGCCAATACTAATTTATATGTAAGAGGGTGGAATTAGTTGATTTGGTATTTATTGACAAATAAGTTCGGTCCATCCAAGACCGCCAATGCCTCTTCAAGGATGCTCATGATTTCTTAAGGTTCGATTATAATCTTTGTAATCTCATTTTTATTTTACGTCAAACATATCTTTGATTATTGCACTAAGGAAGAACGATCATCATGATTCATGTTCAGATTCATTACTCATTCGATCGTCGTCGGACACGCACAATTATATATAATAATGTGTGTATACAATAATACTGAGCCAAAAGAAGACCTGTGTGTAGGGCCAAAAAAGGCCAAAAATAGGGCCAACCTTAGAGCCAAAAGGAGGCCAATTTTCGGGCCAAAAGAGGGCCGGGCCGGGCCAAACCCGGGCCATTTTAGGGTCGTGCAAAAAATGGGTCATTTTAGGACCGGACCGAGTCCGGGCCTGTTTTTCAAAAAATTCGGTCTGACCCTGGCCCAAGCCCTAAGGGTTAGGGCCAGTTCGAGCCCAAAAATGGGCCAAGCCAGCTCGTCCGGCCTTTTTGACAACTCTATAATTAACCCTTGCTTTGCGCAAAAAAAAAAAAGGGTAATTAACCCTTGCCTAGTCTGCTTAACTGTTTGGCAAGGGTGGCTCATCAAAAAGCAGTATTCTGCTCAGCCATAACTTTCCTCGTGCCTAAGGGTATCTTGTCATCCTAATTATGGCCGAACTTTTTGTGCCCAAAAGGTCGCTCAAGAGCGTGTCACCCACGCCTTTAAAAAGAAAGGAACCGAAAGATGACAATGACTCCACTTAGCAATTAGTACAACTGAACAGAATGTGGAGGTTCAAAAGCCGTTTGAGACATAGAACCAAGTTTATGCATCTTAACTCTTAAAGCTAAAGAAAACTTTAGAGCAACTCCTGTTCATACATTTGATACCGCACAAATGGACGGAAATTTTTCCAGGAAAAGGCCGGAGAATTTGTTTACCCTCCCACTTTTGAACTAATGTTCTGGTGGATATTGGAACCTCTGATTAAATTAAATATTTAACAAGACAAGTATCGACACTTGTTGATAAATGAAGGTGCTGCAAAGTGCCCAGTTTATTTCTATGAGAAAATCTTTTCACTCGGTGAAGTTACAAATAAAAATCGGGTCCATCATATTCTAAGCGTATTGCGGAATTATCTCGACAATATTGGCTATTCAAAGTGTTTTGCATAATCACATTACATTTTTGCATGGAGAGACTAAAATTTTGGGTGAGGTTTGTGCGGTGATAGAATAAAATTTCTATCAGTAACTAAAGTTTGCGACAATAGACTTTGCCGCAATTTAAACCTATGGAGAGAGAGAGAGAGAGTCTCTACTATCGATTCACTTTTATTTTTCATGGTGGTGTAAATGCTCCAATTTAGATTACTGGGCTTTACTTAGCCGCATATATGTAAATAAGTAACGATATAACTGAAGTTCACACTAATTAAAACGGATGACGAGGCTAAATTAATCTGTTAGTTAAATTTACATTCTATTGCAGTATTATCAAACAAAAGATTAGTACCACTTCTTAAACATTATTAAGACAAGTACGAATTTGCTAAGAAAATAAGAATTTAGCTTTGCCCAAAATTTAATATCACTTCTGAACTATCTAGTCTAGTCTAGAATAATAACAATAACACTAATAAGAATTATTATTATTATAGAAGTAATAATAACGATAACAATAATAATAATAATAATAATAATAATAAGAAAAGAGGTCAAAGACAGGCAGCCACGTGTGACAGACAGCGGCGTCCCCTGCCGCTGAGTTCGTTGATACATGATTCAGAAGTGGGTAATGAATCTGAAGGTATTAAAGGACAAAAACAACTTTTTTGCATTCTTTCTACTTCAAACACCTGCCCTTAGAACAAGTTGTAAAGCATGGGACCCACTGACATTACGAGGGGTAGACTTTTCTAATTTTACCGCCGATATGTTTTCCTATTTGTTAGGGGACATTCTTAGATTTTATCATCCAGATCAAATACCAAGGATATATCTAAATGGAGTCTTATATATATATTAAAAAAAAAATTCTGCAACATATCAACTTAAGGCGAAGCTGATAAGTACAGAGACATCGAACATACCACGTCATCAATGGTGAAAAATTGGTCTAAGGACAAGTCTTCATGTAAGGCCAGTTCTTCTTAACCAAGTGGAGCAAGTTGGTAACTGATAAACCATACGGTCATCAAATACAAGAATGGCTAAGCAAAGCGTGACAAATTTCAGCATGGGAAGGACGTATGGTCTCCTCATGTAGGACCTAATGTCTTTTGTATGCAACGTGTCAATGAGATAGGTGTTGTAAAAAATGTGAGAATGAATGGATAAAAACTTAATCAAGAAGGCAAAACAAGTCCTATCTAGTCCCAATGCATGGCAAGCTCGGTTCATTTTAAGGGACATAGCGTGAGCTGAATGATAAAACATGTACGCTGTACACGTGACAACTCCAGATTGGATCAGAGGAACAAGATATGGGCACCCAAAACACGTGGCAACTCCAGATTGACCGATCGCAAGTCATACAATTACAGCTCAGCTATAAAAAGTCATAACTATTGTTTGAATTACTCCTCCTAACAACATCAAATACATCTATTATATAGACATCACACCTTCATTTTACCCTAGGTTAACATTTTAATCTTAAGTTAGGGTAAAACATATGTTCAACTGTCTTTCTCAATGAGGCAGTACCCATAGTGTATTAATCTTTGAATAAAGTGCTTTGTACTCTCAAAGTATTATCATTTTGACTGTGTGTCGCTCAACTGCTCACTATGAAAGTACGCTGCCTTTATTTGTTGTATTATTTACTCTTGGCCTGATTAGGAGTAGGAACAAATTAGTTAAGAGTAATCGTATCTTAAATAGCACTGAAATGTCCCAGAGTATTAGGCAGAAGAAGGAAACTCTGAGGATATTCATAAGTCCTTATTGATTATTTGGAGAAGTTTGATTGGGCACTTTCCTCCCAATCGCCAGACCATTTAAATCATTCGGGTATTGTGTTTCACAAGTGGTCCTGTCAAGACTCGTCATGCCAATGCACCTCACAACCTCCCTTGCACATCTATCATGTGAGACCACGAGCGCAACGAGGCACGCCTGAGCATTTCAAGGCAAACATGTCCTCAAACCCTTTTTCTGATAGGTCCTCAAGTATCCAGACGACGCTAGAGGAGGTACAAAGCTCGGTGCATTAAACTGTGGCATTATACGATAGAACCGTTTGTGTGATCTAGTGCCTATATTTCACATGCGCATTCCTATGCTAGGCGCCCACATAAGTAGTCTTTGATAGCTGTACCACGGCTAATCCTTTCTGCCCTCGCAAGAGGGGGTAAAACAACTCCCATATGATGCACCTTATGTTAACACCTGTGTGCTGCAATGGCTCTTGATGACTTCCTCACCATCTCATGGCGCTCGCCATCAAAGAAGTTTTCAACTCACTACCTATTGCCCCAGTGGTCTAACATTCCAATACAAAATGTGGTATGGCTCTGATACCATTTGCCCCGTATCCATGGAATTCTCACACTGATATGACCAACTGTACCTAATAAGATCCTAAGTCTTTTTCTCCATAAATTCACCAGTGTCTGGGCGATCTTAGACTCAGTGTAAAGCCTAGCGTATTGGGTTGTGACATTACAATCTTGGCCAGTTGTGTGGTCTAACATGTATATTTTTCATGGGCCACCCCTATGCTACGTGCCCAAATAATGAGTTTGTTGGCATAAAACTAAAGTAAACATGTGAACAACTTATAATAGTGACCGCCTAAGGACATTTACATTGTTTTTATGCATCTTATGTCTCTCAAAAGACTCTAGACTTCTCGCTTCAATGGAATTACAATTCATAAACGATAAGGAATATAATCCCTCATGATAACTACCTATAATGTAATTGCCTCCTACTGAAAGAAGAAAACACCATCTATTATAAATACTCTCACAAGTCTAAGGTACGCCAGATAGCTTTGACTACCTACATGCCTTCTCTCCATTCAGAACAATATCTCACATAAGTTTCGATTTAAGCATCGGAGATTCCTGCCTGACCCCCCTCTTGAGTCCAACGAGTCACTATTTGCCCATGTTATGCTTTGCGGGTCTGTTTGCGTGTTCGTTTGGTCCTGCCCAATGCTCGTTTGGTCTCATCTGATTTTTGGCCACAACAAGTAGTTTTTTAATTGGGGGGGGGGGGGGGTGTGTTTCTTTGTATGGGAACCATCCACTGCATGATATGTTAGTAAGACCATCTTTGAAAGAAGTCATCAGCCCATGTATGCACGACTCACAACATTAAAAATTGTACACATTGAGAAATTTACAAATCATAAGAAATTTCACGCTCACTTTTGGTGCCTGTTAGCCTCTCTAAAATTGCACGGTTCCCTCTTTTTGCCTCTCAAAAATTGCCTCAAATTTTTTGAGAGAACTCCTTGGAGGTTTTATATTGCTAATCGCAAGATTTCCTCACAACAGATTTTTATAGCTCTTTTGTAATTTATCTCGGCATTTCATGTGAGCTGCTCAAAGTAGACAAGAAAAGTTAGCTTCAGTTTGCCAACCGATCCTGTTTTTCAATACTTTTTGTCCCCATTGGCCACATTACATAATAAATGTGAGAGTGCGTAATTTTGGTAGAAAAAGTGTGTATGAACAAAAAAGTGCAATTAGTTTAAAAATATTACAGGTTTTTTCTTTACTTCCATTCCATCTATGCAATTTCTTGTGGTCATTAATCTTTTTTCTTTCCAATAAAAACAACGGGTAACTTCATATTAAAAAAGTTTGTGATATGTTTTAAGAAAGTAGATCCCTCCCAATATGAACAAGGATAAATATGTTTAGTTTGCAGTATTTCTTGTGGTTATTAATTTTGTATCGCTAATTAGTTTTGGTCATCTATCTAAGATGGAATGCTTTTTATTTTTATTATTGAATCATATACTAATGTATAGGTGTTTTGGTGTAAAACAAACATGCATCACAACAAAGTAATTATTACATAATGTAGAATAAACAAAAAAAATAATGTGGGTTTGGTTATTTGTGGACATTTTTTAGAATTTAAAATTATTAAACATGATAATATTGTTACGCTTATTCTTAATCAGCATAAAATTTTAGAGCGAATAACTCCTTTAGAGTTAAGATCGTAACAGTGATTTCTTGTGCATGATTTTTTATTTGATTCCTTCTACTTTCATGTTTGCAATCTACACTGTGCTCACTAGTGTACTGTTGTAATAGTGCACTTTCATTTATCTCTCCAAGGATAATTGGAAGCTTATAAACGATGATTATGATGCAGAATAATATTGTTAGGTACATTTTCTTAAAGTAATTGATTACTTAACAAGAATCCTTCTCTAAATACAAAAACTTTGTTTGGATAATTAATACAAAGACCGGTTTTAACAACAGATAATCTGTACTCTTTGTGAAAATGTAGGCATCACCCATTTCGGGATTACCCATTTCTTGTTGCTGGAGAGTACTGGGAAAGGACAGAGGGGTGAGGTGTGGGAGAGAATCATTGGGCAGGATGCGTACTGAAAAGGCTACTTTTATGAACCACTTGTACGTCTCTCTACCTGTCTCAAGTCTCAACTTTTCTCATTTACTACTCTTTCTCTCCCATTGATTGCTCAGGTCCAATTAAATGTTTCGTCCCAATTTTAGGTTAAATTAACCATTTCAACTTCTAGTCTGCCTTGTTTTCCCCTTGATTTAGAATCACTACAAGATGTTTTCCCCTTAATTTAGAATAACTACAAGATTTTTTACGGCCTGTACTTTAATTATATTTTTTTATTTTTACAATGATGATGAAATATATATATTTAATGTGTACTTTTATCATTTTATGTTTTTGTTTTGAATAAATATACTCAAACAGTGACAAAAAAGTGAAAACACATTTGAAGTATTTTTTACTTCTATCAACAACTTCTCCCCCACCTTGCATCGCTCACTTTTGGATCAATAGGCTCTACGATGAGGCTGGTCCGAGTTTGATGGGTATGAAGGTGGGCGAAACAAAGATGGTGAGCCTGGCACCAGGAAAATGTCAGGGTGTTATGTGGGGCGGAAATGTGGGTTCAGCAGTGGAACAATGGCAAAAATGGTGGGTTTGTGAGTGGCGGCAACAAAAATGGATTGTCGATCCGTATTAACTTTCAGGTGATTGAGTTGATGGTTAAATTTCATTAGTTTAAGGGGGCTAATTGAAAATTTTTTGTACCTCCTACTCGGATTCCTTTCATTTGAATTATTTTTTGTTGTCATTCCAAATTTGCCCCCATGAAATGTCACGCGGGAAACGTAAAAGCACAAATTACTCTTAATTCAATGATTTTCAAACCTTACAAGGTTAAGTGCTGGGATTGGAATCTTAGGAGTTCATGTGGCATAACAAAAAAACCATAGGGGAATGGATGTGATGCCAAGGAAAGTGGGTTCGCAGTCGACGTGGAGGTGCCACAAGGAATGCAGTCCGACTCGGATGCCAAGTGTGATGATGTGAGACACAGCAAGGGCAGCAAGGGCAGAGACCAAGGGCTTCCCAGACAGAGCTTGAGGGTGGCAGTGCTGCGAGGGCGATGGCGCAGAGTGAATACACGACGACAGTCACAGTCTGATGCTTATGTCCGAAGTCAGGGTCCTGTATGTTTCTCTCTAGGATTCTAGAGTGAGAAAGTGAAAGTGTTCTGAAAATGTCCCTCTTCTCCAAATGAATTCTCAAGACCTCTATTTATAGAGGTTGAGATGATGATGTCATCATGCGACACGTGGCGCTCCCCGGGAGTGACACGTCTCCGAGGGGTCCACAGCTGTCGGTGCTCCACGGACTGTCGAATCGCATATTCACCCATGCTGCCCCGCACAACGTCGCTCTGTCTGTCTGGAAAGACTGGCTCCCACAGCGTCGGAG
This sequence comes from Escallonia herrerae, assembly GCA_033070095.1. Taxonomy (NCBI): domain Eukaryota; kingdom Viridiplantae; phylum Streptophyta; class Magnoliopsida; order Escalloniales; family Escalloniaceae; genus Escallonia; species Escallonia herrerae. The sequence continues at coordinate 33,912 of JAVXUP010000188.1, forward strand.
TGGCCAGAGAAACCCTTTGATCTAGCCTCCAATCCAAGCCCTTGCAGAGTCCCACAGGCCTGGCAGTGGTGGTGAAGACCCGACGCCCAACTGCCAGGCAGACTAGGCGCGATGCCCTCCGAAGACCTGCTCCCGTCTCGGAGTGACCCTGGGGTCATAGTCCATAGGGGTGCCAACGCAAGCCCCCAGTGCCGGAGCACATGTCATTAGAGTGGTGCGGCGACGAACGTCGTGAAGCAATACTTGGTGACGGGGCACGCATGATGAGAATGGCGCACGGGCGCGGCGACGAAGGTCGCGAAGCTATAGTTGGTGCCGGGGGCACGCATGATGAGAATGGCGCATCGCGAAGCTATAGTTGGTGCGGGGGCACGCATGATGAGAATGGCGCACGGGCGCGGCGACGAGAACGTCGCGGAAGCTATAGTTGATGCCGGGGGCACGCATGATGAGAATGGTGCACAGGCGCGGCGACGAACGTCGCGGAGCTATACTTGGTGCCGGGGGCACGTATCATAAGAATGGCGCATGGGCGCGGCGACGAAGGTCGCGAAGCATATACTTGGCGCCGAGGCACACGTCATAAGAATGACGCATGGGCGCGGCGACGAAGGTCGCGAAGCATATACTTGGCGCCGAGGCACACGTCATAAGAATGACGCATGGGCGCGGCGACGAATGTCGCGGAGACGGTGCACGGGCACGTGTCGGGTGTCCCGAAGATGGGATTTGAGTTGAGTATACCTGTCATAACAAGATGATGAATGCAATATGTAGTAATGACAAAGTTAGAAATGATGGTATGCGGTCGTCATACGACGGACGTCGCGAGGTTCATGCGCGACGGACGTCGCAAGGTTGGTGGCGACGGACGTCGCGAGGTTGGTGCACGACCGACGTCGCGAGATTGATGGACGACGGACGTCGCGAGGTCAACGCACGACGGACGTCGCGAGATTGATGGACGACGGACGTCGTGAGGTTGATGTACGAACGTCCGTAAACATCGCGGAGGTGCGAAGACTTGAGAAAACAAGTGCGCGCGGGAGGGGAGGCCATAGGCCAAACATGGGGAAGGCCAAGGCCACCACCCTTGGGGAGGCCGAGGCCGACCCCTTGGGAAGGCCGAGGCCAACCCCTTGGTGAGGTCGAGGCCGACCCTAAGGGGTGGCCAAGGCCAATGGCCAACTCCCATGAAGGGAGGCCAAGGCCACTCCCCCTTTGGGTGAACTTCGGGTGCGTCGACGGTAGGTGCTTTGATGAGCAATGACGAATCTGAAAGTTGTGTTATGACAAGCGTGTCGACATGAATCGTACCCACGTGACAAATAAGGTGCCAAAGTCACATACGAAGTGTATGAGACGAACAAAGCGCGGAAGGGACTTTGCGCAAAAAGTGAAGAACCGGGGGGGGGGGGGGAAGGCCAAAGCCAACCTCCCATGGGAGGCCGAGGCTGACCCCATGGCCTTGGGTGAGGCCGAGGCCGACCCCATGGGGTTGGCCAAGGCCTTTGCCCCTTGACCCCATTGCCCGTCGGTCGATGTTTTTGGTGAAGAAGTTCTCGGGTGGTTTTGGTGTGACGAACGTGCTACCGTGAGTGACGTTGATGTAAAATAATTGGTGACTAAGTCGAACGTGAGGCGTGTGAAGCAAAGAATGCACGTGACTTGGGCACGCGCACTTTGACCAATTCGAAGCGTTGAATACTGTGCTTGTGTGGACGTGTCATGCCCAATGGGAATTCAAGTGGACTTTTGAGTGTGACCAGAATAGGTTGGGAACAGGATGTTAATTAGCGGAAGAATATTCTATTGTTAAACAACGGTGATATTGCAACACACAAAAATTATGTTTTATCGTTGAAAGAGTATTAAGCCTCGAAGATCGCTATTGTTTGCATCTCTCTTGGTCATATTCTTTCACACAATGAAAACTCTACTTGTGTTCAATTTACACATGCATATCTCAAGTCAAACTTGGAGAAGCAGTTTGCGTACTTTCTTTGATGCTTATCTCTAATACCCACACTAAAGGTTTGGTATTAGTTTGGCCCGTCTATGTGATCGTGGTGCGACACATTCAATGTTGAATTTTCACTCTTATTGATGCAAGCCCAATCGCGGGGTGTGCTTACAAACACCAAATATTGGGGTATTAACGGATATTATATCGTTACGAGTAAGTTAAACACGAGAGAAGTAATTATTTACGAGGGAGAGTCAATAAAAGAATACATCGTTACGGGGAGGAGGACTTGAAGAAAACAGTAGTAAAACACTTGCAGTTCATTTTATATTTCAACGTGTAACAACCTTTCTTACATAGAAGATGTGACAGTTTGATTTTTGACCGTGACAACATAACTCGCAGGTAGTAAAATTTTAAAATAAAGACTTGGGAGCAGAGAATTTAATTGGCAACACACCTACAACTTTTGCCTTTTATAACTCATGAATATCTCAATTGTCGCGTACCCTCGTTGTCTATTCCCAACTTGTGGAGACTACTTCATTAAGCCAATAAAGTAATCTCATTACCCGAACCAAAACCACTCCACTTTAAGACTCAAAAGCTCTTCTCTCCGGATGGCCAACGCCATCATCACACCCACCGCTACATCCTCCACCTCCACCTCCACCAGATGCACCGTCAAGCGAAGGAAACTCGACGGGCACCACCAGCACGACCACCAGCAGTTGCTCCCGGGTCTCCCTGATCACATAGCCCAGCTCTGCCTCTCTCTCGTTGACCCCTCCACTCTATACTCCGTCTGCCGTACATGGCGTCTCTTGATCTACGCTCCATCTTTCCCATACTTTTTATCCATTTACACGATTCTAGCGTCGACAGGGGATCCAGAGTCGATTTGCTTCTCAAGCTTCGATCCGATATCAAGCAAATGGAACTTACTTCCTCCGCCGCCACCTGACCCGCCGCTCCGCCTCCTCTTCCGCCACCCCTCCTTCATATCCGGCTACCTTCCCATCCAGTCAGTTTCAATCGCGGGCAACCTGGTCCTCCTCGCCGCCACGACGCACCGCATCCTCCCGGCACTCCCTCGTCCCTTAGTCTTCAATCCACTCTCTCAAAAGTGGTCCTACGGTCCCCCACTCGCCACGCCTCGCAGATGGTGCGCGGCCGGGTCGTCACGCGGGGCGGTGTTCGTAGCGAGTGGGATCGGGTCCCACTACCGCTCCGACGTGGCCCGGTCGGTAGAGAAGTGGGACCTAGGTAGCCACCACAACCACAAGAATGGAAACCAAAAAATTCCGACTTGGGAGAAGATGGGTCCACTGAAGGACGGAAAGTTCAGCAGGGAGGCTATAGATGCAGTTGGTTGGAGAGGCAATCTCTGTATGGTTAACGTGAAAGGGGCTGCGGTAAAAGAAGGGGCCGTTTATGACGTATCAAATGACGCGTGGGAGGACATGCCGGAGGGAATGATAGCTGGGTGGAGGGGGCCGGCGGCCGCGATGGACGAAGAGACCATTTATGTGGTGGAGGAGTCGAAGGGTGTTTTGAAGAAGTATGATTCGGAGACGGACAGGTGGGTTGTGGTACTGCAGTCGGAGCGGTTGAGAGGAGCGGGGAGTGTCGCGGCGGGCGGTGGCAGGGTGTGCGTCGTTCGTAGTGGCGGCGTCGGGGTTGTGGTAGTAGATGTGGTGGCTTCACCGCCTAAGTTGTGGGAGGTGGACACGCCGTCCGGGTTTCAGGCGGTGGCCATTCATGTTTTGCCCAGGTTGAGCCAACCGGATTCTCATTCCAATCAACGGTACTAGTTGTTGCTGTAAATCCAATGGAGTAACGTCACATAAATTGTCTACACTCTTCTTCGTTTTTCTTTTCAACTAGATTTATTTTCTTAAATCTTGGAGGCTTACGTAATATTTGCCATAAACTGGGGATAAAGAGGAGGTTAATACAATGCCATTTACTGATTGCTACTTAGATGAATATATGATACAGTTCTTGTGGAGTTTAACTTTGTTACTTACACATGGAGAAATTTGATAAAATCAAAGTTTTCTGTTATTGGGATTTGTTGTATCAGTTAATCATATGGACAAGAAGAATGGGTGTTAAAAAGCATCGCCAAGCCATCGAACAAGAATTCCTGCCAAGTGAAAAACCAAGCAACGAAACCCTATAAGCAAAGAAAGAAAGTATCGAGTCACCACCTGCCGTTGGAAACCAGCAGTCGCCAATCCCGACCCTTGTACATTTGATCATGGGTCGATCGTAGGCTTGGAGGTTCGATCTGCGACCCGACCATTTCAGGTGTCTCGGGGTGGTTTGCAAGGTGGGTAAGTGCTTTGGGTATGGCTGGCAGGCATGGTGCCAATGGTTCGTGGTGGGTCTGGTGGTCGAGGTACTTGCAGGCGGTGGCAGTTGGTGGTCGGTTCTGGTTGGTGGGCACCTCGGTAGCAGTTGGTGGTGGGTTGGGTGGGTCTGGCGACGGGGGTAGCGGCTTTTGAGGGCTATTTTGTTCTTGGTGAGGTTGTAAGGAGAGAGCGTAGTTTCAGGCTAGGGCTATAGTCCTCCGCCCTTCCTCCCTTGTACAATGCCCTTTTTGTTTTAGTTTGTGGTGTGTGATTGGTTTGGTTGCTAGGCACAGGTATAGTTTCAGGCTAGGGTTTTGTCATCCCTCTTCCCCCTAACTTGGTGCCCATGCTAGTTGGTTAGGTTTTAGTTGGTCGTTTGTGGTCTCGATGGTGACACCCTCGATTTGTTAGATGTTGGGGGTGTGTTTTCATTGTCTAGCGTGGTGTGGTGAAGCTCCTTGTGGTGGTATTGGGTGGGTGGTCATGTGGTGGTGTTGTGACAGAGTGGATGGGTGGTGGGGTGGTAGGTGGATGGCACTAGGTTGGGCATGTATGATAGGGTTCGCGATGGTGTGCGGTGGCTACGTGCTTTTTGTGGCTTGATTTATCTGACGGTAATATTCAAACTTTTTGAAGGTGTCTTCGGTTCAATAGAGGAGTATGGTTTAAGGGTTTATGCTTTATCCGTTGTGCTTTGATTTGCACTTTGGTGCTTGTTTTGTTAACCCTATAGGCCCAAGGTTTTGGGCAACTTATTTCAAGTCTGGGGTCCTTTACTTTGTTGAACTGCAATTCCCTGGGGCTCAAGATGTCGGTCTCACATATATGATGTTATGGTGTATATTTCTTATTCCCTCCGTCCCTAAAAGATCGATCTATTTGACTTTGCACGTATATTAAGGATTTAAGTTATATATTGTGTGTTTTTTCTATTTTACCCTTTAGAGAGAAGGGGGAAGAGAGTGGGCCATGAGAAAGAAAATTGGTTGGTAGATTGTTAAATATAGAGAGAGAAATAAAATAAAAAAGTGTAAGTGGTAGGCCAAGAGAGAGAAAATGAGTTGATAGAGAATTAAATGTGGTGAAAGAAATAGAATAAAAAAAGTATAAAAAGAGTAAATATGTAAAAATACCTACAGAATCTTTTCTAATTTGGAAGTGATCATTTTTTGTGGGACGGCCTAAAAAAGAAATATGATCAGTTTTTTAGGGGCGGAGGGAGTATTATTTTTCAAAAATAAAAAATAATGAATGGAAGGTGGGGGAAATGAATAACCTTCGCCGAACGGACCTTAATGAAGGAAACATGTCACAATTTTACCATGGAACGTTATACCGAATCGGCGTGGAAGAATTCCCAAAAGAAATTTTAGCGAGTCGCCATCTTATTTAATAAAACACAAAGGAAAATAAGAAAAACCCGAAAATGACTCTAAAAATATCTAAAGAACAATTAATCTATTAAAAACGGGAAAATTGGTTCAGGGAGTAAGTTAAATAATGGGAAGGTATTAGGCACTTACTATACTCTTTCGGCTCTACTTCATTTCTATTGTTTTTCAGCCTTAAACACATAAACATGTAAATGTGCAGTGAAACTGACCCTAAGTTTCTTTCTAGATTATTGGCTTGAATTCGACATCAGGGGTCGAATGACCTACGTATTCGGTCAGACAAATTGGAATAAAAACCATCATAATTCGACTCTAATCCTATAGGTGGTAATTATACTTCGATTTTAGGGGCTTTTTAATAAAATTGAAATTTAAGAGTTGAAAAAGTTAAGTACTGAATTCGTAAGATTAAAAACTTTAAGTGACTGAAAAATAAGTTAACCTGTTTGGTAAACCGAAGCAGATGTCCGAAAATTGTTTATTGACAAATTTATCCATTTTACCAAAATTATGCATTTGTTCATGTACTTTATAATTTCTTTTTGGAGACTAAAATCGTGGTGATGGCATTGACGAGGAAGCAATAGTAGTGGTGGTGGTGGCGGCAAAATGTGTTAATGGTAGCAGTAATGGTGCGTAAAGACGTGGTCTTAATAATTATGATGATAGCGATCAACGGTGACATGATAATCATGGCAGTGGTTGTAGTGTAGTAGATTTTAAGATGATTTTAGCAGAAATAGAGGTAGTGACAACAACGGCAATATGGTGGAGGTGGGTGTGTCCTTGTGGTGGTGTCGGTGGCAGTGCTAATAGTGGCTAGGTCGTGGTTATTATGGTGGTGGTAGCAAAATGAAATAATGGTTGTTGTGGTGGTTGTATTGTGGTAGAGGCGGTATTGCCAGCAAATGAAGCGGCAACATGGTGGTAGTTAATTTTTTATGCAAAAATATGTTAAATAACTTTTAACTATATTACTTAGAATTAAGTGATCAGCATTAAGTAATGGTGTGTTTGATAACGCAATTAAGTACTTAAAACTTAAAGTTTTCAATAATTTTTAATTAAGTGCGTTTGATAACGCTAAACCTCGTATCACTTAAAAAATTTATTCTTACCAAAAATAGACTAAAATTTTAAGTTAGGGTGGTTTTACTTAATGCTGATCACTTAATTCTAAGAGAGATGGTTAAAAGTTATTTTAACATAAAAAAAATTATTACCACCACAATGCCGCCAATTTGCTGGTAACCGCCTCCACCACAATACAACAACCACCACAACCATTATTTTTTTTTGCTACCACCATCAAAATTACCACGACCTAATCACTATCACCACCACCAACAACATCACCACAAAGACACTGTCACCTCCACCATACCATCGCTGTTGTCACCATATCCATACTCGCCAAAATTATCTAAAGATCCGCCACACTACAACCACTGCCATGGCGGTTATGTCGCCACCTATCGCTATCATCACAATTACCAATACTACGTCTTCAAGTACCATTACCGCCACCATTGACACCTTTTTGCCGCCGCTGCCACCACCACCACTATTACTCCATCGTCACTGCCGCCACCACCATCAACACAATTTTAGCCCCCCAAAAAAACTTATGAAGTACATAAATAAATGCATAATTTTGGTGAAATGGATAAATTTGTAAATAAAGAATTTTCAGACATCTGCTTTTGGTTTACCAAACATGTTAACTTATTTTTCAGTAAAAGTTATGTCGCTTAAAGTTTTCAGTTTTACGAATTCAGGACTTAACTTTTTTAGCACTTAAATTTCAGTTTTATCAAACAACCCCTAAGTCTACCCTGACTTAAAATTTTAGTTTATTTTTGTAGGAATTAATTTTTTAAGCGATACAAGGTTTAGCATTATCAAACGCACTTAATTATAAATATTAAAAATTTTAAATTTTAAGTGCTTAATTGCGTTATCAAACACACTCTTAGATTTAAACTCAGAAGTGAAAATGTCTCTTTTTCATGACTTTTGTACTAGAAATGAAATGTGATTATAAGGTAGAGAATCAATCGTAGACTACTTAACTGGACAAAAAAACTTATGAAAAGTACCTCACAAATCTGCTTGTCTTGATGACTCAGAAACATTCTGCGAGGATCCACAATTCAAGAGATCAAAAATTCTTTCCAAGTGAAATATGAAGGGCTAATTTCTCTTAAGAGATGATAAACCACTTTAAAGAAAAATGGTATAAAAGCTTTAAGGAGAAAAAACTGAGATCCTTAAAAATGTAGGCCAAGGGTCCTATTTATAGAGGTTTGGGATGCTAGAAATAATAAAGATGGCCATGTTAATCTACAATCTGATGATAAAATAAAATATTTGATGAAAATTGCAGATTGACAAATGTCAACTAACATGCCGGTTTGTCATTATTTGACCCTAATTCAATAATTATCTTTGATTTTGCCGATGGGATGTACTAGATTCACCATCTATTTTTCTGTTTCACATAAATCATTGATTTAATCACTTGCATCAAGAAAAAATCACAAATAATTTCTTAAATATTCTAGACATATCATAATTTAGACATGGACTGGACTACGTAACTTACTTAGTTGAATGGACTGAGCCTAATTACTGATTGGACAACTAGACTGCTTGATTGGATTAGACAGTTGAGTTGGCATTACAAGATAAATGACTTTTAGTACTGAATAATTCCTTTGCTAAAAGTCCATATTCCGTCGTAAATGACTTTTAACAATAGACACCCGTCGCTAAAAGTCTATTGAGATTAACCCTGTCGCTAAAAGTTAGGCGACAAAATTTGATAATCCGTCGCAAAAAAATTAACTTTTAGCAATGGGACGCTAAATTAATTAACTATGGACATTCCATCATTAACAAAAATTTCTATTTTTTAGTTTAACTTCTTTTTTTAAAAATAATAATTGCAAACTTTTATCGCCGAAATAATTTTGTCACTAAAGGTATTACCAACGGACTATTAGTGACGGAAGATCTGCCGCTAAAAGTTCGCCAGCAAAAAAGTAATGGACTTTTAGCGACGAACTTTTCGTTGCTAAAAGTCCGTCGATAATAACTTTAGCAACAGAAAATTCCGTCACTAAAAGGTTTTCAATAAACTTAAATTAAAGACTTTTAGTGACGGAAAAAATCTGCTGCTAAAAAAATATATTTTTTAATTTTTGTTAATAATTCAAATTCAAACTTCAATTCTCAATCCACATTAGGGTTAAATAATTGTTGATCCATCAGCAATTATTTAACCCTAAAACATAGTAGATATATTCAAATTTCAAATTCTATACTAATTGAAAAATAAAATATATGCAAAGTTTGTTTAGAACTGTGAACCAAATATAACAGTGTAATATCCTGAACTTTGAGAGCGGGTTAGAATAGCCATCTGTGCTCCAAAAAATAAACGGATGATAATTCTGGCAACGCTTGGGTATTAGTAGTGCATGGGAGCTGAAAAAGATTTCGGGGCAAAAATGTAGTTTTTGATATTTTGTTGGCATTTTTTGTAAATTTGAAAAATTAGAGGGGCTATTTTGCAAACTTGTACCTAGGTGTCAAAATTTGAGAAAATGGATCATAAGTTGGTGACACATCCGACTTAAATTTTTTTATGACTGATTACTTTATAACATAAACTAATGAATTACCCTTTAGAGAGAGGGGAAAGAGAGTGGACCATGAGAAAGAAAATTGATTGGTAGAGTGTTATATGTGGAGAGAGAAATAGAATAAAAAAGTGTAAAGTGGTGGGCTTGGAGAGAGAAAATGAGTTGGTAGAGAATTAAATGTGGTGAGGGAAATAGAATAAAAAAAGTATAAAAAGTGTAAATATGTAAAAATACATACGAAATCTTTCCTAATTTGGAAGTGATCAATTTTTGTGAGACGGCCCAAAAAGGAAATATGATCAGTTTTTAGGGACGGAGGGAGTATTTAATGTATAAGATATTAAATGGAAGAAAAACAAAAGAAAAAAAATTCGGTAAGAAAGGAAAGAGAAAACAAAAGATGAATAGCGACTGAGCAAGGAAGAAATAGAGAAGAGAAAGAAAACAGAGGGGAAGAAGAAGGAGCTCGGGAAGGAGAAAAGGGGGAAAGAAAAGGAAAGAGAGGAGGGAGAGAAAGAAGAAACTGGAGGATTTTCATTAGGTGATTTTTACCTCCAATTATGTGCATAATAGAAGAGACTGTGCAGTTTGTGTGTGTGCGACTGTGTGTTTCTTTTGGTGTGGTTGCAACTTAAATTCAAGTTGGAGGGGGAATGATGTGCATTAGTGTGTGTTAGGGTATAATTTGTGAGTCTAAGGGGGGAGTGTTTTGGTGCATGGTGTGCGCGTTCTTGACTATGCAGTGTGTGTGTGTACTATGTGTGCTCGGGGGTGTATATATATATATATATATGTGTGTGTGTGTGTGTGTGTAATGGGGAGATTTTATTTTAGTGTGTGTATTGTGGAGAGAGCAAGGAGTGTTTTAGGGGTAGGGTGAAATGGATGGTGTAGCAACAGGTGCTCGTGAGGGGTGTGCAACAGTGAGTGTTACGGTTGAAGAGGAGAAGAGATTGTGTGAGATTAAGGTGAAGTAGTGTGTGGGCTGATCTGAATAGTGTTTGTTTTTGTCGCTAAAAAGGGGTATTATTTAGGCAGATTTTAATAAAAATTTTTATAGCTAGTTAGGGCCAAAAGTAGACAAAGTACAAAATAGTAATCCATGATATTTTTATGAGATGTACGCTCTGAATTGTTTTTAGGAATTTTCGGCATTTGCGAATGATGCTAAATTAGTGTATCGATTAGAAGAAATTAGAGATTTAATCAGCATTAATCTGAAAATTTTAAAAAAAATCTTATTTTACTAAAATGTTAGACTTAGGCCATTTTGAGGTCGATAGATATTTTTTGCGAAACTGGCCTCTTAGCATTCAGTCCGGATACTAGTTCAGAATTTTCAGGCAAAAATATTTTAAAATACTTTTTAACCGAAAAATGACTTTAGGATGCTTACAAAAAATTGTGTTTTAAGGTATTTTGGGATTTTTTCGGTACCGAAAACCTCTAGGGATATTTTGGTAATTTGTCACCCCGAGAGGGAGGGGGTATTTTGATAATTTATCCCTAAAAGGTATTTTTGAGTGAATTCGCATACAGTAAGGTTAGTTTAGCAGTTTTACTGACGAAAATGCTATTTTGGTGATTTAAGTCCGAGATGGGCCATTTAGTAATTTTACACATAAGGGGCATTTCGATAATTTTACATACCTGGTGAGGGAGGTTCATTTTTGGAGTATGCGTGAGTCTGTATTAAAATTATGGCATTGTACTGTAGGCTGTGTTCTGATTATTGGATTGTTCCTTATAGATTAAAGCTAAAGACTTCCCGGTTAGGATAATTTAGCTGCGGATTCAGGTAGGGAATACTATCTAAACCTCGGGTAAGGACACTCGTCCGAACCGTTATTTCGATGTCTCGTACTCGTAAGTACTCCGATTTACTTATGACTAATGTCAAACACTGAATTATGTATTGATATTAGCGTGTTATTGCCCAAAAAAGCCCAATATTAAACCTAAATCGATTGTTTGGAAATCTTATCGATGCTCGCCTATTTTGCATGCTGAGCATATTCCATAATTTTTTGCATTCTTTCTTCTGAACTGTTGTTCCTAAATTTAACCGTTCGTAATTGTTCTTGCTATTTATTGTGGTTATTCTGAAATTCCGAGTGATGACTTATGTCAATATGTTTATTGTTATTGAAACCCGAATTGATTTTAGTAATTTGAGCTTATGTTAGTACTCATTGATATTGTTGATTTTGTGTTGACCTGAAAAACGGTTATGTGGGGAGGCATTATAAGGCTGGTTTGAATCTTGTATGAAATGCAGGCTAGTACCCAGTGGGACTAGTAATTATTCCGGTACATCATGCATGTATACGGCTTTGCCTGAATGACATCGTGACCGCCCAGGATCAATTTTTTATTTATTGATATTGTATATTACCGTGACTATTCCAGAATTGACCGGAAAGGACTGTCTCAAATGATCTTTTTACGTTTTGGAATGGGATCTGAAATGATCTTTTATTGATCGGTTTGGAACCCGTCGTAATAGTTATTGTTTATTTTGGTATCTACTTATGATGAATTTTGATCATTTCGAAAATCATTGGATTTTTTGATCGTTTGAAGTATTTTGGAAATCATCATCGGTTGGATTCTTTAGAATCATTTTGCTATTCTTTGGTAGTCCTTGTACGACCTTACTGAGCTCTCAAAAGCTTATCCTTCGTTTGACTTTCTTCTATAAGTGCTGATAAGTTGAAGCATGTTCGGGAATGGGTTAGGGTTATGTGAGATTCCGGTAAGCCCACCATTACTGTGTAGTGAGACCCTGCGTGGGTCGGTATTTTCAACTTGTTCTATAAGGACTCGAGTTTGTAAAAAACTTAGGTTTTAATGGTTTAAGTTTAAGCAGTTTTGTAATCTTGTATTTGAGGAATTTGAGTTGATATCAGATTAAATGTTTTGAAGTATGTTTTAATGAATAGGAATTGACAGGTTTGACTAAACTGGTAGGTTAACATTCTGGGAGTTTAGGGCGATGGAGCTCCAGATTTTCAGAGCGTTACAAATAGGGGGCTGGGACAAGAGAGGGAGGGGGATACAAATATGGGAGGGATGGAGCAAAACAAAGGGAATGGGAGGGGAAGAGGGGAAAGACTCAATGATAATCGGGATCTGGATTCTGTTGATCGTCCTCATCCACGGGGGTATCGTCATCCAGATCTGACTCTGTATGTCCAGCAACAATGTCCAGCAGGTAAAGGCACGGACGATTAATCTCGATACTAGTCGTATATAGTGTTTAGTTCATGTATATATTGACTTCTTAAAATAATTATTTTGTACTTGATCCCAAGCCCCGATCATCACAAATACCTCCTCAGCAATGCGACTAAAATGAAGTCCCCGCCCGATATGCATCATCCTTATCCTTTTTCCTCACGTGCGTCATCGTGTATGTCAAAGCACACACCTCATCCTTCTTTAGCTTCGGGTGCTCAGCTATATTCCTATATCGGACGACGTCGTGAGGCATTGACCCCCTTCCCGTGCACACAGGATCCCGATCCTGTCTGTTCTCCCTCCCAATTCTACTCTTCGCCTCTCAAGTTGGATCAATGATCCACCTATGAACCATCTGCCCCCATACATATGGTGAGATGCAATGAGGAGATACCCCTTCCATTCATCTATCGGGGCACCCTCGAGTAACATCTTCATCGCCCGCTCCCATGCGTTGTGTACCCATCGTCGATAATTTTTAGCGACGTAGGCAAAAAAAGCCTACCGGCCTAAACCTACTGCTCAGGCGACTCAAACTTGAACCTCTCTTGTAAGGCATCCAATTACACAATCAGTACAATTAATTTAAATATAAGGTACTATTAAAAAAATAATAGCTAATAAAAGGAAAACCATACTAGCCATTCCTCCCACAAGGCCTCCCTCGTCCTGACATCCCAGTCCTTCCAGTATAGCAGTGGCTCAAAGAAGCATCCCTTCACAAGGACGTCGATCTTCATTTTCTCCGAACATTCCAGGATCTTGATTTAGAATAGCATTAATATCATTAAATAAGTGTATCATAAACATTAGTCTCAAGTACTGCATTATGTGATTTTTTACTTATTGGCCCTCCTCGGTGAGAGTAACTCTCTGTTTCCACTGGGGATCGATGCGCACACAACATGTCAGTACGGCCTTGACGAGATCCTACAAAACACCAACAATACTGCAGCTTAAATATAATTAAAATATTCCATCACTAACATTATGACAAAATGCTAATATCAAATATACATGAGGTCGTCGAAACCACAGAAGAAAGAGAACCAGGGTATGGGTAGGAGGACTAGGCCTGGGGCTGGGGAAGCGGCAGTTGCTGGGGCTGGGATCGGGCTTGCCAGATGCTCGTACTATGTGCTCGTCATCAGTAGGAGATGTCGAGGTAGGAGCCATCAGGGTGGACGCAGCTCGGCGTCCACCGCGACCACGAATGGCCCGTAGTCTATCCATAACTGATAACACAAAACTGACTTTCTATAGAGGTAGTCCAAAGAAATTAATACATTATAATGACAACACGAAACTGCTACCACATGCTTTAGATTACACTAAAACTACAGAAACACTATATGAACCGGATGAACAAGTAAGTTAACATATTAGTACGGAGTAATAAAGTACACGTCACACTGGAAATATGACTTTGTTATGTCATAACATTAAGTGAAATATTCAAGTTACTTATTGCAAGGACATGCATGTTACAACATTACAAGTTAATCATCTTCATTAGTTGCCTCAGGGGGGATATCCAAGGTCACTACTATGAGATATCAGAAAGAAAATGAGCAAGAACAAAATGTACTTGGAGAAGAAGACAAAAAGAACAGAGAAAATGGATTTAAACAATTGAAAATGGCATTATGTTCTTCTCTCTCTTGAACTTCTCTCATATATTGAGAAGTTGTTACAACCGAATGTAACTTTCCTCTCTAATTTAATGGAATTATCTAATTGCGACTAAACTGGAATTTGGTAATGTATTAGCTAATTAATCACTGACTGCTTAAGACACTGATACTGGGTCATGAAGACTAATCATAGCCGTTAATGATATCTGCAAGTGCTCTCCTTTATTTATCTCCAAATTGTCATGGAAAATTGAGCTGGAGATCACAATGAATACTCCTTCATTTGCTCTCTTCACGCACCCATGTTGTTGTTGATAGGTGGAATGTGAGCTCCACGCGCCTTGGTATTACACACCTGATTTACAACTCCTTGGTTATCTTCAGGTTGTAGCTGATGTTGGTGCCTTTTTATCTTGATTTTGAGTGGTCTATTGGGGACATTCATGACACACCGAAATCACACCAAATACGAAAGCCTAATTAAATTCCTTTCTTTCTCCATTTTAAGTTCTCATAAACATAAGTCCAACAGGAATCCATTCGATTTCTTTCCCATCCCCGATTACCAATATTCAACCGAGACACATGTATATATACATATATATGTCACATGTTCTTCAACCAAAATTTCATTCAATTCTTTTACAATTTCGCGATTAAGGGTTCAAAGTTATACCCAGACGAATTCGCACCATATTCAAAGCTTTAAATTATATTAGACCTGATTCTCCAAGTCGATATAGCTTAGTCTCCATCTACGGTTGGTCTCCATGGGCACACACAAGTGGATATATGTGTTTTCTTTATTTTTTCACCTATGCCCTAGCCTACATTTTGTCCTATGTATTTAGCCTTCCTTGAGGTTATGTTTGTTCAATGGAGTCAAATGTTGTTTTACATCTTACTGAGGTCAAAAGAAAAGAAAATAAGTGATAATTGTACATGCACTTTCCGAGCTTGTTACTCTATGGCAACATGTGTACCCCATTATATGTAGGGGTGAGCATTTGAACCGTTGAACCGATTCAACCGTGAAAATTGAACCGACCAATTCGGCTAATTACAAACGACCTAAAAAACAATTGGATTTTTTTTTCTAAATCGAATGTTCGGTTTGGCTCGGTTTTTTTGAAACCAATGTAAACCGAACCGACCATAGCGTTTATATATAATAAAATATTTTAACCTAACTCCAGTTAGTTTTACTAACTTCCTTAGTTATACTAAACGACTTATATAAATAAGTAACCCTAACACATTTTCTCATTTATCAATCACACGCCGCCCATATCTGCTGACTTGCTTTAGTGTTCAACGCCTCTACCACGCCTCCAGTCCTCCACCTCCCACTCTCCGTTCGGATGCCCATATCTCATATGACTCTTGCTTGCCCTCTGATCTAGCAAGCTAATCAATATAAAGCAATTGAATGAATTCCTACTCCGTGATGCCCATCAAAATCTCTACAAAATACGACACTCAAACCACTACCCCTCCCCTCTGTTCATCATCTAGCTGTCCCTTCTCCGCTATCAGACTATAGAAAGAAAGGGAGAGAGAGAAACTCAAATAGTGTCGTATAGATATGTAATGGTTGGATGCCTTTGCAACATTGTTAGGATTCTCCTTAGATTTTAGTTTTTGATCCAGTAATCAGGTGAAGTTTTTGAACTTTACTTTCCCTTTAGTTTTCTTGGGGCTTCTTGAATTTTTCCATATTTTTTAGTTTTTTTAATGGGGTTGTTGATTGTGTATGTAGTGGCTTTGGGGTTTGGCTGGATTTGGTTATGAGCTGATTATGGGACCACTTTCAGAAAATTGAAGGGTCTACACTGACCGACTCTGACCGACCGTGAAGTAGCAGTTTGTAATTATTGTTGTGAATGCTATAGTTACACTTGAAAACATGGTACAAGTACTTTTTGAAGCCATGTAAGGTATAGATGCAAAATTAGGTGTTCTAAGTAGATTGGTGAAGTAGTGAAGGTATGTAGATTGAATTTTGTAAGCTAGTGCTCTCTGCACTTTAAAGTCCACTATTTCCCTACGTGTGTTATCAATTATAAATCAAAATTCCATTTTTTGTGGCTTGCTAGTGTGGCTAAGTTAGGCCTAAACTTTTCCAAAATTTAGTTTGGCCCAAATCGTTCAATCCGTCCAAACCGATCCGTTCAACTACGGTTTGGTTTCTTTTTTTCCAAACCGAGGTTGGTCGGTTCGGTTTGGTATTCAACCTCAAAACCGAACCGACCGAACCGTGCTCACCCCTAATTATATGTAGGGTTGTAACTAGGGCAAGATGGACCGGCCTACAAACCAAACCATGCCCAGCGCCCACCCTGAAAAACTCATGGTCATGCCCAATCTCGCCTATTTATGGGCCAAATATTATCTGTTCATGTCCAGCCCATGAAATTTTTGGTGGGTACGAGCTAAAAATGGATTGCTCACAGGTTGTCCATGGTTTCAAATTAAGTTTTGTTTATTTTAAACGTATCGATTACTATCCAAGTCTATTAATTAGTCATGACTTTTTTGTTTACTAAATTTAAGCTCATCAATTACCAACCAAGTCCACTGGTTACTCATGATAATGACGAAAAGCATAATGAAGTCTCAACTGGATTCAAATATAAGCATGATAACATGGTTTTAGGATAAAATAAAAGAATAAGAAAAAGACAAAAGTCTAATCCTATATTTAAAGTCAAAGCAAACACATATCATGTATAAGAAAAAAAAATAGAAGTTTTCAAACGTCTCTAAACCCACATGATTAGAAGATTTTAAAGACTAAAAAAAGAAAACACATATCATGTACACACAAAATTGTATATACAATTTATATTCTAAGAGTTGGACAGATTGGGCTTTCCGTGGGTTAGGCGAGCCTTTAAAAATCTTTTCCCACTCCCAGCCCATATTTTTAATGGGCTTAATTTTTCTACTTACATCTACTATGGTCTCTATAAAGTAAGCTTGCGCTCATATTTCTACGGCCTAGTATGCATTGCCCAGCCCAAGGTACACCCTTAAGGCTTCTCGTTTTCTAATGTAACATGCTGTGTTCACCTCCCTATGGCTTATACTTTTCCTGACTTACCTTGCATGCTTTACTTTATGAAAGTTTTTCCGATCCATAAAGAAATTCATTTGTAACTTTTGATATTTTCATTGTCACATCAATGGCAATACAATAATATTTATCGCTTTTCTATCACCTACTTAATAATCAATTGTTTACTCTCAAGTCATTACTTTATACTTGACCTATTCTGGCTTATCATAAGACAAGTTCCCATTAGCTTCACAGCTCATGCATGTAAATCTACTTACATCCTCACTACCCATCTTAGTGCCCAACTTTTTCATGGCAGTCTCGAAGATTCAAACTTGTGTGCTTAAATTATGAATCAACATTTTCTTTGAAGGATAATGACATTTAGTGACAAGAACTTGAGATATTTTCATAAAAAGACTTAAGTATAACCTTTTTTCGGTAGATATAGACTTGTCCATATAATGGATACAATTGCCTTGACTTCTAGCGACAAAACGATTTGTCTAAAAATTGAGAATAGATCTTGAAATGCATGGTCGATCTATCATATTGGGCAAATCCAAATGTTGTTCAAGTTAAACATGCTCTCAAACTTCCAAAGGATATTCTAATTGTCATAGGTTTTTCTATTCGACATCTTTAGGTGCTTTTTTACCTACATTGTTAGTGCTTTTGTCTTTTAATAGATTTTGCACATGATACCAACGTTTAGGGACTTCTTGTATATCAGCTCAGTGGAATTCTCCTTTTACTACTTAGAGGTTCCTTATATTATCTATATAGATCCATTTGAGGCTTTCTTTTAGATTATCCTTTCATTTTAGGTTATGTAGGATCTATTTCCTTTGTAAACATCCTTACTATTGGTGCTCTTTTTACTAGCATTGTATAGAATTTCGTCCCTTGTTGTATTCGTTTGTTTAGGGGCCTTCACCTTAGATGACCAGTCGTGAGTATCTTTGGAATGTTTTCCGTTGATTGTTGTGCAATTTAGTCCAGTAGCATCTTGGGATAGATATTCCTTTTAAGTATTTTTTGTCAAGTATTGTGCTGATTTGATATCATTCTCCATTCGCTTACTTACCTAGAGGGTTCCAGTAGGATGCTCGTCTTGCCAAATTTGGTTGATAAAGATCCTTTCCGGCTGACAGCATTATCACCACAAGAAAATAAGTCTTTAGCGACGGACTTTTAGCAATGAACGGAATTCTGTCTCCAAAAGCTACCCTTTTGAGACGGATATACCCCTTTCTGAAAGTCCATCACTACAAGTTTTTACCGACGGAAAAAACTGTAGATAAAAACCTTTAGCGACGGTCTCTTAGCGACGGGTAAACACCGACAGAATTTTCATCGCTAAATATTTTTTCTAACTTTTTATTTTCGATCAGATCTTTGGCTTAGGAGAAAATAAATTTGAAATTAATTATTGACAAACATTTAGCAACGAATATGTGTTCGTCGCTGAAAATAGTATTTTGTAAATTTTTTAAGGATTATAACGACGGTTGTTTCCGTCGCTAAAAATGGATTAAAAAGATTACTTTTAGCTAGGGATGGCAATAAGGCGGGTCGGATGCGGGTTTCATAAAATCCGCACCCGCCCAGCCACACCAAACAAGTGACTCCGCCCCGCCCTTCCCTGCCATCGGGTTATAGATGATGATATCATCCCCGATCTGATGGTCTTCCTGGTAATCCAACCCCGACCCGATCCGCACTGGCCATTGTAGATCACTGCAATCTTCGTCGTCAATTTCGCCTTCGGCTCAACACGCAATACAATAGCACTACCGCCCCCGCTACCATTGCATTGTCATTGCCTCCAAGTCAATCACTCTGAAATCACTAATTATTCTAATCCATACCTAAATACTTATAGGGTTTTGGACCTCTTCTTGGATGAAGATGAAGAATGCCCCTTCTGTGTGCGTAACATCTCCTCGGTGGACGCAGGATAAGTGGATACAAGATTGGCTTTGGTCTGTCCAAGACCTCAAAGCCTTACTCATCTATCTTCTAGCTCCGACGATAGGCCAGCGATTGAGATCATAAGATGTTTGGCCTTTGGTTTGAGTTCTCGGCAGAGACCTGCTCAGCGTTTAAGATGTACAGCCTCTGTTCTAAGCTTGGTATTGAAGCACAGCAATGGATTCCTAGGTAAATTGCACACGGGGAGAGAGAGATTACAATTGCCATGGATGGAGGTGCGGCGGCTTATGGAGAAGAAGAGAAAATAGGGAGAAGATGAAAGGGCTAGGGTTTCATGTAAAAATGTTATATATAAAGAGAGATGAACGGTTGATATTATATCTTGACTATATATTTAATATGTAGCGGGTCGGGTCGGGTCGCGGGGCAGGTATTCTTAAAGCCATGCCCGCCCCGTACCTGTTGCGGGTTATAAAAAAAAACCCAAACCCCCTCATGACCCTGTCATAGTACCCGTTCCTATAGTAGCGGGGCGGAGCGGATATCTGCCGGGTACGGATCTAATTGTCATCCCTACTTTTAGTGACGGACCTTTAGTAACTGCAAAGATCCGTAGCTAAAATTCACGCAACGCTATTTTTTTTCCTTCTCTTTTCTCCCCGCCGCACTCTCTCTCTCTCTTCCTCCAGCGTCCCCTCTACCTCCTCCACCGTACATCCCTGCTCTGTCCCTCCCCACCACCACGCCGACGATAGGCCCCCGCCACCACACCGCCCTTCCCTCTCCCCTCACATTTGCCACCCCCATAGCCACCTCGCCGCCCCGCAGCTACCCCACCACTGCCACAGCCACCCCACAATCGTGCCACCACTTCACAGCCACCTCACAGTCGCATCACCATTGTCATAGTCCCCCTCCCCCCGGCCGCACTACCACCCTCCGCCGCCTTTCGCGGGCCATTGTCGCTGCCTTCCGTGCGCCACTGGCATCGTCTGCCTCGCACCACCACTGCCCGAACTCACTTTTTTTTTTACTTAGAAATTTAATATGCTAGAAATCATATATCGTATTAAAACTATTAGAGATCATAATATTTGGTTTGTTAGTTTTATTATTTCTATTGTACATTTAATTGTTGAAAGCATGTATTGTATTTGATTTGTTATAATGTAATTGCATTTGATTTGTTATAATGTAATTGTATTTAATCTGTTGTAATGTAATTGCATTTAATTTGTTGTAATGTAATTGTAACAATTAAACCCTAATTACTCCTAATTTGTTCCCGATTAATCCTAATTGAACCAAATTAACCCTAATCAAATCCTATTTATCCCTAATCTAACCAATCAACAGTAATTAGCACCGAGTAACCCTAATTGAACGAATTAACCCCAATTAAACCTGATTAACCCCATGTTGAACCAACTGTAATTAACCCTGATTCAATCTAATTGAACCAGTTAGCCCTAATTAATCCCGATTTACCCTAATTGAACTAATAAACCCTAATTTGTCCTTATTAATCCTAATTGAACCAATTAACCATAATTTTCTCCCCATTAAACCTATTTAAACCAATTAACCTTAAACCCTAATTAAATCCTAATTAGCCCGAATAAACCCTAATTAACCTAATGAAGCCTAATTAATCTAAGTACATCCGAATTAGCCTAATAAAGCCTAAGTACATCCAAATTACTCGCGATCCCCCTCCACCCCCACGTCCATCTTGCCCCATTGACCTACCGGTCATCGCTCGCATCCCCAGCTACTGGCCACCGCACTGCTGGCCAATGGCCCAACGCATCTCTGGCCCCTGCTACCTCCACAGCCTCCGCCTCGTACGTATTATCTTAATCAAATGTTAAAATTTTTAATTTTTCAGTAGAAATTATTTTGGTTACATGTTCTTTTTCATTTCAACACTTCCTTTTTTGGTCAAGATCTAGAAAATAATCATCAAGAATTAATTCATTATCTTCTTTGCCATCAAGAATTTGGTTCGTATAAGAAGGACCTTTATATGTTGAGTCTTCATGCAATTACAGGCTCACACAAAAAGACTAACCCACCCCACGGTTAGGGATATAGGCGAAGGAAAGAAAGGCTAAATAGCAAGCAGGAAAAAAATCAGGCATAGGGTAATCAAGAAAATATGAGGGTGGCTAAACGATGGCCTTCAGTCATTGGTAAGTTTTATTTCTAGGAAGACACAGTGCGCAAATTACATTCTTTTGAGGTATACTACGACAACCCCAACACTGGTGACATCAGTGGGGCTGAGTTGTATATCACGATTACACCAAAATCATGTGCATAATACACAACAACTACATCCTCATATTCATACATCATTAATGAACGCTCCAAAATGTGTCTTTACAAAAAAAATTCTTACAAACATACATCGTACTGCAGCGGAAGACTTTCGGGTCTCTAAACAACATGAGTGTCCTAATATACGATTGTAGTCGTGTGACTCTTATCAACATATCTCCCAGCTAAATCTTTATCTCACCATTTTTTAACTTGTCTTACCTCACTCGACTGATTCCCTTGCTCAACTTTTCGAACTTGTTTCTTTTTCGTTTCTAGAGGGTTCTCCTTGATCAACCTTATAGCCTGCACAACACAATATAAGGAATGAGCGCAAATCGCCTAATAAAGACAACACGAGGAGTATCGTGTACAAGCGATTCGAGAGACCCGGAGGAATAATAATTATCTCAACGATAGCATTGAATCAAGCGTATATAATAAATTTCAGCATTAACATAACTTGTTAAATGATAATTTTGTTTCGTTAGACTGAGCGACTTTAAGGCCCAACAGAACAGTATTATTGCCACCTCTTAATGGACAAGACTGACTGACTAACACACTGACTGACCGACTATGCAAGTGAACACTAAAACATGAAATTGAAAAGATAAACATCAATGAAATACAAGTCATCAAAATCATTACCATCAAAAGAAAATAAAGTACAATGCAACTCAGACCCGATAGAGTAGACTCGACCCGACACGACAGACTCGACTCGCGTGCCTTACATCCTCTTTGCCAGTGGTCATTTTCAAAAGCCATCCTCCTCATTTTTTATATCCCATTATACGGGATGTTCATCTCTGTCTCAAATAATCAAAAGAGACGCTGCCATCAAGAAGGGAAACCACAAAAGTGTTTGTCCCTAACAACGTTACAGCTGAAACAATAGGGCTTCATCAACGGGGCAGATGAAGGGAAAAGTATTCTACCTCATGTCCTCAACAACAAAACTCAAAAAGGAATATCGGATCGGAAGATCAATCGGTGTTCAAACCTAACAACAAGAGTTCAACGTAACATCAACATGGTAGATTCGAGAGAAGTTTGCCATAAGCCCTCAACAACATTCTTACATAAAAGAAATGACGATTACCAATAAGTGCTGACATTTCACAACAACAACGCCACAATCGTTAAAACAACATCATTATCAATGACAGGGCGGACTCCAGAGAAGTTTAACGACGAGTCCTCAATGGTGTTCTCAAACAAGAGAATTATCGGCTGTCTATAATTGCCGACATCTCACAACAACTTCTATGCAATATCACCCCCAACGTCAGGGATGCTAATCAAATCGAATCATAGCATACGAGGACACCCATTATCCTCAATAAAGTTTATCAACGAGACAGACTAAGGAAATTTATTCTATCTTAAGTCCTCAACAACATAATTTGAATAAACGAATACCGTTCACAATGCCTACCGGTGTCCAATCACAACAACAAGAGTTTTACATAAAATTAATCCACATGCCATGCTAATCAAAACAATTAATTAGAATATCAGAACGGCATTGTCCTTACATGATTGGCTTATAACCGATGCAACTCGTAACCTCTGACCGCAATGAGGGGATCACCTGATCAAATAAGACCTTGCTCGTCAAGCATCATTTAAACATCCACACACACTTTATTCTACCCTATTTCATTTAACCGCTCATAGCGTTTTACAATAGCAAGTTAACCGGATCCGATAATCAGATCCTTAACCTAGCCTTATTGATGCATTAGTGAAAACCAGTCCCATATTCACCACTCCGAATACTGAATAACACGCGTTCCCTAAAATTTATTACCAACATGGCGAATATCAAAATACCCTTGATGGCCGCTACACCCTCAGCACCTCAAAACTACTTTAAAACTATTTTTTTAGATGTACTACATCATTTATGGACCAAATAGTCCTTTAAAAAATTTTAAAAGGAAAGTACCAAAATACCCCTTTGGGCGGCAAATTACCAAAATGCCCCTTGAGGGTTCACTACATCCCCAACACCCTAAATCTACTTTAAAATAACTTTTTCAGGTGTTTTACAACCTTTCCTGGACTAATAAGTCCTTCGAAAGTTTTTTTAGAAAAAATTACCAAAATACCGCTCTGAGTGACAAATTACCAAAATGCCCCTTGGGGGTTCCTAGCACTAGAAAAATCTCAAAAATACTTTAAAATGCTATTTTAAAGGTGCCCAAGTTATTTTTGTGGTCAAAAGTATTTTAAGAAATTTTTTCTCAAAAATTTCGAACCGGTGTCCGGACCGAGCTCTTAAAAACCGCTTCGGCCAATACTTATCGACTTCGGAACGATTCAAAATTTTGGAAAATATAACACTTTAGCATCCTGGAGTCCTCATAAAATTTTCGCACGAAATCGCGCTAGTTTGCTATTTTAAATTTCACTGTAACATTTCATAATATCGAGCCCGTTAGACCCCTCCCAACCTTGAAAACATTTGAAAAATTTCCCCAGCATAGGTCTCCTAAAAATAACTGGGGTCACATTTTCGCACTTTAGCCAAATTTGAGTCGAACTATTTTTAAAATTTTGAAATAGTATTATTAGATTAATTTTCTTACTTTTAGTGACAAAAACAGTCACTTCAAACTCACACACTAGTTCCTCCCTCCACTCACTGCCGAGGCATCCATTTCACATGAATCCCACTCATTCATCTACAACCACTTCCAATTCCACTCAATTTCACCTAATTCTACTTTTTTTAACCCATTTTAACACATCATTACATCCATTAATCCACCCAAATTCACTCCCTCATCTCACCCAAAACACATTCGTATACACAGTCTTAGAGCACACACTAAACTCACAGAAAAACACACGCACAACACTGAAATCACTACCAATTTTTCTCCTTTCTCCTTTCTAGCCTCCATGCCCACAACTTATTCATAATTTCATCATAATCTCCACCAATATATATATATATATATATATATATATATATATATATATATATATATATATACACACATACATGAGAGCTGATCCGTTGATCGCGCGGGGGAATTAACTATTCATACGGGATCTGTGGATAGTCCAGATCTTTTTTTTTTTACGTTTTTTAAGTACGTCCGCTATATAATGTAGCGAACGACTTTTTGACAAAAATACCCTCCAGTGCTCATCCGCTACATTATGTAACGGATGAGCAAGGCATACTTTTTTTCTCCTTCTCTCTCCTCTCTCTCATTAATTTTATGACTTGTGTCTCTTTCTCTCTCCTTTTTCTCATCAATATTCTAACTTATTTCTCTTTCTCTCTCTCTTTTCTCTCACACTTTTTTGTTTTCTCTCGCATCCTCCTCCTCCTCCTCCTCCTCCTCCTCCTCTCTCTCTCTCTCTCTCTCTCTCTCTCTCACAGTTGAATCGTCAGCGAGCATAACAACTCAAAGCCTTAAAATGAAGCTCACTAGTCAAATAGCCTTGAGTAGACAATTTTTGCCAAAGCATCTCTGCTAACAGCTGTTGATTCTGGATCCAGCCATTTGGTAATGGTTTCATCACGAGTTATAATGACACGTTTGCAGAGGGAGTCCTCTAAACCCTTAACGTCACTCCTAGAGCACACTTGCAATTTAACAAGTTGCATTTCCAAGATAGCATGAATTTGTACCCCCTTGGATGTATTGTAGATATCTGAAAGTATCGTATCTATCTACAGATAATGCCACTTACATGAACAACTCAACAGCAGTTCTCAGAAGGAACCAAGAGTTTTCATCTTTGGGTCTGATGAGTCAATTTCCTTTCCATTTGAAAACTCAATGTTTCCTAGATGGAGAATTGCAGCCACAACTCGGAAGATAGCATTCTGAGAGAGGAACAAATTTTAACATCCAAAGACCGTAATCCAGTACTCAACCCATATTAATTAACTCCCCCATGGATACCTGCTCCTCAGAACTAATTACGGTGACATCCATTGCTCTCTTTGTGTGTGTGTGTGTGTGTGTGAGAGAGAGAGAGAGAGAGAGGATGAGAGAGAAAATAAAAAGATGGTGAGAGAAAGAGAGAGAAAGACAAAGGAGACAAAAGTTGATGAGAGAGAGAAAAAAAGTCAGACATTTATGAGAGAAAGGAGAGAGAAAGGGGAAAAAAGTTTGCCTTATTCGTCCGCTACATAATGCAGTGGACGGACACCATAAGCTCGAGGGTATTTTTTCAAAAAATTATCCACCACATAAGTGGCAGACATACTTAAAAAAAATAAAAAAAAGATCTGAACATCCACAAATTGCGTATGGACGGCCAAATCGTGCAAGTAACTTAACCCAAGTTGTCCGCGTGATTAGCAGATCAGCTCCACACACAGACAAAAAATACGAAATTACAACCAAATTAACCACAATTTTTTGCACAATTAATGGATTGAAGTAATGAGATTACCCTGCTAGATTTTGGGTTTTCTTTTCTCCTTCTTCTTCCCTTTTTTTCTGGTTCTTCTTGATGTCACTGTTACTGTTTACAACTTTCCTCTTATTACATCCCCCTTCCTTTTATACTTTCTTTCATTAATCTATATCCACAAATCTTTACAATTTATTTTACTTACTCAGCCTTAAAGCGACTAGGAGGTGGCAAGCCTAGGCCTTTTTTCACCAGATTTATGATACAAAATCCTAACTTTTAACAATTGCACTTTGGCCCCTAAAGTTTTCAAAATTACATTTTGACCCTCTACTTTGAAAAAATTACACTTTGACCCCAAGACCATATTAACCCCTCATTTAAACCCCTAAGACGTAGTTATCACCAAGATGATGCGACTTAATAAAAATATGCATCCCGTTCACCATATTTTTTAAAATTATATTTTTGCCCCTTAACTTTTTAAAATTACATTTTAACCTCCAAGGTCACACTAACCTCTTATTTAGTTCCCTAACACTTAATTATCACCCACATAATGCTACTTAAAGACATAGCCCCTGTTAATTGATCTAATTCATGGTTAGATTAATTCATTAGCATTTTCAGGATATCACATCCTCCCCCCAAATAAATTTAGTCTTCGAAATAGGGACAAACCTCATTCCGCAAACAATCGTGGATATTATTATCACGTTAATGCCTTGGTTTTTCCCATGTAGCTTCCTTTACCGCATTTTTTCCCAGGCAACTTTAACCAACGGTATTACTTAGAAGTGTAATACTTGTTCCTCCTATCAATCACATATATCTGTGCCTTATGGTACGATACATTATCTCGAAATTCAACCCGTTCCAGCTGGATCCCATTCATAGGATCGGGATCATACCTCCTCAATATTGACACATAATACACGTTATGTAATCAACTCAATCATGTCCATAGATCAAGCCTGTATGCTATCTTCTCAATCCTAGACAGGATTTTAAACAGTCCGATGAACCTCGGACTTAACTTTCTCCACTTTTGAATCGTATGATTCCTTTCCACGGTGACACTTACAATTACTAGGTCACCTAATTCAGGCTCCATTATTGTACGCCTCTTGTCAATATAAGCTTTTCTGCCAATTCTGCACAATGAGTTTTCTCTTGGATATCGATCACCTTGTTTTCTATTTCTTTGCACAGTTTAGTGGGAAACAGTTTTCGTTCCCCCAACTATGATCCAACAATTAGGCATGCGACATCTTCAGCTATACAACATTTCATAAAGAGCCATTTCTGTGCTCGACTGATAACCATTGTTATAGGAGAATTTGACTAAGGGTAACTGTTCACCCTATGCTTTGCCAAAATAAATAATGCAGGACTTTAACACTCTTTCAATATTGATATCATACGTCCCAACTGGCCACTCGTCTGAGATAAAAGGCCGTTTTCATGGTTAACTCACCTCTTCTTGAATTTTTTTTCTAAATTCTAGAGATGAACCTTGCGTCTATTGGAACTCCATAACGACCAACTACTCGCTTAATAAAATTTTGGGCTAGTCATTTAGAAGAATATTCTTCCCAGATAAGAATAAATCGGGACGTTTTAGTTAACCTATCTACTACAACCCTGATAGACGTATATCTATTAGTTGTTCGTGATAGCCTTGACACCAAAATCCATCAAAATTCTTTCCCACTTTGATTTAAGCATGAGTGGTTGCAACTATCCAACTGTTTTCTTATGATTCACCTTCA
Organism: Escallonia herrerae; assembly: GCA_033070095.1. NCBI lineage: Eukaryota > Viridiplantae > Streptophyta > Magnoliopsida > Escalloniales > Escalloniaceae > Escallonia > Escallonia herrerae. Next base: position 61,623 of record JAVXUP010000188.1, read on the forward strand.
TATGCTGGCAAGTCAAACAACGATATACAAACTTTAATATATCCCTCTTCATGCTAGGCCACCAAAATTTTTGGCCGTAATTTACAGTACATTTCTATCTCCCCAGAGTGAATCGGTACCTCAAACTGGGTACCCTTATAATTCCTCCCCTCAATTCATCCTTAGGCGGAGCATATATCCGACCTTTATAATTGTAATTAGCATCCTCACTGCACTCAAAATTTTCTTTTCATTTCTTTTAAAACCTCACTGGATTTCGTACGTCTTTTCATCTTACCCTTGAGCTTCCTTGATCCAATCAAGAAGCGTTGGTTGTATTTTTTTATGTGAGACAGACTGTTACTTTCTTTTTCCTTACTCGAACTTTGATTTCGAGTTTGTTCACATCCTTTTTGATTTTGGCATAGTAATCACCTCAATCTGTTTTCTCGAACAGCGCATCTTAGAAAGATTGTCAATAACTCCCTGGTAGCCTCCAACAAAGCTTAGGAAGCTATTAATCTCAACGTCAATTTTTACGACGTTCCCCATTCATCACCTTTTCAACTTTTCTCAGATCTCCTAACTTGCTTTCGTATCTACCCCATACATCTAGATTTCACAGTCAAAATTCACATTCCTCAAATTTGACATACAACTTAGCTCTCTTAAAATTTTTACCAAAACTTATCGTTGTGCAAGTTATTCTTTGCCTCTAGTACCATTCATAAGGTCACCAACAAGGCGACGATACTATGATCAAGTACTCTCAAAAGACTTGATTCATCAAATTCGTAGATGTCACCAGGACATTAATTAATCCACATGGTATCACCAAGAATTCATAATGCCCGTCTCTGTTCCTAAAGACAATCTTGCAACTTCATCCTTAACTAGTGACGACCCGTTCTAAGGTCAATCACTAAAAGAGAACACTTAGCATCCTGCAACTGATCAACACATCAACTATACTAGGCAATGAGTAATTATTCTCGACTGTCCCTTTATTCAGCTCCAACAATCGATACAGTCTCATAACCCTTCTTTTCCTTTTTGGCTTTCTATGACCATCACTCTCCTTTAGAGCGCCTCCGTTCAATATACCCTAGCTGTTACATTTAAAACAACCTCTTTTGATTCATCTTAAATATTAGTTCAGCGGCTTACTCATATATGTAAGGCATTCTGCAGTTGCCTTAACATAGTCCGTACCCTCATGCCCTAATCCGCACCATCTACATTTTCCATCTCCTCCTCTTTATCCTGAACTTTGTTTGAACTGTTTATCATGTACTTGCTTCTTACAATTCTTTCCACCTTTCCAGTTGCGATCCTGGATCCTACCTCATTTCCGTCCTCGCTCCCTTCTTTCTTCCCAGACCTCTTTATTCCCTACCTTCATCACCCCGTCTTTTTACTACTTTCGTAGCAATTCACCATTAGAACCTCCTTACCTATCCCTTTTTAAGAATTATTTTCCAACTCTCTTCGTTTTGTTCCACTTTTCAAATATTTCTATCATCACCTGATGATGGCAAATAGACCAACTCACCAAATTCCCTAATATACTTTTTCGCCTTTCTATTCTTCAACTTAGCATGAAAAAACGTGTCTCCAACTTATTCTATAATTCAAGCAAAATACTTATCATCAACATATTACCTGCACCTACCAGGCAACGCAGACCAAATATGCTACTCTCCCCAACTTGTTTTTGCCTATTCCTCAACAACTTGGAACTTCTCTTGTACATATGACTAGCGAAAATCATCTTTTTGACGTTTTCCCACATCTTGTTACTTCAACTATCTTTTCCATCTCTCAAATTCACGTAGATGTCCACACCGGACCATTTCTCTCCCGTGAGACCCCACTCGGGGCATCCTAAAAGTTCTGAGATCAATATTTTTTTTTCGTACTAGGCTATTGTAGCAGTAGCCACCGGTTGTATTGTTGAAACTCCTGTGATCTTTTTGTAGAAGTCTCACTAGCTCTTCCTTAACGTCTTCTTGACCTAAAACAACTCCCTGCTTATTCCTTCTACTTACGTCCTCGACATTCACCATAATCACTTCTATTGAAGGTCCATTTCTCATCTTTCAGGAAAGAATAGCACAATAATTAAAATTGCGCACTATAATATTAACCTTCACGCTCAAACAGCTAATGGTTTTCATCATTAAACAACCTTTTTCTACAATACTATGTAAATGATACTAGTTCCCCATCACCCTTCTCATTCTCAATAACAACTTTAGGTCAAATTTCAAAAGCAGACTCCATCCCTACTTGTACACCCCATTAACCCAAGAGAAGCCATAACACTCCTTTAATAATTTCAGGCTTTAATGACACTCATTTAGAATCCCTTGTTGCATATCCTCTGATAAAGCCCTATGAGGCGGGCAGTCATAAACAATCTGCCCTACCTTTTGAACAATCGGCATATTGGCGTCCATCGTCTCCATTAATATCTAATTTGATACTTACCTCTTGTCCTCTCATTGAACTTTCACTCTCTCGATCATTTAGTTAACACCGCTAGTTTGGGGCTCGAATTGACTTGTCGATTAGCCTCTTTTTCAACACTTGGAAGTACTTTTTCTTCCAAAATCTCATCAAAATTCTACTCATTCTTAGCCCCGACTCCTCATGTCTCTGTTCACGGTTTACACAATAAAAGTGTTCAGCTTAACCATTTTTCTCTACCAGGTCCTTTTATTTCGATTCCCACCAGACCTTTATCCCGTTCCTTCAACTCTGATTCTATTTTATCTACATATTCATCAGGGCTCTTTTCAAGATCCGACACCGCAATCTTATCATCATCATACCACTGTTCTAAAACTAGGTCAACCAGTTCTTTCTTCCATTCCCTACAACAATAGCAGGAATGCTGAGGTCATAATTAAATATTCCTTAGCCAACCTCAACCCACATATCTTAACCATCCTCCTAGTTCAGCCAAATCATCAAGATTCTCCTTCTACTCCTCTCATCGACAACTTAAGCCTTCCACCAGAAACTTTGAAAGTCTACAGAATCATTTTCCTAGGCTCTGATAGCAACCTTGCAACATCCCCAAACCTTGGTGACATCACCGGGGCTGAGTTGTCTATCACAATTATACCATAACCCTATGCAGAATACAACACAACTACATCCTCAGATTCATACATCATTACTAGACGCTCCAAAATACGTCCTTACAAACTTTTTTCCTACAAACATATATCGTACTACAACGAAAGACTTTCAAGTCTCTAAATAACATGAATGTTTACAACCTAATATATGACTATAGTCGTGTGACTCTTATGAGCTTATCTTGCAGCTCAATCTTTATCTCACCATTTTTAGCTTGTCTTACCTCACTCAACTAATCCCCATGCTCAACTTTTCTAGCTTGTTTCTTTTCCCTTTCTAGAGGATTCTCTTTGATCAACCTTAGAGCCTGCACAACACAACATAAGGAATGAGCGCAGATCACCTAGTTAAGACAACTCAAGGAGTATCATGTACGATTGATTTGAGAGACTCGGAGGAATAATGATTATCTCAACGATAGCAATGAATCAAGAGTATACAATAAATTTTAACATCAACAATAACTTATCAAACGATAATTTTTCTTTCGTTAGACTGAGCGACTTTAAGGCCCAAAAGAACAGCGTTATTGCCCCTCCTCATGGACAAGACTGACCGACTAACAGACTGACTATGCAAGTGAACACTAAAACATGAAATTAAAAAGATAAACATCAACGAAATACAAATCATCAAAAGAAAATCTAATACAATGCAACTCAGACACGACAGAGTAGATTTGCCCCGACACGACAGACTCAACTCGCGTGCCATATGTCCTCTTTGCCAGTGATCATATTTCACACGCCATCCTCCTCATTTTTTTTATGTCCTGTTATACAGAATGTTTATCTCAGTCTCTAATAATCGAAGGAGGCACGGTCATCAAGAAGGGAAACCATAAAAGTGTCTGTCCTTAACATCGTTATAGCTGAAACAACATCGCTTCTTCAACGAGGCAGACGAAAGGGAAAACTATTCCACCTCATGTCCTCAACAACACAACTCAACAAGGAATACTGGATCGAGAAATTAATTGGTGTTCAAACCTAACAACAAGAGGTCAACGTAACATCATCAACATGGCAAACTCGGGAGAAGTGTGCCACAAGCCCTCTACAATATTCTTACATAAGAGAAATGTCAGTTTACCAATAAGTGCCAATATTTCACAACAACAACACCACAATCTTTACAACATCATTATCAATGACAGGATGGACTCGGGAGAAGTTTAACCACAAGTCCTCAATGGTGTTCTCAAATAGGAGAAATATCGGTTGTTGATAATTGCTGACATCTCACAACAACCACATAACAACTTCTACGCAATATCACCCCCAACGTCATGTAAGTTAATCAAATTGAATCATAGCATACTAGGACACCCATTATCCTCACTAAATTTCATCAGCAGGACAGACCAAGGGATTTTATTCTACGTTAAGTCCTCAACAGCATAATTCGAATAAACGAATACCGGTCACAATGATTACTGGTGTCCAATCCTAACAACATAAGTTTAACATAAAATTGATCAATATGCCATGCTAACCGAAATAATTAATTAGCATAATAGAACCACATTGTCCTTATCTGATTGGCTTATAGCCGATGCAACTTGAAACCTCTGACCGCAACGAACGGATCACCTGATCAAATAAGACCTTGCTCGTCAGGCATCATTTAAACATCCACTCACACTTTATTTTACCCTATCCCATTTAACCGCTCATAACGTTTTACGACAGCTAGTTAACCCGATCCGATAACCGAATCCTTAACCTAGCCTTATCGACGCATTAGCGATAACCACTCTCATATTTTAAACGTATTAACACCAGTCCTCATTTACCATCACTCCGGACACTGAATAACATGCGTTCCCAAAAATTTAATGCCAACATGGCGAATACCAAAATATCCCCTAATGGCCGCTACACCACTAACACCTCAAAATTACTTTGAAACTATTTTTTTAGATGTACTACATCATTTATGGACCAAATAGTCCTTTAAAAAATTTTAAAAGCAAAAGTACCAAATACCCCTTTGGGCGACAAATTACCAAAATGCCCGTGAGGTTTCACTACCTCCCCAGCACCCCAGATCTACTTCAAAACAACTTTTCAAGTGTTTTACAACCCTTCCCGGACTAACAAGTCCTTTGAAACCTTTTTTTATGATAAATTACTAAAATATCCCCTCCAAGTGGCAAATTATCAAAATGCCCCTCTGGGGGATCCCGACACTAGAAAAATCTTAAAAATACTTTGGAATGCTATTTTAAAGTTGCCCAAGTCATTTTTGAGCTAAAAAGTATTTTAAAAGTTTTTTTGCTCTAAAATTCCAAACTGATATCCAAACCAAACGCTTAAAAACCGCTTTGACCAGAAATACCTCTCGACTCAGAACGGCCCAAAAATTTTGGAAAATGGAACATTTTAGCATCCTAGAGTACTCATAAATTTTAATGCAAAAATGCGCTAGTTTGCTATTTTAAATTTCATCGTAAAATTCCATAATAACTGGGTTAATTAACCCCTTTCCAACCTTGAAAAAATTTGAAATTTTTCTACAGCATAGGTTTCCTAAAAATAACTAGGGATACTATTTTGCACTTTGTCTAAATTTGAACCTAGCAATTTTAAATTTTTGAATTGGAAATGCTTAATTAATTTCTTAACTTTCGTGACAAAAACAGTCAGTATTCACATCAAACTCACACACTAGTTATTCCCAACCTACTCTGGTCGCACCCAAAGGCCCACGGAGAGTCTCATTTTGCACAACACATCGACACAATCGATAGTCAGCATCGATAGGTCAAAACATGCACGCTCAAGTCACGTGCACTTTTCACTTTTTCTATGTGACTTCGTCGCTAAGAAACTCATTCTTGCGCGACGCCTCATCACGCTTTGACCGTTGCACATCAGACGTCGCCCGTCGGCGCACCTTGGCACTTGCCCAAGGAGGTCGGCTTTGGCCTTCCCCTTAGGCTTGGCCTCGGCCTTCCCTTGGGGTTGGCCTCGACCTCCCCATAAGGGTTGGCCTTTGGCCTTCTCCCTTAGCACCTTCACTTCTCTTCAAAGGACCTTGTATCGTTCGCGACGTTCGTCGCCCGCGCTTGGGGGCCATCTCTGTGATGCTTGTCGCCAGTCGCCCGAGTGCTGTCTCCGCGACCCCCGTCACCCGCGCCGTCTCTGTGAGCCCCGCTGTCCGCGCTCGAGCCAGCATGCCGAATCTGCAACACGTGTTGCCCGTCGCCAGGGCGCCATCTCCGCAATGCTTATCTCTTGGCGCCCACGCACTGTCTCTGTGAACCCCGTTGCCGGTGTACCGACTCCGCAACACCTATCACCCGGGCGTCGACTCCACAACACTCGTCGCCCGGGCACCGTCTCCACGACCCCTATCCCTGGTGCCCATGTGCCGTGCTCCAACACTGCTCTACACCCATGCACCGAGCCACTAACACAGTCATGCCCCCTGGCTCTCTGTCACGCTACCACGCTCCTAGCGTTGGTCCGTCCTTTCACCACACCATGCACACCTTGCCTTGGTTGTGGAACGTGCTTCGACCCACTCTCCGGAGTGTACAGCATCCCGTGGGGATAGGCGACTCCTCCTGGACATTATCTCCGCCAGGGAGCTTTTTAACTCCCCTTCTGCCAGGTAGACGGCTCCTCCGGCATGATACCTCTGCCCGTTTGGTAGACGACTCCTCCGGGATACTACCTCGACGCGCTCCGAGTGCTCTGGCACAAGGACTCACCCGCGGGATAGGCTCGCTCTCTAAGACACTATCTCCCCATGGAGCTTTTCAGCTCCCCTTTTGCCAGGTAGACGACTCCTCCGGGATACTACCTTGGCCCGTCAGGTTGATGGCTCCTCCTAGATGCTACCTTGACGAGCTCCAAGTGCTCCGGCACAAGGACTTACCAGCGGGATAGATGATTCCTCTGGGACACTATCTCTGCCAGGTTGTCTTCTTGACTGGCCTACGTGCTCTGGCACTGGGGGCTTATGTCGGCACCCCTAGGGACTATGACCCTCGGGTCACTCTAAGATGGGAGCAGGTCTTCGGAGGGCATCGTGCCTAGTCCTCCTGGCAGTTGGGCATCAGGTCTTTCTCACTGTTGTCAGACTTGTGGTACTCTACAAAGGGCTTGGATTGGTGGTTAGATCAAAGGGGTCCTTTGGCCACACCGACGTTGTAGGAGCTAGTCTTTCCACACAGATAGAGCAATGCTATGCGGGGCAGGCCGGGTGAATATGCAATTTGACAGTCCATGGAGCACCGGTAGCTGTGGACCCCCCGGTGACGTGTCACTCCCGGGGAGCACCACGTGTCGCGTGATGACATCATAATCTCAACATCTATAAATAGATGTCTTGAGAATTAATTTGGGGACTGGAACATTTTTTACTTTCTCACTCTGGAATCCTTGAGAGAGAAACATACATGATCTTGGCTCTAGACCTAAGCATCGGATTGTAACTGTCGTCATATATTGGCATCACGCCATCGCTCTCGTAGCACTGCCACCCTCAGGCCTTGTCTGGGAAGCACTTGGTATCTGTCCTTGCTCCATCCTTGTTATGTCTAACTTCATCATACTTGACATCTGACTCGAACTGCATTCCTTGTGGCACCTCCACGTGGACTGCGAACCCACTTTCTTTAGCATCACTAGTTCACCTCTTTTTTCATGCAATCCATCTTTTTCCTCCCTCCACTCATTACCGAGATGCCCATTTCACATGAATCCCACTCATTCATCCACAACCACTTCCAATTCCACCCAATTTCACCTAATTCCACTTTTTTATGCTTTTTAACATGCCATAACATCCATTAATCCACCCAAATTCACTCCCTCATCTCACCCGAAACACACACACACACACACACACACACACACACACTCTCTCTCTCTCTCTCTCTCTCTGTGAACACACACTAAACTCATACAAAAACACACATACAACACTGAAATCACTACCAATTTTCCCTCTTTTCTCCTTTCTAAGCCTTCATACCCATAAATTATTCATAATTTTATCAAAATCTCCTGCAACACACACACACACACACACACACGAAATTACAACCAAATTAATGACAATTTTTTGCACAATTAATGGCTTGAAGTAATGGGATACCCTATTAGATTTAGGGTTTTCTTTTCTCCTTCTTCTTCTTCCTCTCTTTTTCTTCCCCCCCCCCCCCTTTTCTAGTTATTCTTCACGGTTCACGTCAATGTTACTGTTTACGACTTTTCTCTTATTGCATTTCCCCCCTCAAACTTTCTTTAATTAATCTCTATCCCCATAATACTTTATAATTTATTTAACTTACTCAGCCTTAAAGTGACTAGGAGGTGGCAAGCCTAGAGCCTTTTTCTCCCAGATTTGTGACACCAAATCCCAACTTTTTAACAATTGTACTTTGGCCCCTAAATTTCTAAAATCGTATTTTGACCCCTTTACTTTGAAAATTTTTTTGACCCCAAGACCACATTAACCTCTCATTTAACCCCTTAACACCTATTTATCATCAAAATGATGCTACTTAATAAAAATATGCATCCCTTTCACCAAATTTTCAAAAAATTACATTTTTGCCCCTACTTTCCAAAACTACATTTTAACTCCCAAGGCCACACTAACCTCTTATTTAGCTCCCTAACACTTAACTATCACCCACATGATACTACTAAATAAAAATAGCACCTCTTAATTAATATAGTTCATGGTTAGCTTAATTAATTAGCATTTTCACGATATCACATTTTCTTAATTATTTTTTCTCTAACTTCTGCATAGACCGCCTTTTTCAGTTTTTTAACCTAACTGGACACCTTAAGGAGGATAGGTTATGAATTGGCTTGTTTCTAGTGATAGATGGTTATTGGAGACTGGTTAAAAAAAGAAGTCACGCCATCTTCTCTGATTGCCTTTTCGATTTTCACTTGCATGTTTAAATACAAAAAAATGCTTCTATAAGGTTTGTGATTTCCAATTCCCAAGAATATGAATTTTGATTTTAAGTTTGAGAGAACAATGATCACCGCCCCCAAGTGTATAATAGAATTGTCAAAAAGGTAGACCAGTGGACTGAAAAATCAAAATTCTCAATTTCATAAATTCTTGAAGTGATAGGTCAATTGAGAACTAATCAGTATAAATTTGGAGAATTCCTACTTTTCTTGAAGAATTTAGATTAAATGCATTTTAAACCCCATACTTTGGGGTCATTGACACAGAACACCCCATGGTTTAATTTTTGGTTCATACTACCCTAAACATCTATTTTTTTTTTTGCTCGAGACACCAATTGATGCATAAACCTAGATGTTAATTAAATTTTTGAGGGTAAAATGAAGAGTTCACCTCGTTCCTCTAACCTAATTCACCCTTTCCCTTAAACCGCTCATCTCATACTTTCCCCAAACTCATCCACCAACAAGTCTCAACCACCTTATTGGTGCCAACCTCTTTTCCAAAATCTAGCCACCTCATTACGATCACCTCCTTTCTTCCACAACTATCACCATCTGCATGTAAGTTGAATTTTTTTAAATGCTTAACTTGGGAATCTAGGTTTTGGTTTTGAATTAGGGTGTACTTTCGAGTTTTATTGAGGAATTGGACTAGTACCAAACTAGAAAGCTCTTCTACATTGGGTGATGGGTGACAATTGCAAAAATAGAGGGTTTTGGATTTTGTGAGTGGTTGATGGTGGCGGTGGTTGATGTTGAAGAGATTGGAGGCAGAAGTCTAAGTAAAGATAAGAGAAGATATGGCTACCGTAAGGGTTTGACTTTAATGACGTGGTTACCACGTTTGTTTTGACTGTAATGATATGGCTGGGATGTAGGCTTTCGCAGAAAATTATCCAATTTGCCCTTTAGGATTATATAGACATCCAAAAAAGTCTCGTTTTTTTCCCATCAATTGGTGACTGAGGCACAAAAATAGAAGTTTGGGGTAGTGGGAGCCAAAAAGTAAAAAATGGGATATTCCACTAAACGACACCAAAGTATGGTTTTATGTGCATTTGGTTATGCTATTGACTTACTAAGGATGGACACGTAGACATAATGAAGAAAAACAACACAAAAATATTTAGTTGACTCAGACCCTAAGGAAGACTTCATAACGGTGACATTTTTCAATTTTGTTTTCTTTCTTGAATTTTGAGTTACCTTTTTCATTATCGTAAGAAGTAACAAAAAAGGAAAGATGGCTCAAGCAAAGAAATTAGTAGGACAAATCACATAAGTGCTAGTAACATACAGCTCACCATAACATGATTGCCATGTAGTACTGGTCATTCGAGACGGTACACTTTAGTTGTGTACACATCAAGATGGTACACTTGGCTGGTGTATTCATTGTGGGTTGGGTGTGGGGGTGTAAAATTTGAGAGAGGTTTATTAACAGGTACAGAGAGTCCTAAAACATGGTAAATAACCAACCGTCCGGTACACTTAGAAAGGTGTACCAACTGGTGGTCAATGACCATTTTTCAGCGATCCCCACTTTACCAAGAGTGCCAGCCCATACATGTTAAAACTGATAGGTGCTCTTGTCAAAGGGAAAATCCCTAAGAAGAGTTCTGGTTGTGTGGTTTCTCTAAATTTTTAGTTTGAGGATCGTCTCTCAGCACAATGCACATGCTAAGAAGCTCATTAGTAGTATGGCCTTAAAGATGAGGGCAAAATCTTGTCTCGCGTCTTTGAAGAGCAAGGGTTTTATAGCGAAACACTCCGAAAAGTTAAACCCGTGAAGGTCAATTTGAGTTGCCGTCTTTTTAGGGTTAATTTAGTAATTAACAAGGGTAAACAAGGAAATCCAAATTTGACTCTAGATTGCAATTTAAGTGGTTGACTTAAAAGGGTTGGATTCAGGGACTAAATTGTATAGCGGAAAGGTATTAGGCACCCATTATACCCTAATTGGTCACTACATAATTTTTACGTGGTTTTTGTGATTTTTATCCCAGAACAAACAATATAAAAACAAAGTCTAACTTAACCTAATAATTTTCCTTAAATTCAACAAGAAGGCATATCCAGTCAGACAAATTAGAATCAAAACCATTGTAATTCGACTACCCTAAGGAAAGTGACCTTGATCTTGGTCTTTATTTTCTGACTAGACTTTGACTTCTTCTAGCCAAAAAGACTTAAAACTCTATTTGGTCATACTTCTAGTTGTCCAGAGTACTAAGTAAGATGAAATAAAAAAACTTTGATTTTAATACTGATATTTTTAACCAAGATCCACTCATACCCAACAGGGATACAATTTAGACTCTTCTAATCTAGAAATAAAAATATTCAAAAGAAGGATAGAGAATCTTACCTCAACCCGGATTGCCCAATTGCTTGATCCAAGAATTGATTCATCGTCGAAAACCAACGAAGGTAATCTGTTTGATAAAAAAATTTGTATTTTGGGCATAAAGATGACCTAAAATAAATTTGACTCTTATAGCTCTTAAACTGATACACGGTTTGGGTTTTTGAATCACCCAAATGGGTATCGTATGAAAAAAATATGATTGGTCAAAAACCTAAAAAAGGAATCAGCATGATTTAAAAATATGTTATTTTGAGCCAAAACACAACCATAAATGGATTCAACTTCTTCTGTCAAATTGTAGCCCTGAAAATGATACATGATTTAGTCTCTTGGATCGCCTGAATCGAGTATCGTATGAGCAGTTAGGGTCAGATGACAAAAACCTAGAAAGGGAATCTGCCTGACTAAGAAAACCCTGTTTAAGCTTTTTAATTGCCCAAATCAGGTTTGCGAATTATGGCCGGTCAAAGTTTGGGTATGTGCTTGAACGGAAGTGAGGATTTCGAGTTCTCTCTCTCTCTCTCTCTCTCTCTATCTCTATCTCCCTCTCTCTATCTCTCTCTCTCTCTAGGCTTTTGGCAAACTTTTCTCTGGAGAAAGGTCTCTAAATTTCTATGGAGGAAGACCCTTAATTCTACAGAATGGTAAAGATTTTTTTGAGTCTATTATCTCTGATAGAGAAGTATATCTTATTTAAATCAAAGATTGAAAAAAGTCAACTAATTGGCCTATTTTTGACAAACCGCCCGATTGTCTCCTTAATTAATTAAGATTTTTTCCCGAACCTTGGGACATAATTGTCCTTAATTGAGTAAAAAATCTCTGAAAAGACACAAGGGATGTACCACATTTTGGGAATTAATCCCAAGTCATTCTTTGCATCAAAGATCAATCCCCAAATAAAAAATTAATCGCAAATACAATCTCAATCAAGTCAAAATCTCTTTATCTTAACTTAGGTTAAACATGACAAACTGGGCTGGACTCTAACTTGAACTAGACCGGACTGAACTGGACTTAATTAATTAAATTAAACTCATTATCTATTACTAGGCCTAGACCAATAATAATAAAAAACCTACATAATAAGGAAACCCATTAAGCAATAATAAACTCCTAAAATAAACCTACAGACATGGGGTGTCTACAGGTTTCAACCATCACCCTCGAATAGGTTGGGAAATTTTGTAGCCATGTGTGTGGCCTCTACAATTGGCCACAATATGCACGTAGACACATAAAGAGATGATACAATAATCAGTAACTCTTTAAAAGAAAATAATAATCATCAACAATCAAAACAAGAATATAGAGTCTAGTACTCAAAATTTTAGTCTGCAACAGAGCCACCACTATGACGACGTGCATTCAAAAAATCTCGATTTTTGACTCTGGTTTATTTTTAAGGTTAATTAAATATAATAACCATGCAAAACAAGGAAGCCCTATTATTGACACTAGATCACCAATTATACCTTCTAATATGTGGAATCCAGTTATATGACGAGAAGGTATTAGGCACCTCATCATACCTTAAATATGTCTTTACTTGCACTTTTATTGATTTTTAGTAGAAAACCTATAATATCTACTATACTTAGGTGGAGTTTGAAATAGTGATTGTTTTTAGTCTTTTGGTATGCTTTAAAAAATGAAAAAAAAAGTTTGGCAGACAGTTGTAGTTATTTTTCCCTTCAGTTTAATAAACCAGCTTTCAAAATAGGGCTGTTTTAAAAAAAAACTCTAATTTGGGACTTTTAATTTTTAGTTCTGGTTCCTCTTTAGAAATCCACTTTTCAACTTTTCTTGGAGGCAAAAACATATGGAAAATATTTTTTTCAACCTTTTTCTCCATTGACTACCACCATCAGTGCCTTGCCCGCCACAACCACAATCAATAGATCCTTGCTCTCAACCATCACCACTATTGCCATAATGCTGGCACCGGCAATGGTACTACCAGCATTGCCGCCACCATACTAATCCCAAGAAAAATGTTAGAAAAGAAAACAAAAAGGGGACAACACTTCAATGAAACTTCCAACAGTTTTGTAAAAAGTAAAAATCTAAACTGAGTTTGCTTTTTTGCTTTTCTGAAAACTGAAAAACCAAAATTGTATGTGATTTCAAATAGGCCCTTAAGTATTCGTTTGAACTCAATGACTAGGGCTAAGTGGCCCATACTACCCAACCACGCTAATTGGGAAAAGTAGTTTCGACCCTAGGGGATTCGACCAAAATTCTGGTATGTGGTTTTGTAAATTAATTGCAGAACTAGACTCTAACGAACTGAGTACTAGAAAATTGTCAATTGTCCGATGAGTAGAATTTGATCGCCTGAAGGGAATTTACTCTCTTCTAACTAATTAAGACAACATTTTGATCTGGACTGCCAAATTGCCGGTTTGGATTATACATGATCAAAGAGAATTGTAAGAGCAAGTGTCTAAATATATGTACATGTGGAGGAGATCATAATAAATTCTCTTTTAATGGAAAATAATAGGAAATTATCACGGCATCTGAGGTTTTTTTCAACGTGTTAAAGGGGTGCTTGGGGCTGCTTTTATAAAGGTCTAAAGTCTAGGGTTGCAAAAAGCTGCAAAAAATAAAAATAAAAATAAAAAAGAGTTAGTCACATCTCTAGCCGCTACCAAAGAAAATAATAAACAAACTGTACAAAGTGAATCGGACAATACTCTTTTCCCTACAAATTTACATTTAAGCCATTTTCTACAAACAATGTTATGAAAGGCACGCCTAGGCACAAGGTATAGCCCAGTACAGTGGTGTGCCTCTCCTTGGGCTAGGTCGAGCACCTCCGAAGAGGGGAACGCCTTGCACGCCTGAGCCCAAGGCGCATGGTGGCGCCAATGAAAGCTCGAGAAATTAAGTCGTTGATTGATGCCATCGTGGTGTCATCTAGACCGTCGGATTCTTAATTCCTTTCTTTGTTAACTTCCATGATTTCATTTTGTAAACTTGAAAACCCAAATCCATCCGACTGCCCCATCATGCCCCAGCCGTTGTTGTTCACCTCGCTACTATTGCTACTCCTGTCACTGCTGGCTGCTGCTCTATTTTTCACTATCCACTGTCACGTCACTATAGAGCTATTGCTCTGGTTTCCACAATTCTTGCCGATTGCTAGTCTTTCCGCTGACCATGCTTTCTAGACGAGTCTAAGGTACAATTTCCTTGAGCGTCTCCTCTCCACACAATCTCAATTCAAGTATATAAAACTGTCAAAAAGAGTCATTCATTTCATTTCTGAGTTGAAGTCTAAGACCGAAATGTAGGTCCCCACCCGTAGGGCCCGGTTGAACTACAATGGTTTCGATTATGATTTGTCCAACCAGATACATAGGACATTTGTACCCTGCTGTCGAATTCTTTTTCTATGCATATTTATATTTTAAAGGCCAAATATCACTAAAAATAAAGTAGAGACTGTTCATACCCTATTCTGGTCGCACCCCGGGACCTGCTAAGGGACCCACTTTGCACGACACATCACCTAGTCAGCGGTTAACTTTTCAACGCTCGAGAGCCGGTCAAAGCAACGCATGCTCAAGTCACGTGAACTGCTAGTGAAGCGACCTCGACGTGCCTTCCACCTTGGGGGTCGGCCACCCCAAGGGGTCAGCCTCCCTTGGGGGGTCGGCCACCTTGAGGGGTCGGCCACCCTTGGGGGTCAGCCACTTGCCTTGACGACCAACGCCCGTCACCTTTGACCGTGCCCCGTTGTCACGACGACCGTCGCTCGCGGTCGTGCTCCTTCGTCGCGATGACCGTCGCTTGTAGTCTTGACGACCGTCACTTGTGGCCGCTCTGTCGCCATGACAACCGTCACTCACGGTCACGCGCCATCCACGCAACGACCCTTGTTGCTCGGACGTCACTCTGCGACCCTCGTCACCCGCACTCCACCGTGCCTATGCGCCACAATCATGTTATATGCTTACGGGATGGGCTCACAACCTCAAAGCCATCGCCGTCTTCATTCCAGGGGGACTTCGCTTCGTGCTCCGACGCGAGGACCCTTCGCAGCGGGATAGGCGACTCCTCCGGGACACTATCTCTGCCAGGGTGCCTGCGTGACTGGCCTACGTGCTCTGGCACTGGGGGCTCGCGTCGGCACCCCTAAGGACTATGACCCCCGGGTCACTCCGAGATGGGAGCAGGTCTTCGAAAGGGCATCTTGCCTAGTCCACCTGGCAGCTGGGCGTCGGGTCTTCCCCACCGCTGCCAGGCCTGTGGGATTCAGTAAGGGCTTGGACTGGAGGCTGGGGCAACGGGCTACTCTGACCATGCTACCGCGGCATGATCAGTCTCCTCAGACAGGCAGAGAGACATCGCAAGGGCAGGGCAGCACGAACTTAGGGACCGGCAGTCCCAACGGAGGATCAGTGCTTTGGCCCCCTGGTGACGTGTCGTTCCCAGGGGGTGACACATGTCAAATTATGACACATGCACGTTTTTGCCTATAAATAGTGGACTTTGGAGCTTTTTCAAGGATCTTTCTCTCATTTGGACTTTTCACTTTCTCTCTCTAAAAAGATATTCTCTCTGGAATTCTAGTGAGAGAAACACACTTGGACTCCCGTCTCCGGACTCTTGGCGCTGTACCCCTGACGCTGACCCTAGCTGGGATTGTCGGTCGCCGGCCCCATTCGTCTTTGCCTTGCCTGCGCAGCACTGCCAGCCCTCGCGGCTTGTCTGGGGAGCCTTGCTCTCAGCCCTTACGCCGTCCTTGCTGTCTCCCACGTTGCCTACCTGGAAGCTGACTCAGACTGCATTCTTTGTCGCACCTCCACGTAGCACCGAACACTTTTCCGTACCATCAGAGACCGATATGGTATGACGGGTTCCTAATGCCTTCCCGTCGTTTAACTTAGTCCCCAAATCCATTTATCTGCTTTCGATATGTAAGTAGTCTCAGAACATTTTGGAGTGTTTTTAGGGTTTTTCTTGTTTTCCCTTTATTTGTATAAAATAAGATGGCGACTCCTAATTTTAGACCATTCCCTGGTCGCTACAGTGGCGACTCTGCTGGAGACAAAAAACTAAAAAGATTGGACTTAAAAAAAATCTATCGCTTTTTGGCCTTTTGCATTTTCTGTGTATAACATGTGAAATGTGCTATAAGTATGGTAATTGTGCTTTAACTTGTGCCTCGTGCATGATTGTCCCGAACCCACCTATAGCAAACTGCCTCGTAAAACTTCCTAGTAGGATTTTAAGAGTTGCCGTCTTATTTTATTAAACGTAGGAAAATAAGAAAAAATTGAAAATGACTCTAAAAATTTTCAAAAGAAAACAAAGAAATCGGTTCAGGGACTAAGTTATACGACAAGAAGGTGTTACTCGCATGCCAGGCCATTTCGATCTTTACTTCATTTCTATTGATTTTTGGCTTTTTTAATACAAGACATAAATATGTATTAAACAAACCTTAAGTTTATTTCTATATTATTGGTTTGAATTTTGACACCAGGTTTCAAATGGCTTATGTATCCTGTTAGACAAAAATCGGAATCAAAATCATCGCACTTCGACTTTGGTCCTGCGGGAGGCGACTTACACTTTGGTCTTAGACTCGAACTAAGAAATGAGAATACTCATTTCTTTATGATTTTTGTAATAGAAATGAAATGTGATTTCGAAAAATGAGAATAATCAAGATGACTAAACTAGACTAGAAAACTGTAAAATATGCCTCGTAAGCCTATTTCTCTAAAGGATTCGAGAACGCTATGCGAAGGATGCATGAAAATGTTGGCCTTCATATTTCACTCTTTAGAGAAACTAACCCTTCATATTTCACTCTAAGGATGCATGATGCAAGAAACTTAAGATACTTTTAGAGTGAAATATGAAGGGTTAGTTTCTCTAAAGAGATGATACACCACTTACAGCAGAAATGGTACAAAAGCTCAAGGGAGAACAAGCTGGATCCTTGAAATGAAGGCCAAAGGCCCTATTTATAGAGGCTTGGGACGCCAGAAATAATAAAGACGACCATATCAATATGTAATCTGATGATAAGACATAATATTTGATAAAAATTGTAGATTCACAAAAGTCGACTAACCGGCTGATTTTTAGTTTTGTCAAAAATTAGGCGGTTCATCCCATAAATTTATAATTTTTTTTTCAAAATTTGAGATATTTTTTAACCCTAATTAAGTAATTATCTCTAATTTCCTAGATGATATGTATCTATCCGTCAATCACTTGCATTTTTCACATAAATCAATACTTTACTCTCTTGCACATGGGATGAATTACAAATAATTCCTTAGATGTTCTGGAAAAATTACAATTTAGATATGGACTGGACTGACATAGTTGGACTGGACTTCAGCCCACTTACTGACTGCACAAGTGGACTGAGTTATTGGACTAGACAACTTGACTCAATAATAGATTGGACTAGACCAAAATAATTAGAATATATAACTAGGCCAACCATTAATAACAAGCTTTGATTAATAATGAAGCTTAATAATTATTTAATTAAAAATAGCTATAAAATTGGGGTGTCTACAGAGCCTCTCAGTGAGGGAGCTTGGGTGCTGGCGAACATTACCTAGAAATAACACATTTTTTTAGGGAAATACGGAAGAGACCACAACACTCTGTACAGACTTGCGGACCCTAACAGACTTGAGGTTAGATCATCGCATGGCTTCCTACATATCCTATAGGGGGAACCAGACCAATTCAGAAAGGATGGAATATTGTTCGAAGTCAGAGTCAACAGTAATAATGGTTGGTGGTTCAACAATGTTACAAGGGAAATCAGAATAGAACTTTTTCTGGAGCCAGAGCCAACAATAACAAAGATTTGGTTGCTAGACAAGGAGCACTTCCTTAGAAGCCGGAGCCAATAGCAACAACAATTGATCGTTGAAGGATACTGAAAAGTCATGTGTAAGAGTCGGAGCCAACAGTAAGAATAATAGGTCTTTAAAACATGAAAGTATATCTAGAAGCCAAAGCCAACGATAACAACAATTGGTTATCCAGACGCACCAAAGGCTTATGACTAAAAGTAGGAGCCAATAGTAACAACGATTGGTTACTTAGCCATAAGGACATACCCCTAGAAGTCATAACCAATAGTAACAATGATTGGTCATCTTGGGATATGTGAATGAAAATTTGTCTATTGTCAGCGCCGCCAAATCGCTTTTAATGGTCAACGGGCAAAACTCATATGTAGATGCCGGAGCCACCAAATCATTTTGGATGTCCGTCTATATATGTTATAGAAGTAATAACTATGTCCATTGCTGGAGCCACCAAATCGATTTGAATAGTCGACAGACAAAGTTTTATATCTAGTCGGAGCCACCAAGTCAGTTTGAATTGTTGTCTAGATATACAAAAAAGAATTCTTGCTTGTTATGGGAGCCACTAAATCGATTTGAATGGTAAACAGACAAGATGATAGTACTGCTATATGCCGTAAATCCACCAAATCGATTTGAGTGGTCGTCTAGCAATAAGAAAATAATTTTGGCCATTGCTAGAGCCACCAAATCGATTTGACTGGTCACGCACAAAGTAGAGGTTTGACTAAGTGCTAGAGGCAATAGCTCATCCAAGCGGTTGGTTGTTTAGTCAACACCGGACTTATATCCAAGAGCTGGAGCCAAAGACGTCTTCAGGTGATTGGTCGCTTAGAAATAAGGAAATTTTGGAAATTTCACTCAAAGCCAGAGTCAATAATGTCCAAGGACAGCTGGTCGTTGAGTGCCGAACATATGGATTTACTTGATACAAAGAAAGTGTTACTTATGGCAACAAAACATGAGGTATTGCACTGGCCTTACACCCCACAACATTGCTAAACTGAGCAACAAATTTGAATAATTAGATCGGAAAATAATCCTAGGGGGCAAACATGCACAGTCAATCATGCAAGTACCCCAATACTAGATAAAAACTTCTTAGGCGAATAAGCTGTGTATCATGCAAAACACACAAGCAGATAAAACACGCCAACTCATGAAAAGGGGGATTACACAAACACGCAAGGCAGATAAGCACACAAGCACGCAAAGCAATAATATATATATTTTTATTTTTTTAGACCGAATAAAACAGGCCCGTTGATCAAAGAAATGGAGTTGTCCAAATAACATGTCAAAAACCATCTGGTTAATCAGGGAGTTTGAAGTTCGATAAATTAAAAAATGTCAAAAACAAGTCATTTTATCCCTTTAGAGTTGCCCGCAAAATTATGGTTTTTTTCACAGATTTCAATCATATTCCATTCACACACTCTCACAAATTCGACGATAAGGGGGACTTCACTCTCTTAAATCCTACTCCCACTATATTTTCCCTCAATAAGTTTGTAAGATCTCTCCCCATTCTTCTCAAATTTCTCACATCCAGATGGAGTTCCAATGCACTAGGAGAGGACACGAAGGTGGGCCCTAAATTGGACGTGTTTCGTGATTTTAGCCAAATACTCGAATGGTTGATCACTCGATTCTCATACTGGATCACGATGCGCGCGTAAGCCATCACTTTTTTGCTAACGAGGTACATTTTCTATCAATCGTCTTTCAATTACACACTCTTTCACATACTAGGCATTCCTAAGCAAACTAGGGCCCATATTAATTTTATTCCTTGTTTTTCAGGCACCTTATGCATAAACCGGACGGTTTTTGAATTTCTTCTTTTTTTTTCTTTTGGTTAGTGCATTCCCCCCCGATTATCCATTATAGAGGCCCTCGAATCTGGTACGAGAATGGTGGGAGGAAGATACCAGATTCGGTTAAAAATATAGGTAACACCGACTTTGACTTATTTTTGAATGGTTTACATGCTTTTACCTGAGCTAAAAAGCATCTTTTGTATTTGGCAAAGCGTCAGTGGGATTCCACCAACATGTTTCATTTTGCCGTTCGGGGAACTCACACTTACCCCAGTACGTCTTGGCGAATATTACGAGTATTCTCATTCGAGGGAGGCCTATCCTATGGGCAAATGATCTCAACAAGGACCTTAACCTCATGATCCGGTTGCTTGGGTTTGAGCCATCCTAACAAAGGGTGGTTATATTTTACTTGGTGCCCTCTGTTCCTCACTATGAGGATATGACCCTGGAGGATGCCTATGAGGCGTCCATTGATCAGTATGTTCGGGGGTTCCTATTGGATGCTTTAGGGGATATGTTGTTCATCAATGAGGCGACTCGATGCAAATCTAGTGCTTGAGAGCTCTGGAGGAAATCAAGGAGATTCGAGAGTATGACTGGGGTACTCCGGCTATGGACCATATCGTACAACTCGATGGGTCGGTATCCCGGGGCAGTCCTCGAGCTTCATGGGATATTGTGATGGTTGGGAGGTATGTCTCAGCTTTTAAGCTTCTTTGATTATTCTTACCACGCGATAGGAATATTTCTCACATTTTATTTCCACTCATAGATTTGGCTTTCAAGGTTTTGGAGTCGCGTTCGCCGCATTGGGGCAAGGGCATATGGATGACACTAAGTTGGCAATGTACCAGTGGAATTTTCAGGATGAACAAGTTGGGGCCATAGTAGACGCCTACCCGGATAGCTTCAACGGATTAACTCAACGCCCAATGAGTCATTTATTCATTTATACTCTAACATTTGAATTTCTATTAATACTATTTCATGAGTACTCGTATTTGTTTTTCTTTCAGGCGTCCCTGTCTAAGTGGTAGGGAGAGGAGCCTTACCCAGAGGAGTTAAAGATTACCCGGCTCCAGGTTCTACTAGGGTACTCCTACGAGGAGTTATACTTGGGAGAAAGGGTGCTACTCCTGCACCACATTGATGTCGAGGCTCGCATCCTAGCGGCCCCTCTTGTAGAGATGTATCAAACGAGAGTTTGACCTGGGGCAGAGACATAGTGTGAGTCAAAGGGTCACTACATCCTCCTTGAGGCGATTGAATGACCATCGTACTTACACGGCATTCATGCTAGAGGATTTAGCCTCTCATTTGACTGCAAAGTGGATGAAGAGGACCCAACAAGCTATGGCAGCTCTGGGCTGAAAGTGCAAGGGTAAGAAGGAGGAGGAGTCTGCAGAATGGATTCCTTTCCCTTATTGGACAAGACTCGTGCTCTTTAGGGGCAAGGCCATGAGATGGAGCTGATTCCCCAACCTAAAAAGGATGATGACGTGCAAGGCTTTAAGCAATTGCTCATGTCGAGAGGGTGAACTCGAATCTTGATATTATGCCATTTGACTTTTAGGGTTTGCTTTTAACCTATCATTTTCTTTTTGCAGGTCCCAAGCTCAATGCTATAGGATGCCTACCACATGATCCATAATCTGAAAACATGGTCTCTACCGTACAGGATTTGCTAGAGGTTTATGGGCCATCTACCAAGATTACAAAAGTGCTTACCTCTACCCCTTGATGCCACCTTCGAGGGTGGATCAAGTGCCATACAGAGCCTACTGCTGCTGTCACTACAACTTAGACCCTATGGAGAGAGCTTCGGGACCACAACTGGGTGGCTGGGAGAAGACAAGAGTGACGAGTCGAGTCCTTTTGAGGCTGTCTCGCAAATTAGAGTTTGGACTGCCCAAGGAGAAGGAGGCCGCTAATGTTAGCAAGGAGAAAGCCCCTGCCCCCTTCACAGCCAAGGAAATTTCCCAGACATCGATGCACTAGGGTGACGACCGTGCTGTAGAAGACATATGGGAAGCTCAGTGGGTCGACCAAACCTATGACACTAGAGTTATCCCCCAACCTCGAGGACAAGGACTATGAAGACAAGTAAGATGAGGAGACCTCCACATCCTATGACGAGGAGGAACCTGGCCCCAAGAAGCCCCGAAAGGGCTGAGGTTTTGTTGATTTTAGCTTAGATTAGGAATTGGAGTTCATTAGGAACTCATTTTTAGCAAAGTCTCATGTAACAAACATCTTCTTTTTTAGTAGCAAATTTTCATTAGTAAACTCTTATGTGCATATTCTAATCTAATGTACACACACTTGCACGAAAAAAAAGGAGAATGGGCAAAAAAATGGCTTGAAATTGAGTTGTATTAGATTAAGAACAGGTACAGGGTTTGGCCTCCAAATGGGTAAACTTTGCAAAAACTGACTAACCGGCCGGTTAGCCAGTGAGGTTAGTAAACTTTTCTAATATTGGGCCTAAAACTAGCAAGTTAGTGAGAAGAAAATTTCATACTTTATTTAAAACCAAAAGGTTGATCAGAAAGACATGTTTCCACAATTATCCAAAACAGAGGGAAAAATGACTAGTTGCCAAAAACCATCCGGTTTGTCTGATAAGTTTTTCTGACTTTTAAATTTTGAGTCATATCTCTCTTTAACTTAGAGCTTCATCCTTATATGTTTGGGACTCTATTGTTAGGAGGGCATTCGACTCTTATTCTCTCAGA
This sequence comes from Escallonia herrerae, assembly GCA_033070095.1. NCBI lineage: Eukaryota > Viridiplantae > Streptophyta > Magnoliopsida > Escalloniales > Escalloniaceae > Escallonia > Escallonia herrerae. The sequence continues at coordinate 84,480 of JAVXUP010000188.1, forward strand.
CAAACTCCCAATGGCCTCCAAAGAGAACCCCACAATCTTCGAGCTGACTCCTTAAAAAAGGTAGAGTTTATTCACCTTGATGGGGGCTTCTATCTAAATTCGGTCATGAGTTTGTGCATGGTTATGGTTCATGAAGATATTCTTTGAGCTGCGTGAAAATTTTGGGATCCCATGGATTATCTCGTCCGATTCGGCTTGGATGAGCTTTGTCCTACACATCAGCTTTGGTGGATGTCCCTACCAATTTACCTATTGATGTTCTGGCCATTCAAGATGGCTATCTCGTGTCCCTTCTTATGAGCTTGTTGGAAGTTATCGCATAGCGGGCTAGGTTATTTATTCAAGTTGAGCATATTCTGCTTTCTCTTGTGATTAAACATTTTTCTGCTTCAAAGATAACCAAAGTCCACAATATGCAAGTGACGGGATGGTGGCTCTGGGGTCTTTTGTCAGTTGGTCAAATATCTTACCATTGTGGGCCCAGGGGTTGCTGATGCAAGATGGCTGATTTGATACCCCAAGCATCTTTGCCAGGGAGAACACTAATTCAGTAGTGGTAGCTCAAACCACAAATACCATTACCGAGATGCATATGAATCCAAGTGCTATATTTTTGGGTACCGCTTTACTTCTCTATATGTGGATTCTGGATCGTATGCTGCTGAAAGATCCCCTTGTTGAGGTGAGATGTTACCCTCATTCTTTCTGCTTTAGGACTTTACTCTTCTAGAGACTTTCTGGCATAAATGCTTGGACCTGCTTTTTTTTACGTCCAGGAATCCAAGGATATCTACTGGTTTTGTAACTAGTGGAGGCCCTATGGGCCTACTCTGAGGACTTTTGGGGTATCACTACATATGCCTTATGAGACTACGTACTTCACTATTCTACTTTGCTTGTCAGATCCTGAGGAGTTTGGTTATAAGAAAGCTGCTCCAAATTCTTACAGTGGTTTTACTGTGGAAGATCAAGGCTATTTCAGAAGGTTGGGGCTCCCCACCTTATTCTAATCGCTCCATAAAGACTGTGATGTTTGTCTATAGTACAGACCCTACTGCTCCACTGTTGTCTGATGCTTATATACATTGGCTCTGGTCCCTCATTCGGGAGACAATGTTGTCTACTGAGAGCCAAATGTGGGCAGAACTAAACTGGGATTTTCTGGTTGCCTGTGAGATCAAATTTTTGGAATGAGCTTAAGTGAAAGCTCGTGATGAAGCAGGTTTAGGGCCCGATTTGCATGACTCTGGCAATCTTTATAGAGTTTAGTTCGGGGCTTCTTTCATTCCAAGACAGAGGAAGAAGTTCGAGTCACATGGATTCGGCAGTCTTGGATTGGTTTCCAGTTGTTTGAAGACAAGCTCAATGTAGATAGGAAACCGGTACTGTCTTTGTATATTAATGAACCTCGGAAGAGCCATTCTTCGATGGTCAAGAAAAAGCACCAAAAGAGGCTACTGACTATCAAGGCTGCCCCGGACCATGAAGACAGTATACGGTATAGATGCTTATATTGACGGTTGGTTTGACCGAAAGCTGGGAAAAAGGGGGTGAAAATTAAGAAAGTGGGAAAAGGTTCGGCGATTGAAACAGAGATTCTAGAGGTATAGAGAGGCTGACTTATAAAAAGGACAAGCAGAGTTGAGCTAGATCATATTTCTGAATGAAGACAATCATCCTTCTCAAAGAAGAAAAAAAGACCATGATGGTAGTTTACTCTTGGGTTGCTGATAGGACTCAAAACTGCTTCTTTTGTCCTAACTTTTGCCTAGGCCGTTCATTGTAAGGCTTTTAACCTAGTGGGATTTTTTAGTTTTTCTAGTATTTAATTTTTTTGTATTTTCTGTTTTGCCCTAACTTTTGCCTAGGCCACTTTTTGTAGGGCTTTTGTCCTAGCGGGCTTTTTATTTTTCTTTTTTGAAGAATTTAGTCGAATTCATAGCTAATGGACTAAAGACTTTGTTATTAAAATTTGACCGCACCCGAGGCATCTTTACAGGCAGTCTACGTACCTCCATCTAACGTATTACATAGAAATGTGTGTGCTGAGTAGTGTTCTTAAAGGAGATTGGGTCATTCGTAGTTTAATGATAACTTTCACTCATGCATACTAGTGACTTAGTCTGTCTAGGTTGACTAACTGTGACAATTTGATTCCATATAAATCGACTAATAAAGCTACACTTTCATTCATGATTTGCTTGATCATATGGGGACCTGACCAGTTGGGTTCAATGTTTCCCCGCGGCTTCTAGATTTGCCTAATATCCACCTTTAATACCAAATCACCTTCTTTATAGCCAAGTCCTTTCACTTGCTTGTTAAACGCTCATGCGATTTGCTTCTGGTAACCCTGAATGAGATACATAGCTTTCAACCTTTTTTTGTCTGCCAATGCTAACTCTTCAAACCGTTGTCATACCCAATCTTCTTCAGCTATTTGATTCTTCAATAGTTCTCTAAGGGAGGCTACTTCCAATTCCACTGGGAAAACTGCTTCCATGGCATAAACTAAAGAATATGATGTAGCCCTAGTTGATGTTCTTGTTGATGTTCTTTAGCCCTATAGAGCCTATAAAAGCTTATCCGGCTAGCTCCAACAAGAATTTGTCATTTTACCTAGCATATTCTTGATGTTCTTCTTGGCAACTTCTATAGCCCCATTGTATGCGGTCAGTAAGATGAGGAGCGATGCTAGATTATGCCATATGTTTAGGCTAAATCTGTGACTTTTCCTTTGAAAAGCAAGCCATTTTTAGAAATCAACTCTTGATGAATGTCGTATCGACAAAGTAATCTTTGGACACCAATAAAGTAATCTAATGAACTCGTGTCCATTAGAAGCTTTAGGACTGATCTTCCTAAAAGGGCCATAGAGATATCATGTTGTATAATTCTCAAGGAAGGAGATGTTGCAAATTGGCGTACACTTGGCATTTATGACACCTTTTTATATGTTCGATGCAATCTCGTTGCATCGTACTCCAGTAGTATCCCTGTCAAAAAATTTTCTTTGTTAATAGGCGACCATTCATATGTGGTCCACACTCACCTGTGTATATCTTCCATAATCTGATTGCCTTCTCTCTTATACAGTAAATGCTCTCCATTGTAGTGTCTCTTATACAAGTTTCAGTCACACGTGATAAACAGTGCCGCCCATTTCCTCAAAGATACCCTGTCTTTCGCAGAAGATCTATCGAGATATTTACCATCTCAAATAAGGTTATGAATATTCATGTACCATGGTTCGATTATGTCAACTTCTTCTATTCGTGCAATTATGAAGCAATAAGCTGTCCGATCTCTTTTCTGAATCATAAACGTTTACACATGAGGGCCTGCAACTCCAAATTTACAATAAGTAAGTACATCTGTCCACATTCCTAACAATCCAGGCTTTCCCGTCAGGGGCATTTTTGGGTTTCCATATTTGGGTATTTCTCATCATTCACTGTTGACATTCCCCTTTCCCTCTCTTTCCATCTTTTTCTCCCACCATTTCCCCACCTATACATACACGTGTCTATATACACATATATCCGTGCTTCACTGAGCTTTCTACGAAGGAGGGAGATGGAAAGTAATGAAGTGTACTGCTACTGCGGTAGGAAGATCAGATCTGCGACCTCTTGGATAGCCAAAAACCCAGGAAGAAGGTTTTGGGTGTGCCTGAAACCAAAGGTAAAACCCAAATTTTGAATGATTTTGACTTGTTTTAAACCTAATGAAAGGTAAAACTATGAGTGCATTTTTCAGGGTAAAGATTATGGCTTTTTTGGATGCCGTGACCCAGAGATGTGTGCCAGATCGAAGGAGGTGATACCTGGACTGTTGTGCAAGCTCAATCCATTGGAGAAGAAGCAAAAAATAGAAATAAGGGCCTTCATAGTTGTGATATTGGTTTCTTGGTTTGTGTATTGGATCATGTATGCAAACTTGGGGACTACAACTAGGAAAGGGAATTTGGAGCTGCTATAGCTATAGGTGTTAGACTTAATGCTTTAGGATCAAGTTAGAGCCTGTAGTGTATTAGGGTCTTGTGTATGCACCTTGAAAATTTAGAATTTTGTGTATGCATTTTGAAGATGAAATGAAAAAAAGTTTGCCCTATATTCTTGTGAAATGACAAAAGCATGTGTGGTATGGTCAATTTAAGAAAGATGGGGTCAAATCAGAGTGCAAGAGGTGGTCCTCTGTTTCATAAATGCACACTTCCTAACACAAAATGCAAATCCAAAAACAACTCTGCCAAATGCAAATGCAAAACCAAAACCCAAATGCAAGCCAAAACACTCATGCAAAAGCAAAACCCAAATGCAAATCCAATGCACATCCTGAGAAATGTTTAAATCAACCCTGCCAAAGATCATCAACCCTTCCAACTCAAATGTAAGACAAAATAGCCATGTAAAACCAAAATGCAAATCCAATGCATATCTTGACAAATGCTTAAATGAACCCTGCCAAACATCACCAACCCTTCCAACTCACAAACACAAGCCTCACAAATGTAAGCCTAAACAGTTCAGCCAAACTATATCCTCATCATAAATGCCGTCAAACAATCCAATTCCTGTCAATGACAGTCAAATAAATGGAAAAGAGAGCATTGTGTTTCCCAACCCTATACAGCTAATAAAATAAATAATTACATTGCATTAAGTAACAATATCTATTACAGAAGATGCCAACATCACATGAGTTAAAGTAAAAGTTCACACCACAGAGCTTCACAATTGTCTGAGCTTTAACAGGCATTACAGGACAATAAATGGACCAAGCTTATCAAAAGATGTACATTTATCTTCAAAAAGTCCTATACCTAACCCCAAATCCCCAAAAGATTCATGCATTACTAATTCAAACTTCACTTCTTCCCCTTCCCTCTACTTCTTATTGTTGCCCCAGCCCTGGCAGTAGCTTGTAGTGTTGATAGAGAGGCATATTTCTTCCCCCTGCCTCTGTGCAATGGTCGAGGACATTGCACAAAGGCTGGATGTGCATCAGTAGCAGTTGTCCCTGGGGTGCTTGACTCTGTAGGTGAACCTACACAGGGTGTGTTTAATGGTTAGTTGGTGTTTAAAGTAAAAACTACACACTATCATGTGCTTGTAGGGGTTTACTAGAGGTGCATTGGAAGATGCAGCTGGACTATGAGTGGAGCTCATGGGGGTATTTCTTTGACCCTACATTAAACAAAAGGAAATTATGCATAGTAATGATGGTCAAGTATTAAAAAATGTAGGTTATGCAAATACTAACAGAAAGTTTTTTTCTTCTCATATGCCTAGCTTCTCTCTCACTATCATGTGTTCCATCTGTATCTTCAATTTCATCAATTGGTGGTGGTTGGCTTAGGTATACTGTGGTTCCTTCCTGTGTCACTGGTCCTATTGATGGTGGTACTGCTTCTGCTACTGTTGGTGGTGCTCCTCCTACTGTTGTTACTTCTGCTGGTTCTGCTTAGCTTGATCTATGTACAATCTTGCTCTAACTTTTTCTATTGTGCCCCCTCTTGCACAGAATGTACATTTACTGTGCCTATTAGATCTATGGATTTTGTTTGGGTTTGAAGGCTCATCTGTACTCCATCTCCTAAGTTTTCTAGGCCTGCCTGGTTGTTTGTGGAAGTCTGGTGGCAAGATTGATGGCATGCCACATTGTGGCCACATATCAAGAGAACCCATGGGGCTTATGATGTGTTCATATGCTTTATTGAAGGTTGATACCCTGTAGAAAGCACTGACATAATTCTCTGGCAACTTTGCTGTGATAACCCCAAAAATACCAGAAATTAATCTAACCGTGAGTTGATTAATTAAGGGGTGTTATTTTTATTAAGTAGCAATATGTTGATGATGATTAAATGTTAGGGAGTTAATAAGGGGTTAGTGTGGCCTTGGGGGTTAAAAATGTAATTTTGGAAAATTAAGGGGCAAAAATTAGAAAATATAGTGAACGGGAATCATATTAGTATTAATTAGCTTCATTGTGATGATAATGAGGTGTTAGGAGGCTAAAGGAGGGGTTACGGTGACTTTGGGGTCAAATTATAATTTCTTAAAGTCGAAGGGCTAAAATGCAATTTTGAAAACTTGAGGGGCCAAAGTGGAAATAATGGAATTTTGCAAGATGTGTCATAAGGTGGGGAGAATTCAGCCGAGTGTCTTCCACCTCTTGAGTTAATTGGGCTGACTAAGCCTTATAAACAATAAACTATTGTAGGGATAATATGATGGAATGAAAATATAAAAGAAAATTTGTGGGGTTAAAAGTAAAAATATGAGGAAGTCATGAACAAGAGCTGGGTGTGAACAGTAACCGTGAAGGACAGCAAACAGAGAGGAAAAAAAGAAGAGAAGAAAGAGGAGGAAGAAGAAGGAGGGGAAGAGAAAAAGGGGAAGAACCTAAACCCATCAGGGTATGAATCTTGAACCCTAATCGCGGATAAAATTGCGAAAAATTTGTTGAATCTTGATTGAAAATTTTAGAGTATATATGTATATATTCTTCAGTTGTGTATATATATTCGGGGATGGGAAGAATCGAATGGATTCTTATTGGGATGGTGTATGAAAGAATCTAAAACAACAAGGAAGGAGAAACTAATTAGGGTTTCGCATTTGGCATGGTTTCGGTATGTGTTTGGAAGATTTAGTGTGTGTTCTTCGGGTTTAAGAATTTGCCCGAATTGTATGTGTTTAATTATGCGAGATTGATGTATAAAAATGGGTTTAGGACATGAACTGGTTGTACTACGAAGTGTTTAATTGATCAAAGATGGGCATTTTGAGGAATCTATGCGTGATTCTGGGATGAATATACCCAGTTATGCAGCTGATTGAATAAGAAAGAAGACACGTGTGTGTGGCCAAGGTGTGTTAGTGTGTGTGATGATCTGAATAGCAGATGTAATCGTCGCTAAAAGTGAAATTACAATAAACATGTTCTAATTCAAATTTTAAAAAATAGTTCAGATCAGATTTCGCCAAAGTGTGAAAAAGAGACCCCAATTATTTTTAGGAGACCTGTATCGTGGAAACATTTCTGATTTTTTTGAGGTCGGGAAGAGGGTGAACGGACGCGGAAAGTTTGAAGCGCTCGGTCTAGACACCGGTTCGAGATTTTTGGGCAAAAATTTTCTAAAATATTTTTTAGCTCAAGAATGAATTCAGGAGGCTTAAAATAGCATTTTAAAGCACTTTTGAGATTTTTCTGATGCCAGGAACCCTCGGGGGTATTTTGGTAATTTGCCACCAGGAGAGGGGTGTAAGACACCTGAAAAGTTGTTTTAACATGTTTGGTTGGGCGATGGCCGTTAGGTGGTGTTTTCGTAATTTTGCATAAGTCAGGGGTGTTTTGGTAACTTTCCCCTTTAAAATTTTTTGAGGGAATATTTGGTCCCTAAATGATGCAGTACATCTAAAAAGTAGTTTTAAAGCGGTTTGGGGGTGTTGGTGATGTAGCGGCCATCAGAGGGGTATTTTGGTAATTTGCCAGGTTGGCACTAAATTTTTAGGAACGCACAATATTATGCATCCGGAGTAGTGAGAAGTGAGGAATGGTATTAATATACTTAAATAATAGGAGTGGTTATTGTGGAGGCGTCGATAAGGCTGGGTTAGGGACCCGGTTATCGGATCGCATTAAAGAGCTATCGCTAGACGCTATGAACAGTTAAATGGGAAGGGGTAGAATAAAAAGTGCGTATATGTTGAATGATGTCTAATGAACAGAGTATCATTTGACTAGGTGATGCAGCTTGTTACGATCAGAAGTTGCGAGTTGTGAGTTGCTTCGGCTATAAGCCAATGAGGTAAGGACAATGCGGTTCAATATGCTAATTTATTGTTCGATTAGCATGCCATGTTGATGACGTGTTGTTAGATTCTTGTCGTTATGATTGGACACCGGTAGTCATTGTAACTGGTATATGCATATTTGAATTGTGTTGTTGAGGACTTAGGATGGAATAAATTCCCTTAGTCCGCCCTATTGATAGAATTTAATGAGGATGATGCGTGTCCTAGTATGCTATGATTCGATTCGATTAGCATACTTGAAGTTGATGATGATATTGTGTAAGGGTTGTTGTGTGGTGGTTGTGAGATGCCGGCAATTATTGATAGTAGATATCTCTTCTCTTTAAGAACACCATTGAGGACTTGTGGCAACTTCTCCCGAGTCCGCCCTATCGTTGAGAATGATGTTATGGTGATCGTTGCGTTGTTGTTGTGAAATGTCGGCACTTATTGATAACCAAAATTTCTCTTAGGTAAGAACGCTATTGAGGACTTGCGGCAAATTTCTCCCAAGTCTGCCCTATTGATGATGTCACGTTGAATTCTTGTTGTTGGTCTGAATACCGGTTGATCTTCTGATCTGGTATTCCTTGTTGGGCTGTGTTGTTGATGACGTAAGGTGGAATAAATTTTCCCTTAGTTCGCCCCGTTAATGATGTCTTGTTGCTTGGCAGTAACGTGGTTAGGGAAAGCACTCTAATTGAGTTCCCTAATTGTTGACAGTGTCTCTTTTATTTATTTGAGACTGAGATGAACATCTCATAAAATGGGGCATCAATATGAGGAGGATGGCCTATGAATTATAATCATTGGCCAAAGAGGATGAATGTCGCTCGAGCAGGGTCTGTCGTGTCTGGTCGAGTCCTGTCAGTCGTGTCCATGTGCGTTGCATTTGATTTTCTTTTAATATTGATGATTTGTATTTCAATGATGTTTTCCTTTAAGACCTTGGATTTCGGGTCCACTTGCATAGTTGGTCGGTCAGTCCAGTCCACGAGGAGGTGGCAGAAATGTTGTTCTGTTGGGCCTTAAAGCTACTCAGTCTAACGAAAGAAAAATTATCGTTTGACAATTATGCTGATGTCAAAAATTTATTGACTACTCTTGATTCATTGCTATCGTTGAGATGATTATTATTCCGTCGTGTCCTTTGAATCATTTATACACGATACTCCTCGTGTTGTCTTTACTGGGAGATTTGCGCTTATTCCTTATGTTGTATTGTGCAGGCTATAAGGTTGATCAAGGAGAACCCTCTAGAAAAGAGAAGAGAAACAAGCTAGAAAAAGTTGTGCAATGGGATAAGTTGTGTGAGGTAAGACCCGTTATAAATGGTGGGATGAAGATTGAGTTGCGAGATAGGTTGATAAGAGTCCTACGACTACAGTCGTATATTAGGTTGTAAACATTCATGTTGTTTAAAGATCTATAAGTCTTCCGCTGCAGTACGAAGTATGTTTGTAAGAAAAATTTTGTAAGGACGCATTTTGGAGCGTCTATTAATGATGTATGAGTATGAGGATGTAGTTGCTATGTATTCAGCACAGGATTTTGAATGTGATTATGATCGATAACTCAGCCCGGTGATGTCACCTGGGTTGAGGGTGTCGCATCCCCCCTGAAATTTAAACAGGAAATGGCATGGATGCAAGGTATACCATTTAACTCCCACTTTCTACATGTGCAACTCTGGTCCACAATATCAACCCTATACCATTTACCCCTATACAATTCACCTCAAACTTGCCTTTCCCAGAATGTGATGGAATACAACTTCCACTATCTACTTTCCACATTTTTATCAAGTTCTAAATCCTTGGACTTATATCTCCAGTCCATTTTTCAGCCAAATCCCTTTGTTTCTGTAGCCTATTCATCAACTAAACCCTAACCCCTTCTAGCATTGTCAATATTGGTTGATCCCTTGATTCAAGAATTCTACTATAAAATGACTCACATTTTGTTGCATACCATATAACACTTAGGGAATGTGTTGAAATAGGATCTTGACCACTGATGATGAGGTTTCTCAATCGAGCACTTGTATGCCTCTTCACTAACCTTCTTAAGTTCTTCCATCCAATGCTCAAACTTGGAAATATGAGTAGCCTTAGCAGCTCTTACCAACAAATCATGAAGGTTGTTCCCTTTATGTCCAGCTTTTTTTGTAATTGCCAAGCAGATGCATCACACAAAACCCGTGGTCAGAGTTTGGGACTGTGGACTCTAATGCAAGCACTTAACCTTTTTGCTTATCACTCATAAATTTCCATGTATTCTGGTTTACCATGCCTACATCATCTTTCAATAGTTGCAAGAACTATTCCCATGAATCCTTGCACTCTGACTCAACTACAACACATGCTAAAGAGTACATTTGGTTATTAGGATCCACCCCTATAGCACGCAACATTTGCATATGATTGGGCCCTTTAAGGTGGCAACAACCAAGCCAAATAAAAGGCCTACAGGTAGCCTTGAAACCAACCTTTAGTGGCCCTAGGTAGCAATAAAATCTCTCAAACTTTGGATATCCTTCAGTTATGTTACCCTCAGCACATTTGACTACACAAGTTGTCCCAGGGTTCAATCTTTTCAACTCTGCACCATAGTCCCACAACATTGAAAACTTCTCAACTATTGTCCCTTCAACAAGTTCCATAGCCTTTTTCCTTGTTCTGTATACCCGAGCCATAGAAATATTTATCACCATATCTTTCATCACAGTTGTCCTGAAGGCAGTTACAGGCAACTTAAGGTTTATCCTAAAAACATCAATGTACCTCTTGGACATCCATCTAGAAGTCACTTATTTATTTTGTCAGCCATTGTCACCCTCAGTTTCCATGCCTAAAGGCATGTTTACATTCCCTCCCCATCAGCCTTGTCACCCTCTCTTTCAATGCCTAAAGGCATATCAGCATTTCCTTTCCTATCAGCATTGTCACCCTCTATTTCACTACCTGAAGGCATCTCTGTATTCCCTCCACCCTAATAAAAACCAACCGCCATGTCACTAGGAACAACTCTACCGTCTCCATCTAACTTTTCTATGACCACTGAAGTTTTTCTACCTGGTAGAGCATCTAACTCTTCAAGATGAGTTTCATAATACTCATAAAACATATCCTCATCATCCACTTCTTCAGAATACATTGCAATCTCTCTGTGTTCAGGTATAAAGGGCCACATTTGAACTAATTCACTATCAGTCTCCACTCTAACTAACCCAGACTCTAAGTCCTTCCCACATATTTTGTAATAAAATTTCATATAGCCGTCCAGCCCAATTTCTTCACACATTTTTCCTAACTCAATCATTGACATGCACTCAGTATCACAATAGTCAATGTATCTAACAAGGCAAGGGTCATACACTTTGTGAGGTCTCACGTAAAAATGACCCCCAAACATCAATTTTATAGTAAAGAAGGTGGAGTCGTTCCTTGCAAAAAATAATTGCACAAATGGGGCAACCATTAACACCTATATCACATTTTTATATCACATTTTTACATACATCCCATTATTACATACATCCATTACTCGTATACGTTAAATCATTCTGAGCAAAATCAATTAAGGTTAAGGGACACATGAGACTTATTGTACAATGGTTGCCCATGGTCGTAATCCTCAACGCTCCTTATCCCCCAAGACATTGTTCAATTCCAGTACGGGATCAGGATTTGGATTGCGATTTGGGGTTTTTTCTAGTGCGAGATTAGGGTTACGAAATTACGGTTGGGATTTTAGGTTAGATGAAAGGGTTTTGGCAGTTAAGGCTCCATTTTTACATGAGGCTTTTGAAATACCCAAATATGGAAACCCAAAAATGCCCCTGACGGAAAAGCCTAGATCATTAAGAATGTGGACGGATGTACTTACTTATTACAAATTTGGAGTTACAGGCCCTTACGTGTGAAAATTAAACTTTGGGACCCTCAGTTGAGACTTTATGGTACTTTCAGAGTACTAACGTATATTGAACCCAAAATTTGACACCTAGGTACAAAATTTTCAAAATTTGCAAAATGACCCCTCAAAATTTCAAAAATTACAAATGGCCCCCAAAACTTTCAAAAATTAAAATTTTGCCCCAAAATTCTTTTAAGCTTCGATACTCTTCTAATAACCGAGCATTGCCCAAAATTATCATTTGTTTATTTTTTAGGTCTCCGATAGTTATTTCAAAAAGCTCCTAAAGTTTGGGATATTACAACGCGTCGCCAAAGCATCGACGAACTTTTTCAGTTGAAGCAGTTAATGGAACTCTACATCCTCGAATTAGTCCATAATCATCTCTAAATGGGCGTTGTATGCTTGTAGAAGTTTGTCTTTAATCCTTCACATCCTTGTATCTGGTATATGATCAAGGTTGAATCATCGTATATTGTAATCTCTCAAACTATTAGACTCAGTGCCATCCCCAGACCGATGATGTACGCTTCATATTCGGCGTTATTGTTAGTACTACTAAAAGTCAACTTGATGGCTATGGGCGAATGGGCCCCGTCTGGTGAGATTAATAGCACTTCTACTCCAAATACTTTATTGTTAGCTGCTTCGTCAAAATATAACTGCCACCTGGTCCCTGATTCCATGATGCAAAATTTCTTGTTCAGGAATTTTGCCTACCATCCACTAGTATCCTTTGTGGTATAATATGCTAGTAGGTTGGCCACGGCCTTTCGTTTGATGAACTTTTGCGTGACATAGGTGATGTCAAACTCTAAAAGTAATAATAGTCACTTCTTTGTGTGGTTTAATAGGACTGGCTTTTCAAAGAGATACTTCATTGGGTCTATCCTGGCCAATAATCTGATAAGGTAAGTCAAAACATAATGTCGTAACCTCTGCGTTACCAAGACTAAAGATACACATGTCTTTTCCAAAGCTGACTAATTCATCTCTCCTTAGGTTAACTTCTTACTAATATGATAAATGGCTCCCTCAACTAAGGAATGCTCAAAATGTTGGGCCAACATTGCTCTGGCAACAGTATTGGTTATTGTTAGGTATAACAATTAGGGACTACCGGGTATTGGAGTGCTCAAGACTGGAGGGTTGCTCAGGTATTATTTAATTTTATCAAAAGCTTCTCGGCACAAAGGATTATGCTCTTTAGCCAAATACTTTTCAACAACTTGAATACAAATCATGGTTATAAACTGACTAATATATTGGATTCTACCCAAGAATCCTCGAATTTCTTTCTCATTTTTGGGTGCTGGCATCTCCACTATGGCCTCAATCTTAGCTGGGTCGATTTGTATGCCTGCTTGCTGACCTTTAACCCTGGTAGTTTTTCCGGTTGTAACCTAAACACATATTTCTGTGGGTTGAGCCTCACATTATACTGCCTTAATCTCTCAAAGTACTTACTCGAAATTGTACAGTGATCTTCACTCTTCTTAGAATTAATAATCATATCATCCACGTATACTTCTACATCCTTTTGAATCATATCGTGGAAGAGGGTAATAGTGGGTCATTGATATGTAACCCCTACATTCTTCAATCCAAGGGGCATCATTATGTAAGAAAATGTGCCTTATACGGTGTTGAAGGCTATTTTCTCCTTGTCTTCGGGTGCCATCTTTATCGAATTCTATCCCACGAAGCAATTCACGAAGGAAACCAACCATGCTTCGCAGTGTTGTCTATGATCATGTCTATAATGGACAAGGAAAAATCATCTTTAAGGGAAGCTCAATTAAGGTCTCAGTAATCAACACACTCGAACCTGGCTGGTTGGTTCGGGGACATGTATGATGTTGCCCAACCAGGTAGGCTATTCGATAACTCTGATGAACCTATGTGGAGGAGTTTCATAACCTCCTCCTTCACCTTAAGAGGTCACTCTGGTCAGAACTTACGGAGCCTCTGTATGAAGGGTTTGACTTCGGTAGGGTAAGTAAGTAGTGTTCAATAATAGACTGGTCAATAGCAGGCATGTCACCATATAACGAAACAAAAGTCTATGAATTCTTTCTGGAGTGCAGTGACTTCCTCTCTTTCTCTGTCATCTAGGCTAGTCTTATCTTAATTACTTTCATATTTTTGGGTGTGCCTATGTTGACTTTCATTGTTACTTCTTCTATTGGCTTGACAAATATGACTCTCAAATTTCTATTTCTTTCAAATATTATTCTTCTTCCAAGTCCATTAGTTATGACACATCTTTAACCGTGTTGATTAATTTATCATAAATTTTATTAGCAACCAAAGAGCAATCGATAGACATTGAGGGAAAAGGTGCTAAGGGCTTGAATGGTACGTAAGGGATAGACATTGAGGGAAAAGATGTTGTCTATGAGGATTAGGGGAACCCTCTTATCAAGTGCTCGCATTGTGATATGCAGCGGGTCGTTGTAGCCTGGTCCTAACTTGGGCAATTCAGATTCGGAGAAGGTAAGGACATTCCCATAATGAATAGCCCATAGTACGTGGGATAGGTCTTTTGGTTGTGTCTGTATGGGTATCTCTGCTTTGCTGAGTAACTTGATCAAGGCATGTCCATGCGAGTAAAAAACATATAGAAGTCCAGATATTAGCTTCGGTCTTCTTCAGTTTCCATAATACCTCGTCGTCCTGGTTGAGAACGGTTTGATAAACTTGACCTGATCTAATCAAATGTGACACATTGGTATTAGGCCTAAACACAAAGCTCGTATCTTCATTGTAATCTTCTTCCACAGTGAAGGCCACGCCTTCCATCAAATCTTCCCATGAAATAACGTTGTAGAATGCTGGTAGACAAGTAAACACAGAAACAGACTGAACAAATTAGCTTGCTGGAGTAAAGAGTGTAGCTAGATCTATCACTCATAGAACATCATCGATAACGTTAACCTTGTGAGCCAGTAAGGGTTCCATCCTGGTGTAGGGTCTGGCAGGAGGGGAAATATTGCCTTTGTCAACAAGGTTCTAGGTGGCTGTGGAGTATCCCTTCCTTTAATGATAGGCACAAAAAGCTTGAACATCATACCCTTCTGGTATTACTGCTAGTGTGGGGGTAGGTGGTAACTTGGATATCATGCCCCTTATCAACAATTGTTCGAACAGCTTGGGCAACTGGGCATTGAAGGAGGTGAACATTCTTTTTGGCTCTGAGATAGCTTTCTGCGATACTACCTATTATGTTCAGACATTGTTGACGTTGTTGGCACTGGAAAGCTTCATATGGATATTTAAAATTTCTAGGGTTTGTTTGGTATACTCTTGGCTTTATCTCACAGAAAATGGTCGTTTTGTTGATGGCGTCCCCAATCTGTACCTAGGGTCCCATTAGTGACATGAACAATGTGTTGTTGTGGCCAAAGATGTAGAGATGGTAACCAGGGAACAAATTGTTTCTTACTATTGTGATATGTTTTACCTCTGTAGGGCATTTAACATTGAGCAGCTTTGTTTCTCCATCTCATGGTAAAAGCAAATACCGATTCCCCTGACTCCTGCTTGGTGGTCTTTAGGTTTTATAGGTGATCTCTAAATCAACATTTTACTAAAAATGATTTACAAACTCCTTTACAACATCCTTTCTGGTATGAACGGGCTTCCTTTAGTATAGGAACCATCGAGAAGTGGCTCCAGTCAGAGTGTGGTGGAAAAGCTAGATTAACTGATTCTGGTTGACTCCATAGGGTGTCAATGCATGCATGTACACATTAATATCGATATTTAGGTCTGCAATCCCGTCAAACTTGTCCATCTTTGGCACTTTGAACTTAGGCGACAATCAGCTTCTAGGTTCATAGTAAGTGCACTGAGATCTAGTGGGTCATCCGCCCTTAATCGGGCATTCTGCCATTCGAGGACAACGAGCTTATCCTTCCATTCTAGGAGGGTGGGTTTCCCTTCTTCATCTTCAGATTAAATAGTGTCAGAACTCGGCCTTATTTTGTCATCTTTTTCCTCAAGCTTAGACTCATGCTCATCTTTCTTCTTACGCCTTGTCTTAAGGTTTTCCATGTTTGTTGGTCAACTAGCGTCGTAATACTGGTTTAAAAATCCTTTTGCAACTCACTAACGATACGGAACAAATTTGCCAACTATGGGAGTTCTTAGGCAATTGAGGTTTGAGTGAGAAACAATTTGTTCCCTGGGTACCATCTCTACATCTTTGGCCACAACAACACATTGTTCATGTCACTAATGGGTATTTGGGAGACATCTGAGGTTGGCATTGACCAATCAGCTAGAGCCACTGACCAAATTTGTACACACATACCATATAGATTGAACTAGTACATTTATACCTCATGGGGGTGGTGTTGACTAATGACAGGGCTTCTAACTGACCAATCAATAGGTATATTTTTGGATTTTCAAAAATTTCGGTGGACAAGGCTGACTAACCATTCAGTCATTTGTAAGGTGAATTAGCTGATTGGTCAATGGCTCTAGTGTTTGATTTGAAAAAAATTATGGAACAGGGAGACCTCTGACTAACTGTTCGGTCACATAGGAGGTGAACTGGCCAGTTGGTCAGTGGGTCTTGGGTTTGATTTGGAAAAAATTCTAGAATAAAGAGAGTTCTGACTAACCATCTGGCCACTCAGGAGGTGAACCGGTCAATTTGATTCGGAAAGAGTTTTGGAATAGGGAGAGTTCTAACTAACCTTCCGGCCACGTGGAAGGTGAACCGGCCAGTTGGTCAATGTGCCTAGGGTTTGAGGTATAAGCCAACAAGTTTTAAAATTTTAAATATTGCACTTACTAACTAAACGTCTGGTTAGGTGCGTGGAAAAATGGTCGGTTGGTCAGAGTTTTTACTCCTTTGTGAGATTAGTAATTAGTTTAAAGAATATTGGCTGGTCCCCATCCCAATAGGACATAGGCCAAAATTGGTATCCTCTGAAAGAAGGGTAGACCATTGAATGGTACGGGAATGAGGTTTTTCTCTCTCAACGCCGGTGTAAGGTTAATCCTTCGGCTTGACTCATACCATATACTTCCTGCCTGTAACTTAAGTAGTAAATAATGAGCGATCAACAGTATGTGTACAAGTCATTTAACATACCAAGAAACCAGGAGGTCCCCATATTACGAGGGCTTAGAGCTGAGGGTACATATCAATTTGCTTCATGACTAGGGATTTAAGGGTTTCAACTGTTGACTCGAGTGGGTGGGTTAAGGACAAACGTGTGTGTGTGTGAGGTATAGAAATAAAAGCACAATTACCACAGTGATATCACATTGTACATATTATACAACACAAAAAATTACAAAAAAAGGTCAAAAAGTAATGAAAATTTTTTCAAGTCTAGTCCTCTTAGTTTTAGTCCCCAACGGAGTTGCCACTGCAGCAAACTGCCTCGAAAAAAATTCTTGAAAGGATTTTGGGATTTGCCATCTTATTTAATGAAACACGGGAAAATAAGAAAGGCCTAAAAATGATTCTAAAAATGTCCAAAAGACTAGTAATCTATTGAAAATAAAGAAATGGGTTCGGGGACTAAGTTATATGACGGTAAGGTGTTAGTCACCCACCATATCTTTTTGGTATTTACTTCATTTCTATTATTTTTTGGCATTTTAACACAACACATAAATATGCATAAAACACACCTTAAGTTTATTTCTACAGTATTGGTTTGAATTCGACAGCAGCTGTCAAATGGGCTATGTATTTGTTTGGTCAAACTAGAATCAAATCCATCGTAGTTGCACTCTGGTCCTATGGGAGGCGATCTACACTTTGGTCTTAGACTCGAACTAAGAAATAAAAATACTTCTTTCTCTATGAGTTTTGTACTAGAAATGAAATTTGATCACATGAAATGGGGAATAATTCTAGACTATTAAACTATACTAGAAAAGCATAAAAATATATGCCGTGAGCTTGCTTGTCTAGAGGACTTGAGAACGCTGTGCGAATGATCTAGGATTCTAGAGACTTGAGACTCTTTTAGAGTGAATTATGAAGGTCTAGTTTATCTTAAGAAATAATACACCGCTTCCAGGAGAAATGGTATAAAAGTTCTAGGAAGAAAAAGTTAGATCTTTCTAAATGTAGGCAAATAATCCTATTTATAGAGGCCTAGGACACCATAAATGATAAAGATGGCCATATCAATATGCAATTTGATGATAAGAAAGAATATTTAGTAAGAATTGTAGATTGACAAAAGTTAATTAACCGGCCCGTTTGTCAAAAACCGGTCGGTTAATTTCATAATTTCATACAATTTTTTCCCAAACTTTGAGAGATTATCTAACCCTAATTAGGTAATTATTTCTAATTTCCTAGAGAGGATGTACCATATTCAACAGTTATCTTTATATTTTACATAAGTCAATAGCTTAATGTCTTGTACATGGAATAAATCACAAATAATTTCTCAAATCTTTTAGAGAAATCACAATCAAGATATGGATTGGACTGATTGAAAATGGCTACATAATAAGGTGTATACACTGCCCACTCGAGGGCAACGCATGTAACCCCTAGAGACAAATCACAATCAAGATATGGATTAGACTGTACTCACACCTCCAAGGCCTAGTACCAAAGAGACTTGGTTTTTAGTGTATTAAATGACTCGTGTACACGTACAAGTGATAACCCATGTGATATCTTGGGAAAAAGGGGGGGTATTATTACATTAATCAATTAATCTAACCGTGGAATAGATTAATTAAGAAGTGAAATTTTTATCAAGTATCATTATGTGGTTGATAATTAAGTGTTAGGGAGCTAAAGGAGGGGTTACTGTGGCCTTGGGGGTTAAAATGTAATTTTTAGAAAGTAAGGGGATAAAAATGTAATTTTAAAAAAATATGGTGTACAGGATGCATATGCTATTAAGTAGCATCATTTTGATGCTGAGTGGGTGTTATGAAGTGAAATGAGGGGTAAGGGTGATTTTGGGGTCAAGTGGTAATTTTCTAAAGTTGAGGGGCCAAAATGCAATTTTGAAAATTGGAGGGGCTAAATTGCAAATTTTAAAAGTTTGCAAAATGTGTCACAATTTGGGAAAATCAGACCACGCACAGTGGCCACCTCTTGGTTGAATTAAGCTGACTCAGAGTTGGAAATTATAGAATATTTGGGATAAGATTTAATGGGTTAAATTTAAAAGGAAACTTTGTGGGTAGAAAATTGAAAAAAGAGAAACTCAAGAACACGGCTGAAGAACATGAGCAAAACAACTGGAAGAGGAGAAAAAAGGAGGAAAATACCATGTCTATGTCTATGTACATTCTACATAGTACACTAAACCCTCAATTAATTTGTAGTATGCTTATTTCATCAATCCCCCATGCACTGCATAGTGCTATATTCTTGGCATTTGCAGTGACTTGTTGAATTATTCTAATTAAAGTTAATTAGAATTTTTTTCAAGTTATTCTAATGTTGAAGTGTTCTTTCTGATTTTCAGAATTGTTATAATGTGAAGTTTTAGAAATTGATGCCTTAACCCCTTTGATTGGTAGTTGGGAGTCACATGGAAATTGAATCTCTCCACGAGGGGTAACCATAAAAAAATTCTAATTAACCCCTAACGCATCCCAAGCTAACCCTAATTAGCTATAATTAACCCTAATTAACCCTGATTCACCCTAGTTAACCCCAATTAACTGATATTGAATTCGATTCACCCTAATTAAACCTAATTAACTATTATTAAACCTAAATAACCCTGATTAGCCTTAAATAAATTTAATTAACCCCGATTAATCCTAATTAGTCCCGATTAACCTTTAATTAACCCCGATTAACTCGTAATACAGTCCCAGGTAACCCTAATTAACCCTAACTAAACTCTAATTAAACCCTATTAATATATTCCTAATTAACCTAATCATCCTAAATACTATCTAACCCTAACTATACACTTAAACCCTGGACTCAATCACATGTGGGATAATATCAACTTTACGAATGAACTCAATGAATTCTAAAGTGCCTCAATTCTAATTAACTATAATTAATACATTAACTCTAACTAACCTTAATTATCTCTTACTTAAGCCCTAATTAACAATAAATAAGTCTAATTAAATCCGCTTAACTCTAGTTAACCATATTTAGTCAAATTTGCCCTCATTAGTATTAACCATATTTAGCTTGAATTAGCCCTAATCGGTTCCAATTATATTGATTAACCCTAATTAACATTAATTAATCCTAATTTACTGTTAATTTAATCTCTAATTAGCCCTAGTCACCGTTGATTAACTTACTTAAACCTTGATTGTCTTGATAAATCGTAGACAAACCCTAATTCAACCCAATTAGGGTAATTAACTGTAATATGTTCTAATTAGGCTCAATTAGCCCTAAGTAGGCCGAATTAGCCCGAATTAATACCTGAATAACACTAATTGAGTCTAATTAAATACAATTAACTGTAATCAACCCTAAATAGCTCGAATTGCCCTAAATGCCCCTAATTAACACATTAACTCGATATTTTCACCTCAATTAGCTATTATCTATTTAGGTTCGGTACAAAATCATTTGGGTATAGTGAACCTGAGCAGAGAAATTAAATCATCATTCATAAATCCTTTAATATCTAACCATCCACCAAATCGGGATTCTCAAGTAAATCCGGTGCTTTTGGTTGATAAGTTATGGACTCAAAAATTTTCCTTAGCCCGCTAGGTTGAACCATCTCATCTAAGATCTTATCTTTCGAGACTTCTGAAAACACTTTTGGCTCCCAACTCTCCATGTCTGCAGAAAAGAAGACTTTCTAAGACAAAAAAGTTTTTCTCAGCCTGTCGCAAACATTTCTTGCCCTCCATTGTTCCTGAGGTAATTAGATGGTAAATATACATTATTTTGTTCAGAACAATCCTGTATGCCCCACATATGGCTTGCCTTTAAACTTATGGGTTCCAACCAATATCAAACAAAACAACTCTCGACGTCCCAACCAGGGCCGATTAGGGCTAATTCGAGCTAAATAAGATTATGCTAATGAGGGATAATTTGAGCTAAATGAGGTTTGAAAGGCAGGCTATGTCGGGCATAAATTTGGTTGGAGTGTCAAGATTTGTGTTGCTTAATATTGGTTGCAATCTATCAGTTGAAAGCCAAGCCATATGTCGGGCATACGAGATCGATCTAAAGAAAACTGTGTACATTTATCATCTAAATACTTAGGAACAATGGAGGGCAGGAAATGTCTACGACAGGCTAAGAAAGATCTTTTGTCTCAGAAAGTCTTCTCTTCCGTAGACATGGAGAGTTACAAGCCAAAAGTGTTATTTGAAGTCCCAGAAGATAAGATCTTAGACGAGATGGTTCAACATAACGAGCTAAGAAATTTTTTTGAGTCCATTACTTACCAACCAAAAGTACCGGGTTTACTTGAGAATCCTGATTTGGTGGATTGTTAGATATTAAAGAATTTATGAATGATGATTTTCTCTGCTCAAGTTCACTATAACCAAAATAATTTGTACCGAACCTAAATTAATAATAACTAATTAAGGTGAACATGCTGAGTTAATGCATTATTAGGGGCAATTAGGGTAATTCTAGCTATTTAGGGTTGATTATAGTTAATTGTGTTTAATTAGACTCAATTAGTGTTATTCAGGGATTAATTCGGTCTAATTCAGGCTAATTGAGCCTAATTAGAGCATATTACAGTTAATTACCCTAATTGGGTTGAATTAGGGTTTGTCTATGAATTATTAGGACAATTAGGATTTAATTAGGTTGATCAGCGGTGATTAGGGCTAATTAGAGATTAATTAACAGTAAATTAGGGTTAATTAGTGACTAGGGCTAATCAGTGTTAGTTAGGGCTAAGCGGAGTTAGTTGGATTTAATTAGGAATTATTACTAACTAGAGTAGAATTAGGGTTAATCAGTTTTAAGCGGCCTTCGCGATATGGCTGCACATGCCGTGATAGGAGCGTCCTTACCCCCTGTTGCATCTCCACAAACACAAACACCGACCGTGGAGCACTCGTCGTTACATGAGGACGAAGCCCGTTGCATTGCTACGGAGGTTTATAGGAAGATCACGACGCATGATCAGGTATAACCACTATTTATGTTTAATTAGTGAACATTACATACGATTGCTATCGAGATTAATGCATCCGTGCCTTTACATGCAGGGCACTGCTGCTAGACATGCCGAGCCGGATCCGGATCACAGTACCCCCGTGGACGAGGACGATTAGTAGGACCCATCAGATCTGGGACTCGCCGAATCCTAATAAGTCCTTACCCTCCTAGCTCTTAGTATTCCGCTCATGTGCCCCCCTCCCTGAGACTTGTATTCCCCTCCCTTACTCTATTAATATTAATTAGGGTTAATCAATTTTAAGTGCCTTCGCGATATGACTGCACGTGCCGTGATATGAGCGTTCTCACCCCCTGCTGCATCTCCACAAACACAGACACCGACCGTGGAGCACTTGTCGTTACACGAGGACGAAGTCCGTCGCATTGCTACGGAGGTTTATAGGAAGATCACGGCGCATGATCAGGTATAACCACTATATATGTTTAATTAGTGAACACTACATATGATTGCTATCGAGATTGATGCATCCGTGCCTTTACATGCAGGGCACTACTACTGGACATGCCGAACCAGATCCTGATCACAGTGCCCCCATAGACGAGGAAGATTAGCAGGACCCATCAGATCCGGGACTCACCAAACCCTGATTAGCCCTTACCCTCCTAGCTCTTAGTATCCCCCCTCCCCCCGAGACTTGTATTCCCCTCCTTTACTCTATTAGTATACCCCGCTCCCGTGCCTTCCTAAATTTTGTATACATTTTATTGTTGGATTGTAATTATTGAGAATTTGTAATTACAGGTTTAGGTATTAAATAATAAAAAAAATCAAATTAGTTTGACTTTTAGCGATGGACTTTATTCCGTCGCTAAAGGTCTAACTACTTTTAATGAACAACATTTAGTGACTGGAATTCCTTCGCTAAAGTTTTAAACGACAAACGTTTAGCGACGGAATTTTGTCGCTAAATATTTTACGTAATACATTGTTTTTAAAAAAAGAAAATAAATTAAATACTTAAAAGATAATTAGCGATGAAAAATCTGTCGCAAATTGTATTTGTACGTCCGTAATCCAAGGTAGACTTTAGGCGACGGATTAAAAATTTATGTCACAAAACCTTTAGAGACGGGGTTGTAGGTTACGGAGTTTTAGCGACGGGGTGTTCGTCGCTAAAAATATTTTACGACGTATATCGGACTTTTAGCGACGGAAATGTCCATCGCAAAAGTCCTTTTTCTTGTAGATACTTTGGAGGTTATATTAATGAAGTTGAAGCTGTTGTTTTTATATGTTGTGGGTTCGACATATTTTCTAACACCTTTTGTCACTTGTCATGTGTTTTCAATTGCAATAGAAGTTTGTGGGCTTGGTTGTTGGCAATTCCCTCTAACATATTAAGAATTACGCGTCACGCAGGTATCACTCCTACTATATTCTATATTCGTATATATACAGATGCTAAAAAAGTTAACTAGGACAAGATAGGCCACTTCTGTTTTCCACCTTAGAGGCTGCTTTGCCCATCTTCTTCATTCTAAGTAGAATTTTGCATTAGAAGAATGGTAACGCTATTTAAGTTAATAATAGTTAGATGTGAAACCAAAAAAACACGTCAGATGTTTTGTTTCATGCCTTCACTTGGACAGAAATCTGACCGCGCTTTTCTGTGTGTGAAGATAATATCTTTCCAAGTGTTAGGTTTGCTGAAAATATCTTATGAACTTGGACTAAGCAATCTCTTGATAAGCTCCTAAACTAATAAGATGTTACATGTGTGGACATAGCAGTGTAGTGAACGCAATGGTATGTGGCATCGTAGACTTTCTTCTACTATAGCATCTTTATTGACTGATTTCAAAAAGCTGAGAAATATCTTTAAATGATTATATGCAGTGCAAGAGAGCTGGAAAAAACTACGACCGATGTATATTCTAGGTTGGTACACATAATGTTGTGATTCCTCAATTGAATTGCTAACATTCCTTATAATTCTCACTATGCTTGCATAAATCTATTTACATAAAAGACTGACAACTGGCAATTCATAATTATTGTTGTCCTTAATGGATTATGCTCCCCTAATTATATCAGTTACAAGGTTACTGCCCTCCCCGAGGCAATGCAGGTTATGAGATAGTAAAAGGACATAGAACATAGCTTATATGTTCGTGGAAATAGTCTTTAATGCAAATCTTATGGAGCACCGCTTTGACTTAGCTTTGCTGCCATAAGCTTGCACCCACTTACCAGGGGGAGGGAGGAGTGAACAAGATAAATGGCATTGGCTACTGGTTTTGGAAACCTTGAAAAGTTACAACACTGCATAAGTTATCTTTATCAATAAGAACAAGTTTTAACATTTGTTTACTCTCTTTGCTTTGAATCAGCGAGACTTTGTGGACGACATCATGATTAAATGTCTGTGCAATAATTGCCAGCTATTAAGTTAGAAAATGCCTGATGATGTAACTTATGATCTATCTCGTAGAGGCATTATGAGTAATTATATGAATTCAACTCAATACGGGGAACCAATTCTAAGGGTGTTGGTTGAGGTGCCCACTAACGTCAGACAAGATAGTCTTAGAGATCCGAGATTTTCTCAATAACAACATATGGTAGTGGAAGCTAGGCCTTGTGGGATTAACTGGGATAACTTTTCTTATGATGGTAATCCTAATGTGGAAGAAGAGCCAAACACAAGTGATGATAAGTTTTATAAATTGTTAAAAGCCTCTAAAGAGCCAATATGGAAAGGAAGTACGAAGCACACCAAGTTATCGGCTGTAACAAGGATGCTACACTTAAAGTCTAAGTATGGTCTAAATGATAGAGGTTTTGATGTTTTTTGAAGCTTTATAACGACATGTTGCTAGAGGATGAAAAGTTGCCTGACACGTACTATAGTGCTAAGAAAATGATGATGAAACTCGGTTTGGGGTATGAGAAGATAGATGCATGTAATAATAATTGTGTCTTATTCTGGAAGGTGAACAATAACTTAAATGAGTGTCCTATTTGTGGCCATACAAGGTATAAACTAACTAGTGGGAAGAAAAGGAAGATAGCATGGAAGATATTGCGATACTTTTCACTGACACCAAGGCTTCAAAGGTTGTCTTATTCTTATAAAACAGTAGAATACATGAGATGGCATAGCAACGTCCGCAGCAAAGTTTCTGATTCATTAAGAGACCATGCTGATTGAGAGGCATGGAAGGAATTTGATCGCAGACACCCATCTTTTGCTACAGAGGTTCGAAATGTGCGACTTAACCTTGCTACCGATGGTTTTAATCCTTTTGGGCACTCTAGCACGTATGTCTAGGGGCTTCCTTTGTGACCATCATCTTGTGATAGTTAAGGCAGGGTCCTTTCCCTTTTTTTCTTACATTTTGTGTATGGGTTTCCCCTGTGATACCCCGCTTCATTTATGACTTTTATGATTTTGGTCTTTTTCCTGGTCGTTGTTACATTAGTCTGATGGACTTAACTTATTGAGTCCCTTTTAAGTGACCCTCTGTCACGTTAGGGTTTCTTCCCTATTAGGTGCATTCAGTGCAGGGACTTTCTTTATAATACCCCTCTCATGAGAGTTGTATAGGATTTTCTTCCATTTTTTAGTCTTGCATGTAGTCTACATACATTTTGTCTAGGGGCTTCCCTTGTAATTTCTCTCTCATGATAGTTATACTATAGTTAACCTATTAGCTTTGTCTATGAGCTTCTTGTGATTCCCCTCCTATGACAGTCATGATAGTGTCTATCAATATTTTACCAATCTAGCCTATTGCATTGTCAGCGTCCTATATATGCATTCTGTCTAGAGGCTTCATGTGTTTTCCCTTTCATGAAAGTATGGTTGTGTCTATCCCTGTTTTGCCAGTCATCTACATCTATTGCATTGCTAGCATCCTCTACATGCATTCTTGTCTATGGGTTCCTTATATTTTCCTTTCATGATAGTCATGATAGTGTCTACCTTTGTTTGGTCATTCATCCAGCCCATTACGTTGTTAGTCCTCTACATGCTTTTTTGTCTAGGGACTCCTTGTGATTCTTCTCTCGTGATAGTTATGATAGCATCTATATTGCATCGTCATGCACACACCTATTGCATCATGTCTAGGATCTTAGTGCGTTGTGATAGGTTCTCCCTTTTAGACCATGCATGTGGTCGAGGAACCTTTTACTTTTGACTTCTTTATTAGTACTTTTGTGTCTCCGGGTTGTTCACCTAATGATGAGACATATACATTTGATTATCCAGAAGGCTTCCTCAAACCCATCACCTATCCTTTACGGATCCAATTTGACCTAGAGTTGGCTTGATCCCTCTCGAATAAGGGTATGTAGGTAACCTTCTATGGGTGCCACCATTTTCTAGTCCAAATCTAGTCCAAGGGTATAAAACCCTATTTTTAGGATGGTACGCCAATATTGTTTATGATTTCCATCCCAGTCTTTCACCATTCATTCCAGATCAAGTTTGAAGTGCATTTCGCTTGATCCCTCTAGATTGAAGGTACGTAGGCAGCTTCTCCAAAACAACCATAGAATTTACTGTTCATCCTCCCCAACAACAGCTAAAAACTATATATTGGTGTGATAGACTGATAGTATAAGAAAATTGGACCAACGTTTGTGTGTTTTGCATGTTTGTGTGCTTGTAAGTCTTGCATGATTGACCAGTCTCAATTTTGATAATTTTGCGTGCTTTGCATTTTATCAATTTTGTATTTTTTTTCTTGCTTATAGGCTTATGTGCTTTGATGATTTTTCTTGCTATAAAGAAAAGTAAATAACTAGGTCAAGCATGTTGGAGGCTTGACCTAGTAGCCGTTTTCGTACGTGCGAGAAAGATCAAGCGTGTTGGAGGCTCGTAACAACAAGGATCCTACGTCGGTATATTCGAAAACTTCATACAGTATGTTTCCGAACCCACTACGTATTACGTGGTAGCGCAATAATTGTTATAATTGTTTCAACATTGGTATCAGAGCATGATTACTTGTTGATTCGCCTTTAACATGCTAGTATAAATTATGTGCATGTTGCAATTTTTTTCGGATACATGAACGAGACCCATTACAAAAATTCAAAATTTATTGAACATGTTTTCTGAAAAATAATTATATTTTTATGTTCACATATGGTTGAGGATGAACTCCATAAAATTTCGTGATTATTGGATGCATGATTCGTGAGAAATCACGATTTTATTTTTCAAGAAAACTGTGATTTTTTCGAGTTTTGAGACTCAAATTCGGAGCATGATATTCAGTTTTTATCATGATCGGTTGGTACATAATTAATCTATGTCGCATAAGCTTTCCAACGATATATCATACGCATTATTTGGCTTAAAAACGAGAGAGATATGGCCTTCGAAAGTTGGCATCGCGACATGGCGGCGTTGAAAAATTAGGGTTTTTTAAAGATGAAGATGAACAGTGGTCCCACGCGCGCCACGCGTCAAGCCGAGCCGCAAACGCACGCCACGTGTCAAGAAGCAACCGCACACGCGCCAAGCCGCGCTCTCACAAGCCACCACGCCATCCACGCGCCAGAAGAGGCTGTTGGAACGCGCGACACGCGCCGCACGTGCCAAGCCAAGTTTGATTCCACGTGCTCCCACACGCGCGCGTGTAAAACATAGGCCTGTTAAAAAAAATCCCAGACGCTTCCCCACGCGCATGGCGGCGCGTAGAGGCGCCTGAGGTTTTTTTCAGGCTTTTTTTGACCCACCACCGGCGCGTGGAGCTCTTTCTTGGCTTCTGTAATTTTTCTATGGCATTAAATTTACCTCAA
This sequence comes from Escallonia herrerae, assembly GCA_033070095.1. Taxonomy (NCBI): domain Eukaryota; kingdom Viridiplantae; phylum Streptophyta; class Magnoliopsida; order Escalloniales; family Escalloniaceae; genus Escallonia; species Escallonia herrerae. The sequence goes on from JAVXUP010000188.1 coordinate 112,099, forward strand.
TACCCTTTGTGTGTGTTCTGTTTAATTTTTAAATAATTTTTTCTAGAAAAATTAGCTTTAAAAATTTGTTTTGATGCACTCAGAATTTTTCTTTAATTCCAGAGGGTATATTAGGGATAAATTTGCTGTTTGCAAATTTTAAGAATTTATTTCTCATTTTTGGGCTATTTAGAAATATTTTTTTGGTGGTATTTATGTGTTCCAAAAAAAAAATACGAATAATGCGCAAATATTAATTTTTGCACTTTGTGAGCAAAAATAAATATTATGGAGAGTTATATGACATAGATGAATTATGTATTATTTATATGCCTTGATTAGTGTTATGGTTTAAAAATATTTTTTGTTGATATATATTTGTTGGGCTTTTGGCAAGCTCACACCTCTTTAAACCCAATTTCAAGGCCTTTACGCCCGTTTTCCTTGGAAGGAGAATGTGACCTATTCATCCATTTAAATTACCCTTTAACTTATTATTTGAGCATGCTAGTTTTACGTTGAATGGATGGATACTAGATTGGCATTCTAAAGAAACTTATGTTTATGTGTTTACTCTTGTTTTAAGAAAATTCTTTTGAAAATAATGTGCTGTGAGGCATTTCTATTTGTTTTATTGGAGTAGTTTGTAGTAGGATTCTCAAAGATGTTGTATTCTACTATTTTCCTGTATATTTTCAGAAAGCCTTGTACGGGGATGTAATTTCGCACTCACATTATTCAAGCCAGAATTTTCTTAGCATAAGTTATTAGAATGCCAATGGGGCTCAATGGAGTCCTTGCACACTTTATTGCATAGTGCAATTTTATATTATTCTAAATTATCATGTGGATGATTTATTATATTGTGGCTTATATAATGATGAAATTTATTGCGAAAAATTACTTGAAATTATTTTTCCCAACTCACATACATGGGAGATGATTACGAGCTTAGCAAATTTTCGATTTCATGATGTGAGGAAGGATTATGTTTTTCATTTGAATTTTTTGAAATAAATAGAAGGATGTATAATTAATGTCTTTTCCTTGCGCAATCTAATGTAGTGAATATAATGGCCACCAAGAATGTCATAGCTGATCTCGTTAAGGATGAGAAACTTAACGGAGATAATTATGACGTTTGGCACAAAAAGATGAAATTCATACTGAACGAACAAGAGCTCGAGGAGCACTTGACCAAGGAGATGGTCGTGCCAACTAAGGCGCAACCCCTAAGAGACCACACTGCCTACCAGAAATAGAATCAGAAAGATCGTAGTGCGCGCTACACCTTGTTGAGCAGCTTGCAAAATGATCTAATCGGGCAGTATGATGAACTTCCAACTTGCAAAGCTTTATGGGAGCAGCTCAAGTTCTCTTTTGGTGGAACCTCAACTACGCGGCTTCGTAGCCTTGTGATTAAGTTTGAGGAGTACACAAAAGACCCTAAACATACCATGAGTGAACATCTAAGGATGATGTCCAATATGATTGGTAAGCTGAGGGATGCTGGCCATGCGCTCACAGATGAGCAGCAAGTCAGAGCTGTCATAAGGTCCCTTCTTGCCTCATGGGCCAATATGAAACAGATATTGACCCACAGTGAAAACATCAAGAACTTTTCTGATGTTTCACAGCATGTCATCCTTGAGGACGAGACTCAAGATGTTGACAAGACCCTTACTTACGTCGCCCATGGGGGATCGCGCAATGCAAATGGCAAGCGCGAAAGACAAAGTAAGAAAGGTAAGAAAGGCGAGACTAGCACTTCTGCGCCAAAGGAAGGAAAAATGAAGAAACGCAAGAGAGGAAAACGTGGTGGGAAAAAGGATCTGTCTAAAGTTAAATGCTTCAACTGTCAACAGAAAGGACACTTCGCTCGTGATTGCACTGAGCTGAAGAAGGTACTTTCAGAATCTCTCTCTCAGTTATATGTTTCCTCACATGTGATGGTTGCTCATTCCCAACCTGTGTGGTTTGTGGATAAAGGTGCAACAAAACATGTAGCACGTGATTGAGAGGGGTTCATAGATTATCACCGGATTCAAGCGCGTAGCAAACATATCTTCATGAGAAACAATAGCTCCGAAGAGGTGCTAGGGGTTGGTTCTTACTAGCTCAAGTTACGCATTGGGCGCACATTGATTCTTGAGGATGTGCGATATGCACCCACTGTTCGGCTTAATGTACTTTCAGTTACTGCTTTATTAGACAATGGTTTTTCCTTTATTTTTAAGGGTAATAAGTTGGACATCTTTTTGGATAATGTTTTGTTCGGACATGGTTTTCGCATGGATAGTCTTTTTCAATTGGATTTAATTGATTCTCAGTCCTCTTATTCTTATGTGGTGAAAGATAATATTGTGAATGATTCTACCACCTGGCATGCAAGACTGGGCCACATAGGCCAAGATAGAATGACTCGTTTGGCTAGAGAAGACTTTTTGGGCCCACTCGCAAGAGTCAATCTACAAACATGTGAGGCTTGTTTGGCAGGTAAAGCATGCAGGAAGCCTTTTGGAAAGGCTGTGAGAGCAACTCAACCACTTGAGCTAGTTCACTTTGACATATGCAGACCTATGAGTGTAAAGGCACGCCATGGCGCCTCTTATTTCCTTACACTGATAGACGATTATACGCGATATGGTTATGTGTATCTGATATCTCACCGCTATGAAGCTTTGGACTATTTCAAATGCTTTGTAGCTGAGGTTGAGAATCAGAAAGAGAAGAATTTAAAAACTCTTCGTACTGACCGAGGACGCGAATATTTGTCAGATCACTTCAAGAAGTTTTGTGAGGAAAAAGGGATACGCAGGCAACTTACTATTCCTAATACTCCACAACAAAATGGCGTTGCGGAAAGAAGGAATAGAACATTGTTAGACATGGTTAGGTCTATGATGGGGCAAGCAAACCTCCCAATATCTTTTTGGGGGGATGCTCTTTTGACTGCAGCCTATATACTTGATCGAGTGCCTTCACAATCAGTCAAATCCACCCTATATGAGCTTTGGAATGGCCAAAAGCCAAATTTGGATAACTTGCGCCCATGGGGCTCAGCAGGTTATGTTCACAGTACTTCTCATAAGTATGGGAAACTAGGGCCTAGAGCTAAAAAGAGTATCTTCTTGAGGTATTCTGAAAACTCTAAAGGCTATGTGATGTATGGTGAACATCCAAATGGTGGAAAGACTGAAATAGAGTCTCGTGATGTCGATTTCATAGAGAATAATTTTCCTAGCATTGGAGACGCAAGTAAGAATCTTGACCTCTATGAGTTAGAGGAAGTTGAAGCCACTTTACCATATCCAAGCGAAGGTGGGGGATTAGTTCCTCATCCTGTTGTCGCTGAAGATAGTATAAGTGATCTTCAACCTAGTGGGAGCATCCTAGACAGTGGGAGCACACCATCAGGACCATCAGGTCAACAAGATTCTCAACTGCGTAGAGGTGCACGAGGAAGAGTTCTACGTCGTCATTTTGAGATTGACGGTGAAATTCTTATGTGCACTCCAACTGATGAAGATGAGCCCACTTCTATGGAAGAAGCCTTATCTTCACCTGTAATGAGTGGATGGCTGCAATGAAAGATGAGTTGAGCTCAATGGAGAAGAATCAGGTCTGGGACTTGGTTGACCTTCCGCCAGGGCATAAGACTGTTGGAAACAAGTGGGTTTTAAAAGTCAAGTGCAAGGCAGACGGGTCAATTGACAAGTATAAGGCACGTCTTGTGGTGAAAGGCTATACCCAACTGCGGGGTGTAGACTATGAAGGCACATTCTCCCCAGTGGTGAGATTTGCTTTAATTCGCCTGATCCTAGATATTGTCGCCTAGCAGGATTTAGAACTTTTTTTATATGGATGTTAAGACTGCGTTTCTCAATGGAGAACTAGACGAAGAGATGAGCGCAAAGTTTGCCGGCTCAAACGTTCTATATATGGTCTCAAACAATCGTCTAGGCAGTGGTACTTTAGGTTTCATCATGCCATTACCTCTATAGGTTTTGAAATGATTGAACAAGACCATTGCGTTTACGTAAAACGATCCAAGAAAAATATTCTGATCCTTTCTTTGTATGTGGATGACATTCTTTTAGCTGGGAATGACATGAGTTCCATTGTCGCCACTAAGCAGTGGCTGTCCTCAACTTTTGAGATGAAGGACATGGGAGAAGCTAATTATGTGCTCGGGATTAAAATCATACGTGATCATCCAAAGAGACTTCTCGGTTTGTCTCAAGAGACATATATCAAGAAGGTCATTGAACGATTCCGTATGCATAACTCAAAACCCATAGACACTCCAATGGACAAGGCGTGTACTTTAACAACAGACCAATGCCCAAAGAATGATGAGGAAAAGAATCGGATGTCCAAAGTGCCTTATGCGGCTGCAGTAGGAAGTCTGATGTACGCTATGCTGTGTACGCGTCCAGACATCTGCTATGCCGTTGGAATGGTGAGTCGTTATCAGAGTAATCCTGGACCCGCTCATTGGAATGCGGTGAAGAGGATTCTTCGATACTTACGTGGAACCGCTGATCTCGTCCTGTGCTATCATGGTGGAGACTTGAGATTGAGAGGATACAACGATGCTGATTGGGGCGCTGATAGAGATGAGCGCATATCCACTTCAAGTGGAGCTATCTCTTGGTACAGCAAGAAAAAGTCTTGCATCGCCCTATCCACGATAGAGTCGGAGTATGTTGCTTGTTCAGCAGCAGTCCAGGAAACTGTTTGGTTGAGGTCATTCTTACAGGCTCTAGGGGTTACAGCTCATGCAGACGAGTCTGTCACTGTTCACTGTGACAATACAGCTGCCCTAGATTTTGTAAAGGACCCCAAATATCATGGGAAGGCCAAACACATAGGCCTTCGTTATCACTTCATTAGAACTTTAGTTGCGCAAGGAGAGGTGACCATGAAGCATATACCTACTGGCAGAATGGTGGCTGATCCTTTGACCAAGCCTATTGCTAGAGATGTTTTCCTTTCTCACATTAGGAGTATGGGACTACGTAGGTTTTGATATGTTTATGGCATCTTATGTACTTGACATTATTTATTACATTAAATTTTTGTTCCTTGATTTGAGTTTATTATGGAATGAATGGATAATCTTTGTGATTACATATACATCCTTATTGAGAGTGTCACCAGGCTCGAATTGACCCACTCACACGGGTAATTCACCTTGGCGCTAAGATAGCGAGCAAGATGAGACATAATTGTCTTAAGCGCCAAGTGGGCGAATAAGATGATACAGCTTATAAAGCAAACATGTCGCCTTAGTTGGAGCTAAGATGAGACCTAAAAAATGTAGGTCGATCATAGAGTATCTCCACAACTCTATGTAGCCTGTTTACAGCCGAATGTGAGATTTCAGGCAGGCACTATGAGAGTGACTGGGCTGAAAAACTCAGGTTAGGCGCTTGTACAGCGACTAGACTTAGATTCGTATGGCGTATTTTATTATACATTTATGTGACACGCCCTTGCAGGTTACGCCATAGCATGCAAATCATACTGCATGTGCTAAATGCAGACCGACAGTGGGAGTGACGAATGAATCCCTGCTTCGTCACTGTGTGAGCCACTTGGATCGAAATTTTTGATCCTATATGGTACCCTTTTCACCTTAGACTATGTCATGAAGAGGATACTCAATGTCGCTACTTTAGCATGTACCCTTGGATCATGGATGATGCGGTCTCGCGGGGCATGTCTAGGAAAGCGGTTGGGTCTAATTGGAATGACATGAGGGCTTTGGGAAGAAAGTTCAATATTACATCATGTTGTGTGATTCATAGCCCGGGCGACTTTGTCGATTTTCGTTTCGATATGAGTCATGAATACATAACATATGAGAGGTTTAACACTGCTCACTATGAGGGATTTGAGAGTGTTTAATCTGGTGTAGTTGAACTATCTGGGGTACATACGAGATTTTTTGGAGTGATGTATTGTGTTAGTTTGGTGATAACTTAATACAATACTCCTCAACTGGACATCCTTTCTCGTAGGTCGCACGTTCCATTTCCTGTATGAGGAGATGAGTGGACGAGAGATAAAGAGGGACTGTACGATTTATTTGCCCTGTGTGTGGGCGAGTGGGAGCTGTTAATAAATTGGGTCAGTGGACCCATTATCCGCCCACTAACAGATAATGTGTATTTGTTAGTTTGGATAAATACAGTTATTTAGAGAATATTTATCTCTTAAGTGGTTGCTGGCGGTGGTCGCCGGCAGCCGGAGGTGGCTGCCGGCGGCCGGCGGTGGCTGTCGACGGCCGGAGGTGGCTGCCGGCGATGGTCGCCAGCGGCCGGAGGTAGCTGTTGACGGCCGGAGGTGGCTGCCGATGGCTGCCGGCAGTCGCTGGCCGCCGGAGGTGGCTGCCGGCGGTGGCCGAAGGTGGCTGTCGGCGGCGGTCGGAGGTGGGTGCCGGTGGTGGCTGCCGACGGCCGGCAGTGGTCGCCGACGGCCGGAGGTGGCTGCTGGCGGTGGGAGGGTGGTGGTGGTGGTCTCAAAAAAAAAACCAAAAGTGAAAAAAAAAACTAGTTTCTGGAGTTTTTTTTTCTTCAGTTTAAAAACTGATTTTTTAAATTGGAGAAGAAAAAAAAATGGTTACCAAACGCATTTTTTTTTTCCAATTTTCAAAACTGAATAAAAAACTGAAAAAAAAAAAAAAAAAACCGCGTCAAACACACTCATATTGTATGAATATGCCTTTTATAGCCCCAAGAGTCAATTGTACTTGGAAACATTACAGCAGTAAGAGCATGTACATTACACGCAGTCTGGGCACCCGTCAAAGTCAAATAATCAAGAGATTGGTTTTGTACAACTCTTGGGTCCATAGGGAAGATTCATGCGCCAAATGTTGTAAGGCAGCATGAGTACCATATGTAGCTACTTCACTCCTCTTCAATGGTCACCCTCGTCATTTATGAAAGAGACAAATGAAGGAGAAGCTTCAACAGCAGCTGAACTTTTGACCTTCTTCCTTCCCTTAGTCATGGCTTGTTGTTGCAGCATCTTCAAGAACTCGGCCCCTTCTCTAAACCTCCCTTTGATGGGATACCAAAAGATATCAAAGATCTTTGCACCAGAATATCTGGAAAAAGGAAATTTTTTTTTCTAGAACTTGTACATTCACGAAGTACAAATGAAGAAGCGGAAACTTTTCAACACTAGCTTATATATGTAACTCTACAGAGCTAAAGTTGAAGGCACAATAATATGACGACAGCTGTCTCTTTCACCAGCTAAGGCAACTCATTTACAGCACTAGGCCCTAGCTTTCCCAATTCGAATGTTTGTGAGGTGGAGGAAATGCCACAATGCATGTGCTCAGCCTTTGAAATATAAGTAACCCTTTGATGTATATGAACCATCATCTACTTGGTTATTGCATCTCGGGCTTTTTGCTTGCATCCTCATCCTTGCGGTATGCACTTCATTTTTGGGGAAGATCCCATTGTTCAATTATTTCACCAGCAAAAAGAAATATTTAACATGCCAACCTTTGTTGGATTTGGGAACCTCCTTGAACATACGCATCCTGTTGTGAATAAATCACCCTACATAACTTGGTACAAGTTCAATATCTCCAAATGACTCACCCGACAGCCACAATAATGCACCAAGTAAATAAACTCAAGCAACTCTCCCTACCCGTTTGGATTTAGTTGGCTGGGAGCTATCCCTTAGTGATTAAAAAGTGCAGAGGCAAAAAGATGCAAGGGGAACCTAAATAACTCGAAAAAGTCAATCATCATACATGCAAGTCTCAGCAAGATGACGAAAGCATGTAGATTCTTAGAGATTGAGAAGCCTAAGTCATAGTTAGAAGGAAAATGATACACCTTTACTATATTATTATTAAGGTCTTCTCTTTTGATCTGCAGTATCCTAAGTCTTTGCTTTTGACACTTCTTCAGACCTCTCCTTGGTATTCTGTAACTCATCCTTCATAATCTCAACATTGCCGTGGTGGATACCTAAATTCTCTATCATAGTCTTAGGGGATAAGCTAGACTCGGCACTGGTTGAGGAGCTACTATCCATCAACCCTACCTAAGAAGAGCTGCAGCATTTGGAAGCATTAGACCCTAATCAAGGAAAAGGGAAAGCAAACTACGGAAAATACTAGAACACTTACCATGACTTGCTGGAGAGCAAATACATAGTTCTTAAAAGGTGAAGAACTATTATCCTAGTCTCCCTTAATTAAAATCTCTCTTTGTAACCACACTGAGTTTCAAGGTGACGATTCAAATTCTTGTCAAACCAGTTGCCATGTGTATTACTATTAACATAACCGTCTCATTTTCCCCAGCCAAAACTAAGGATCTAAGATCGTAATACTCGTTGACCTCTCGGTCCACATTCCTTATTTTGATGACTCCAATTCATTGACTCTTATGTTAATTAAATTGTGCACAGAGAAATGTTAATATGTCTGTCAATTCAAACGCAGTATGTTGGCTCGGATCATTGGACAATTTGAAGGCGTTGCAGAATTAGACTAGCTCTTTCTACTCTCCGGTAATTAGGTGAGCTACGTTAACTTGAAGATCATAAATAGCTAATGGGAAATTTTGACTTTGTTGTTCATTGTGAAAATTTTCTAATGAAAAACAGTTCAATTTGTTTCTCAAAAGAATCAACTGTTTCCTTCTGTAAAAGTCAATATGAACGAAACATTTGAATGGGAATCGGTATGAAAAACGGTTCAACTATTTTCGAACTATTTTCAATCATTGATTTTGTAAATGAGTCACTTTAACTGTGAAAAACAGTTCAACTATTTTTAATCACGGACAAAAACAATCGAACCGCACATTGCAATTGCTTCAACTAATTTTGAAATCACTTTAACTGTTTCATGCAGATTTTCACAAATATTTTCAATAGACTAAAATCGGTCGAAACTATCCCATTCATTTCGACTGCTTTTCACTTCTAGTTTGTTCAATTATTCTGATAATAGTTGGATTCTCTTTCATTCTGTCAGATTCAGTTCGACTCAAATATGTTTGTAGTTCAACTGATTTGAACAATGATAATCTAGTTGAATGATTTTCAAAAATAGTTCTACTATTTCCTAAGCAGTTCAGTTGATTTGTGGAATCAGCCCAACTCATCTATAAAACGAATGTCCCTTTGATATTTCAACGATCATTTCTTGCCTATAAAAGCTATTGTTGAGGGCATTAATTGTAATTTTTTTTTTGGAAAGCTCTATAAGCTCTCTCTCTCTCTCTCTCTCTCTCTCAAAATTTGAGTGAGAAATTCTTGCAAAACATTCATTGAGCTATTTTCTTGGCTAAGTTCATTTTAAGGAGTCTAAAGGGCTGTTTGATAAACTGAAATTTAAGTGCTGAAAAAATTAAGTGCTGAATTCGTAAACTAAAAATTTAAGCAATTGAATTTTTGCTGAAAAAAAAAAGTTAACTTGTTTGGTCAACTAAAAGCAGATGTCTGAAAATTATTTATTTACAAATTCATTCATTTTACCAAAATTATGCATTTGTTTATATATTTTATAACTTTTTTCTGGGGGACTAAAATCGTGTTTGTGGCAGATGGAGTCATAGCGGTGATGGTGGCATTGGTGGCAGCAGCGGCAAAAAGGTATCAATGTGACGGTAATGGTGCGCTAAGACGTTGTTTTAGCAGTTATGATAATAGCGATAGACGGCGACCTGACAGTTATGGCAGTAGTTATAGTATGGTAGATCTTTAGATAAATTTGGCCAAAATGGACGTGGTGACAACAGTGACGGTATGGTAGACGTGGCGGTGTCCTTTAGACGTGGCGGTGTCCTTGTGGTAGTGTTGGTGGTGATAGTGGCTAGGTCATGATAATTGTGATGGTGGTAGCAAAAGAAAATAATGGTTGTCCTGGTAGTTGTATTATGGTGAAGGCGATGTTGCCACTAAATTAATTGAGACGGTATCACGGTGGTAATTATTTTTTATATTAAATAATTGTTTAATAAATTACACATGGCACTCCTGAGGTTTATCCTAAATTGTGCACGGCTCCGCCTATAATTTTTTTATTACATTTCACTCCCTGACTTACTATTTCTTAGAAAATGTTAACGGTGTGATACAAAAAGACATTTTTGCCCTCTTCATTCTCCGCTTTGCATTTCCCTTTCTCCCTTAACAACTCTCTGCAGGTTACTTCCCCCTCAACACTTTTCTGCGGTGGTGTCCTTGGGGAGACTATTGGTATGTGATTGACGGAGGAAGTTGTCGCGGTTGGTGATTGGTTGACATGATTGGTGGGGGGGGGGGTGCTGGGCTATCTTGATTGGTGACCGACAATTCTCTACGAATTGACTGTTGGTGGTCTTGGGGGGGACAGAGGAAGTGGCCATCCTTGGCGATTTGTGGTGGGATGCTGGGCTGTCGTACCGGCAGCGATCATGGATGGGCCGATTGATTAGAGTGGGTGATCGACTGGTTGACTTTGGTGGCCCTCGACGTGCGACTAGAGTGGTGGTTGTGCGGCAGTGGTGGTTCACGGCAGTGATGGGTCGTCGTGACGACGGAAGGCTGGGTCGCAGTGGTAGTTGCAGCCTGCTATCTACGGTGGGTGTGGTGTATGTCTCTGTCTGGGCGGTGTGTGTTTGCGTGTCTACGCTGTGTGTGTGTGTGTGCACGTGCTGTGGGTGGTCGATTGGTGGCCCTCGGCATGCGACTGGGAGTGATGGTCATGCGGTAGTGGTGGTTCACCGGCATTGGTGGTTCACCGGCATTGATGGGTCATCGTGACTGGGTTGTAGTTGTGGTTCACCGGCGTTGTGTGGCGTGGCTGGGTTGCAGTGGTGGTTTTGAGTTTTTTTGGCAAAAAATTAGAGATTTGATGAGATTTTGGATTTTCTTTTTGAAATTTTAAATTAATAGAGGTTAATGATATAAATTAGGGAGGGTAGTTTAGGTATGAAAAAAGCAAAAAGTAGTGTGTTAGGGAATCTCCAAACGGAGGCTTCCCGTCAGATTTGTGTAGCTCTATAAAATACGGGTACAAACTTTATGGAGCAGAATGTAATAAAAAAAGATATGAGGAACTGTGTGTAATTTATGGCAAATCTTAGAAGTGTCGTGTGTAATTCATCCATAACTTTCAACCATCTCACTTAGAATTAAGTTATCAGCATTAAGTAAGTCTACACAAACTTAAAATTTTAGTCTATTTTTTTGTAGGAATTAATTTTTTTAAGTGATACAAGATTTAGCGTTATCAAACGTACTTAATTAAAAATCATTGAAAACTTTAAGTTTTGAGTGTTTAATTGCGTTATCAAACACGCCCTAAGTTATATTTCAATTTGTAGCTACACATTGTCAATTGTAATAGTTTGTAAGCCTCGGATAGGCTTTAAGTTGTGCTGAGGTTTGAGCTAGCACCCGAGCCTAGCCTAAATAGTGAAAAGCTAGAGTATGTCTCCTTTATGTGGAGTGTTCGGGAACTGGGTGTAGACAGGTGTAGCCAAACTAGTATAAATATTTTTGTAGTTTCTCAATCTTGTTATTTTACTTCGCAAAGTTTTAAATATGTATATCCTTCTTTATAAACACCTATTCACCCCCTTCTAGTTTATTTAGCACAAATCCATATGCTCTATTATTTTTCGGTAACTTAATCATTAAGATTTCGGAAGAGGGCTCAACAACCAATTGCCCACCAATATTGAAGAATGATAAATATAGCTATTGGAAGACCAAATTGAACGGCTATTTGAAGCAATATGTTAACGTATGGTATGCCATTAAGAATGGTCTATGCATCTTAACAAAGGATGGTGTGAGAGAGCAAGTGATGCCAAGGAAAGTAGGTTCATACCTGCATGGAGGTGCCACAAAGGCTGTAGTCCGAGTCAGCTTCCAAATGTACAAAGTGAGAGACAGTGAGGGTGGAGTAAGGGCAGAGTGTAAGGCTCTCCAGACAGGCCATGAGGGCTGGCAGTGCTGTGGAGATAAGGCAGGGAGAATAACAGGGCCAGTAGTCGACAGTCCAAGTCAAGGTCCAAGTCAGGGGTTCGATGTCAGAGGTCCAAGTATGTTTCTCTCTAGAATTTTAGAGAGAATGAGTTTTGAGAGAGAGAAAGTGAAAATGTAAATGAGAGAATTCTGTTAAAAATAAAATCTAAGGTCCCCTATTTATAGGGAAACGTGTGCCTATGTCCATCATGGTGTCATCAACTGACACGTGTCATCCCCTGGGAGTGACATGTCAACAGGGGCCCCACAAGTATCGATTATCTGTTGGACTGTCAGTTTCCAAATTTGCACTGCCTTGCCCCACACAGTGTCGCTCTACCTGTCTGAGAAGACTGACCACACACAACGACATGATCAGAGTAAGCTTGTTGCCCCAACCACCAGTCCAAGCCTTACTAGATCCCACAAGGTGCGTCGTGAGACGCAGAGAGAACCTGACAACAGTGAGGGAAGATCCCCGTGACCAATTGCCAGGCAGACTAAGCACGATGCCTTTTAAAGACCTGCTCCCGTCTCGAAGTGACCTGGGGGTCATCGTCTTGGGGGCACCGATGATCACCAGTAACGTGAGTGGACATGGTCGCAACTCAGTGCCTAGTGTCATGCAAGTCACCTTAGGCGGCGATAGCCTTGTGGTAAAGAGCCTATCCCGCTGCGAAGGGTCCTCGTGTCAGAGCACTACGAGCAGAGCCCCCCCAGAATGAAGACGACGATGACTTCTGTGGTAGCGAGCCCATCCTACTGCGAGGGATCCTTATGACGGAGCACTACGAGCGGAGCCCGCACTACGAGCGGAGCCCCCGGAATGAAGACATCGATGGCTTCTGAGGTAACGAGCCCATCCGCTGCAAGGGGTCCTCACGCTGAAGCACTGCAAGCGGAGCCCCTCAGAATGAAGACGGTGATAGCTTATGTGGTAGCGAGCCCATCCCGCTATGGGGGGTCCTCGTGCCGTAGCACTACGAGCGAAGCCCCTCAGAATGCTGCACACTCTAGAGAGTGGGTTGGAGCATGTTCTACGTCCATGGAGGGGGTACATGATGTGGTCAATGAGAGTGGTGCCCAGAGGCATGTAACATGATTATGGCACACGGGCGCGACGACGACCGTCACGACACAATACCTGGTACCGGGGCATATGTCATAGTAGTGGCGCATGGACGGAGTTATGGTGCCGGTGGCACTCTAGTGTGACAGAGAGCCAGGGGCAAGGCTTTATCAGCAGCGCAGTGGATGGGCACGGCGGAGTGTCAAAGATGGCACGCGGGCAAGGGCGACGGTCATTGCTGACACCCTCAACCCAGGTGACATCACCAGGCTGAGTTATCGACCAAAATCATATTCAAAACCCTGTGTTGATTACAGAGCAACTACATCCTCAATCCTCATACTCATACATCATTCATAGACGCTCCAAAATGTGTCCTTACAAATTACAATCATACATCATACTACAGCGGAAGACTTGCAGGTCTTTAAGCAACATGAATGTTTACAACCTAATATACGACTGTAGTCATATGACTCTTAAAAACCGATCTTGCAATTCAATCTTTATCCTACCATTCCTAGCTGGTCTTACCTCACACTTGCTCAACTTTTCTAGTTGTTTCTTTTCCCTTTTAGAAGGTTCTCCTTGATCAACCTTATAGTCTGCACAATACAACATAATGAATGAGCGCAAATCGCCCAGTAAAGAAAACACGAGGAGTATCATGTACAAATGATTCAAAAGACTCGGAGGAATAATAATCATCTCAAAGATAGCAATGAATCAAGAGTAGTCAATAAATTTTTGACATCAGCATAGTTGTCAAATGATAATTTTTCTTTCGTTAAACTGAGCGGCTTTAAGGCCCAACAGAACAGCATTACTGCCACCTCCTCATGGACAAGACTGACTGACCGACAGGCTAACTGACTGACTATGCAAGTGAACACTAAAACAAGAAATTGAAAGATAAACATCAACGAAATGCAAGTCATTAAAATCATTAACATCAAAAGAAAATCAAATGCAATGCAACTCAGACACGACAGACCAGACTCAACCAAACATGCCAAATTTGACTCGCGCGCCCGACATCCTCTTTGTCAGTGATCATGTTTCACAGGCCATCCTCCTCATATTGATGTCCCATCTTATGGGATGTTCATCTCAGTCTCAAGTAAATAGAAGAGACACTGTCAACAAGCAGGGAACTCATATAGAGTACTTGCCCTAACCACCTTACAACCAAGCACATGACTTCATCAACGGGGTGGACTAAGGGAAAATGATTCCACCTTATGTCCTTAGCAACACAGCTCAACAAAGAATACCGGATCAGAAGATCAACCGGTGTTCAGACCTTACAACAAAAGTTCAACGTGACATCATCAACAGGACGGACTTGGGAGAAGATTACCTCAAGCCCTCAACAACGTTCTTACATAAGAGAAATGTCAGTTATCAATAAGTGTCGACATTTCACAACAATAATGCAACGATCTCTACAGCATAATCATCAATGATAGGGCGGACTCGGGAGAAGTTTGCCGCGAGTCCTCAATGGTGTTCTTAAAGAGAAGAGATATCGGCTATCAATAACTGTCGACATCTCACAACAACCACATGATAAACCTAACGCAACATCATCATCCACTTCTGGTATGCTAATTGAATCAAATCATAGCATACTAGGACACCCATCATCCTCACTAAATTCTATCAACATGGCGGACTAAGGGAATTTACTACCCTAGTCCTCAACAGCACAATTCAAATATGCGTATACAGGTCACAATGACTGCCGGTGACCAATCATAACAACAAGAATTCAATAACATAAACATCATCAACATAGTATGCTAATCAAAACAATGAATTAGTATAATAGAAACGCATTGTCCTTACCTCATTGGCTTATAGCCGAAGCAACTCCAACTTCTGATCGCAACAAGCTGCATCACCTAGTCAAATAATACTCTGCTCATTAGACATCATTCAACATATACGTACTCCTTATTCTACCCCTTCCTATTTAACCGTTCATAGCGTCTTGTGATAGCTCTTTAATGCGATCTGATAACCAGATCCCTAACCCAGCCTTACCGACGCCTCCACAATAACCACTCCCATTATTTAAGTGTATTAACACCATTCCTCACTTCTCACCACTCCGAACGCATAATATTGCGCGTTTCCAAAAATTTAGCACCAACCTGGCAAATTACCAAAATACCCCCTGATGGCCGCTATATCACCAACACCCCAAAACCACTTTAAAACTACTTTTTAAATGTACCGCATCATTTATAGACCAAATATTCCCTCAGAAAATTTTAAAGGAAAAATTACCAAAACACCCCCTGGCGGCCATCGCCTTAACAAACATCCCAAAACTATCTTAAAATAACTTTTCAGGTTTCCTACATCCTTTTCCGGACTAACAAGTCCTTTGAAAATTTTTATAGAAAAAATAACCAAAATACCCCCTTTGGGCGTCAAATTATTGAAATGCCCCCGGGGTCCATTATCACTATAATGCCCCCAATTCAGCTTCAAAACAACCTTTTAGGTGTTTTACAACTCTTTGTGGAATAAAAAGTCTTTTCAACAACTTTATTGGAAAATTTACCATAATACCCCTCTTCGAGTGGCAAATTACCAAAATGCCCCTAAGGGTTCCCGGCACCATAAAAATCTCAAAACCACTTTAAAACGCTATTTTAAGCCTCCTGAATTCATTCTTGAGCAAAAAATACTTTACAAAATTTTCGTTCTAAAATCTCGAACTGGTCTCCGGACCAAGCGCTTAAAAGCTTGTTCGGCCAAAAATAGCTAACGACTTTGGAATGACCCAAACTCTTGGGAAATGGAACTTTTAATTATTATAGAGTCCTCATAAAATGTTTTCGCAAAATCGCGTTCGTTTTATATTTTAAATTTCACCCTAAATTTCAAACTTCCCGCATCCGTTCACCCCCTTCCCAATCTCGGAAAACTCTAAAAAATTTTCACGATACAGGTCTTCTAAAAATAACTAGGGTCTTTGTTTTGTACTTTGGCTAAATCTGACCCTAATTATTTTTAAAATTTTAGATTAGATATTGTTTAACTAATTTCCACTTTTAGTGACAAAAACAGTCACTATTCACATTAAACACACACTAGTTCACCTTGGACACACACACTCCTCTTCTTACTCCTTCAGCCGTCCCACACCTGGGCACACTTTTCTCCTTCAATTACCCAGGAATTTCTCACTTCTTCTCACTTTTAATCACTCAATTGCATTGCAATTTACATTTTAATGCCCTAAATCCATTCAATTTACATAAACACACACATGAATCCATACCCATTTGCAATATCGAAGAACACGCACTAACACACCCTCAACCACACCCCCAAACACACACCTCCCACGAAACCTTAATTATCTACTCTTCATTCTCCATTTTAAGCTTTTATCTACATTAACCATAACAAAATTCATCACAATTCTTCCCCATCCCTAATTGCAAATCTATATCCGAAACCCATATGTATATATATATATATATATATATATATATATATATATATATATACGATATTCATTCAACTAATATTTTAATTCCATTCTCACAATATTTTTGCAATTTAGGGTTCACAATCATACCCAAATGGATTTGAGGTTCTTTCTTTCTCCCTTTCCTCTCTTCTTTCTTCATTTCTTCTCTTTTTCCTAACTTTTTCTTCCTCTTTCAGCCGTGTTCACTGTGCGTGTTCTTGTTCTACAAGTGGTGTTCTTCAGTTTCTCAAATTTGCATTTTTCACCCCAATATTTTTCTTTTATATTTACTCCATTAAATCTTATCCCCAAATAAATTATAATTCCCAATCTTTGAGTCAGCTTCATGCAACTAGGAGGTGGCCTGTTTTCCCTAGGTTGTGCTATATTTTGCCAAGTTTTAAAATTTGCACTTTGGCCCTCAAGTTTCTAAAATTACATTTTGACCCCTCGACTTTGAAAATTTACAATTTGACCCCAAAATTACCCTAAAGCCTCCTGTAGCCCCCTAACACCTCATTATCATCAAAATGATGCTACTTAATAAAGATATGCATCCCGTTCACCAAATTTTCCAAAATTATATTTTTGCCCCTTAACTTTTCAAAATTACATTGTTAACCCCCAAGGCCACACTAACCCCTTATTTAGCTCCCTAACACTTAATAATCATCAATATATTTCTACTTAATAAATATAACATCCCTTAATTAATCAAACTCACAGTTAGATTAATTTTTGGTATTTTCGGGGTATCACAATTGCGGTGACGGAATACAAGCAACAACGGGTGTCGTACGGCAGATGATGAGAGAGCATTGCATACCACAGTGCGTTTGCACGAGTTAAACAAAAAAGTGTTA
The DNA here is from genome assembly GCA_033070095.1 of Escallonia herrerae. NCBI lineage: Eukaryota > Viridiplantae > Streptophyta > Magnoliopsida > Escalloniales > Escalloniaceae > Escallonia > Escallonia herrerae. Next base: position 129,500 of record JAVXUP010000188.1, read on the forward strand.
GCAGCCCCGTGACAAAGGGTGGCAACCCCCCTATGCACGAGGTGGCTGCCCCCCCTCATGCTCAAGGTGGCAGACCACCCTGTACAAACAAGGTGGCTAACCCCCCCCCCCCCCCGCCCTGGGCAAGGTGGCCGACCTCCTTATGCATAGGGTGGTCGACCCCCCTCCGATGGGTAAGGGGGGCCGACCCTCTTAGGGTGGGAGTCGTGCCACATCTTCTTTTGCTCATTTTTCTAAGTGTTGGTGGCGCCAACGTCGCTATGTTGGAGACAAAAAAATAAATTTAGTCATGCAAAAAGTCAATGAAAAATGCACATGACTTGAGCGTACACATTTTGACCGGTCGATAGCGTTTAATATGTGACATGTTGCGCAAAATAGGGCCCTAGTGGGCCCTTGGGTGCGACCATAATAGGTTGGGAACATAAGCCCCCTGCGTGTGCTATGCGTGGAGTGGCAACCCGAGCGGCCACCGCTCGCATAAACATTGTAGCGTAATAAAAAAAATTTTGGTCGCCTGAAAAAAATGAGAGTGCAAACTGAGTAGAAAGCTGAAAAGAATAATACCGAAAAGCATGAGAGGCGTGTTTAGTAGTGTAGTGGTAAAAGAGAACTGTAGGGCTAAATAGAAGTTGCTTCGCAAGAATGGGAATGCGTGAAATTTTTAGTAGTGGAAAGATTAATATCGAAGAAATTTGTGATAGCGTCCAAGCAAAAGTAGCGCGCAAAAAATGAAGTTAGCGCTAAAATAGGATTATCTGTTTGAAAATAGATTTGCTAGATTTTGGGGGGAAAGTTTGTTTTTTCTGATATTCTAATGAGTGTCCAAGATTGCATTTTGCCCACTCATATATAAAAAGAGAGGGAGGGGGGAGTCTTCCACAACTCATTCTTCAATACTTACAAGAGAGAGAGAGAAGAGAGAGAAAGAGAGGGGGAAAGAGAAGAAAGGAAAGAGAAGATGGCAAGATAAGGTAAGGAGGCCGACCTAAGGCACTTGGCTGTGGCCGAGGGTCAGTGGGGCTCGGGGGTCGGCGGTGCTCGGGCAGTTGACGGCAGTGGGGGAAGGGAGGAAAAGTGGGAAGAGGAAAGGGAAAGGAGAGAAGGAAGAAAGCACGGGGGAGTCCGATCGGAGCAGAGGGCTCGGCGGGGGTGGGTGGGTGGGTTGGTGACCCCAGGGGGGTCGGCCGGCTTGGGTGGCGGGGGAAGGAGTAGGGGAAGGGGAAAGAAGTGGAAAAGGGTTCGGCCTGTGGAGGGTTGATGACTTATGGGTTAACCGGGAAGAGGTCGGGGGATGTTTTGGTTGGTCGTACTGGGGTGGGTCGGCTGAGGTAGGGAGTGGTGAAAAGGGGAAAGGAAAAGTGAGTGGGGGAGAGGGGAAATAGGAGAATGTAGGGACGAAGGGGCCCTTGTGGCCGAGGTGGGTCGTCGGATGTGAAGGGGGTCGACCACCCAAGAGGGGTCTCTTGGGGTGGGTCGCGGCCTTGGTGGTGGTGGGTCAGCCGAACCCGTGGCCGAGCATGTTGAGCCGACGACAGTGGAGAAGAAAGTGAGGCAGAAGATGTGGGCGAAGTCGGGAGGTTTCAGCTATTAGCGCATCGTGGGGCACGGGGACCACGCCCGCTGTCACCACTAGTAGTTAAGGCTGCGCCAGCGCCGGCTGGGGAGTTAAGAGTGCCATTGAAGTTTGACGATGGTGGGGTGAGGACATATGATCCAAAACAAGACAAGATGAACACACTGCTGGGGAAGAAGGGAGTGGTACCTTGTGTCCCAGACCAGGAGTTGTGGAGGGAGTTGGCCATCCGGGTAGCTGATGGTGCCTTCACTATGACGTGGAGTGGTTCGTCGATAGGAGAAGAGCCGCGGGTTCCATTGTCATATGTGCATGCGCTGAGCTGGGAGGAGGCGTCTGTGATGTCACCGAGGTACATACCAGCATTGTTGGTCGAGAGGGAGATATACCCTGGTCGCCTATGGTGTTCAAGGGCCATAGTACGATGCCGATAGGGTGGGACTTCTGGTGCTAGTACATAGTGGAGTCGCCAGAGCGGGTGGGAGTGTTGCAGTCACTCGGTTTGCTACCGGCCATAAACATTACCGCGAGGGGTTTGGAGCTCTACAGGGATACGCTGGGTATGACCCTACTACTGTCGTGGTCGAGTACACCTTCACACATATTTGTGATAGAGTTCGAAGAGATCTGGCCAAAGCTTCTGGACGTAATGATGCTAACGGGGCTGCCCATGCACGGGGAGGTAGATGCTCGGGTGACCCGGCTGAGTGGGAAGGAGCGACTGTTGTAGACACGGTTATTAGACATACTTACTGAGATGAAGAGGCACCAGAAGGGGATGTATGGTGGGTGGATCTGACATTTCTTTGGTGCGGCATAAGCAAAGACAGGACAAAAGCTGGGCAATGCCGTCGAGTTCTTGAATGGGCTGTATCACGGCAATGAGCGGTACGAGATGGTGGCATTATTGGCCATGTTCCTATCGAGGTGAGTTTCGTACTGTCGCCTTATTGTATGCTTGGATATTTGCTATGTCACTCTTGCCATGTATAATGTGTACATAGAAATAGTTCATGTAGTGGATAATGCTGCACTCTGTAGAATAGAATTTTGATATATGCTGGCGATCTGTACTTGTAGGTATGTGTTTGAGGGGACACCAGAGGACGGTATTGCCCTGAGGGTGTTTCCGCTGGCTCTTCGGATGGTGCAGGGCAAGCGCGTCGGGCTAGCTCCCGTGTTTCTAGGGACGCTATATTCACGGCTAGATTAATTTGTGAATGACATGAAGCGGTCTCATGGGTGCTATCAGGTGGCGACGCACGCGGATTGGATGTTCCTACATCGGTATCTATACGAGTGCTTTCCAGATTATCGGTCGACAGGATGCCCGCTCGAGCATTCGTCTCCTACGATGGGTACGGTGACCCAGCCAGGCAGGTCACAGCAGGTTGCTGTGTGGTGCAGTGGATCACGAGCATTTGCATGGGTGGGTATTAGGAGGCCGGAGTGTCTGTTGGCGCAGGTCTTAGATAGACGGGAGGCGTGTTTGCGATAGCTATACCTAGATATACATGCATCATATAGGGTGCCACCATGGATACCCATACAGGAGATAACGACAGGCTTGACCAGGAGAGAGGACCTGGGGCTGGAACAGCTGGTGTTACTGGTGGCCTATTTTTCAAGCTGGCTCCCGATGTTGAGGGATGATGGCAGGAAGCCCACCAAGTGTCGCTACTATGTGATGAGGTACAGCCCAGACTGCCTGTCGCTGGCATTCGGTTATGACTTAGAGCCCCCATGTGGGTATCGCAGCCTATGGAGTGTGACAACCGCTTTCAGGTATACACCGTATGACAGAGTCCATGAGTAGCCAGCACCAATGACCGAATGGAGGCGACTTGGTACAGAGTCAGTTGGAGTGGTGACAGTAGGATATGCCCAGTGGTGGGAGTGGCCTTGAGGCAGCTGGGTAGAGTGGTTGGCGCTGCCATCTGCTACACGTCAGTGTATTGATGTGTTTGCCTGCGACTAAGCATTTAGCCTGATAACGGTCACAATCGCTAGGCAGTCGGGGATGCCGGCGCTAGTGACTGGGAGCTTCGTTGTGAGCTCAGAGAGAGATAATGAAGAGGGTACCGAGGGACCTGATGACGAGGCTCAGGAGGGCGATATGGGAGAGGAGCCGGTTATCCATGTACTAAGGGTGCCGGGGGCCGGTAAGGGTCCTCTGTCATCGTTAACGAGTCGGGATGATGGAGACTGCTCAAAAGGAGGGCGCGGGCACATCAGCCCCACGCGTATCAGGGTCAAAGAAGCCACGCAATGTTTTAGACGAGTCAAACTCTGAGGTTAGACCGTATTCTTGTTTATCAATTCAAGTATGCCTTATGCTCATATATATGTATTGACTGATGATTGTGTTGACAGAAGTTCGATGTTGTAGTTAGTGAGGAGGGTAGCGAGCCAAGGTCAGAGGCCGGCACAGGGGAGGCCATGAAGGACGTTGGGGAGAAGACCGACGTCGCAGAGGATGTGGTAGAGGAGACTGAGGCGGCGAAGGATGTGGCAGAGGAGACCGAGGTTGCGGAGGATTTACGACATCGCCAAGACTATCGTGTCCATTGCGTTTAGCGATAGAGACGATAGAGGCGTTATACGGTGGACCAGTGGGCGATACGCTGATGTTTGATGTCAGTGGCGACTGGTGGATAGGCATGGAGACAGAGGACTTGGTAGGTGAGCGTGGGGACCCGGTGGAGTCCGAGCCTGTTGATACAGACCCGGGTCACGAGCAGGAGGCACCAGTTCGGTCTGTTGCGGAGCGACAGCATGACACATCGTCAAGGTCAGCGATCGAGGGTGGTGCTACTATGCTGGCAATGCACTTAGCTACTATTGGTGCATAGACGACTAGTGGAGTGCCTGAGACACCTGTAGCTGGTGGTGGGGCAGCAGTCGGAGAGGCTAGTAGAGGGTCCCCGAGTGGGCAAGTGGATGTGCCATCTTGGGAAGGTCTCCAGCGGCCTGTGGAGACTGTGCACTGGCTGGAGCTGGTGAAGGCAGCGTTCCCGTAGACCTTTATAGGGTTTGCTGTAGGGAACCTGGTACTGCAAATGTGGGTGTATGCTGGGTTTGTGGAGTGGTTGCTGCCATTTGCTAGTGTACCACTGATAGGCTGGACTGCAGAGTTCATTACTCGGTCACTGTCGGAGTTTGCACCATTTACATCATTGGGCCTACAGTTGGATTTGTTGGCAAACTTCTTTAGGTCGAGGAGTGAGGGGGTTCTGTAGGGGACAGGATAGCCCTTGTGCGCATGAAGGAGATGTTGCTAGAGAGGCAGCAAATAGGGTTGGAGACAGAACGGTCAGAGATTGCTGGAGAGCTGGTTGGGATTCACAGGCAGGTAGCGAACGTACAGAGGTAGCTAGCCGACCTACAGAGATAGTTGGCTAACCTACAAAGGCAGTGTGCCTATGTGGAGGTTTGAGAGGCAGAGCGACTGAGGCGGCAGGCTGAGTTTAATGCCAGATGGTCTGCGCTGCAGGCTCAGCAACAGACACTACAGGCCTTCAGCGCCCATCCTGCTGTAGCATTGTTGTCTAGGCTTCCTTAGGGTGCATTGATGGTTGTTATATTTGTAGCGCCCGATAGTGGCTAGTAAACTTTTGATGTACATGTATATTTTGATGTTACAAGGATTGCTGCCACGTTGTCATGTATTGGTCCTTGTTGTTGCATGTTGTGCTTGTTTTCTTTTGCCATGGTTGAATGTATTGCATATGTTGGCTTCCTGTTGATGTTCCCCCCTCCCCACCCATAGCAAGGGACTTAGTGAGCATAGGCTAAAATAAGATTGTATGGTAAACAGAAGCTGAGGCAACAGAATGACTTTGTATTGATAGTACTTAGGCCGGAATGCCATTACATTAGTAGAGTAAAAACTTGTAGTAATCAACCAAAAGTTACAAGGCTGTAAATAAGGATGCATATACAAAAATGCTATGTGGTCAAGTGTGTTATGTTGTGCACGGGTCGGGCTGGGGGGAACACTTTCGCAACTGGCTATGTATAATATTTCTTCGAGTAGCGACCGTTAACAAGGGTCGTCATCTGGCCGTCTTCGGGATTGAGCAGGAGGTAGAAGCCATTGTCTCAAGCTGCATGTATCGTGAAAGGGCCCTCCCAGTTTGGTGTGAAATTGGGAGCGGACATGTTGGCTCGTACATGTTTGGGGCTTGAAGAACGAGGTCACCTTCGAAAAATGAGCATGGCTTGACTGTCTTCCAATAAGCTTTCATGAGTTGTTCATGATATTTCTTCATTCAACGCAGGGCAGTGGCTCTTTCTTTTGTCGAGGCCCTCAAGTGCTGCCATTCTGGTTACTTCAGCTTCGAGACCGCTGTTTAGAGAAAGTCAGGTCGATGGGACCACAATCTCTACTGGTACCACGCACTCATCCCTGTAGACGAGGGAGAAGGGCGTGGCCTTCATCGCTGTGTGCTTGGAGGTTCTGTAAGCCCAAAGTGCCAGACTTAGCTTTTCGAACCATAACCCGCTGGTGTCGTGGAAAATCTATGACAGCACACGAAGCAGAGTATTATTGGAGGCTTTAGCTTGACTGTTGCCTTACAGATAGTAGGGAGTCGACGTGGCATGGTTGATGTTGTACCCTTCCATAAGAGCTCGAACTTATGAATGGAGTTCTGTTGTCGGATAGAATTCATCGGGGGATGCCGAAGTGACAGATGATGTTTTCACGCAAGAAGTTGGAAATGGCTTCTCCTGTGACTCTCCGTAGAGGTATGGCTTTGACCCACTTCGTAAAGCGTTCAGTCGCAACCATAATCCATGAGTGACGTCTGGATGGCAGGTGGATGAGGCTGATGAGATCGAGAGCCCAGAGTGAAATGGCTAGGGGGCCAAGATCATGTGCAGGTCAGACGCTGGTGTGTGCATCCTGTCGGCGTGCCACTGGCAGGGTTGGCAGTGTCGAACATGGGAGATGGAGTCAGACTCCATAGTCAGCCAATAATATCCCAATTGTAATAATTCTACAAATAGCTTTTGAGATACTTAATGCTCTCCACAGTCACCATTGTGGACTTCATTTGTCACCTCTACTGCCTGGGCACCTTGCAAACATCACAGGGGGCGCCCCAAAAAAACCTTTGCAAAATAACTCGCCTCCCATCACAAAATACCTGACTGATTTTCATTTGATAGATCGTGCCGAGCTACGGTCAGGAGGTAGACTCCCATGAGATAAATACTAGATGAAAGGGTGGCGCCAATCACCCTCGACGTTGATCACAAGAGCTTCCTCATTGTCTGGGCATATATGCATTCGAGACAATCCCATTGTATATCTGAAGCATCATTGGCCATGGATGGCCAAAAAACGGTATAGAGGGAGACTGTCGAGGCCATAACACTTCTGATGGTCCAGTTAAAGTTTACGCTTTGCTTCTTCCAGTGCCAAACACCTGACTAGAGTGCCTCCGGGACATCGTCTATACAAGACACCTCCCAACATCAAAAAGTCCATGAGGGTAGAAGTGTAAGAAAGAGATGGTGCCTTGAGTTGGTCGACGATCGGTTGCCTCTAATCGTCTGCGGTAGTGTCTGTCAGTATTAAGTTCAAGGCTGTGCAGGGTTCGGTCCGCTTGATAATAGTTAGCATCTGTTGTTCTGCATCAACCTCTATTTTTGAAGCGATCGTAGCCAAACTGTCCGCATGTCTATTGTGGCACATGTTGTGATGTTCATATTGGACATGGCCAAGTCTTCCTTCCAAGTGCTGCACCAAGGCATGATAAGGTGCCAAGGCTGGCTCTTTGACTGCGAACTACCCATCAACATGCTTCATAATTAGGTTCGAGTCTCCCTTCACACATAAGGCCTTAGCCCCCATACTGATGGCGAGCATGAGGCCAATGACAAGTGCCTCATACTTGGCTTCGTTGTTGGATACCGGGAATGCAAGCTTGAAGGAAAGGGAGGCGGTAACATTATCTGGGGTCCAAAGGACTATGCTGGCACCCCCTTTCCGGAGGGGTGCTCCGTTGTGATCTTTACTGGTGGCCGAACTGTCAAACTCTAGTGTCCATAATTCATCGACGTCAGTGATCAGAGCTGTCTTCTCCCTAGGCAATTGAACTGAGGTCAGTTCGTAGTGTTGGCTTGGGAAGAAGGCTAAGAGATCGACAAGTGCTTCACTCTATAAGGCTGTAGGGTTCTTGATGGTTAGGCCAAACTCGGCCAGGAGCAGCAGCCAGTGGGTAAGTCGGCCAGACAGGGCAGGGCGGGTATGCATGTAACGGAGTGGATCAGCCGTGGTGACAAGTGTGATCTGGTGCACCAAAAAGTAATGTCTGAATTTCTGTGAGGCGTACACCAAGGCTAGGCTGGGTTTTTCGAGCTCAGATAGTTGGCTTTGGGTCCCTGATCATTCGGCTGAGGTAATAAATAGGATGGTCCACCCCCATCCACCTCTTGGGCAAGCAAAGCCCCTATGGACCTAGGCGTAGAGGTCAAGTAGAGTAGGAGTGGTATACTCCGCTGTAGCACTACCATGGTCTGCGGGGACATTAAGACCAACTTGATATGTTCAAAGGCTAGCTATTGGGGCATACCCAACTCCACGGTGTGCTCTTGCGCATCAAGTGTTGGAATAGTATGATAAGCTCGGCTAGTGCGGGAATGAATCAACAGAGGTAAGAAACCTTGCCAAGGAAGCTCTTCAACTGTTTGGCGTTCTTGGGAGGAGGCATCTCTTGAATGGAGGTGGCCCTGATAGGGCCAACGTCGATGCCCTGTCGAGTGACCAGGAAGCCGAGGAATTTGCAGAGGAAACACCAAAGGCACATTTCGGCGGGTTCATTCGCATGTTGTACTGGCGACAACGATCAAAGACTGCTCGAAGGTCAGAGAGGTGATCACTTTGCTTTTTAGACTTGATGATGAGATTGTCGACATAGTCTGCCACTGTATGGTGTATCATGCCGTGGAAGATGGTTGTCATCGCCCTTTGATAGGTAGTGCCCGCATTTTTTAGGCCGAAAGGCATGACTTTCCAACAAAAGTTTCCCATGGGTGTTTGGAAGGCTGTCTTGGCGCAGTCATCAGGATGCATTCAAATTTGATTGTAGCTGGCAAAACCATCCATAAAAGACAAGGTTTCCTGATCGGCAGCGACCTCGGTAAGCATGTCAATATTGGGCAATGGAAACTCATCTTTGGGGCACACTTTGTTCAAGTCCCGAAAGTCAATACAAATGCGGACTTGGCCATTCTTCTTTTGTATAGGGATGACGTTGGCCAGCCAGATAGGATGAGTGATAGGTTCAATGAAGCCAGTCTGCAGAAGGCGTTCTATCTCTTGTTTGATTTTTAACACGAGTTCGGGGAGGAAGGTCCGCGGATGCTGTCAGACAGGGATGGACCTAGTAGAAATGTTGAGGTGGTGGGTTACAAGTGCGGGATCCAATCTGGGCATTTCATCATAACTCTATGTTAGCACATCGCGATACTCATGAAGGAGGGTAACCAAGTCCTCTCATCGACCCAAGGCGAGTATAGTGCCAATGTAAGTGAGTAGGGGTTCCTCCCCCGGGTCAGCCAGGTTAATTTCTTCAAGTTCTTCAGCCTGTAGATGGCGGCTATCCTCAGAACATGGTGGAGCAGCACCAGGGGTGAGCTCGAGGTCTGGTGGGCAGCGTTCGGCTACACAACACTATTCATTCTCCATAGGTGGTTCGGGTTCAGATGGGTCAAATGATGGACCACCTAAAGCCCCCACGCACCGTCATAACTGATAGATGACTTTGTCGTCTTTGATGATGCGTTTAAAGGCTGGCTCAACCTTTTGCTTCTTGGAGTTAGGGGATGACGGCGGCGAGTGAGTCTTCATAGCAGGCGGTGTCAATGAGGTCGATGCCGTGGTCTTACTACTCTTCTTGGCTTTAGACTTGGGAGGTTTGTTTCCACACAGCTCATCCCAGTTTGGCAGCCTGGTCGAATGGATGTGAGTGGCATTCTCACCATCCTCGACAAGTTTCGTAAAGAAAGAGGCCTCGATGAAATAGGATTCGGCACATTCAAAGGGTTCCTGGGTGGCTGGGATTATCATTGCTACCTCACGTCCAGCAGGACCGGCCACCAATTTCACACACTGATGGTACGTTGAGGGAATAGCTCGGTTGATATAGATCCATGGTCGGCCAGATGAAAGGCGGGCTCATTGTCTATTACATGAAATATAGTGTTGTGACGTACAGTCCCAACCATGAGGTCGACAGTGATATGGCCGAGAATGGACTGGTGACTTTGCCCAAAGCCGGCGATCTTGATCAAGTCACGTATAATTTTTCTTGCGAGGATGCCAACCCTTTGCAGAGTGACAAGGGATATGATGTTGATCGAGGCACTGCAATCTACCAAGGCATGATGAAAGCCAGTACATTAACAGTACATTCTAAAAATAATGGTCGGTTGTGATGTTCGACCGGCGGCGAGTCGTCATCCGAGAAGACCAAGGCAGTTGAAGGAATGTGACGTAGTTCAACCTGGGTAGTGAAGCATTCGGGACAAAGGCCAGTGGTGACCTCGAGCAGGCAGTTGGAGAGATAGGTCTGAGTGGCAGGTGAAAACCCCATTTCACCAAAAAAAAAACTTTTGATCTTCATCATATGCCTAAAGGAGGATGTTGGTTGGCTAGTTGGACGTGTATGAGGTGCGACCATTAGAATGGCCTCTGTTGAGGCTTTGGGGATGACAGACTCGACATGGTCGGGGATAGCCATTAGGACCTGGTGTTCTCTGTGGTTGTGACCATGAGGTGGGTAAGGGTGCCTACGCACATCATTGTTCTTTCGTAGCTTTAGGTCGCCCGCAGTGACCTTCCTTGCAAAAATGTCTTGTAGTCCATTATAATCCTTGAGAGGATGCCCTATAGCTCGATTGTAGGGGCAGTAGTTGGGCTTGGCTTTATCAAGTTAAGTGATGTTGGTCTTCGTCGATGGTAGTTGGAAGTTATTGTCATGTGCTACCCATTCTGCCAGCAGGTCTTTCACCGTATTGAGGTCGCATGGGTAGTTAGGGGCAGGCTCTCGTTGCGGTCGTTTGTCAGGGCGCCGTTCCCCCCTCTTATAACTGACGCTTGTAGCCACTATAGTTGTTATTACTGTTGCTGTTTTGAGCGTTAGAGGCGTCTGCCGTGGCAAGGAGTGCATTTTGTGGTTGAGGCTTCCACAGCTTGATGGGACCAACCGACTTGTAAGTACGATGGGTTGTCTCCTTAAGGTGTCCCCATGACCTCAACTGCAAGTTCTCAATATGCACCCGGTACACATCACTCATGTTCTTGATGCATATTAGAACCAATGTTTTATCTTTGCTGAAGTCCGTACACTCGAGGCATTTGAGATGGAAGCGATGCACGTATTTGTTCAAGTCCTCCGCCAAATTCTGGCGTATGCCAGCAATATCAACAATGGTGACTCGTTCAGCTTCGTAATGGAACTTGTCCAAGAACAGCTGGACCATGTCGCTCTATGAATGGACAGTCCCCACAGGGATCTGGTGGTATCAAGTATAACCAAACCTGTGAGTGACTTATGAAACTCCCTTAACTTCAAACTGTCGCCAGGCCATATTGCTCCAACGAGCCTGCAAATCATGTCAAGTGCTCACGGGCGTTGCCCTTATGTCTATTGAAGAGCACAAAGGTTGGTGGCTTGTAATTTGAGGGGTAGGGTGTGATGGTTATATCATTGGCGTACGGGGCATGGCCTGTTAGCCGGGCAGAGGAGTCTGGTTTAGGATTCATCGACAGGCGATGGATAAGTGCTTCTAAGTCTGACTGGGTAACATAGTTGAGGGATGGTTCCTCATTGCCGGTCAAGGGTGATGGCTGCCTGGGGTTCATGAGCCCTTGAGCCCCAGATGGGGGAAACGTGGTGAGTCGGAGCAATGGATGGTTGATACATAATAGGGACTGGTGGTGGCAGTTGTACATGGGCATGGGTGGGTGGGCAAGACATGTCCACCACTTGGCCGGTGGTTGGGTGTTGTTTGAGTGGGTAAGGATTAGGTTCTATCTCGATGGAGTCATGAGTTTCAAAGAGCTTCGTGTCGGCAACGGCGGGATGGCGTGACGGCGGGGAGAATCTGCTACAACACTGGCCCGAGATTCGCGTGCAGCCTGTGGGACTGCACTGCAAAAGGAGATGCATCGGCTACAGGTGGTGAAGGTGTCGCGAGTCCTACCGCCAAGGGTCTGGATGCTCGAGGCGGCGGTGGTCGCGACACTGGGGCCTGGGCAGTGTAAGGCTAGATTGATGGAGTGGCTTGCTAAGAGGCCAATGCCCGTATGGATCTTTGCATCTCCATGATGGAGCTAGTACAGTGGTCTGTGAATCTTGCAGACTGGTGATGATCATAGTAAGTTGCTGGATGGCTACACTTACAACCACTTGCACGTTGGGTGTAATGGTTGGTGGCTGGTCTTGGAGTCGCGTGGCGCTAGTCTCTTCCTGATCACCAGGGTGGTGTTCTTCTTGCACAGTAAGGTTGGGGCCTTGGCTGGTTGTCCTCGTAGTTCTCTGTTGTACAAACATGGGGCTAAGTGTGGAAAATAGGCAGACTGCAGTACGATGCTCACCTCCCCAACAGAATGATGCCAAGGAAAATGGGTTCGTACCTACATGGAGGCGCCACAAAGGCTGTAGTCTGAGTCAGCTTCCAAATGTACAAAGTGAGAGACAGTGAGGGTAGAGTAAGGGCAGAGAGCAAGGCTCCCCAGACAGGCCGTGAGGGCTGGCAGTGCTGTGGAGACAAGGCAAAGATGAACAGGGTCGGCTGTCGACAGTCCAAGTCAAGGTCTGAGTCAGGGGTTCGATGTCAGAGGTCCAAGTATGTTTCTCTCTAGAATTCCAGAGAGAATGGGTTTTAGACAGAGAAAATGAAAATGTAAATGAGAGAATTCTCTTGAAAATGAAATCCAAGGTCCCCTATTTACAGGGAAAAGTGTGCCGGTGTCATCATGGTCTCATCAACTGACACTTGTCATCTCTTGGGAGTGACACGTCAACAGGGGGCCCACAGGTATCGATTCTTTGTTGGACTGTTAGTTCCCAAATTTGCACTGCCTGGCCCTACACAGTGTCTCTCTACCTGTCTGAGAAGACTAACCACAAACGACGGCATGATTAGAGTAAGCCCGTTGCCCCAGTCGCCGGTCCAAGCCCTCACTGAATCCCACAAGGTGCGTCATGAGACACGAAGAGAACCTAACAGCAGTGAGGGAAGGTCTCTATGACCAACTGCCAGATAGACTAGGCGCGATGCCCTCCAAAGACCTGCTCCCATCTCAGAATGACCCGGGGGTCATCGTCTTGGGGGCGTTGATGATCACCGGTAACGTGAGTGGACATGGTCCCAGCTCAGTGCTAAGTGTCATGCAAGTCACCCCAAACAGTGATAGCTTTGTAGTAACGAGCCAATCACGCTGCGAAGGGTCCTCGTGCCAGAGCACTACGAGCGAAGCCCCTCGGAATGAAGACAGTGATGGCTTCTGTGGTAGCGAACCCATCCCGCTGCGAGAGGTCCTCACGCCAGAGCACTATGAGCAGAGCCCCCCAGAATAAAGACGGCAGTGGCTTCTGTGGTAGCGAGCCCATTCCGCTGCGAGGGGTCCTCGTGCCGGAACACTACGAGCGAACCCCTCGAAATAAATCAGTGATGGCTTCTATGGTAACGAGCCCATCCCGCTGCGAGGGGTCCTCGTGCCGGAGCACTATGAGCGAGGCCCCCCAGAATGAAGACATTGATGGCTTCTATGGTAGCGAGCCCATCCTGCTACGAGGAGTCCTGGTACTGGAGCACTACGAGCGGAGCCCCTTAGAATGTTGCACACTCTGGAGAGTGGGTCGGAGCATGTTCCACGTCCATTGTGGGGGCACATGGTGTGGGTTAATGAGAGTGGTGCCCAGAGGCATGTAACATGATTATGGCGCAGAGGCATGGTGACTACCATCGCGAGACAATACCTGGTGCGGGGGGCACATGTCATGGAAGTGGCGCATGGGAGCGGTTATGGTGCCAGTGGCACCGTAGTGTGATATAGAGCCAGAGGATAGGGCTGTATTAGCAGCGTGGCATATGGGCGAAGCAGAGTGTTGGAGATGGTGCGTGGGCACGCGATGGTAGTCACCATGGTGCGTTTGCATGAGTTATTTGACGGTCATTGCGGCGACGGCGTACAAGCGACAACGGGTATCTTACGGTCAGGGGTGATAAGAGAGCATAGCATACCATAGTGCGTTTGCATGAGTTAAGCAAAAAAGAGTTAGTAGCCCCCCGTGACAAAGGGTGGCCGACCCCCCATGCTCAAGGTGGCAGACCACACTATAGAAACAAGGTGGCCGACCCTTTTGTGCATGGGGTGGCTGACCCCCCCCCCCCCCCCCCCCCCGCGCTGGGCAAGGTGGCCGACCCCCCTTCGAGGGGTAAGGTGGCTGACTCACTTAGGGTTGGAATCGCGCCACGTCTTCTTTTGATCATTTTTCTAAGTGTTGCTGGCGCCAACGTGGCTACATTGGCGGCAAAAAACTAAATTTAGTCATGCAAAAAGTCAATGAAAAATACACATGACTTGAGCGTGCGCATTTTGACCGGTTGATAGCGTTGAAAAGTTGACAGTTGAATATGTGACGTGTCACGCAAAACGAGGCCCTGGTGGGCCCTTGGGTGTGATTAGAATAGGTTGGGAACAGCAAGACTCTCACAAATGGAGATGACTCGAATAGAGGCGAATCTCAATTCCATGCACGAAAAGGGAAAGAATATCATTAGCTATGGCGATGACATAAATGAGTAAAATTAGGTCTTGGCCCAAGGAGATGCGGAGGCTATTGGGAAGTAACTCATGGAGGGACAAATTGTGTTAAGGAGACAAAGATCAACATGTTAGTGCCGCAATACGAGGCATTCTTCATGAAGGAAAGAGAGTCTGTCATTGAGACGTACTCCAGGTTCAAACCAGGGGGTTGAAGCTGTTGGGAAAAGTCTATCCCAAAGTCAGATAGCGAGAAAAATTCTCTAATCTCTTTTTAAGAGATGGAAGGCTAAGGTCACCGTTACTCAAAAGGCACAAGATCTGAATAGGCTGCAACTAGAAATGTAAGTGGATTCTCTTGTATAGCCATGAAGATCCATGATGATGATAAGGATGCCACAATAAAAGATAAAGAATTTGGCCTTGAAAGTTGAAGCCTCTCATAAAACCGAAGAGAATTTGCATGATGACGCTGATGGTAAGAGTACTCTTATCAACCGCAAATTCAAGAAATTCCTTGCCAAGCAAAGAGATGAAGGTCGGGAAGGACTACACCAAAAGAAGGGCAGCAAAGAATAGTGATTCGAATAGTCGATGCTCGGTTGTGCTTCATGGAGAAGAATAATGATTCCAGTGAGGTACACTAAAAAAGTTTGCCTTCTATCGGAGATTTTACTCATGATCAATTAAAATAGCTTACGATGAATTAAGGACAAGCATGAAAAATTGCTTTCCAAAAATAAAATTTTGAAAAAGAAAGCTCTATGTTTGGTCAATGCCGTTGAGAATTGGCAAATGAAAAAGAAGGTTTAGATCAAAAATGGGAATCGTGTGAGAAAAGCAAATTTTGTTTCTAAAACTGATCTAGAGATTTTTCAAAACAAAACTCAAATTTATCTATTAAACTCAAATCTCTTGAAAGTTTGAAGACTCTTATTAAAAATGATCATTTCATATCTCAGCTAGAAAAACTCAATTGTGAAAAAGGAAGAATTGCGCAAAGATGTTGAAGATCTAAACTTTAAACTTAAAAATTGACACAAAGAAAGGAAAATCTTGATGTAATATTAGCAAACCAAAGATGTCATTTTGAGAAAAATAGAGTATCTTTTGATATTTCAAAAAAACAAAAAAAGATTACAAAAATGTCTTTGGAAAGAGTTTATCATCTTGCTCTCCATTTACAATCTGCACAGCTTGTGGCTAGAAGAGGCATTAGAGAAAAATATATCTTAACAAAAGGTTAAAAATCATAAACCAACTTTTCAACTACTAGAGGAAAAAACGAAACAAGTCTGGATCACGAAGAGTTTGTGTATCTAATCATCCAGGACTTAAAGAAATATGGGTATCTAAGGCTCAAAACCAAAGATTGTGTTACAGGCCAGGTACGCTTAAAGGCAAGAGTAGATGTTCAAGTGTATTCTCGACAGTGGGTAATCAAGGCACATGATGGGTGAAAGTTTGTTGTTCTCACATATTACTCAAAAGGATGGTGGCTTGGTAACATTTGGAGACAATTCGAACGTTGAAATCTTTAATACATGTAAAATTGGTACTGGTTCTTTTTCAATTAATAGCGTGTGCTTAGTTGATGGCCTTGTATTTTATTTTAAGTAGTATTAGTCAACTAATCGATGGTGGTCGGAAAATTTTGTTTTGAATGAAATCATAGTCTTACTCCTCATACCTCAAATGGAGGTAGTTAGTTAATTGAAATGGTAATATCTTTACTCTCTCATTTGATAATGTTAATCCTTCTCAAGAAATATTCCTTTCAACACGTCATGAAGCATGGCTTTGGCATCATAGACTAGGTCATGTACATATAGATTTGATCAAAAATCTATTCTCAAAGAGGCTTAGGATAAGATTCGTGATGCTTCTCAATATGATAAGCAATGAAAATCATATTTTCATGCCAAAGTTTTTTCCTCCTCCTGACCTTTTCAACTTCTTCATTTAGATCTTTTCGGTCCGGTTAAAAACTTTATGCTTCGTCGTTGTTAATAATTTTTCCAAGATATACTTTGGTTCTCTTTTTCACTCACAAAGATGAAGTTTTCAGGAATACCTAATAAAGTTTTCTGAAAAATGAATTGGAGTTAATGCTTGTGAAAATTTGAAGTGATTATGGTCGTGAATTTTTAAAATATTGTACCTCGTTGCAATTAAAATGGTTTTGCTCACGAATTTTTGCTCCTCTCACTTCCCAAGAAAATAGGTTACTTGAGAGAAAGAACCATACACTCTAAGAGATGGCAACAACTCATTGTCAAAGTACTTTTGAGCCGAAGCCGTCAACACTTCTTGTTACATCTAGAGATGTCAAAAGAGCCCGGGCTGGCCCGGTCCTAAGCATGAATAGTGCTGGCCCTAACCTGTAGGGCCTTGGGCCTGGGCTAGGGCCAGGCCTAATATTTTCCAAAAATGGCTTGGCCCGGCCCTTGGCCCGTTTATGGCCCTATTTTCGGCCCTCTTTTAGGCCCTATTTTGGCCCAGCCCTTTGGCCCTAAACCATTTTGAGTCATTTTTTTCCCTTTCCCCCTTCTTTCTCACACATCATTCTCTCTACACCTCATATTTTACTTTTTTATTTTAACTTTTCGGACATGCACATTTCTTTATATTTACTCATGTGAAAAGATTGTCTTTTTGCGAACAAAATTACTCTTTGTTGCTAATCAATATTCTCAAATAGAGTAAACGTAAAGCTCTAAGGCACTTCATTAGTCACAAGAACGATATTGAATGGTTTATGGCCCATCAATTGTATTTATTTTGTGAATGAGTATTTTTTCAACACAAAAAAGAAAAAAAAAAAAGGGGCCTGGGCCGGCCCTAGGCCTGGCCCTAAAGTTAGGGCCTAGGGCTTGGGCCTGGATAGGGCCTCCATTTCCAAGATTTGGGCCCGGCCCGGGCCCGACCCGATTTACAAGGCCGGAAGCCCAAAATGGCCAGGCCCTTTTCTGGCCCGCTGGGCCGGCCCAAGCCCGGCCCTTTGACACCTCTAGTTACATCTTGAACAAAATTCTTATCAAATTTATCCTTGACAAAACTTGGTATGTGCTCTTTTTAAGCAAAAAAAAAAAGTTGATTATTTCAAAAGTTTCGGTTGTAAATTTTTTATCTTAAACAACCAAGATAATTTTGGTACCTTTGATGCAAAATATGACAAGGAAATCTTTCTTGATTAGTCCATGAGAAATAGAGCATGTTGAGTATATATACAACAGAAAAAGGTTAATATAGAAGACTCCATACATGTAGTATCTAATGAGTCTAATGTCTCTCTTCCAAGTAAGAATGCAGATAATGACACTAAAGACCTTTCTTTCAATCTCAATAAATTGAACATCTCAAGAAATAATGGTGAAGAATCAATATGAAGAATATTGAAGGTCAAAATAGGAAGATTCCTCCTCTTC
The DNA here is from genome assembly GCA_033070095.1 of Escallonia herrerae. NCBI lineage: Eukaryota > Viridiplantae > Streptophyta > Magnoliopsida > Escalloniales > Escalloniaceae > Escallonia > Escallonia herrerae. The sequence goes on from JAVXUP010000188.1 coordinate 147,288, forward strand.
CCAAAAGCTGGAAATACACATCCAGTCACACAAATGAGCTAGTACATGGAATCATCTATCGTATGATAACCACTAGAGACTCACCCAATCTTTTATGTGCTAATTTTGATATGCTCCCTCAGTTTTTCTTGTCATGCAAGAAAAACTGAATCAATTTGGAAGAAGTAATATTCGGACTCAAGTCCAACACTTCTTTGACAAAAGGTCAAAGGCACCAAGTGGATTTTTCAAAACAAAATTAATGAAGATGGTTATATTGTTTGAAACAAGATAGACTAGTAGCCTAAGGATAAAGTCAAGTTGAGATAGCTGATTTTAAAGAAGCCATTGGCCCCGTTGCTTGAGTTGGGGCTAGATAGATACTTTTAACATTTTCATGTCATATGAAGTTTAAATTTTATCAAATGGACGTGAGAAGTGCTCCTCTGAATAGGATCGTTTAAGAGGGATTTTGGTTAAACAACCCCCCATTTTGAAAATGAAAAATACCACCACGATTATGTTTTTAAATTTCAAATGGCTTTGTACGGTCTTAAGCAAGCTCCCATAGCTTGGTAAGATTGTCTTAGCAACATTCTTATTGATCATGCTTTCTCTCGTGTAAAGATTGACCCCACTCTTTCTACCAAAACACAAAACACTACATAGTACTATCATTCATTTTTGTAGGCATTTTCTAGTTACTTAATATGGACTTCATTATTAATTAAAATATATATTGGCTAATATTTTTACAACCTTTCGTGGAAGATAGTTTTTTGCATGTTGCGACGAGAATTAGGCATGTGTCTCAGCTAGTGATATTGTTTGTTTTCTTATTTTCTATTAAGTATGCATGTTTTGTGGCTTTCAGTTTGACTGATTTAGAAACATTTGAACTTATTAAGAAAACATTTTAATTGATTTCGTTCTTGTTTGCGGATGTCATTGTTTTACAAAAATCAGTTCACTTGATTTGAATCAATTCGACTGATTTGCTTTTAGTTTGACCAATTTTTGACTAATATCAATTATGTGTCTCCATCCCTTCTACCAAAATCAGTCCAACTATTTCCAAAACAGTTGGACTGATTTGGAATCAATTCATAGTTTTCATCGACTGTTTTGCTTTTAGATCAACTGTCCTTACTCTTATTTACCAAATGTTCTCCTCTCCTGCTTCCCTTTGTTTTGAAATCTCTTCAACCGGTTAAGCATCGTTCTCGCGACACCATAGATCCATCTTCTTCGTGCAGGCAATGAACTCACCGTGTACTCCTTTGAGATGGAAGGAGCGAGGATGAAATTATTACTCAACCCTACAAAAATCTCAACTGCCATCCAGCAGTTCACCATAGCAAAGGTAGCCTCCACCCACTACCACTACCGCGGCTGCTTGCCTAGCATCATCTGTCGCCACTGACGCCTGTCTAACCACAGGTAGCACTGTTCCTTTTCTTCATCTACTCTATTTTCTTCATCTCAATTTCTATCCTCTGCCTTCTGGTCTCCTATCTTCCATAAGTGATCCCATATTTCTCTACCATTTTTCTGAAACCATTAACAACCAAACTAATTTTTACTCAAAATTTTCTAATCGCCACATTAGCATAGGGAGACCCAGCGATTTTGAACTCCTATCCAAACTTCACGTTGTAAAATGTTTTGAAGACATGCGCTGTGAATCCCTTCTGTCCTAACCCAACGCCTATTACCCAACCGTAACTTGAAATCTGTTTATGCCAACATGACCATCAATCCCCTTATCTCTCCATCACTATCATCGTTCATCAATGGCGTCTTTCTTTCATTTACCGCTGATGAATTGATCAGAAGTTTGGTTTTAAAGAAAATTTTAACATCTATGTGTATTAGGAAATGCATTATGCACAACTGGCCTCTTTAGTCCTCTTGATCAAGTTTGAATCCTTTGCAAAGTCCTACTGTCAACCTTGCCCAAAAGCCAAACATCAATGACCTAGACCTTATACCCCGTCTTCTCCATTTGATCCTATCGTGGAATTTTTTTGCTCACTTCTGCCCACTTGTTGACTTTACCTATATGGATGTGATACTCACAGTTCACTTCCTACGCTTGAAGCCCCTCAATCTCACAACCATTATGATGAACCACATGCATGTTTGTCACAAAATGTAGCAAGTTCTCACTTCCTTAAGGCCTTTTCCTCAACAGACTTTTTCAACACTTTAAAGGCCCGTAACCCTCCTCCAAATTTGAGTGTGTCTGTATTTCTCCCTCTTTTTTTTGTTGAAACGATTTAATGCGCTACCACGTAACACGTAATGGGTTCGGAAACATACTGTATGAAGTCTCCAAAAATTCCGACGTAGGATTCTTGTTGTTACGAGCCTTCAACACGCTTGATCTTTTTCATAGGTACGAAAACGGCTACTAGAGTCGAGTTCTTCGTCCACGAACCAAATCCTAGAGCTTGGTGATTGCTCTAGAGAGAGTGCTATAGAGAGAGGGTTATTGTTATGACTTCTTATTTATTGGGATATCTCTAGCCTTTATATAGAGATACAATTAGAGACTGACTTTACCTCAAACTCTTAGGAGATAAAGATTGTATTTATCTCAAACACTTAAGAGATAAATATTCTCTAAATAACTGTATTTATCCAAACTAACAAATACACATTATCTGTTAGTGGGCGGATAATGGGTCCATTGACCCAATTTATTAACAGCTCCCACTCGCCCACACACAGGGCAAATAAATCGTAGTCCCTCTTTATCTCTCGTCCACTCATCTCCTCATACAGGAAATGGAACGTGCGACCTACGAGAAAGGATGTCCAGTTGAGGAGTATTGTATTAAGTTATCACCAAACTAACACAATACATCACTCCAAAAAATCTCGTATGTACCCCAGATAGTTCAACTACACCAGATTAAACACTCTCAAATCCCTCATAGTGAGCAGTGTTAAACCTCTCATATGTTATGTATTCATGACTCATATCGAAACGAAAATCGACAAAGTCGCCCGGGCTATGAATCACACAACATGATGTAATATTGAACTTTCTTCCCAAAGCCCTCATGTCATTCCAATTAGACCCAACCGCTTTCCTAGACATGCCCCGCGAGACCGCATCATCCATGATCCAAGGGTACATGCTAAAGTAGCGACATTGAGTATCCTCTTCATGACATAGTCTAAGGTGAAAAGGGTACCATATAGGATCAAAAATTTTGATCCAAGTGGCTCACACAGTGACGAAGCAGGGATTCATTCGTCACTCCCACTGTCGGTCTGCATTTAGCACATGCAGTATGATTTGCATGCTATGGCGTAACCCGCAAGGGCGTGTCACATAAATGTATAATAAAATACGCCATACGAATCTAAGTCTAGTCGCTGTACAAGCGCCTAACCTGAGTTTTTCAGCCCAGTCACTCTCATAGTGCCTGCCTGAAATCTCACATTCGGCTGTAAACAGGCTACATAGAGTTGTGGAGATACTCTATGATCGACCTACATTTTTTAGGTCTCATCTTAGCTCCAACTAAGGCGACATGTTTGCTTTATAAGCTGTATCATCTTATTCGCCCACTTGGCGCTTAAGACAATTATGTCTCATCTTGCTCGCTATCTTAGCGCCAAGGTGAATTACCCGTGTGAGTGGGTCAATTCGAGCCTGGTGACACTCTCAATAAGGATGTATATGTAATCACAAAGATTATCCATTCATTCCATAATAAACTCAAATCAAGGAATGAAAATTTAATGTAATAAATAATGTCAAGTACATAAGATGCCATAAACATATCAAAACCTACGTAGTCCCATACTCCTAATGTGAGAAAGGAAAACATCTCTAGCAATAGGCTTGGTCAAAGGATCAGCCACCATTCTGCCAGTAGGTATATGCTTTATGGTCACCTCTCCTTGCGCAACTAAAGTTCTAATGAAGTGATAACGAAGGCCTATGTGTTTGGCCTTCCCATGATATTTGGGGTCCTTTACAAAATCTAGGGCAGCTGTATTGTCACAGTGAACAGTGACAGACTCGTCTGCATGAGCTGTAACCCCTAGAGCCTGTAAGAATGACCTCAACCAAACAGTTTCCTGGACTGCTGCTGAACAAGCAACATACTCCGACTCTATCGTGGATAGGGCGATGCAAGACTTTTTCTTGCTGTACCAAGAGATAGCTCCACCTTAAGTGGATATGCGCTCATCTCTATCAGCGCCCCAATCAGCATCGCTGTATCCTCTCAATCTCAAGTCTCCACCATGATAGCACAGGACGAGATCAGCGGTTCCACGTAAGTATCGAAGAATCCTCTTCACCGCATTCCAATGAGCGGGTCCAGGATTACTCTGATAACGACTCACCATTCCAACGGCATAGCAGATGTCTGGACGCGTACACAGCATAGCGTACATCAGACTTCCTACTGCAGCCGCGTAAGGCACTTTGGACATCCGATTCTTTTCCTCATCATTCTTTGGGCATTGGTCTGTGCTTAAAGTACACGCCTTGTCCATTAGAGTGTCTATGGGTTTTGAGTTATGCATATAGAATCGTTCAATGACCTTCTTGATATATGTCTCTTGAGACAAACCGAGAAGTCTCTTTGGACGATCACGTATGATTTTAACCCCGAGCACATAATTAGCTTCTCCCATGTCCTTCATCTCAAAAGTTGAGGACAGCCACTGCTTAGTGGCGACAATGGAACTCATGTCATTCCCAGCTAAAAGAATGTCATCCACATACAAAGAAAGGATCAGAATATTTTTCTTGGATCGTTTTACGTAAACGCAATGGTCTTGTTCAATCATTTCAAAACCTATAGAGGTAATGGCATGATGAAACCTAAAGTACCACTGCCTAGACGATTGTTTGAGACCATATATAGAACGTTTGAGCCGGCAAACTTTGCGCTCATGTCCTTTGACTTCAAAACCCTCGGGTTGAGCCATATAAATCTCTTCGTCTAGTTCTCCATTGAGAAACGCAGTCTTAACATCCATATGAAAAAGTTCTAAATCCTGCTGGGCGACAATAGCTAGGATCAGGCGAATTGAAGCAAATCTCACCACTGGGGAGAAAGTGTCTTCATAGTCCACACCCCGCAGTTGGGTATAGCCTTTCGCCACAAGACGTGCCTTATACTTGTCAATTGACCCATCTGCCTTGCGCTTGACTTTTAAAACCCACTTGTTTCCAACAGTCTTGCGCCCTGGCGGAAGGTCAACCAACTCCCAGACCTGATTCTTCTCCATTGAGCTCAACTCATCTTTCATTGTAGCCATCCACTCATTACTAGCAGGTGAAGATAAGGCTTCTTCCACAGAAGTAGGCTCATCTTCATCAGTTGGAGTGCACATAAGAATTTCACCGTCAATCTCAAAAAGACGACGTGGAACTCTTCCTCGTGCACCTCTATGCAGTTGAGAATCTTGTTGACCTGATGGTCCTGATGGTGTGCTCCCACTGTCTAGGATGCTCCCACTAGGTTGAAGATCACTTTACTATCTTCAGCGACAACAGGATGAGGAACTAATCCCCCACCTTCGCTTGGAAATGGTAAAGTGGCTTCAACTTCCTCTAACTCATAGAGGTCAAGATTCTTACTTGCGTCTCCAATGCTAGGAAAATCATTCTCTATGAAATCGACATCACGAGACTCTATTTCAGTCTTTCCACCATTTGGATGTTCACCATACATCACATAGCCTTTAGAGTTTTTAGAATACCTCAATAAGATACTCTTTTTAGCTCTAGGCCCTAGTTTCCCATACTTATGAGAAATACTGTGAACATAACCTGCTGAGCCCCATGGGTGCAAGTTATCCAAATTTGGCTTTTGGCCATTCCAAAGCTCATATGGGGTGGATTTGACTGATTGTGAAGGCACTCGATTAAGTATATAGGCTGCAGTCAAAAGAGCATCCCCCAAAAAGATATTGGGAGGTTTGCTTGCGCCATCATAGACCTAACCATGTCTAACAATGTTCTATTTCTTCTTTTCGCAACGCCATTTTGTTGTGGAGTATTAGGAATAGTAAGTTGCTTGCGTATCCCTTTTTCCTCACAAAACTTCTTGAAGTGATCTGACAAATATTCGCGTCCTCAGTCAGTGCGAAGAGTTTTTAAATTCTTCTCTTTCTGATTCTCAACCTCAGCTACAAAGCATTTGAAACAGTCCAAAGCTTCGTAGCGGTGAGATATCAGATACACATAACCATATCGCGTATAATCGTCTATCAGTGTAAGGAAATAAGAGGCGCCATGGCGTGCCTTTACACTCATAGGTCCGCATATGTCAGAGTGAACTAGCTCAAGTGGTTGAGTTGCTCTCACAGCCTTTCCAAAAGGCTTCCTGCATGCTTTACCGGCCAAACAAGCCTCACATGTTTGTAGATTGACTCTTGCGAGTGGGCCCAAAAGGCCTTCTCTAGCCAAACGAGTCATTCTATCTTGGCCTATGTGGCCCAGTCTTGCATGCCAGGTGGTAGAATCATTCACAATATTATCATTCACAACATAAGAATAAGAGGACTGAGAATCATTTAAATCCAATTAAAAAAGACTATCCATGCGAAAACCATGTCCAAACAAAACATCATCCAAAAAGATGTCCAACTTATTACCCCTAAAAATAAAGGAAAAACCACTGTCTAATAAAGCAGTAACTGAAAGTAGATTAAGCCGAACAGTGGGTGCATATCGCACATCCTCAAGAATCAATGTGCGCCCAGTGCGCAACTTGAGCTGGTAAGAACCAACCCCTAGCACCTCTTCGGAGCTATTGTTTCCCATGAAGATATGTTTGCTACCCGCTGGAATCCGGTGATAATCTACGAACCCCTCTCGATCACGTGCTACATGTTTTGTTGCACCTGTATCCACAAACCACACAGGTTGGGAATGAGCAACCATCACATGTGAGGAAACATATAACTGAGAGAGAGATTCTGAAAGTACCTTCTTCGGCTCAGTGCAATCACGAGCGAAGTGTCCTTTCTGTTGACAGTTGAAGCATTTAACTTTAGACAGATCCTTTTTCCCACCACATTTTCCTCTCTTGCGTTTCTTCATTTTTCCTTCCTTTGGCGCAGAAGTGCTAGCCTCGCCTTTCTTACCTTTCTTACTTTGTCTTCCGCGCTTGCCATTTGCATTGCGCGATCCCCCTTGGGCGACATAAGCAAGGGTCTTGTCAGCATCTCGAGTCTCGTCCTCAAGGATGACATGCTGTGAAACATCAGAAAAGTTCTTGATGTTTTCACTATAGGTCAATATCTGTTTCATATTGGCCCATGAGGCAGGAAGGGACCTTATGACAGCTCTGACTTGCTGCTCATCTGTGAGCGCATGGCCAGCATCCCTTAGCTTACCAATCATATTGGACATCATCCTTAGATGTTCACTCATGGTATGTTTAGGGTCTTTTGTGTACTCAAACTTAATCACAAGGCTACGAAGCCGCGTAGTTGAGGTTCCACCAAAAGAGAACTTGAGCTGCTCCCATAAAGCTTTGCAAGTTGGAAGTTCATCATACTGCCCGATTAGATCATTTTGCAAGCTGCTCAACAAGGTGTAGCGCGCACTACGATCTTTCTGATTCCATTTCTGGTAGGCAGTGTGGTCTCTTAGGGGTTGCGCCTCAGTTGGCGCGACCATCTCCTTGGTCAAGTGCTCCTCGAGCTCTTGTTCGTTCAGCATGAATTTCATCTTTTTGTGCCAAACGTCATAATTATCTCCGTTAAGTTTCTCACCCTTAACGAGATCAGCTATGACATTCTTGGTGGCCATTATATTCACTACATTAGATTGCGCAAGGAAAAGACATTAATTATACATCCTTCTATTTATTTCAAAAAATTCAAATGAAAAACATAATCCTTCCTCACATCATGAAATCGAAAATTTGCTAAGCTCGTAATCATCTCCCATGTATGTGAGTTGGGAAAAATATTTTTCAAGTAATTTTTTGCAATAAATTTCATCATTATATAAGCCACAATATAATAAATCATCCACATGATAATTTAGAACAATATAATTGCACCATACAATAAAGTGTGCAAGGACTCCATTGAGCCCTATTGGCATTCTAATAACTTATGCTAAGAAAATTCTGGCTTGAATAATGTGCGTGCGAAATTACATCCCCGTACAAGGCTTTCTGAAAATATACAGGGAAATAGTAGAATACAACATCTTTGAGAATCCTACTACAAACTACTCCAATAAAACAAATGGAGATGCCGCACAACACATTATTCTCAAAAGAATTTTCTTAAAATAAGAGTAAACACATAAACATAAGTTTCTTTAGAATGTCAATCTAGTATCCATCCATTTAACCTAAAACTAGCATGCTCAAATAACAAGTTAAAGGGTAATTTAAATGGATGAATAGGCCACATTCTCCTTTCAAGGAAAACGGGCGTAAAGGCCTTGAAATTGAGTTTAAAGAGGTGTAGGCTTGCCAAAAGTCCAACAAATATATCTCAACAAAAGCATATTTAAACCATAATTCTAATCAAGGCAAATAATAAAACATAATTCATCTATGTCATATAGCTCTCCAAAAAATATTATTTTTGCCCACAAAGTGCAAAAAATAATATTTACACATTATTCGTATTTTTGGGACCACATAAGTACCACAAAAAATATTTTCAAATGGCCAAAAATTGAGAGATAAATTCTTAAAATTGGCAAACAGTAAATTTATCCCTAATATACCCTCTGGAATTAAAGAAAAATTCTGTGTGCATCAAAACAAATTTTTAAAGCTAATTTCTCTAGAAAAAGTCATTTAAAAAATTAAACAGAACACACACAGAGGGTATAAAGGTAAATTTAACACCACATAAAAATTATAGAAGCCAAGAAAACACTCCACTCGCCGGCGGTGGGGTTAAAATCTTCCGAAAACAACCTTCACGCGCCTCCACGCGCCGCCTTGCGCGTGGGGCAGCATTTGGGATTTTTTTTTTTGAACATGCACGTGTGTTTTCAGCTTGGCTTGGCTCGTACAGAGCATGGCTCGCGTGGCGCGCGTTCCAGCAGCCTCTTCTGGCACGTGGACGCGCGTGGCGGCTTGTGAGGGTGCGGCTTGGCACATGTGGTGCGTGTACGACTGCCTTTGCATGTGGCGCGCGTCTGCGGCTCGGCTTGAGCGCGTGGCGCGCATGGGTACACTGTTCATCTTCTTCATTAAACCCTAATTTTTTTCAGTCGCCGCCATGTCGCGATGCCAACTTTCGAATGCCATATCTCTCTCGTTTTTAAGCCAAATAATGCGTATGATATATCGTTGGAAAGCTTATGCGACATAGATTAATTATGTACCAAACGATCATGATAAAAACTGAATATCATGCTCTGAATTTGAGTCCCAAAACTCGAAAAAATCACAGTTTTCTTGAAAAATAAAATCGTGATTTCTCACAAATCATGCATCCAAAAATCACGAAATTTTATGGAGTTCATCCTCAACCATAGGAGAACAAAAGCTTATAATTATTTTTCAGAAAACATGCTCAATAAATTTTGAATTTTTGTAATGGGTCTCGATCATGTATTCGAAAAAAATCACAACATGCACATAATTATACTAGCATGTTAAAGGCGAATCAACAAGTAATCATGCTCTGATACCAATGTTGAAACGATTTAATGCGTTACCACGTAACACGTAATGGGTTCGAAAACATACCGTACGAAATCTCCAAAAATTCCGACGTAGGATCCTTATTGTTACGAGCCTCCAACACACTTGATCTTTTTCGCAGGTACGAAAACGGCTACTAGAGTCGAGTTCTTCGTCCACGAACCAAATCCTAGAGCTTGGTGATTGCTCTAGAGAGAGTGCAGCAGAGAGAGTTATTGTTATGACTTCTTACTTATTGGGATATCTCTAGCCTTTATATAGAGATACAATTAGAGACTGGCTTTACCTCAAACTCTTAGGAGATAAAGATTGTATTTATCTCAAACACTTAAGAGATAAATATTCTCTAAATAACTGTATTTATCCAAACTAACAAATACACATTATCTGTTAGTGGGCGGATAATGGGTCCAATGACCCAATTTATTAACATTTTTATTTAACTCTCTCACCTTTTGCCGAATCGGGCTAATTGTTCAAACTAATGTCAAGACTAATGAGGTATCTATTAATCGACATCCCATTAAGCCAATTGCCTTTGTGTTTTTACACCTGCCTCGACCACCCCTTCTCCATTCTTTTGCTTCCACTTTTACCGACCCCAATCCGCCTGTTGGCGTTCGCTCCCTTGACAACTTTGACACTGTTGACTTCAGTTAACTGACAACTTTCCTTCTATTTTCCTTCCTACTTTCGGAATTACCCCCGATCAACTCTTCGTCATCACTACCTCTCTTTAAAAAAGTCTTGATTCTAGCTCTACCCTCTATACCAACCAAGTTTCCCTAGCCGCCACAAACACCAAAAACCCACATGGCTCTTTCCCATCCCCTCGATGCCCTTTCAGCTAACGTCCCGCCCCCTCAGAACCCACATCGACATCCAATCTTCCAACTCCCACATTTTGTCCAACCAAATGGATATTAATGATCTCCTGAATGATATAGCCACGAACCTTTCGCTTGAACACTGTGCAATATTTAATGAGTTGTCTTAACAGCAATCAAGAATAGCTTCTCAAGGAATCCTAGAATGTCATCACTGCAACTCGTTGTAATGTTGAGCTAGCTATGCGCATCACCACTCAGCAGAACCGTTACATTGTCGTACAAAATTTTGATGCTTTTCATGGGTTTTATGTTGACCGTCTAGAGCTAAACAGAGAAGATTGATGGTTCTTCAAGCCTGAAGTTCACCTCCCCCCTTCACCCCATGTTATGCAAGTTATGCAAGTTCAGGTTCCTACCACAGCGATGACAACTGCCCCTTCACCTTCTACTACTAATGGTACCTCATTTTTCTACTGCTGGCTCTTCATCGTCTACCCAATCCTGCCCGTCCTTGATGCTCGTGTTTTATATTATTTTTTTATTTTGCTAGACTTTTCCCGCCCACTTGATTGGAAAGGGGGAGAAAATTATTGTATTCAATTACTAGTTCTATTAAAATTCTTATTTGTTTTAATATTGCAATGCATTGGAATGCACTTAATTGTTTAACTTATTTATAGCATTTTTTAAGGGGGAGTACTTGAAATTTTTAATCATTTCTTTTCTTGTAGTAGATATAATATTGCATTTACTGAATGAATTATCATCATCCGAGGGGGGGGGAACTAATGGCCGGTGATGGTCGCCGGCCGCCGGAGGTGGTTGTCGGTGGCCGGCGATGGCTGCCGGCGGCAGAGGTGGCTACCGGCGGTGGGAGGGTGGTGGTGGTGGTGGTCTCAAAAAAAAACCAAAAGTGAAAAAAAAAAACCAATTTCTAGAGTTTTTTTTTACTCTTCATTAAAAACTGATTTTTTTAATTGGAGAAGGAAAAAAAATGGTTACCAAACGCACTTTTTTTCCAATTTCCAAAATTGGAAATTTTTTTTTGTCAAACTGGGCCTAAGACTTGTCTCTACACCAAGTCCATGCAAAGTTATCCAATCAACAAATCTGTCTGAGCAAGGTTATCTTCTTAGAATCCGATATGGGTAAAAATATACACATGTGGGAGAGCGACACGTGTCGCAACCAGAGAGTTCTGAAACTGCCCTGTGACTTTTGGAGAGCTGGGAAGTGGCATTTACCCACTCTCCCATTATGGGTAACGAGTTGCACTGCACACGCGATGCGTGTACAATTTCGTTACTTTTTACATGGCGTTTGATTCAATATGTGCCATTATATGCAACTCCGTTAATGTAAAGGATTGATGTAACCAAGTTATATATCTGATCATTCTCAATAAGAATATTGTATTATATGGTTCTCAATAAGAATATTGTATGGTTTCTAATAAAGCAAAAGAATACCATTTTTGTTGTTGTACGACACCTGTTGTTGCTAGTCAAATTTCGTCAATTTTAGGAATAGTTATTAACTTATCTGGGAGTTGGGTTTCATATAAACCTTAACTTGATTTCCAAGCATGGCTTGAAATCGCGGAATGATGATTCATAAACGATCGCGATAGCAGTATAACACAATCGAAAGTATTGGACGTTACATAAAGGGAATCGATTACCGCAATTGTTTATTTTTTTAAATGTTAGCAAATATATAAACTCAAAGATATAAAAATTGTGAACTTTAACGTTACTCTTTAAAAGTTAGAAACTCAACTCCTTACTTTTAAATAACTGTAGCCCATATCTAAAGTCTAAACTAATGTACTAAATTAGTAGTCCACATATAATTGGCATTAAAGTAAACCAAATTAAAACCTTAGTACTAAATACATATATTAAACAAATTAAAAAGCTAATCAAAAGTCCAAACTCCAAAATGTGAAGCCTGCCCACGTTTGATGTTAAAGCCAAACCACGTCTCTCTTAACGATCTAAGTCCTAAACCTAATCCTAAATACAACCAATATAGTCAACATTGAGAAAAGTGCTGCACATTCTTTCTCTTTGACCCCTTCTGCTCCACTTTAAATCCCTGTTTCAGCCAACAACTCACACATTAGCAGTGGTGTGCAAGAGTAGATGACTCACCGCCACCAACAAACACACACAACGACGAACACGCACATCAGCAGGCACAAACGATGACACGCCCACACACCTGTAGACCCACATAACTAACACACACCGCACACAAAAATCAGCAAAGACGCACACAACTCACACACAACACACACATTGACAAAATCTGCAAATCGCATGCCAAGAGCCACCAACTGCCACCAATGAGACAGCCTCCATCAACCAGCCCACCCACGGCTGCCGTTGGTGGAGTCCCGCCATCATGCCTCCATCCATGCCGCCACCGCAATTCCCTGCACAACTACCACTGTCGGAGACCAAGGGCCACGAATGACCAATAATCAATCACCCATGACATGCCGCCGCGCCTCTCACTCTCATTAGCTTGAGTTTCTGGTGGAATTGAATGAACCGAAAATGTTCTTTGTAAAAGAACAAAGAAGTTTGCAAATATTGAAGAACATGAAATTTGAAAAGCAAATGCAAAATCTTTACTATTGCAAAACCCTAAGTCCTTTCTTAGATCAAGATTTATATTCTTTGCCTCTCACTCCTAGCAATTGAACACAGAACGAAAACTGCTCAAGACAAATTGCCAAACAATAACGAAATATAGTACTGGTACAAAACTCAATTCTAACAGAGAATTCATGTTCAGTTGCTGAGAAAATTCAAGAAGTTTAAGAATAAAATTGGAAGAACATAGGAAAACTAAAACAAAAATGGAATAATCTTTACTGATACAACATCAACAACGACCACTGCGACCCAGCCTTCCGCCGTCCTGACGACCCAGTCTCGCCACGCCGCCGCACCACTCTTAGGCATGACGACAGCCCAGCCGTCGGGCCTCTCTTTGCCGTCACAACAACCCAGCCGCAGCACCTCTCTTCGCCGTGATGACAGCCCAGCCCCCGCGCCTCCCTTCAGCGTCACGACAGCCCAGCACCTCCAATCGCCCAACCGCCACTAACTTAACCAACAATCACCTCGCAAAGATTTGTTGAGGGCGAAGTCACCTCGCAGAGAGTTGGAAATGAAGAAGGCAAAATCAGTAGGGGAAATGCAGAGCGGGAAATGAAGAGATGCAAGAAATAAGGAAAAAGATGCACATGTCATTGCAGAGTCAAAGAAAGCATTACCGAGAGTGTTGAGAAAATGAATTGGAGCTTGTTAATGCCGAGTTTCAATCTACAATGGTGGAAGGGAGGAAAATAGTTGGATAAGAATGCAGTTATGCAAGTGCAGGGAAAGAGAGAGGCGGGGAATGAGAAAGTCTTTGGTGTAACTGAAGATATGGTGAGTGAGAAATGAATAATTTACTTTTTTATCCTCAAAATAGACACTTGTCAGTACCTGAGTCACTCTCAGTGTAGCACCAAAAGGGTATGACACTAAAAAATAACTTCTTATTATAAGTAGTATATGTATAGATATAAATAATCACCCATCAATTTTGTTAATTGCCCATTAAAACCTGGTAACCTCCCACTAATGAGGAGAACTATCCATTATGTCAAGTAACTGACCCTTTAATATATTCCTATAAAATGGAAGTGAAGGGGAGGAAAAAGGAAAGTTCTGATTATCTAATATTTTCATATATTCTTTCAAAATTACTTACTGACTTAAGCATCAGAGACTCCCTACCAGAGCCCCCTCCGGGGGTCCTGGCACGTCACCGTTTGCTCGTGTTGTGCTTTGCAGGTCTGCGCGCATGCTTGTTTGGTTCCCACCGACGCTTGTCCGGTACCGGTCAATTTTTTGCCACAGCAGAATCTTAAGCCGACCAAGTTTGCTTGCGAAACCAATTGGTCCAAGCACATAGGGACTTGATATTATGAAATTAGCTAGGGTTGTGCCTGATCCATAACAAAAACTTGTCTGGAACATTAATTTTGGGACTTGGATGATCTTACCCCCATATCCACTTTGTCAATTTACTTAAATTCAAGTACTTCAATTATTCCAAAAGTTTACCTAAGGCCGCCTTCTTGGTTTTGGGTGTTTGGCATAATAACAACGAACGTTGGCTCTACCGTAACAGCATTGAGTGAACTAATAGCAAGGGACATTAAACAGCTCTTATCTTTATACACAGTACGTAGGTACAATTGGAATGCTTCAGTTGCTCTACTGAAATATACCAGTTCAGTACCTTACCACCACACTGTACTGGAGTGCGTCGTAGATCTAAAGCCGTCGCAAAGCATCGGCGAACTTTGCCATTTACATCAGTACACTGACCTGACAGTCCTTGATACTAGAAACCACTGTCCACAGCTAAACCATGGCCAAGATTTTCTCAACTCCGCCTTTCTCTCTCCTATTTGCTAGACTCTCAGCTCTCACAATTGCAGTTATTGTCCTCACTTGGGCTCCTCACCTCAGAATCAGGTTCATTGCTCATCACTCCTCTCAAGGAGGCCTCATCTATGCTGTAACTTGTCTCTCTGTGCATGCGTGTCTGCATGTGTATTGTGGCATATATCTACATTTGAGCTCAGTAGCGAAGGCAGCAGGGGGCACAGGAGGGCATGTGCCCACCTGCCGCCTTCGTATTCCTTCTTGTTTAGAGTACACCAACAATAGTGCGTTACCGCCAGAGGCGGAGGAAGAAGCATCGTGCACCAGTGTCTAAGATGAGATGCAAAAGGGAGGTCGAAGTTCCTGGGGCTTGCAAGAGTACGATGCAGGTTTCAGCATAGATAGCACTAAGTTTATGATCAATGGAGGTGGAAACGATAATCCGACCAAAAAGGCTGAACACAAACCAATCCATTCACAAAATATAAAAAACAATTTAGTGCTAGTAAATGGTAAAGCCTATCTCTGAAAATCCATTAAACAACTTGTGGCCAACAAATTACAGGAGTAACCCAAATACCGACGGACTGGAGAGAGGGGCGGAACCATAAATTTTTTCAGGGGGTGCAAAAATTATATCGAATTCACCAAAAAAAATTATAGTAAAATAATATTAAAAAAATTCTATAAAATCACTGACATTAACCAAAATTAAATTAACCAAACATATATTCTAAACCTCTATATAATCACTGAAATTAACTAAACATATTAAACTAAAATTAATATATAATTACTGAAATTAAACTAAAATTAGCATATATAATCATCTAAGTACGCCCAGCAAACCTGAGATTCTAACAACTACTACTTGTCCACAACCTCATCATCCTTTGTCTGTCACTCGTGGTGCAATCAAGTTGTACATTATGCATCAAGTTGTACATTATGCATCAGTTATTGTACATTAGAGTGCGTAATTAACCATTTAAATTGATAACCCAACTAGCAAGCTAGATAACCAGCACATAGGGCAGCTTCAAATCAAATTCCCGACTAAACATTGCACAAGATTCAAGTAAGACGCTAAGGTCACGTTTTAGATACAAACAGGAAAGGGGAAACATAGATAAAACCATGAGACGTTTTTACCTCCAAAGCAGCAGAACCACCTCCATAACGATTGTACCGAACAGCGTGCATATGCTTCGCCGCCATACTCACTCACTAGAGTGCAAAACTTGCGGCGGTTGTTGAGAGAGAGTAATTAAATCAAGTGAGCTTATCGTAGAGCGGCAATGGTGAGGTACGGCTCATCATCTCATTAAACTAAATGAGATGATGAATGCCCAAGAGCCCTGTACCAATTTTATTTATCAAGTGATACTCGACCAATCGAATCTATCTTCTGCCTCAACGTGACTATTGCCCTCGTCTATCTTGGTCCAACAATCGAAGTTGGATCTAGCAGCGGGTCTATGAAGAAAAGAGATCGAACAAGAAAGTCAATCGGCGATCGGTCGGCGTCAGTTCGACAGTTCCAGATTTGGTCGGAGTTCCAAACATCGGAGTGAGTCACGGTCGTCTCCTAGTCGCGAAGTTCCAAATCCAATTGGCGTCGCGGTGAGTCGGTGATCGGTGCACTCTAGTCGATGAGGTCGACGGGTCACCTTCGTCACTCGACAGCTCATCGCGGTGAGTCGGTGGACGTCGTCAAGCCGTCAACGGTCACGACCTAAGCTCAGTCCTCACCGGCGATCACGGGGATGGAGAGAGGGAGAGAGAGAGAGAGAGAGAGAGGTGACTGCCGAAAAAAATTATTTTTTTTTCTAAAGTTCAGGGGGTGCTTCAGCCCCCCCTCGTTACCATGTAGTTCCGCCCTTCACTGGAGAGTGGAAATGGTGGAGTCGATGATGATTTGCAGCGGCCCGTCACAACAATGGAGGCGTCGTTTTTGCCGAACTGGTTGGAGATGTCAAACCCAATTCCCGAACCATCGCCAGTTTCCCCACTGTACATCTACCTTGCATGATGAATCCATTTCTTCTACTCTTGAAAGTTGGAATGGTCTTTAAATATCCGTCTATCAGTTCCAAGCCTCAATTGTAACAGTTGTTGTGGTCACTGATAAGTAGTGCCACGTTCAGTATCACACGTTTCAAAGTTAAAGACGAAGAATCTAGGAAACCAAGGATTCATGCAAGTTTGACAACTTCTTTTTACAATTCATGTGTCTACCTTTGTTGCCAGAAGTTTTATTACTTTCCACCTCCATTCATGGTCTTGTCCAGCATCAGAGAAATGATTCCACGCTCTGTTATTTTATTCACATTGTTATCTATTAGCAATAGTAATAACTCATTAATTTTGTCTCATTAGTTACCCTAAGAACTTAAGCCATTAAAAAAATAAACTCTAAAATGTTACCATGTTTGACATTTTCTATCGCATGCAAACTTTCAATCACACGGTGATAAAAATCATTGAGATATAAATAATGGTGTGCCACCACCAAGTTGCACTAATAAACGAGTGCAAATCGCACTACTATTCCAGAGAGACCAAATATGCAAGCGAGAATAATCAAAGTCAAGACCTTGCACAACAAGATAGTTAATTATATAATCGGTTGGTCTAAAAGTTTAAGCTATTAGAGAATGTGCTAAACAATGTTATTACGCTTTCTTGTAGCGGCATCCTTTGACAAAGAAAGAAAGCATGGGCAAGGCATGAGTTTAGGCATATCTTAATTGCTGAATCAAATATATATATATATATATATAAAGTGCCCACCCCGCCCAACAATTCTAGCCCCGCCACTGTTTGAGCTAAAATGGTATTTATGTTGTTCTTGGCCGGTACTTCATCCTTCACTGATGGCAATTGGTTTCATTCCCAGCAGTGGACAAGGTAGTGAGAAAATTCAGTTTTGTAACTTAAAGTGAAGATGTGCTTTTTCAGCATGAAAATGTAATTTCATAAAGTGGGTTTTCATTGCTTTTGGCGTTCACCAGCTATTTTGGTGCATAGATGGTTGCCGGGTCGAGGAACTTTAAGAAATCAGTGCATTTGTGTCTGCAAAGGGTGGCTTTGTCTTCTGGGATCTTTGGGATTTGGACCAAGTTTCATGCTTAAGATGGTCTTGTGGCTAATTTCCTTAGTTTGGATTCTTGGATGGGTCTGACCGTGTTTCCTTATTTGGAGCTTTCTTGGTTCTACATTCATGTATGTCCTCATATGTTCTCGTACTTTCTATCTTTATATATATAACTATTGAAATTGGTCAAGCGGACCTGGATCGCCTGCTGTAACTATAGTTAGGGTTACAGCAGGCATGCTGTAGCCCTAGCTATAGCCGTTCGATCGAATTAGGTGAGAGTGAACTGTTCAGATCAAGCCACGTCACCAGATTTATTTATTTTCAGACATTTATTAACCAACTACACTTCACTCTCTCTCCAATTTCATCTGCCAACGGCAGAGCCTCCTCCACTTTCCGGCAACGACGCTTCGACCTTCAGGCGACTCCTCTTCCTCTGCCTCCTAGCAACGCCGTGACGGCACATCCCTCTTCCTCCTCCAATCTACACTCCCTCTCTCTGCTCATGATTAACGAAAAATGCAATTTGAATTCCATATTTACAGGATTTAATGAAGGAATCAACCATGGAAACAAACCAAAAAGTAAAGAACTCAGATCCCTAACATAAACAAGGAGACAATCTCAAATGACATAACAAAGTTTCCTCTCTATAACCATTGAGGAATTCCCAAAAATTTTAATTTACAACTTTCAGATTCATCACCTACGAAACCATCATATTTTTGGTTGATGGTCAAATCAACAAATTTCAAAGGGTGAAAAATATTACAGGTAAAACATACCAATTAGTTACAACCCACATAAAGAATCCATATCTGCTCCGAATCATGAATCACCCAAGTTTGGGTTCGATACAGACACATCCATCCCACAACCGAGTTAAAACTGACTCTGGTTCACCTCCCATGAGTTGAGCAGCTGCTCCTATTCAATCTCCTCCCCCCCCCCCCCCTTCTTCATCATCGTCGTCACCGGAAGGTGGAGGGGATGAAGGTGTCGTCACTGCCGTTAGATGGAATCGGAGAGGGAGAGAGACGTTTCGTTTCGAGAAAGAAGATTGGATTTGGATCTGGGTCACCGTAAGGTTGATGTGGCGTTGCCGTGTCGTCGCCGAAAAGAGGAGGCTCGGAGGCGTCATCAGTAGAAGGAATTGTGGAGAGAGAGAGAGAGAGAGAGATTCTGACTTGGAGAAAGAAGAATGGTAGGCAGAGGATCAGGATCCCCTGCTGTAACCATGGGTTACACCAGGGGTGCTGTCCCCATTGTTGTGAGAGGGGGAAGAGAGAGAGGGAGGGGGATGCAAACCATGGTTACCCTCTCTCTCTCTTCCCCCTCTCACAACAATGAGGACAGCACCCTTGCTGTAACCCATGATTACAGCAGAGGATCATGATTCATAGGCAGAGTATTTATGAGAAGAATATATAGTGGATGACGTGGTTTGATCTGAACGGTTCATTCTCACCTAATTCGATCGAACGGCTGTAGCTGGAGTTACATCTATAACCCTAATTATAGCAGGGGATCCGGATCCTGGTCAAGCTGCCTACTGAAATGTACAGCTGGGCTGTACTTACCACCTCCTGTCTCAAGTGCATTGCTACCTTTATTGGGTTACCCTAAATTTTAAATTAGTAAAGCACTTTTACTAACCAACAGAGGAACGGATTTAGTCTGAAAATAGTCTCCATATGATATTTTTGTGCGCAAAAGTAGCACAATGATCTAGGTAGGAACGGCGACGCTAATTCGTATGTGGTCCACAACTATTTTTTTATTTTGGATGGATATTATTCTTTATATGGTATATATAATATATTTTATGCATATACAGATACCTCAACGTATATGCTGGATAAATTAGATGACTCTTTAACTACTGCATCGTGAGGTGACTGTTGACTTTTCTGCAGCTAGGCACCATGTTCCATTCTTTACAAATTGTGGAGGGAAGGGGGTGGCTAAGTGGGCACGTGCCCACTTTCACCTTTGGTATGAAGTAAAATTTGTACTCCGTACTATATAGGTAGTTTTGTTACCTTGGCACCCCTCCAAAAATTTATAGATTCAATAATTTTTTTGAAGCTATTGTTCTTTTGCAATGTACATAAAATTAGTCCTACTATATAATAATCCAGAAATGCTAATGTTTCAATTTGTTTTCACTTTTGTTATTATAGATGTGTAGTAATACGTCGATTCCTTATAGAGATACTTTATTGATTTTAGTCTCCACATTAAAGTAAAGTGCAAGTACAAAAAATAGAATGTGAATTTTATTTCTCAAAACAACGTTATTTTTATTTTTATTAGTTCTAAACCGAACACGTTAGTATACCTTTAAAATCTTGATGTCCACCTTATATAAAATTTCTGCTTTCGTCACTCTGACTTGAGCTGATAATCATTTGTGTGCCTTCAAGCTCATATTTACGTATGCTCTACAAATTCGACAATTGCTCAGTGAGATGCTTACTAGGCATGATAGGCCTACATTTCCGTTGTAATTATTTGATTTATGATATTGCCCAAAGCACCTACTGATTCTTGGGGTCTGATGCCGATTTACTCTTAAAGTTATATATATATATATATATATATATATATATATATATATATATATATATGGGAGCTGATCCGTTGATAGCGCTAGCAAAATGGGGTATTTTGCTAACGCGATCTGGCCGTCCATCCTGAAAGATGGACGGCCCAGATCGCGCCTTTTTCCAAAACTGTCAGCTGTCCGCCATACAGTCTCGCGGACGGGATTTTTTACCTTTTTGCCCTCCTCCCATGTCCGCGAGACTGTCTCGCGGACGACTTTCGGTTCCTGACATGTGTCAGGAAAAAGGCGTCCGCGAGACAGTGTAGCGGACGCCCTCTAGGCTGACACATGTCAGGACCTGTCCCGTCGGTCGCCTAGAAAGTCTCCTGTCAGAGCCCCGAGAACTGTTCCCCTTGGTATCTGTGACGTCAACAGTGTCCGCTTTGTGGGAGTTCTTTCAGCAAAATTTTTGCGGCCAACTGACAGTCTTGCTTCCATTTTCAGCTCCCTAATTCTCGGCTCTTTCAGTAAGTTTATGATCTTGGTTCGAGTAACACTTGGTTCAAGCATCACTCAAGCAAGGTAAGTTGTGATCTTGCTACCGTTTTCTGGGTGGATTGACTGATAAAATATAATTTTTTTTCACACAGAAAATTATAGATCTTTGGTGATGTTCTAGAAATTTGTCACTCTATTCATCAACTTGTGATGTTCTAGAAATTAATTTGTTAACTTTAAACTAATTCATTGTAGTTAATTTCAATTTTTTTGAGGTTCGCTAACTTCGACACGTGTATCCTATTAAAATTCGAATTTTTTGAGATATGTTTGTTGTATTTTGGCATGATGAATTTGTCTGTTTATCTTAGTAATTTTAATTTGTTATGTTCAGTAAATATATAATTAGCAAAATGGGAGACACTTTTGAGATTATGTATATGGTATCCTAAATCGGTCTATTCGTCAAGATAATTTTGAGATAATAAGCGTAGTCTATTTCTACATAGGTCTTGTTTCACAATGTCTGATTTCGTGTCGAGCTCCAACACCCCCGTAGATGCTAGTGATCCGTATCTAGGACGAACCTTTCAAACATTGGAAGAAGCTGGAGAATGTTTTCGAGCGTATTCATTGAGGGTTGGTTTTGGCATTAGAATAAAAACTACAAGAACAAGCAGCGTATCGAAAAGGATATGCTCTCGCTTATACGAGTGTCATAGGGGCAGAAACCCAGTGCAAAATGAGACACGCGTAGGCAACGATGACAGTGATGATGACGAAATAGGGTATGCGCGGAGAAGACGGGATTGCTTTGCGCGCACGAATTGCCAGGTCAAGATGTTCGTAAGCTATAAAGCCAAACAAGATCATTGGCTTATTACCAGCCTGGAACTGGCACACAATCACCCGTTAGTAACCCCTTCTAAGGTGAGTCAGATGCATCAACACAAGAAGATGGGTAAGGTCGCGAGGAGCCTAATTCACACAATGAGCGATGCGCGGCTAGGACCTACCGACATGATTAATGTTCTTGCTGAACAGGCTGGGGGAATTCAAAATTTAAACTTTAACACGACAGACGTTCGTAACGCGGTCCGAACCCATAGACGAGCCGCGTATGACCTCAATGATGCGCAAGCGACAATGAGCCTATTGAAACGGATGCAGATGGAGGACCCGCAGTTTACCTTCGACTATAAACTTGACGACGAGCATCGAGTTAGCACAATTTTTTGGGTCGACGGTCGTTCGAGGCTAGCTTATAAGCATTTTGGGGATGTCGTGACTTTCGACACCACATACCGTACCAACAAGTACTCGATGCCGTTCGCTCCTTTCACGGGCGTCAATCATCATTATCACTCCATCCTGTTCGGGTTCGCCTTGTTAAGGGACGAGAGCGAGAGTTCTTTTGAATGGTTGTTTAGGGTGTGGCTGGAAGCAATGAACTTCAAAGCACCGACTGTTATCATCACCGATCAAGATTTGGCAATGAAGAAGGCTATTGCTACCGTCTTCCCAGATACTCGACACAACTTGTGCACTTGGCACATAAGCAACAAATACCCGGAACGTCTGCATCACATGTACGCAAAGTATCCAGACTTTAAACAGGATTTTGACAAATGCGTCCTCAAGTCATTAACGATTGAGGAATTCGAGGAGAGGTGGGAAAAGCTTGTTCGGGATTACTCATTGCAAGACAACGAGTGGCTCCAGCACTTGTACGGGCTCAAAGAGCAATGGATTGGCGTTTACACGAGAAGTATTTTTCTGCGGGCATGAAAACGACGGGCAGGAGTGAATCTATGAATGCCACGTTCGATAGTTATGTGGGTACAGCTACCAATTTGAAGAGTTTCGTCACATCTGCACAAAAAGCGGTTGCGTCGTTGTTCGTGAAAGAAAGGGCTGCAGACTTTGCAACCACGTACAAGCAAAGGAGAAGGTTGCTTGAGACCCCGCTGGAGCTGAACGGTGCCAAAGTCTATACGAAGGAGATCTTCCTGCTATACCAAGTAGAGCTGCAAAAATCGGGCCGATACAGTATATACAAGGTGGCAGAAAAGTCGTCGCGTGAGTACAAGGTTTATTCGCTCGTGAATGACCTCGTCCCTGAGAAGCTGCGCAGAATTTATACGGTGACCCACGACACATTGACGGACTCGGTGACATGTGTTTGCAAGAAGTTTGAGTTCCATGGCATCCTGTGTAGACACATTCTGCGGTTTTTCACACAGAAGAATATCAGGACAATCCCCGATAAATACGTCCTGCCACGGTGGACGAAAGGTGCAAACAGGTTGCACGGTACCATTTCCTTTCCGGAGCACCCGTATACTGACTTTGAAGAATCAGAGACGTTGCGGTATAATCATCTGGTGACGATGTTCACCCGTTTGTCCGTAAAGGGTGCTGCTACAATGGTCGGATATAAACATCTCCTCGAGGTAGCTCAGCAGCAAGAGCCCATCGTCGACCAATTGGAAGCAGCTTCAGTCAGCAATGCGGTTGACACCGAGCCTACGACGGGATCAGAAGATGACGAGCCGGGGGAGGGAGACGACAATGATATCCGGCCTTTGGATCCAATTATATCGCAAACGAAAGGCCGCAAGAGATCTACGCGGATGAAAAGCTCTATTGAGACGGCAACTCAACCAAAAAAGCTGAGAAGGTGTGCATTGTGCAACAAAATGACCGACCACGACAAGCGGAACCATTACAAGGCACTGGGGATAAGTCCAGTGCCTTTGCAAGACGGGGAAGAAGATGATGCCGAGGATGAGGACGAACAAGCTGCAGTGGAACTTTAGTGTACTGAATATTTATTGTAATAATCTTTTATAAGCCATCAAACCTGTCGGACATTTTGTAATAATCTTTTAGTAATGATTTTTTTGTAATAACCTTTACTCTCATTTTTTTATATGTGATTTCTTACACTGTCCGCTACACTGTGCAGCACAACATTAGAAACCTAAGGTATTTAGAATACCTCTCCAACACTTAATTTTTTTTTTTGGTGTTTTCTCTACGTCCGCTATACTATGTAGCGGACGGCCCCGCAGAATACCCACCTCTCCAACACTTAGTTTTTTTTTGTTGTTTTCTCTATGTCCGCTATACTATGTAGCGGACGGCCCCAGTCTCTATGTCCGCTATACTATGTAGCGGACGGCCCCGCAGAATACCCACCTCTCCAACACTTAGTTTTTTTTTTTTGGTTGTTTTCTCTGCGTCCGCTATACTATGTAGCGGACGGCCCCGCAGAATACCCACCTCTCCAACACTTAGTTTTTTTTTTTGGTTGTGTTCTCTACGTCTGCTATACTATGTAGCGGACGGCCGGGTAGAAAGACTGATTATCGAACACTTGGTTATTTTTTGAACACTTGCCCTGCAGATAGACAGATATCCAACAGATAGATATCCAACACTTGGTTTCCCACCATTAAATCATATCGGTCAATAAAATCAATCGCATTCAATAATTTTTTTTAAAAAAAGTGTTGAATATAACGTTACAATGTGAATTGGGGAACATCATCTCTCGCGGGAATGATGTTCCTTACACGGATTTACAATAAACCTAATAGCTCTAGGCCGGCCATTCATAATTTGCCAAGCAATCCTATACCTAAAGTCTTGTATGCATTCTTGGCTCCAGACAGTCTTTTTGAGGCTCTTAGACCGGCAAATGTAATCCATGTACATGCAGAGGAAGACGCCGCAGTCCGAGGAATTATGTTGCTTGGGCCTACTCCTCTTCAATCAGAAAATGAGGTCCGGCCTGCGCGATACCTTCTCCCGACGCCTACCATTGACCAGGGCAGCAAAAAGATTCTGCGAGAAACATAATAAGCATTAAACATTAAACATAGCAAACAAAATAAGATTAATCAGTTTTATAATATGCAAGTTACAATAAGAAGGAAACAAGATCTTACCATGGCATCCAACTGGCCTATGCCTCGGTACATATCAATCACAGGCATCACGTCGGTATCATCGTAGAGACTGTCGACGACTGATACCGTGCTCTGTAATGGTTCGTAGCAAACCAAGTACCAGTGGGCATTCCCTAAAAAGGGGATTAGAAACACGTCGGCAACACTTGCACTCACTGGACTATCCCTAGCAAGATATGCTTGTAGGTTAGGGGACGGTTTCCACTGGGCCATGGTTCTCCCCTTCCCCTTCCTTGCATTGCCCCAGTCATGCCACTCTTGTACTAGGATCTGATGAAAAAAAGCATCCAAGATAAACACGCGCGGACCGATGTTTGGATGCTCCCGACACCTTCGCCTCAGAATTTGCACGTAGTGCGAGATGACACCGCTGTCTAACCAAACTCCCGACGCCAGCGAGGCGATCTCTGTCCACGAGGCATTGTAATCCAAGCCCTCCGGGTGATCCACGTCATACGACGCTCCGTCTTGGGGGGGCCCGGCTAAAATAACGGGCTCGGATTAGATCGCATTTATGCGGCTTTAGGGGCCTGGCTGGATGCCTTTTCGGATATTGCCCTCGGGGGTCGATCGGGGGATATTGCCCTCCGCCGGGGGGCAAGAGCAAGGGATATTGGACTCCAATTCCTTCTTCGGCCGGCTGATATTGCTCTCCAGCCATTTCTTTAGCCGGCTGATATTCCCCTCCGGGGCCGCCAACTGGTCTCGCCCACGGGACAATGGGCAGTGCCTCGGAGAAACCATAGTTTCCGAAAGGACAGTCTTGCGTGACTTGAGAGAGGGGTTTCGAGAACAAATTGAAGGAGGGGCCGCTGTAATCGCCCCACGACGCTTGAGCCTGTCCCATCCCTGCTTCAGAGGTACCACCAACTCCTTGACTCACCCCTGAAGCCTGTCCAGAGGGATCACCGTATCCCTGTCTGACGGAGGAGCAATTACCGGCCGCCCCGTCACCGGCAACCCCAAGATGAACCCTACATCTTCTAGGGTAATTGTCATCTCTCCGAGCGAGAAGTGAAACGTATTCGTTTCACTTCTCCACCTCTCAACAAGGGCACCTATCAAGGCCCGGTCAAGCTGTTGAAAGATCTGTCCATGCGTGAAAATCCCAAACCCAATTCCACGCAGTATCCTTTTCTGGGACTTGTTCAATTTCCATCTCGTGAACTCGCGAGATACTTCTACGGTGGTGAGAAGTTCTCTTTCCTACGAATTATTAATAAATACAATTTAAGCAAAATGAACGATAAAATAACGTTCGTAATAATAAGAAAGTTGATAAATAATGTATCTTACTCCACCATCCCATATGAGCGTACTGATATGGTTGGCTTGGTCGTATAACACGGATGGATCTTCTGGTCCAGGGATAAATTCCATTTTTTGCAACTGAAACTATGAATAAACCTTCTCAGTTTGAATTTTTCGTTTTGGATTTTGATAATCGCTCGCAAAAATACGACGCTAGCACATGCATAATAGATATATAGACATATAGGGAATCGGATTTTACAAACGCTAGCACATGAACAAATACATACATATATAAATCCTCATCATCGCTAGCACATGCTCAATGCATAATCAAAACCACGCATAAAACGCAATATTGATCACAACTATAGATTAGAAACATTTAAAGGATTGATTTTATGAACTTACGTGATCTATTCGGGTATTAAAGCTGCTCTTATGAAGAAATTGTGCAGATCTGCTTGCCAACGCCGCTGGAAATATTTGTGAGTAGGAAGAACGGAGAAGAGTGCCGAAGTTAGGACTTTTTTGAATATATATTTGCTGTCCGCTATACAATGTAGCGGATGACACCTGTCCGCTATATAGTATCGCGGATGACACCTGTCTGTTCCTTCTGCGAGACTGTCCGCTATATAGTATCGCGGACGATAGACTATCCGCTATATAGTATCGCGGATCTATATACCGAAAACAAAAAAAATAGTGTTGGACCAGAAAATGGTTGGCACAGACCAGACATTTAGTTCCGGGTCCAGAAAATGGTTGGCACGGACCAGACATTTAGTTCCGACCTTCCCGAATCCCGGCCTAAGCGGAGGCCTTATATCCGCTATATTGTAGAGCTAGACTTTGGTGTCCGCTATATATAGAGCTATACAATGTAGCGTAATGTAATAAATTAGAATAAATTGGCGCCCGTAATGCAGTTTTAATAAATTGAAATAAATTGACGCCCGAAGACTTGTTTTAGCGACGGAATCAACAATCTCAATAAACAAAAAATAATGTACGATTCACAATCAACGATCTCAATATATCAAGGCAACAAAAAAAGCCACAATTAAGCAAGAAAAAAATTGGAAACATAATGAACAAGAACATAAATTTTTTTATTATAATAATAAACCAGGGTTCACAAATGGGGTACGAAAGTTTTTCACAAGCGCTCCGATCAAAGATTACAACTTGAAAATCCCACCACCCAAGGTGTTCGAACACTACAAAGTCCCCGAGTTCGAGGCCATGCTGGCGCACGAAGACGTTCCAACCCGCTGCGAATTGCTTTTTTTGGGGTCGGCCGGGCTTCAGCTTGATTTCAACCTGCCATGCCCCCTTGCGGCTATATAATCTTGCACTATCATGAATTGTTGTAAATTGATTGGTAAATGCTTCCGGTATGTCCTACCAAACACAATACAAAAAATAGGTTAGTTTTGGTTAAGAAAAACAAAAGATCAAACTTTTAACACACGAAAATACAGAGAAAGAGAAAGAGAAAGAGAAGAGGGATAGCCTACAAGTTCATGCTCAAATCCCGGCATCATGACTTTGAAAATGTGTTTGCCTACCAGGTGCAAGTTGCCAATATAATCGTAGGCGTAGGTGGTCTCCGATCCAGAAGCCATCGAGATCGGCGTTGAGGGGAAGACGGTGGTGTCGCCGGAGATATGAGTGACCGGAGATGTGGGTCACCGGAGATGTGGGTCGCCGTAGATGGGATAGCGGCTTGGGTTAGATGTTCGACAGAGAGAGAGAGAGAGAGAGGGGGGACGCCATCCGCTACATTAATATATATAGCCCGATCTGATTAATATTTATAGCAGGAGAGAGTAGACGAAGGGACGCCGTCCGCTATATTGTATAGCTCCCACAAAGCGGACACTGTTGACGTCACAGATACCAAGGGGAACAGTTCTCGGGGCTCTGACAGGAGACTTTCTAGGCGACCGACGGGACAGGTCCTAACATGTGTCAGCCTAGAGGGCGTCCGCTACACAGTCTCGCGGACGCCTTTTTCCTGACACATGTCAGGAACCGAAAGTCGTCCGCGAGACAGTCTCGCGGACATGGGAGGAGGGCAAAAAGGTAAAAAATCCCGTCCGCGAGACTATATGGCGGACGGCTGACAGTTTTGGAAAAAGGCGCGATCTGGGCCGTCCATCTTTCAGGATGGACGACCAGATCGCGCTAGCAAAATACCCTATTTTGCTAGCGCTATCAACGGATCAGCTCCCATGTATATATATATATAAGTTTAAGAGTAAATTGGCATCAGACCCCAAGAATCAGTAGGTGCTTTGGGCAATATCATAAGTCAAATAATTACAACGGAAATGTAGGCCTATCATGCCTAGTAAGCATCTCACTGAGCAATTGTCGAATTTGTAGAGCATACGTAGATATGAGCTTGAAGGCACACAAATGATTATCAGCTCAAGTCAGAGTGACGAAAGCAGAAATTTTATATAAGGTGGACATCAAGATTTTAAAGGTATACTAACGTGTTCGGTTTAGAACTAATAAAAATAAAAATAACGTTGTTTTGAGAAATAAAATTCACATTCTTTTTTTTGTACTTGCACTTTACTTTAATGTGGAGACTAAAATCAATAAAGTATCTCTATAAGGAATCGACGTCTTACTACACATCTATAATAACAAAAGTGAAAACAAATTGAAACATTAGCATTTCTGGATTATTATATAGTAGGACTAATTTTATGTACATCGCAAAAGAACAATGGCTTCAAAAAAATTATTGAATCTATAAATTTTTGGAGGGGTACCAAGGTAAAAAAACTACCTATATAGTACGGAGTACAAATTTTACTTCATACCAAAGGTGAAAGTGGGCACGTGCCCACTTAGCCACCCCCTTCCCTCCACAATTGTAAAGAATGGAACATGGTGCCTAGCTGGAGAAAAGTCAACAGTCACCTCACGATGCAGTAGTTAAAGAGTCATCTAATTAATCCAACATATACGTTGAGGTATCTGTATATGCATAAAATATATTATATATACCATATAAAGAATAATATCCATCCAAAATAAAAAAATAGTTGTGGACCACATACGAATTAGCGTCGCCGTTCCTACCTAGATCATTGTGCTACTTTTGCGCACAAAAATATCATATGGAGACTATTTTCAGACTAAATCCGTTCCTCTGTTGGTTAGTAAAAGTGCTTTACTAATTTAAAATTTAGGGTAACCCAATAAAGGTAGCAATGCACTTGAGACAGGAGGTGGTAAGTACAGACCAGCTGTACATTTCAGTAGGCAGCTTGACCAGGATCCGGATCCCCTGCTATAATTAGGGTTATAGATGTAACCCCAGCTACAGCCGTTCGATCGAATTAGGTGAGAATGAACCGTTCAGATCAAACCACGTCATCCACTATATATTCTTCTCATAAATACTCTGCCTATGAATCATGATCCTCTGTTGTAATCATGGTTACAGCAAGGGTGCTGTCCGCATTGTTGGGAGAGGAGGAAGAGAGAGAGGGTAACCATGGTTTGCATCCCCCTCTCTCTCTCTTCCCCCTCTCACAACAATGGGGACAGCACCCCTTGTGTAACCCATGGTTACAGCAAGGGATCCTGATCCTCTGCCTACCATTCTTCTTTCTCCAAGTCAGAATCTCTCTCTCTCTCTCTCTCTCCACAATTCCTTCTACTGATGACGCCTCCGAGCCTCCTCTGTGGACGGTTCAGATTTGGCCGTCCACGGGCGATCTGTGGACGGTTCAGATCTTTTTTTTATATATATTTTTTTAAGTTCGTCCCCTACATTATGTAGCGGACAATTTCTGGACAAAAATACCCTCTAACTCCGTCCGCTATATTGTGTAGCGGACGAGTTACTTTTTCTCTCATTCTCTCTCCTTTTAGTCATTATTTTTCTGACATGTTTGTCTCTCTCTCTCTCCCATCAATTTTCTGACTCATCTCTCTTTCTCTCTCCCCCTTTCTCTTCCTCTCTCCTTTCTCTCTCTCTATTTATCCTCTTTGCCGGCGATCTTGTCTGTTGTAAGGAGAATCAAATCGGAGATCCGCAAGATCTGAGCCGGAGCGGAGTTTGAATCGGAGGAACATGTATTAAAAAGTGTTTTTTGATTTACTAGCTTTTTTAAGTGATTGCTTTTCGCCGGAGTGGCGTGGTGGATCTATCTACTCATTTCAACATTTACGGCTAGAGTGGCGCAGTGGTTCTTCGGCGATGATGGCAGTTGTGGGTTTGTTGATGGCAAAAGATATTGTTTTGGATCTGCATATTGCAAAGATAAAAGACATTGCGTGATTGAAAATATAGAAAACCCAGAACATCTAACACAGAACCCAGTTAATTTGGTTGTGGCAATTCGTCCGCTACATAATATAGCGGACACAATGAGCATTGATGACAGAAAGAGAAATGCGAAAGAAGGACACGAGCATTGATGACAGAAAAGAGAGAGAGAAAGAGAAACAGGGCATCTAACACATCTAACACAGAACTCAGTTAATTCGGTTGTGGCAATTCGTCCGCTACATAATGTAGCGGACACAATGAGCATTGATGATAGAAAGAGAAATGAGAGAGAAGGACATGAACATTGATGACAGAAAGGAGAGAGAGAGAGGGACAAACATGTCAGAAAAATAATGACTGAAAGAAGAGAGAATGAGAGAAAAGTAACTCGTCCGCTACACAATGTAGCGGTAGGAGTTGGAGGGTATTTTTGTCCAGAAATTGTCCGCTACATAATGTAGCGGACGGACTTAAAAAATGCAAAAAAAAAAAAGATCTGGACCGTCCACAGATTGCCTGTGAACAGCCAAATCGCGCTAGCAACTTATCCTATTTTGCTAGGGCTATCAATGGATCAGCTCTCATATATATATATATATATATATATATATATATATATATATATATATATATGAAGCTGATCCATTGCTCGCGGGGGCAAAATGATATAAGTTGCCCTCGCGATCTAGCTGTCCACGAGCGATTTGTGAACGGTCCAGATGCGTTTTTTTAAGTATGTCCGCTGCATAATATAGCGGACAATTTTTTGACAAAATTGCCCCTCAAGCACGTGATTGATTGTAAAGCAAAAGAGTGTCCACTACATAATGTAGCTAGCGGACAGAATATATTAGCCAAACAAATGAGACAAACCATTCACATTTTACTTGCATCTCTCTCTCTCTCTCTCTCTCTCTGTGAGCTGCCCACTTCCATCATCTACCCACTTCCATAAATGTTCTGTCATAGATGGAAGGTGGGACTTTAAGTGAACATCATTCCCTTTTTCATCTCCTTATGGCTGTGGTGCAATCTATCTATGCTTTAAACTTATCAACCTCATATCTGCCATTAAAGCAACCTCAGATTAATGGATTCATTCTACCGTACTCAGCTGCCCACTTCCGTCATCGCCAGCCAGAGAGAGGCAAAGGTATAGCACCGCCGCCCCCGTCGTCTCAGATAGCACCAGTGACTCTGCTCTCTCTGCATGCCGCCGCCGCCTCTATAACGAGAAGACCGACAAATTTATTCAAAATATTTCAAAGATTTTCTTCAGATTTCTTCCAACTAATTCAGGGAAATTCTCCAGATTTTTGTCAAACTTCTTTTTTTCATCTTTTCTTCTAATTTAGTTGGAGTTAGATACAGATCTTGGATGTTGATGGTTGTGGGCGGCAGAGGTTCGGATGGTGGGTGTTGGGGGCGACAGTGGTGGTGGTGGTTGGGGTTTCTTCTTCCTGTCCTTCTATGGTGATGGGTTGATTTGAGGCAGCGGTTGCTTGATCGGTCGTGGCTGC
Organism: Escallonia herrerae; assembly: GCA_033070095.1. NCBI lineage: Eukaryota > Viridiplantae > Streptophyta > Magnoliopsida > Escalloniales > Escalloniaceae > Escallonia > Escallonia herrerae. Next base: position 179,407 of record JAVXUP010000188.1, read on the forward strand.
AATTTTCTATTTCATGGTGGTGGTGGGTTTTCATTATATTTACATGGGATGATGTTGGGCGACGATGGTGGTGGTCTGAACGGATTTGTGGGCATCAGCAACATTGGATTTGTTTTGGTTTGTGTGATTTCTATGGTAGTTGAATTGAAACTAAAAAAGCACGTAACAGAAGAAACAACATAACAAAAACATACAGATTCCATGTTAGTTTAAATTGGGGAGAACATCCAAACACATATAGAACACTCAAGAAGACAGAGCAAAGTCAATCCCTTCCGTCCACTACATTATGTAGCAGACGGTTAGGTTAACTTATCTTGGATGAGGGGTATTATAGTAAAATCTACTGTTCGCTACATTATGTAGTGGACGGCAAAAATTTTTTAAAAAGTTAGATCTGGCACGTCCATCGGGCCAGATGGACGGTCAGATCGCGCGGGCAACTTATCTCATTTTGTCCGCGCTAGCAATGGATCAGTTCCCATATATATATATGAAAGCCGAAGTTAAGAAAAAGTTATCACATCACTGCTTACGTGGACACTCTCTCAGCTTGCCACGTAGACTTTTCTTTTATAATTTTTAAAATTCTAACCTTGAATGTCTCATCTCTCTGGAGACAATCTATAGTATAGAAACCTAAATTTTGGATATTATTTTCTTCATACATGAAATATCTAATCTTAATGAGGAAAAGATTTAAATCTAAGTAATTATCTTATTTTTTTAATGTTCCTTTATACGTTTACTTATATATTCCTTTCCTTTTTTTTATATTTTTTTCCGGCAATCCAACTTCAAAATGGATTCCAAAAAATTTTAACTCAATAATTCTATTTAAAATTAAATCTTAGATAAAATACTAAGTTGACCTTCTCCTCCCTTAACTTGAGAAAATCAGCTTTTAAAAATTCTAAATTTGTAAAATAGATTTTTAAAAAATTTAAACCTACTAATCCTACTTAAGTTTCAAAAATATCTCTCACAATATGATAATAAGTTGACCATAACTTTTCTTGAGATAATCTCATTTTATGAAACTTAAAATTTGACAATTATCTCTCTCTTGAGTCTCTCTCTCTCTCTCTCTCAAATCACTTTTCTCTTTTATTAATTTATTTCTTTTTTATTTCATCTAGCGGTCATATATTGTTCGCTTAAAATATGAACGCTTATTTTGTGACTCAAATGATCCTTTTCATGTTTCTATCTTGCCGATGTTTTTTGTTGATAGATTGATTGCGATGTTCATAGTTCTTCAGTTGAATTGTCATTTTCTCATTGTTAGATTTTTTTTAAATTGTAAGTGTGTATAACAGGAGGATAGATTTTCTACCATTGTTTTATCACTTTTGATTAGTTTTTCCGTTATGTTTTAATCTTAGATGTTTATTTTAGGTGACCATTATATAGATTCTATAATGTTTTGTTCCATTCTTTGTCAAAAATTTTACTATCGTGCTTTTATTATTTTACTTACGTAATGTTATTGACTATAATTGTTTATGTGAGCAACGCACCAGATCAAATTTAATTTTTTAATGAAAATGAGTCTCGTGATAATAATCTTTGCTTAAATCACGGTCAGAAAATGAACCTCATCATATAGACTTTGACATGTAAACTATGATTTCAGTACGTGTCATGCTGAGGCATGATTCTTTCTACGCAGGTAATTCGGTCAATATTACTCAACAACAATGTGATTGTGAATAATCTGGATTACTTTGTCGTTCTAAAAATGATGTATCACAAGTACCCACGGGAAGAAAATTTGAAGTTGTATAGAAATAGAAATAAAAATTTAAAAGTTAACGGACAAATCAGACGATTTTCGACAAACCTTATATGGACGAAACTTTCCGATCAATCGTTCGATTTCACCTCAAAAATAAAATTTTCTTCTGATAAACGTCCAATTTTACCTTAGAATAAAATTTTCTTCTGATCAATCAGCCGGTTTTATTTCCAAAGTAAAACTTTCAAAGGTACCTCCCTGACTAACCGACCAGTTAGTCGATGTTGTAAAATTTTGGGCAGGGTTGGTCGTTTGAAGGCCAAATTATGTACCTATTCTCAAACAATCAAACTCTGATTTTTCTTTCCTCTCCTCCTTTGATGCCATAAGGTTTAGGTTGTGTTAGGTACCTAATAAAATCTCTCGTCCCTATTTTGTCGTCCAGATCAAGCAAATATTTCTTATGTCAACTTTCAAGTCCAAAATGCAACTGTAGATACCTGATCCCATATGATTAGGTTGTGTGTTGTGACAAGGTACTCAAAAAAGACTGTCATCTAGAACACTGAATTATGAACTCGACGGTTTTGCTTGAGAGTAGGCTAACCTTTTTTTTTTTGCTTGAGAGTAGGCTAACCTTTTTTTTTTTTTCCTGTTAGATCCAGAAAACAACTCCAGAAACTGGTACAATAGAGTTAAAAGTATATCACAATGTTAATAAAAAAAAGTTTGGTCCGAAACCCTAAGTATAACAATTGTTCCTTGATTTCTGAACCGTTACAGCAGCACCTCCTTCTCCGTTATTCTATCAATCACAAAGTTGGCCGCCACTAATCTGATCAGATCTTGCCCTGGAATTGGAGCTCGTTAGTCAGAGCCCTTTAGGACAGTCAGACAAATTGTTTGGCAGTTGGCGTTGCGTTCTGAGTAATACTGACAGATAAGTTCTATTACTATTAGTGCTCTTTATCCTCATTTTCTATGCATACAAGTCAATGGTCAATCTTGCATTGCCGGCTACCTAGATGCTCTATAATGATCTAACGGTCAACATAAGCTTTTGACTTCCAGCCACCTTATAGTGGGTGAGAAGTCGGGTCAAATCCGAAAAACAAAACAAAACATTTTTTTTTCATTTTTTTGTTAATTATTATTGATACGATGTAGCTTAGTTACAAGCATGTTGTTATGAGACTGCTAAAGGTCAGATGAGAACTTTTCATTCTTCAGTTTCTTTTGGTTAATCGTCATTGTTCCACCAAGGTGTAGTTTTAGGAAAATTATATGTTACTTGTTTATTTAAGAACTAACAAAATGAAGATTACTCTAACTGAGAATTGGGAACTGCTGCTTAGATAGATGATACATCATTCGTTAAATTGAATTTCTTCATTTGACCATTAGTTGATTCACAAGATAGATTTACCCTCAAATGAAATATTGACATAAACTCAAGTAGTTATCATAAACTATAGGGTAAATTACACACGCAGCACTCTTGAGATTTGCTATAAACTACACAAGGCTCCTACTACAGAGTTAGCGTGATCATTAAAAAGACAGTAATACCCTTCATGAGGAAATAAATTTATCCAACCCACCCACTCAATACTCTACCTGTTCACTCCCACCACACTGATCGGATCACATAACCAAAATCCATTTATATATCCTAGATTCACCTACCCTTTTAGTTTGAAATTAAATCTAAGATCTGAATCCATCATAATCGAACTGACAGTGGTGTGTGGGTGACCGGTGATGGTGGTGCGACAGCGATGCTGATGCCGATCTGGTTTTACTTGTGGCGGTTGGTGTTGGACGACCAGTTAGTGGAACTGGTGGTAGACGTCCAACAATAACGTTGCATCGATGACCGGCATTGGTGATCGCTGCGGGTGGTGTGGCCTTGGTGGTGGTCGGCAACTAGTCTACACCGATGGGTCAATTTGTGGAGATCCGGTCAATCTATGTGTCGTTACGACTGACCAGTGTTAAATTAGAGAGAGGAGATCTTGTGGATTGTGATGTTTCCTGACGGGGAAAATTATGGGCTGATTTGGGCAGTGGCGGTGTGGCGATGTGCGGTGGATGAATATGGTGATGCCACAGGATGTGTGATGATGATGTGGTGGGCAGAAGTGTGTATTTGTAAGCGGGGTTGGAGGTGGGTAACAATGTGGTGGTGCTAGATCTGTTGGTGGCGTTGTGGTGGTGCTAGATCTGTTGTTAGTAGTGGTAAGTATCTTGTGGGCAGTGTGTGTGTGTGTGTGTGCGCGCGAGAGAGAGAGAGAGAGAGAGAGAGAGAGTAATGGGCGTTAGTGTTTGGGGGGGGGGTGGGATGGTGATTGGAGAGGGGATGACGGCAGTGCCGTGCGCGGTACCCTGGAGTCAGCAGCGGTGGCTGAAGAAAGAAAGACATATTGAAGGGTAATTTCGGTAGATCAGAAATATTATGTCGTGACCCAACTTTTATTCACGGATGCTTAGCGGAATGGATTTTATGTAAACATACTATAAACCACAGGGAGCAGAGTATAATAAAAATACTTAGCAAGAGCCGCGTGCAGTTTATGACAAACTTCGAAAGTGCCATGTGTAATTTATCCTAAACTATATAAGTATGGTTTGTCTAATCGAGCTAAAAAAGAATAAAGAGTAAAGTTAATATTTATATATAACAAGTAAAGTTTAGGATATTTAGTACTCTCTCCGTCTCTAATTAATTGATCAAATATTTTTGTTTTGGACTGTCTCAAAAGAATGATCACTTTCTAAATTTAAAAAGATTTCATAAGTATTTTTTCATGTTTACCCTTCTGACATTTTTTTTAATTTCTCTAATCGCATTGCTCCGTTTGACAAAAGAATTTTGGTTTTCAGTTTCCAAAAAAAAATTAAAGAACAATTTAATTAATTTTTTTATAAAAACAAGTGGGTGTTTGATAAGCAAATTTTTTTTTAAGTTTTTCTTTGGGTATTTGATAACCTAGTTTTTTTTTGTGGTGGTTTGCGGTGGTGGTGGCCCGCGATGGCTGGTGGCTGCCGGCGATGGTCACTGCGCTTACGGCAGTTGCCGGTGGTGGTCGCCGGAGGTGGGAGGTGGCTGCGGGCGATGGGAGGGTGGTGGTCTAAAAAAAAAAAACCAACACTGAAAAGAAAAACCAGTTTTTGGACTTTTTAAAAACAGTCTTGATTTAAAAACTGAATTTTTAAACTGAAGGGAAAAAATGATTATCAAACGCAACTTTTTTTTTTTTAGTTTTCAAAACTGAAAAAATAATGTGTCAAATAGGCCTTAATCTTTTATCATTCCACTTTTACTTTTCCTGGCTTACTTTCTTTCTACTCTCCCTCTCTCTTGAAATAGAATCAGAAACTCTTAGAATATAAGTCATACACTAAATAAACATACAAATCAAAAGCGATTAAATATAAAGGGACGGACGGCGTATTTTTGAAATTTTAGCTGCTTTAGGACAGAGAAATAAGACGCGGGTGTATGCATGAATCTGAACCCAGGATCTGCGTGCCCAGGTGAGCCAGGGGTCTTTCTATCTATAAATAGACGGTCATCAAGAGGAAGCTGGAAAAAGAAACCAAACATCGTCAAAAAAAGAGTTGTGAAACAAGAATACAGAGTACAATGGCGACGATTCCTCAAGTCAAAGTGGGCTCCACCCAAAAGCCGATGCCGGTTATCGGCATGGGAACTTCCTCCGACCCGCCGGTGGAACTGGAAATAGCAAAGACGGCGATACTCGAGGCGATCAAAGCCGGCTACCGACACTTCGACACGGCGTTTGCTTACGGCTCCGAGATGTCCCTCGGCGTCGCCATAGCTGAAGCTCTCCGCCTCGGCCTCATCAAGTCGCGCGACGAGCTCTTCATCACCACCAAGCTCTTTGCCTCCTTTGCTTCCAGAGACCAAGTCGTTCCCGCCATTAAAATGAGCCTCAAGTGAGCTCCCCTACCCTCTTGTCTTTCCCGTGCAATTAAAATTTTGTGCTTATGTTCTTAGGGAAACTCTTCGTTTGTTCTCCGTTATGGCTTCTTCTTCAGATTTTCATTTTGTTTTCTTTTTGTTCTTCAGTTTACCTTGATTGTTTTATTGTTCTCTCTGTCTTCCCTTTTCTTCAGTTTACCAGCCTTCTCACCATGATCCCAATACGTACCCCACCAGCCTTATCACCGTGATCCCAATATGTGGAGTCCGTGTAACACGGAGGTTTCAGGAAAGCACTAGGAAAACCACTTTATTGGCGGAGTTTTTCGTCACTAAAAGTGGATTATTCACCGGCAAAGACTTTTAAGGACGTTGTCCGTCGGGTAAACTCCATCCCTAAAATATTAGAGATGGAAGTTAGGGGTCTGTCGGCAAAATTTTACCTTCTACCTACAGATTTAATTACTTTTAATGAAAGAATATCCGTCGCTAAAGGTAATTTTAAATATTTTAATATTTTTTTTATTTTCTCAAAATTCAATTTTTTTTATTAGTAAATTCGTTGACATAAACCACGAGAAAAACAGGCGCAACCCTGCATAGAAGCTTTACACGCACTAATCATCTATCTTTACACAGCAAGAAGCTATCCGTAAAAGCCAAAAATGCATCATCAAACCTAGAAGAGCCGTCCTCCGCCAAACAAAAAACACTGCACAAAAAGGAAGCCTTAAGAAAGGACAAAGAGTGTTCAACTCCTCTCGAAGGAAGGACAAAGACTGTTCAACTCCCTCGAACGCTTGCTTATCTCTCTCTCTCCAAAATACACCAAAACAAGCAACCGGGAATTAACCCACAGTTCCAGCCTTTTCTTTCTCTTGTACAAGCATATCAACCGCATCACGTGGCATGACCCACAAGACGTTCAAAAGAGAGAAGACCATATCCCAATCATGCTTAGCTACTTGGCAATGCAGCAGCAGAAGAAGATTCACATAGGGATGGCAATCCAACCCGCAACCAGCGGATCCCCGCCCCGGTCCGATAGGAGCGGGTCATTTTGACTTTGACCGGATCACGGAGCAGGTATGATTTTTTTTTAAAAAATCCGCAGCGGGTTAGGGTCGGGTGTAGTATTTCATCTGGCCCGCCTCGGTATCCGACCCGCACCCGCCCTGCTATTAAACCATTACCTTGATTTAATCCTAGCCGTCTATCCTTACCTATATATACATCATATAAACCCTAAAAGTTCCACCTTCTCTCACTCAGTCCCTCACTCCCTCTGCCGACTGCCAAAACCATTTTCATTTCATGTCCCTTAGTTCACCACTTCACCTCTCCCCGTTTCAAGACTTCCACTCTCTGCCTCATTCCCAGTCACACCGTCGGCCGCCAGCTTCTTCCCGCTCTCTTTGCGAATCTGTCGATTTATCCCGCCGGCCGTCGCTGCCTCCTCCTCCTCTCCCTCTCCCCCGCACAGATCCTTGTTAGAATGTAGTTAACCTGCCGATTCCACCGATGAGCGAATCAGCCTTAATTAGCGCTTTGTTAGTGGCGTCTCACAGGCAATATCGGGGACAACTTAAGACGTTGGACTAGGGTTTGCATTTTCGCTTTTTTATGGGCTATAGTTGCTGTTTGAGATGGGAGGCATGTGAAGTACCTGTGGGCGTAGGGACGGCGTCGCGTTGCGTGGCTTGCCGTGCCTGTGCTTCGTGTGAACGGGAATTGAGAAGAAGTGACCGGAATTAGGGCTAGAGAAAGGATTAGGGTCAGGGTGGCGTGGTAAATGGATGGTGCATTGCGAAGGGTTTTGGTCTTTGGATGAGAGAAATTCTCACAATTCGAAGAACTGTGGGTGGCTTCAAGTGAATTGCAGGGGCGGGTTGGGGCGGGGCGGGTGCGGGTTTTCTGCATTTGCTTAGGATAGGTTTTGGTATTCCACTTAGATGACCTGGTGCCGGGGCGGGGCAAGGTTCTAGGGCTACCGGGGCGGGTTCGGATTTTATAAGATCCGCATCCGACCCGCCCCATTGCCATTCCTAGATTCACAGACTCCCCGTAGCTTTACACATATGGCACCAATTGAGATACACCTTTCTTCTCTTCCGTAGTTGTTCCCAGCTAGCGGCCAAAGATTTCCAAATAAGCTTCCAAGGAAAAGTGTTTCCTTGATCCGTAACCCGAAGGATTTCACTGTAGAGCTCCCAGCAGAATTACCCTGCCAAACAACTTTATCCTCACTAATCCTACCAACCTTTGCCCGAGTACAAAGAACCCAAAGAAGCCACATACTAAGTCCAGATCCCGGTCATGAAAGTTTCTTCTTCCTTAAGTAGAATTCCTAAAGATTCCATCGCTATTGAATGTAACATCATCTCGTATCAAAATTTCTTTATTGCACGCAATACTAAACAACGAAGCAAAAGATCTTTCCAACTCCTCTTCCCCACTCCAAATTTTTATAACTTGTTGCTATGATTCTACCTGATAGTAACATCCTTCATGATATCTATCTTTATTATTATTGCCGTCCCATAGAGATACTCTTTGACCTGTAGTGACAATTTTTTGGGGGTGATATTCTGGTTGTGCCACCCTATTTCTAAAACTTGGAAGTCGTTGCTGAATGACATGGGCAATCCTGTTCACACCTCCTTTTTGAAAAATAACATTCTCTGTATAGTTGGTTCATGCACGCGGTACAACCACATGTTGCTGCAAATGAATGCCAATGGCCTAAAAGGGTGTGACAGTCGGCAATGCAATAATGTTAGCATCACTTATCATCGTTTTTGAGCGACACTTCCTGTTAAAACATTTTAGAGAAAATCACTGGCAAGACGTCCTTTACAAAGATAAACAGGAACCATCTAACAAAATGTTATGACAAAGTGATCAAGACCTTATTTTCAACGAAAAATTAAAATGGAGGAAATATGGAAAGCTACACATTTGTTGACGTTGACTCTGTCGTCAAATGTTGACACAGGTTGCTAAAAGTGCTTAAAAGTGTTGCTAAAACTAGACTCGAGGCACCTAGCTCTCTTTGGAATTGGATAGTGCAAATACAATATAAGTTTGAGTTATCTGAGTAGGAAAATAGTCTGCTTTTAGAACCCCATATGGTGTGAAATAAATGCAATATTAATCCTCTTGCTATCTATGGCACCATTTGATTGAGTAGAATCTACGGTTGCAGGAATCTGGATTTGGACTACATTGACATGTATCTGATTCACTGGCCACTGAGGTTGAGCGAAGTAATACGTAAGACACCAGTTCCGAAAGAAGTCATACAACCCTTGGACATCAAGTCAGTGTGGGAAGGCATGGAAGAGTGTCAGACTCTCGGCCTCACAAAGGGCATTGGTGTCAGTAATTTCTCTCCCAAAAAACTTGAGGAGCTCCTCTCCATTGCCAGTATCCCTCCGGCAATCAATCAAGTGAGTTCATTTTAGTACATATATATATAAGAAATGATTGCTTTGGACTTTGAACAAATGTTAACATCGTTCCTGAAGGTGATAACAGTTCCTGCGGACATTTTAATTTGCCACACACAATCCTACTTTACCAACTCTTCCACTACTACTTTATTGGCCATGTCTTGTTAACCTGATTTTTTATAACACTTCTGCAACGTCGACATTCACCATTAGTGTGAATGTTGAGCAAAAAGTGCAGCAACTCTAGACTTAATTTTATTTTGTACCACTACTATTGGCGAGTGTTTCTGGAACTTGTCACATGCAAATTAATCGGTTCTGCATACATATACCTTTTGCACTCACTTGCAATTTGTCTTAGCTTTTTACAAAAAAAATGCGAGATTATGGATTTATTGAACTGCTTCTAATTAACCAACTAAACTGCAATATTAGTTTCTGCCTATGAAATCTTTGTCTAGTTGTGGGACAATATTGTCACGACTATAGCCTCATAGAACAATTACAATGTAGTTCTATACTACTTCATCCATCCCTTAATAATTGATTATCTTTCATTTTTGAGTTGTCTTACAAAAATTGATTACTTCCAAATTAAAAAAGATTATATAGGTATGTTTACATATTTATCCTTTTATACTTTTTTTATTCTATTTCTCTCTCCACATTTAATTCTCTACGAACTCATTTCCTCTCTCCGGACCCACCACATTACATTTTTTTTATTCTATATCTCTCTGTACATTTAACACTACCAATTAATTTTCTCTTTCATATCTCATTCTCTTCTCCCCTCTCTCTAAAGGGTAAAATGAGAAAAACACACAATACATAACCAAAAACCTTAATATGCGTGCAAAGTAAAGTGATCGATATTTTAGGGACAGATAAGTATAAGGGTGATAAACGCTTGTTTTCTACTTTCGCTTGAGCTTATATCCTTACATACAGTACATAAGATGCCTTGGTGGTGAAATGGTAGACACGCGAGACTCAAAATCTCGTGCTAAAGAGCGTGGAGGTTCGAGTCCTCTTCAAGGCATAATATTGAGAATGCTCATTGAATGAGCAATTCGCTCGGATCGAATCGGTATATCAATACGATTTGATCCGAGCTCTTGGAATTGGCATAAGTTCGGCAACGGATCACGAAATCTTGGTGATCTTCTCTATCTAATGAATGGGAAGTCTGCTTTAAAATCGTCCGCCCTGCACCCACCCCCCGAGTATTATAGCACGAAAAAACTCTGGATACAAGGCAAGGGGCCCGTTCATTTCAAAGAAAGAAAATGAATCCTTTCAACTCTTACTAATCTGCTCTTTGCTATGAGTAGGTGGAGGTGAACCCACTTTGGCAGCAAAAGAAGCTAATTGAGTTCTGTAAGGAAAAGGGTATTCATGTCACTGCCTACTCACCTTTGGGTGCAAATGGGACCAAATGGGGAGACAACAGAATCGTGGAGTCTGATGTGCTTGGGGATATTGCCAAGGCCAAAGGCAAAACTACAGCTCAGGTTCGTATGATTTTCTTTCACAACTTTGATGGTAGTAGTTGGCCGGCGTACAACTGTTTTAGCAGCTTCCTACCTCCGTTCTAAAATCAAAATATCCTTCTATTTTTTTTTTTGGACGTTTTAATTGACTGTGAAATCGTCCTCGCTGAAGATTTTTGGGAGTATGCTTCAAATGCAAAATGGAAGGGACAAAGTATTATGTTGTTAGTATTACGATTCATTATCTCACAGGAGATACCTTTTTGGAGTGTAACTCCTAGCCTTGTTGCATTTGGCTGCGTCCTCAATTTCTGGATGATCTCATCAGATGGTTCTGTGCAAAAGTAGTGGAAACGGTTCACTAAAACAAATTAGTAACTATGAAAAAGGTGGTAGATAGATTAATCCAGATTACGACACGAAGGGCTAGTTAAATTTGCTAAGAACTCCTTGATCTTTTTATGACAATCACAAGCTTTTGCTTATGCTTTCACTTATGGCAATCGAATTAAGCTCGTCCTAGCTCTGTGCTTCATGAGTTTGACAAGAGAAAGGCTTACAATTTGCAGGTTTCTCTAAGATGGGTGTATGAGCAAGGAGTTAGTTTGGTGACAAAGAGCTACAATAAAGAGAGGATGAAGGAAAACCTTGAGATATTTGATTTCTCACTCACCGAAGAAGAATTGAATAAGATCAGCCAGCTTCCACAACGCAAAGGTGTTACGTTTGCCTCCCTTTTGGGACCTCACGAGTTGGTACTGGAGGTAGATGCAGAGATCTAATAAAGTTTTTGATCCGTAGATGTTGTACTAGTCTTTGATGCTCAAAATAAAAGGTCAAATCAAGTCGGTAGCCCATCCAATGGCATAACCTTTTGATATTATCTGCACAAAATGGCGACCTACGTTGCCTAAAACTCGAATACACGTGTACCCATAATAGGAATGACTATAATAAAATGTATATTGGTCAAAACAATTTTTTGCGTCTCTCATATATATAGTCTTCGTTTAAACTCTCCTAAGTTTCATTATGTTCGTTATGTTATTGTTTGGTGTAAAAATTCAGATTTGAGATGACATGCGGACCGACACTACCAAAAAAAAGATCTTTTAGCAACAGTTGTTTAGCGACACAATAAAACTCCTCGCTAAAAGTGACTTTATGAACGGATTTGACTGTCGGTAAAATTGTCGCTAATAAACTTTACCCACTAAATTTTTTGTGAGTAAAGGCTTTAGCGACGGGCTATCTGACGGAAATATCCATCGCTAATTGTGGTTTTCTTATTTATTTATTTTTTTCATTTTTGTCAAATTAAAAAAATTGACAGAAAAATTTTCTCAATAAATTTATTTCTTGGTAAATAAGCGATTAAATCACTTGCATCAAAGGATAAATCACAGATAATTCATAAAATCTTCCAAGCAAATCACTCTTGACACATGACTGGACTCACTAATGGACTAGACTGAGTCTAATTAATTGACAGGACTGGATAACTGGACTAATTGATAGAACAGATTAATTAAGTCTAATATAATAGCAGGTCTATACACAGAACAATAACTTTAATTAAAAATAAGGCCTAATAATCACTTAATTGAAAACGACTAAAAAAGGGGGTGTTTACGGTGGTCTCCATTATTGAAGCCCCTAATCCTTTTAGCTGCCGTATGTATGCATTACGAACCACTGCTTCCTCCTTCGTACACCTATTTGAGGTGTGGCCACAGCACCCGCATACAAAACAACTATGAAAAAGCTTCTCAAACTTGAAGTTTAACCAAATCAGGTGTTGTTCAATTGCAAATTAAAGACCCCAGTGAGGAGTGGTTCATCAACAGGAATGCGCACCACAATTAGAGTTGTCAAACGGGCCGGGCGGCCCGCGGCCCAGCCCGACTCGGCCCGAAAAAAGCCCGGGCTGGCCCGACCCTTGCATGAACAATACAAGCCCGAAATAATTGGGCTTAGGGCCTGGGCTTGGACCAGGCCGAGCATTTCTGGAAAAAAGCCCGGGCCAGGCCCGGCCAGGAAAAGCCCGGGTCTGGCCCGGCCGGAAAAGAGGCCCGGAATTGGCCCGAATTTCCGGCCCGGGCTTGGCCCGGTTCCGGCCCCCCTCAGCACGCCCCACCTGTTTGAAATTTTAGTTTTTCCCCCATTTCCCCCCAACGGATTTATTTCCCATTCATTTTCAAAATTCCACTTTTACCCCCCCAACAGCAATATAACGGCTAGTTTGGGGGGTATTTTAGTCTAACTTAATTTTTCCAACTCCTTTAAAGGTTTTTACACTCTTACCCTCCCCAACAACTATAAACGGATAGTTTTTAGGGGTATTTTGGTCTTTTGTGAAGTTTCTAAAATCTATAAATTCACACCATTTCTCTCTAATTTTTCACACCAATCTTCTTACTCTCTCTTATCTAAACATTCTACATTTCTACAAGCTTTGCTACTATTTTCCTCTCCAATTACTACTCTTGTTAATTACTACTAGTATTTACTAATTACTACTCTTGTTTACTAATTACTACTCTTACTAAATTCTAATTACTAACTACTCTTATTAATTTGTTACTCTCTAATTCTTTTGTTTAGTAATTAGTAATTAGTGAATTTTTATTTATTAATTACTATTACTAAATTCTTTTTAATTACTAACTCTCTCCAAATTTGATCAGAATTACCCTCAGTGATTCATTTGTTACTCTTTCATTCTTTTAATTGTTATTTCTTATTACTAATTACTGCTCTTATACTTGTGTATTTAGTTACTCTTACGAATTTTGATTTTCAATCTAGTAAAAAAGTTTAGCGTGAAATATGGCTGGATTATTGAAGAAACTGAAGCGTGGATCATCATCACGAAAAACATCATCATCATCACAAGCACCACCACCAGCACAAGCGCCAGCGCCACGGCCATCACAAACACCAATCCAAGCACCAACACAACCATTCGTTCCTGGACGAATGAGTACAGGCTGTATGATAGATACCCAAGCCAATTGGGAGTTCAATCAAAACATTCCAGATTTTGAATACACGCCTGATGAAGACCCCCCGCATTATAGTCAAGGACGCAGCTCGGTTGGCGAAGCTACTACTCCGTGGCATAATCTCAACCCTATGCCTGGTCATGATGAAGAAGGGCCGAGCAATGCCTCCGGTAATGAGCCAGAAGTCCAAAAGGGGAAAAAAAGAAAGCCGAGTGTTGGAATCATTTCGATGAAGTTACGGTGGACGGCATCCGAAAAGCTCGATGTAAGTACTGCGCTAAATTATTTTCGTCTGGTAGTGGTAATGGACATCTTAACAGGCATTACCCTCAGTGTGCACCTCGACAAGGCCACGTCGAACCTACCCAAACGCAGTTATCTTTTGACGGTAAGTTATTTGTTTATAATCAGCGAGAGCAAAGAGACGGTCTCGCTGAATTTGTTATTCACGATGAACAAGCCTTTTCTTTTGCCGATAATCCTAAGCACTCTAGATATATGAACACATACGTTCAACCTTTGTACAAAAAGGTTCATAGAAACACAACTAGATCCGATGCACTCCGACAGTACAATGCTGCTAAAGCACGCCTTATCGATTATTTCGATAAATTTGACGGTAAAGTTAGTCTTACTTCTGATATTTGGCAATCTCCATTTACTTTTGTTAGTTATACTTGTGTGACGGCCCATTGGATTGATGCAGATTGGGTTATGCACAAGAGAATCATCGCTTTCGAGCTCTTTCCTTTTCCGCATGATGGAATGAACATTGCTACTCTTATATTAAAAGCATGTACCACATTTAAATTAAAGGATAAGATTATGAGTATTAGTTTTGATAATGCTTCTAACAATACAGCTGCTGTTGATGCTTTACAGGAGAGCCTCAAACCTGTACTTTCTGGTCAATTATTTCATGTTCGTTGTGTTTGTCATATAATTAATTTAATTGTTCAAGATGGTTTAGCTGCTGCAGGAGATATTCTTGTCAAAATGAGGGGTATGACAGCGTATGTTAATAGTTCGAGTCCGAGAACACAACAATTTAAAACGTTGTGTGTTGAATATAATATGCCTCGCAGGAGAGCAGTTACAGATGTGGTCCACAGGTGGAACTCTACATACCATATGCTTTTACACATTCTGGCATACCGAGAAGTCTATACGCATTTTCTACTAACCCAGTTCCCAGCCGGCTTGCCAACTCAAGAGGAATGGCAGATGGCCACATACCTAGCTGAATTTTTGGAGGTATTCTACACGTCTACCAATTTATTGTCTGGTACGTACTATCCCACCTCTCCTCTCGCTGTAATAGAAATTCTCAAGATGGCTACAATGTTAACAAAATGGAGATATATAGGACCCTTTAAGGAAATAGTAAAAGTGATGGATAAAAAGTTTAATAAATATTGGAGTGAACTGCCTGTTATTTTTGCTGTGGCTACTTGTTTAGATCCTAGGTTAAAGTTGCATGGCGTGAACGTCTCGATACAAGAGATATCGAGATTAATGTGCTACACAGTAGAGGAGACAACCGCACTCACAGCAAAAGTGAGCAAGAGGTTTGAGGAACTGTTCAACCTCTATCGTAATTCTGCTGACGTGCGCGGGCGAGCTACATCATCCACTGCTGAGAGGTATTATGCGCCATACCTCAAGGGCTTTGAACATCTAGTAGCAAGACAACTACCAGGTGAAGGTACTTCTAATTCGGCAGGTTCGTCTACTTTTTTCTCTTTTAATGAGATTGGTGTATATGCAAATACTGATCATTATTCTGATTTATCAATGCAAGAACAGGTTAATTTTAATTTGTTAAATTTTTTGAAACAAAATCAAAACATGTATAAAACTTTATCCCAAATTGCACGGGATGTACTGCCAGTGCAAGCCTCCACGGTTGCTTCAGAGTCGGCATTTTCAGCCAGCGGGAGGGTTTTGGATGACAGGAGGAGTCGTCTTAACCCCGAGTCGCTCGAGCTATGTGTATGTTGGAAGGATTATCTTGATGCGAAATACCGCGAGCAAGATAAACCGATTGATGATAGGAAGAGCAGTGACTCGGATATTGAAGTACTTCCGGATGATTAGGTAATTTCTTTTTATTTTCCTTCTCTTAAGTTTTAAGAATAAATTTTTTCACAAAATATACTTTTTTTCCATATATATAATATAAATTTTTAGAAGAAGATATATATTTTTTCGTATATATAAAAAAATAGGTAACTTCGCCTTTTTGTTTACAAGCAGCCGGTCCCCAGCCCGGATAAAAAGAGGAGGGCC
The DNA here is from genome assembly GCA_033070095.1 of Escallonia herrerae. Lineage (NCBI taxonomy): Eukaryota > Viridiplantae > Streptophyta > Magnoliopsida > Escalloniales > Escalloniaceae > Escallonia > Escallonia herrerae. The sequence goes on from JAVXUP010000188.1 coordinate 195,330, forward strand.
TATGAACACATTTATTTTTCTATACTTATTACTTAAGATCGTCTCAGGAATTAACATGTATCAATCCCGGGTTTCCGGCCAATTATCTTGAAGTAAAATATCAAATAGTAGAAACAGTCTCTCTTAAATAGCAATAATTGTTATGTGTTCAGATTTTATTAATAAAGGTCACCAAGAAGAGTAAGAAAAGATTTAACATATAACAAAAAATAAAATGAAAGACAACTAAATATGTCTATACATACATACATACATCTATATGTATATTACTTATAATGAAATAAAAGGATGAAAATTAGATTTGTTAAATTTTAAATATTGGACATGCCTAAAGATGAAATTTAAAATTGAATAACAAGAAAATTAAAAAAAAAGGCCCGGGCCCGGCCCTAGAAATTAGGCCTAGGGCCAGGGGCTGCCTGGACTGGGCCTAAATTTCCCCTCAGCCGGCCCGGATGGCAGCCCCACTGGCCCGGCCCCGGCCCGGTTTCACAGCAAGCCAGATGGGCCCGGGCCGGGCCTGGCCGGCCTAAGCCCAGCCCATTTGACACCACTAACCACAATAGGAAAGTAATCCGTAGTCTAAACCATAAGTGCGGACCAGTCAAGCCTAAACAAGATCCCAATAACATTTCCAATCTGATTAGCCATTCTTATGAAGTAGCAATCACCGGGAATATTGAAGACACAAATTTAAACATCCATGTTCTGATCTTTACAGCCGAGTAAATGACGTGCTCCATCCACGACTACAAGACGAGAAGTTCCTCTTCAACCATCCAAAGCCTATTGTGAAGAACAAGATGTGCTTCATGGGCCAATTCAAAGTGGGATAGAAGACCTTCGGGAGTTTCTCCACTCGAACCTTGCCTAATAATCGCCGGTACCTAAGGATATATCTCTGAAGGCACGATTAGAAAAATCAGTTAGCATCACAAACAGGTCTGAGAAGAACCTTGTGTTTCCCTATTCGAGAATGGTTTACAAAATCCTTGGTGGGTATAGATAGGGTAGGGGTGAGGGTGATGTCGGGAGGTCAGGGTGAGAAGGGATGGCAATTTACTTTGACCTGGTTATATGCCGGGTATGGTATTTAAATGTTAAACCCGCAACAAGTATGAGTTAGGTTTGGTATCTAGTATAACTGCCCCGATATCTGCCACGCCTTTTCTTCTTTGCCGCCCGCTCACCCACCACATCTTATCTCTGCACCGTTGCCAGACGGTCAACTCCTCCATAGATCACTTACTCCACGGATCTCCTCACCGCTTCACCAGTCTATCGTTCATGATGTCGAAACAGAGATATCGTCCAAGGCTGCTAATCGAAGGCGTTTAGTTCCAATAAGCTATAACAGCCTTGAAAACAAATCCCAGCAAAGGCTGCCATTTTCAAAGATCGTGAAACTCTTAAGTTGCAGGTTTTTTGTGTGGTGTATTAGATCTAGGTTTTCTTCAGTTTTTTCTTAGATCGGGTTGGGTATGTTGATGTTCTATGGTGATTGACAATGGTGTGGTGGCCGCCAGTGGCTTTTGGCTCGACGGTTGTGGTTTCATGAAAAAAAAAAGGAGGTTGTTTCAGGGTAGGATCGAATTTTTTATGATCCATCGGAGCGCATATGGTATTCCCTTTGCTTGACTCAATGGCCGGGGGGTCAGGGTGCAGTCGGATTTGTTTATTAGGGTGCCAGGGCGAGTATGGATTTCATAAGATCCACATCCGACCTGCCCCATTGCCGTTTCTAGGGTGAGTTGGTTGTGGTTTTGTTAATGAAATGGGTTCCATGGTAGTGACAGAAGCCAGGGGATAAAAGGTGGTCAATTTTCTGATAAAAGGTGGTCAATTTTCAAGATGTAGAAGGAAGGTAGGAAATTGTTGTTTGTGGTTCGAAAGGGCTTTTACCTCAGTTGAAGAAAGAGGTATGAACTAATAGGCAAGAAGAGACAAAAGCCTACCAAAATTGAACATGATTTCACTAAGGTTAAAGACGGCTAAGGGAAAGGTAGAGTCTAGTCAGCTCCATTTAAGCATTGTTCCCAACCCATTCTGATCGCACCTAAGGCCCACTAGGGTTCCCATTTTGCGTGACACGTTGACACAGTCAATGGTCAACAATGCATTGAACTGATCAAAATGCATAAGCACGTTCTTCGCTTCGTGCGCGACTTTAGTGCCAATTTTTCTATGTCGGTGCAACTCATGGAAGCACACTCTTATACCCAACTCTTTTCTACCCAAAACATCGGCTGACAGTGCACATTTGTGTAAGGGGTTTGGCCTCGGCCTCTCCCTTGGGGTCGGCCTCGGCCTTCCCCAGGGGTTGGCCTCGGCCTTCCCCAGGGGTTGGCCTTGGGCCTTCTCAAAATTTTCACCCCTCTTCATACGCTTCGTGCGTGACTTTGACGCCTTATTTTCTTACTTAGGTGCTATTCACGGTAACGTGCTCGTCGTGCCTCAACTACCCAACTCTTCTTCGTTCACCAAAACATCAACCGAGGGCATGGCCTTGGCCTTGGCCTCCTCCCCCCTCCAGGTTGGCCTCGGCCTCCTTAAGGGATTCAGCCTCGTCCTCCCCAAGGGGGTTGGCCTTGGCCTTCCCTTTGAGGTTTGGCCTCGGCCTTCCCCAAGAGTTAGCTTTTGGCCTCCCTTTTACTATCATTTTCTTCATGGGGTCTTGTGTCTCCACGATGACCACCATCACTCGCGTGCCGACCCTGCAATGTCCATCACCCACGGCTGCTCGCCAGCTCTGTGATGCCCGTCGCCCTTGGTCGTGTGCCACCTCTGGGGGACCCTTCACCAGCGGCCGCGTACCCCCACTTCCAACTTCTTCTTAACTAGAGATCGCATTCATCGTTTTGGTACAACATGGGCACTTAACTCACGCTTCGCCTCTGGGACACCCGACACGCCCCTGTGCGCCGTCTCCGATCCCATGCACCACTTCCATGACATGTGCCCCCAGAACCAGATATAATCTTGTGACAGTCATCGCCGCGTCCATGCGCCATTTCCATGACACGTGCCCCCGGCACCAGGTATTATCTTGCGACGGTCATTGCCTCGCCCATGTGCCACTTCCATGACACATGCCCTGCACCACGTATTGTCTTGTGATGGTCGTCGCCGCACCCATGCGCCACTTCCATAACACATGCCCCTGGCACCAGGTATTGTCTTACTACAGAGGTCGTCGCGCCCATGCACCACAATCATTGGCTCATACTGTTGGCATCGCTCCCATGTGCCACAGTCATTGTCTCATGCCATTGGCATCATGCCGATACGCCACAATTGATGTTTCATGCCGTTGGCATCGCGTTCATGCTCCACACTCACTATCATGTGCCGTTGGCACCGTGCTCGTGCACCACAATCATGTCATGTGCCTCCGGGCACCATATTCATTCACCACACCATGCGTCCCCGCCATGGACGTGGAACATGCTTCGACCCATTCTTTGGAATGTGCAGCATTCCGAGGGGCTCCGCTTGTAGTCCTCCAACACGAGAACCCTTCGCAGTGGGATAGGCTCGCTACCACAGAAACTATCGCCACCTCCATTCTGGGGGCTCCGCTCGTAGTGCTCCGGCACGAGGACCTTTTGCAAGGGGATAGACTCGCTACCACAAAAGCTATCGCCGCCTGGGGTGACTGCCATGACACTAGGCGTGCCTGAGCTGCGGCCACATCCACTCACGTTACAAGTGATCATCGGTGCCCCCAAGACGATGACCCCGGGTCACTTCGAGATGAGAGCAAGTCTTTGGAGGGCGTCACGCCTAGGCTGCTGGCAGTTGGCCACAGGGACATACCCTCACCGCTTTAGGTTCTCTCTATGTCTCTTAACGCACCTTTGTAGGATTCAGTAAGGGCTTGGACCAGTGGCTGGGGCAATGGCTTACTCTGATCATGCCGACACTGTGTGGTCAGTATTTAGAGGCAGGTAGAGCAACAATGTGTGGGGCAGGCAGCGCGAATTTGGGAACCAATAGTCAAACAGAGAACCAGTATTTTTGGACCCCCTGGTGATGTGTCACTCCCGAGGGAAGACATGTGGCATTTGATGACATAGGCATACATTTGCCTATAAATAGTGGACTTTGGACTTTATTTGGGGCACTTTTGCTCATTCTCACAAAATCACTTTCTCACTCTAGAACTCAAGAGCTCTTAGATTTTAGAGAGAGAAGCACAATTGGACATAATCTTGGACATAACATTGGACCGTAACGTTGGACCCTGACTTGGACCTTGACTTGGACTGTCGAATGCAAGCTATGTTCGTCTCAGCCTTGTCTCCACAGCATTGCCACTCCTCACGGCCTGTCTGGGAAGCATTGCTCTCTGCGCTTACTCAACCCTCACTTTTTCTCACTTTGTACATCTGGAAGCTGACTTAGATTGTGTCCTTTGGGGCACCTCCACGTAGCTACGAACACACTTTCCTTGGCATCATTTTGGCGACTCTGCTGGGGAGGTGAGCATCATATTGCAGTCTGCAAGTTTTCCACTCTCAGGCATCATGCATGTACAACAGAGAGCTACTAGGACAACCAGCCAAGGCCTCAATCTCACTGTGTAAGAAGAAGACCATCTCGGCGACCAGGAAGAAACCAGTGTCGTTACGACTCCAAGACCAGCCACCAACCATTGCACCCACTGTACAAGTGGTTGTCAGTGCAGCCATCCAGCAACCTACTCTAACCATAACCAACCTAAAAGACTCTTAGACCACTCTTATGGCCACCATCATGGAAATGCAAAGATCCATACAAACGTTAGCCTCACAGCAAGTCATTTCATCGATCCAGCCTTCGGGACCTGGGCCAGCTCTTGCCCCTACCCAGGCCCCAGCCACCCACACCCCCGCACAGCTACCGCTACTAGCCCCTGTTATATATCAACCCTCCCTGCTCTCATTCATCAAGTTGCCCCATCCGGGGGCTCGGGGGCTTACGGTGCCCAGCTAGCCACCATTCCCTGGCTGGCCACGAAGAACCATCGCCCCACTATGTCATCAAGTTAGAATTGGAAGCACTCATCCACCGCCTGTTGAAGAACTCTGAACCTGACTCCTCATCCCGGCTGACAGGCCATGCACCATACGCCAAGCACATAGCCATCGCACCATACCCACTCAAGTATAAGCAACCAACCTTTGTGCTCTTCAACAGACGTGAAGGCAATGCCCGTGAGCACTTAACCATATTTGCAGGCTTGTTGGAGCAATATGGTCTGGGGGACAGTTTGAAGCTGAGGGAATTTCACAAGTCCCTCACAGGCCTCGCCTACACTTGGTGCCACCTGATTTCTACGGGGACTATCTATTCATGGAGTGACATGGTAAAGCTATTCTTGGACAAGTTCCACTATGAAGCTAAAAGAGTCACTATAATGGATATCGCCAGCATGCGCCAAAATCTCAGGGAGGACTTGAACAAATATTTGCACCGCTTCTATCTTAAGTGCCTCAAATGTATGAACTTCAGCAAGGATGAGACATTGGTTCCAATATGCATAAAAAATATGAGTGAAGTGTATATGGTGCATATTGAGAACTTGCAATTGAGGTCATAGGGTCACCTCAAAGTGACGGCCTGTCGCACTTACGACTCGGTCAATCTCGTTAAGCCATGGAAGCCTCGCTCGCAGATTGCACTTCTTGCCATGACAGACACATTTTGGGACTCGAAACAACAACAATAACCACCACCACCACAACAACCACAGCGGTTACAAGCGTCAGTTCCAAGAAGGGACTGATGCCCTGATAAGAGAACGCAACGAGAGCCTGTCCCGAGTACCCATGTGACCTAAATAGAGTGAAGGAGCTTTTGGCAGATTGGGTAGCACATGATAGCAACTTCTAACTGCCACTGATAAGGACAAATGTGGCGAAAACAAATAAAGCTAGGCCCAACTACTGCCCCTACCAGCGAGCTGTCGGACATCACCTTAAGGATTGTAACAGGTTAAGAGACACTTTTGCAAGGAAGGTCGCTTCGGGTGGCCTCAAGTTACGAAAGAACAACGATGTGCGTGACACCCTTACCCACTGCATGGAAACAATAATAGGGAGCATTAGAGTTGTCAAACGGGCCGGGCGGCCCGCGGCCCGGCCCGACCCAGCCTGAAAAAAGCCCGGGCCGGCCCGTTCATGAACAGGGCTGGCCCGGAGGAATTGGGCTTAGGGCCTGGGCTTGGACCAGGCCGAAAAAATCTGGGGAAAAGCTCGGGCCAGGCCCGGCCCGGTTCTGGCCCGGTTCCGGCCCCACCTGTTTGAATTTTTTGTTTTTCCCCCCTTTCTCTCCCCCTTTTCCTCCAACGGATATATTCTCCCAAAATTCCACTTTTACCCCCCCCCAACAGCAATATAACGGCTAGTTATGTGTTCAGATTTTATTAATAAAGATCACCAAGAAGAGTAAGAAAAGATTTAACATATAGCAAAAAATAAAATGAGAGACAAATAAATATATCTATACATAAATATATATATGAATATTACATATAATGAAATAAAATGATAAAAATTAGATTTGTCAAAATTTGAAAATTGGACATGCCTAAAGATGAAATTTAAAATTGAATAACAAGAAAATTAAAAAAAATTAAAAAAAAAGGGCCCGGGCCGGCCCAAGCCCGGCCTTAGAAATTGGGCCTAGGGCCAGGGCCTGGACCGGGCCTAGAATTTCCTCTCAGCCGGCCCGGCCCGGCCCGGATTGCAGCCTCATTGACCCGGCCCCGGCCTGGTTTCTCTTCAAGCCCGATGGACCCGGGCCGGGCTGCCCAAGCCCGGCCCGTTTGACATCTCTAGGGAGCATCAGGTTCTCATGGCTATCACCGACCATGTCAAGCCTATCATCACCGAAGCCTTGATGGAGTCCATCCCCACAGTTACGCCTCATGCACCTTCAGCTAGTCAGCCAACGTCCTCCTTCGGGCAAATAACGAAGATCAAAGGTTTCTTTGATGAAATGGGGTTTTCACCCGCTGCCAGGACCTATTTCTCCAAGTTCCTGATCGAGGTCACCACGGGCCTCGGTACCAAATGCTTTACTGCCCAGGCCGTACTCCGACACATCCCTTCCACAGCCTTGGTTTTCTCAAAAGAAGACTCCCTACTGGTTAAACATCACAACCGGCCATTGTTTTTGGAATGTACCATTAATGGCACGGGCTTTTTTTGTGCCTTGGTAGATTGTGGTGCCTCAGTCAACATCATACCCCTCATCACTCTACAAAGGCTGGCATCCCCGTGAGAAAAATCATACACGACCCGATCAAGATCACCGGCTTCGGGCAGGGTCCCCAGTCAACTCTCGGCCATATCACTGTCAACCTCATGGTCGGGATTGTACTTCGTGACACTACATTTTATGTGATAGACAATGAGCCCGCATTTTATCTCTTGCTTGGCTGACCATGGATCCATATCAATCGAGCTATTCCGTCAATGTACCATAAGTGTGTGAAACTGATGGCCGATCTTGCAGGACACGAGGTAGCAGTGACAATCCCAGCTACCAAGGCTTCCTTTGAAAGTGTTGAATCATACTTCACTGAGGCCTCCTTCTTTACCGAACTTGCTGAGGATGGTGAGAATGTCACCCACATCCACTCGACTAGACTGCCAAACTGGGACGAGCTGTGTGGAAACAAACCCCCCAGTCTACAGCCAAGAAGAATAGTAAGAACAATGGGTTGACCTCAATGACACCGCCTGCTATGAAGGCCAACTCCCCACCTTCATCCTCCAAGTCCAAGAAGCAAAAGGCTGAACCGACCTTTCAACGCATCATCAAAGAGGACAAAGTCATCTATTAATTGTGACGGTGCATGGGAGCTTCAGGTGGTCCATCATCTAACCCCATTAACCCTGACCCACCCAAGAAGACTGAATGGTGTTGCGCGGCTGACCATTGCCCGCCCGACCCTAAGCTCACCCCAGGAGCTGCCCCACTTTGTTATGAAGATGGCCCCTTGACCACAGGCTGAAGACCTTGAATAAATTAATCTGGCTGACCCTGGGAGGAACCCTGACTTACATACATTGGCACAAAACTCGTCCCGAGTTGAAGAGAAGAATGGTTACCCTCATTTACAAATATCACGATCTACTGGCATGGAGTTACAATGAGATGCCTGGGTTGGACCCTGCACTAGTGACGCACCACCTCAACATTGATATCGGGTCCATCCTTGTCAGATAGCATCTACTAACCTTCCGCCCCGAGCTCGAGTTAAAAATCAAGCAAGAGATAGAACGCTGCAGGCTGGCTTCATTGAGCCCATCACTCATACCATATGGCTGGCTAATGTCATCCCTATACAGAAGAAGAATGGCCAAATTTGCATTTGTGTTGACTTTCGGGACTTGAACAAAGCATGCCCTAAAGACGAGTTTCCATTGCCCAACATTGACATGCTTACAGAGGCTGCCGACGGACATGAAACCTTGTCTTTCATGGATGGTTTTTCTGGGTATAACCAAATTCGGATGAATTCTGATGATTGCGCCAAGATAGCCTTCTGCACCCCCATGGGTAACTTCTGTTGGAAAATCATGCCTTTCGACCTTAAGAATATGGGTGCTACATATCAAAGGGCGATGACAGCCATCTTCCACGACATGATACACCGTACAATGGAAGTCTATGTCGACGATCTCATTATCAAGTCCAAAAAAGGAAAGTGATCACCTCATTGACCTTCGAGCAATCTTTGATCGTTGTTGCCAGTAGAATATGCGGATGAACCCGCTAAAATGTGCCTTTAAAGTCTCCTCCGGCAAATTCCTCAGCTTCCTAGTCAGTCAACGGCACATCGACATTGACCCGTCCAAGGCCACCTCCATCCAAGAAATGTATCCTCCAAAAAACACCAAACAGTTGAAGAGCTTCCTCGGTAATGCTTCTTACCTTTGCAGATTCATTCCTGCACTGGCCCATCTTATCATACCATTCCAGCACTTGACGCATAAGAGCGCACCATGAAGTTGGGGTGCGCCCTAACAGCAAGCCTTTGAACAGATCAAGTCGGTCCTTATGTCGCTACAAACCATGGTAGTGCCACAACGAGTTATACCACTCTTACTATACTTGACCTCCATGCCCAAGTCTATAGGGGCTTTGCTTGCCCAAGAGGTGGATGGGGCGAAGCATCCTATTTATTACCTCAGCCAAACCATCAGAGGACCTGAAGCCAATTACTCTGACATCGAGAAACACTGCCTAGCCTTGGTTTACGCCTCACAAAAATTCAAACATCATTTTTTGGCGCACCGGATCACACTTGTCACCAAGGCCGATCCGCTTCACTACATGCTCACCCGCCCTACCCTGTCTTGCCAACTTACCCACTGGATGTTGCTCTTAGCCGAGTTCAGCCTATCTCTTAAGAAACCCACAGCTCTACGGAGTCCAGCAGTTGCAGACTTCTTAGCCTTCTTCCCACGCCAACACTACGAACTGACCTCGGGTCAACTGCCTAGGGAGGAGACAGCCCTGATCAATGACATTAATGAATTGTGGAAGCTTGAGTTTGACGGCTCAGCCACCAGCAAAGGTCCTAATAGAGCACCCCTCTGGTAAAGGGGTGCCGACATCGTTCTTTGGAACCCTTATGGTGTTACCAATTCCTGTCCTTCAAGCTTGCATTCCTAGTGTCTAACAACAAAACTGAGTATGAGGCGCTCGTCATTGGCCTCATGCTCGCCATCAGTACGGGGGCTAAGTCCTTATATGTGAAGGGAGACTTGAACTTGATTATGAAACAGGCTGATGAAGAGTTCGGTCAAGGAACCAGCCTTGGCACCTTATCATGCCTTGGTGCAACACTTGGAAGGAAGACTGGGCCATGTCCAGTATAAACATCATAAGAGGTACTACAATAGACATGTAGAGAGTTTGGCCATGATCGCATCAAAGATAGAGGTTAATGGAGAACCACACCACCACAAACGATTGGAGCCAGCCAATTGTTGACCAACTCTCAAGGCATCATCTCTTGCTTACGCCTCTACCCTCACGGACTTTTTGATGTTAGGAGATGTCTTATACAGAGGATATGCCAGAGGCATTCTAGCCAGGTGTTTGGCGAATAAAAAAGCAAAGCATAAACTTTAACTCGGCCATCAGAAGTTTTGCAGCCTCAACTGTCCCCCACTGTACCATCGCATTCAATGCATGGGCCTCTTTTCACCATCCATGGCCAAGGATGCTCCAGATATACAACTGGATTGTCCCGAATGCCTATATGCCCCAGACTATGCTGAAGCTCTTGTGATCAACGTCGAGAGTGACTGACGCTAGTTTTCATCCAATACTTATCTCATGGGATTCAACTTCATGACCATAGCTCGGCCCGATCTATCAAATGAAAACCGGTCAGGTACTTTATGATGGAAGGCGAGTTGTTTAGCAAAGGTTTTTTTGGGCGTACCCTTTAATGCTTGTAAGGTGCCCAGGCAGTACAAGTGATAAATGAAGTGCACAATGCTAACTATGGGGAGCATCAAGGATCTCAAAAGCTATATGCAGAATTGCTAAGATTGGGGTACTACTGGTCGACTATGGAATCTGACTCCATCTCTCATGTGTGACACTATAAACCTTACCAGAGTCATGCCGACAGGATGCACATGCCAACATCTGACCTTCGTATGATCCCATCCCTTTGGCCATTCTACTCTTGGGCTCTTGGGCTCTCGACCTCATCGACCCCATACACTCATCATCCAGAGGTCACATATGGATCATGGTCATAACTGAACGCTTTACAAAGTGGGTTGAAGCCATACCTCTACGAAGGGCCACGGGAAGTGCCATTTCTAACTTCTTGCATGACCACAACATCTGTCACTTCGGCATCCCCCAGTATATCATGTCCAACAACGGCAGGCCGTTCATCAACAGGGAGGTTCGAGCTCTTATGGAAGGGTACATATTAACCATGCCACACTAACACTTTACTATCCACAGGGCAATGGCCAAGCTGAAGCATCCAACAAAACTCAGCTCCGCATTCTGTCACAGATAGTTCATGCGGTTTATGGTCCGAGAAGCTAAGTCTGGCATTTTGGGCTTACAGAACTTCCAAGCACACAGCGACGAAGGCCACGCCTTTCTAACTCATCTACGGGGATGAGTGCGTGTTACTAGCTGAGATCGAGGTTGCCTCGGCCAGACTCTCCCTACGCAACAGTCTCGAGGAGGAAAAAACCAGAATGGCAGCCCTTGAGGGCCTTGATGAAAGAAGAGCCAATGTCCTACACCGAATGAAAAATTATCATGAACAGCTCAAGAAAGCCTACAGGAAGATAGTCAAGCCACGATCATTTGTTAAAGGCGACCTTGTCCTCCAAGCTGTCAAGCATGTATGTGCTAACATGTCAACCCCCAAGTTCACACCAAATTGGGAAGGCCCATTACAAGTGCATGCAGCCAGAGACAACAACTCCTACCTCCTGCTTAGCCCTGACGATGGACAGATCACGGCCCCTATCAACGGTCGCTACCTGAAGACGTATTATGCATAGTCAGCTGTGGATTGTTCCCCCCCCCAGCCCTACCCGCCCAAAGCTTAGAACATTTGAACACATAGCATTTTTGTATATGCACACATGTCCATAGACTTGTAACTTTTGCTAATTATTACAAGTTCTCCCTTTATTCATGTAACGGCATTTTGGCCCAAATACTATCAATGCAAAATCATTCATTCGCCTTAACTATTGTGTGCAATGTAATTGTTGTATTTTTGCACCTATTTACTAAGTAACCTACTATGGGCAGGGAGGGGGAACACCAACGGGAAGCCACACATACAAGTCATACAAGTACAACAAAAAGATAAGCATCACACAATAATAAGTACAAGTGCAAGGGAACCATACGACCGCAATATCCATATCAACAAAACTAAGTTAAAAAAAGGTTCACAGGCCACTACAAACCCAATGTCTACTAGAAAAGGCAAAATACAAGATATCTAAAGTAAGGGAGCAAATAATGCTCCAACAGGATCGAAAGTATAGGCCTCCAATGTCTGTCACTGCGACTGAAGATCAGACCACTACTATCCCAATCAGCACGCCGGCTCTCTATCCCTGCCCGTCGATCCTCCGCCTCGGTCAGTCGTCTCTCTGCATTTGTGAGCTAGATCTGTATTCCTGCCACCTTTGCCTCTGCCTCCATCCTTTGTCCAGTGACCTCTATCGTCTCTGCATCAAGCACCCGCCTCTGACTCTGCAAAGCCACCTCCTGAGCCTCTATAAGGGTCAACCCCGCCACTACCTCGGCACTTTGACCCCTTGATCTGATATAGTCTGCCAACCAGTCCAACTGAAAGCCAAGAGATAGAAAGGGTGTGAGATCAGAAATAAACTGTGTTATAACCTCTGAAGTCCAGCCCGATGTCGGCACCTTACCAAAAGTCAACAGCCAATCCACAAATGCAGTGTACGCCGCCTTCGAGAATACTGTGCCCCACACACTAAAAGAGCCAGCAAATATCTGTGGATATCTCGCCCTGATCATCTCCAGTTGATGCACTATTGCATTAGACAATCTAACACCCTCTGATGGTGTCCACTTACCCGACTAAGGACCCGTCGCTGGCATCACCGACCCCTGTAGCTCTACCGCCCACTGAACGTGCATCAATGTAGCAAAATGCATCACCAAAAGAGCATAATTGACATCTACTGCTGACCCTAATAATGTATCCAGAAGAGGCTCTGCAATGGATGGAACAGGTACCTCCCGCTGCGGTGACAAATGTGTAACCACTGTAGGCACAGCTACCAACCCGTCATGAGCCCCTATCAGAGCATCTCGCTTTCTACCAGTCCACTAGTCATCCTCCTCAAACATTTGAGAGTCGCCCACCTGGCCACCAAAAAATGCCTCGATTTGTTTCTACTGGGATAAGCGACGGACTCGGACGACTGTTCTGCTCCACAATATATCCTGTTGCCTGCTCTGCTGCCTCGGCCTCTTCGACAGCCTCACTATCCATAGCCTCAACCACGCATCCATCCCCTCAACCTCATCGGTCGCCTCAGCATGCTTATCCTTGACCTCATTAGCTACCTCAGCATCCATCCCCTCGACCTCGTCAGTGGCCGCCTCAGTTTCCTCTGCCGCATCGTCCGACTCTCCATCAACATCATTATCAGCGTCATCAAACACCTGCCAAAAAAAGAAGGAATCCTAGAACACAACTAAACAATAATCGGCAAGTGTACAAAGAAAGAAGAGCATTCTGAACCTCAAAGTCAGACTCCTCTAATACCTCACGAGGCCTCTTCGGCCTGAGTCCACCAGTTGCTGAAGAACCAGCGCCTGTCAACTGTGCTCTCGCCATCATCCCAACCCTCAATGTCAAAAGGGGACCCTTGCGGCACCTGGCACCCTCGGTACATAGGCTACTGGCTCATCTGCGACGGAACCACCCAGCGGCCCAGCGTTATCCCCTGCATCTTTCTCTGTACCAACACGTGAGGCACTAGTAAGCAATGTAGACATGCCAGACTACTTCCGCACCTGCACGGATATCAACCCCAATTCTCTGTCATCAGAATAAACATCCACCCTCAGCCTCTTGGACGGTGCCTGGGATAGCCACTCTGCCCATCCAGCCCTCACCCGATCCCACCATCTCACATACCCCACTGTCACTACCCTAGTCAAGAATGTGCCATGTCTCCTCCAATCCTCTGTCAGAGATGGCCACGCCCGTGCCTCCTCAAGCATAGTATATCAGAAGGTCGTCTTAACATCCCGGGGACTAGCATAGCCACATGGGGTTTCCAAGTCATAACCAAAGGCCAAGGTTAAACTGTCAGGAAACCTCGCCATGCAACACCTCATCATCGTCGGCTTTCTGCCATCATCAGTCAACACAGGGAGCCACCCCGAGAAGTAGGTAAATAATAGGGACACATGCATATCTGATAGCTCACCCCTCCTATCCAGCCGTAACCTAATGTAATGTATATGTATCCAAGGAGGAGTCCCCTACGGAGAATGCATATCGATATACAAGAGGGTAATGCAGTCTTCTCGCATGTCAAACATCGTTGCCAACTCGCACACGGGCTTCCTCCCTCCTACCCAAGCATAGACACGGCCGCCAGCATACCAGATCGGTACCTCATGAGTCTTATCCGGGTGCATTACTGTACCCTTCCTCAGCGACGGATGTGCCAAGGGATACCCCGGGGGCCGATACTCAATATAACACTCAAGAAGATATCTCTGCAAGAACATCCAGTCCATATAGGTCGACACCTGATATCGCCCGTAGACCTCTGCACCTCATTCAAAAAGTGGTCCAGACGTGAATAAAGTGTACCCAAATATATGGGAGCCAGACTAATGCGACCGCCTTTCGCTATCCTGACAACAAGCGGGAACACCTTAGGGGAAACATCATCCTCAAGTGCCCCCTCAAATATAAACCTACAAGTATAGATAATACAATACCCATTACGACCACCCCACCCTGTCAAGAACATAAAGTCAATGCATGGCAGTATAACTACACTAACTTCTTGAAGCACGAAAATTTCCCGAGTACAAGATTCGACATACTACACATACAGGACAACAAGGTGCATACAAGCAACATAGAAATGAAGACAACAAGAATACATACTGGGACAAGAACATGGCGAGAAAGGCCACTAACTCATATCTATAGTCCCTATAGAAAGGACCCATGTGGAAATCGGCTTCTGTCATCAACTTCTACCCCGGTCGAAAGATCGCCATGCCAAAGAAGTGTTTGATCCACCCACTATACGTGCCCTTCCGTTGCTCTTCATCTCAGCCAGAAAACCCTGTATCGCCTTGACAACCAACCGCTTCGGTGCTGTCAACCGTAACGCACAGGCATCCTTCATCCCGTGCATAAGTAACCCGATCAGCATCACCGCATCTAAGAGTGTTGGGCCTATCTCCCCAAGCTCAAGCCACTCATATCCCTCACCGGATCAACCCCCTTGAAAGTCACCTCCAAAGCTGACACAAGCCCCAGCTTCTTCAACCTCTCCACCCACACCTAGTGCTCCAACATGTGAGTGCATAAAAAATTCCACCCCACGGAATCGTATTGTGTCCCTTGAACATTACAACTGACCACAGTATGTCCTGTTGCTCAGCCAATAAACTTGGCATGTACCTCGGTGACATCATAGGGCCAACCTCCCCGCTTAACGCACGAACATATGGTGATGGACTTATTGGGCTATCACCCATTGGCAAAGTATCTCAAGGCACTAGAAACACCCTATCGGCCACTCGACGACCCAACTCTCTCCATAGCCCCTTCGATGGCCAGTTGGGCACTGCTCCCCTTGTAATTAACAACACATTGCTCCTACTTGGTCGCTGGCGCGGCCTCTTTGCCTTGAGGTGCTGGCATGGGCACAACTCCCTTCGATAACTGTGATCGACCACTCGTTCCACCCCGAGGTCTAGCACTCTGCTTCCTCCTCCTCTTTTTTTAAGGCTCCATAGACTTCGTCTCCTGCACCCGACGAAGCAACACTGCATGCCCCTCGACCAAACTCTACATCGGCTCTAAGGGTGGCCTCGGCCTTGGCCTTAGTGCCTGTTGCGGCCTCGGCCTTGGCTACGGTGCCCACGGGTGCCTCGGTCTCGCCCCTCCTTCCCCTTTTCTCCTTTCTCCTTTCTCCCTTCTTCCTTTCCCCTCTCTCCCCTTCCTCATTCCCCTCTCTCCTCCTTTTTTTTCCTTTTTCCCTTCCCTTCCCCTCCTTCCCCCACCAACTCCCCCCCTCACCGCCTCGGCCTTGGTCTCTATGACCTTGGTCAGCCTGGGCCTCGCAGCCTTGGTCGGCCTCCGCTTGATGCCACTAACCCCATCCCTTCTTCTTCCTTGTTGCATTCTTTTGGCTTCTTGTGAGGTCCTCATTCTCACCATGTGAGTCTTCAAGTTTCTTCTTCTCCTTTGTTTTCCTTCTTTTCTCTCCTTCGTTTTTCTCTACTCTTTCTCTTTTTCCCCAACTCTCTCTCTCTCTCTCTCTTTCTCAAACAAAGTCTTAAAAGGTGAAAGACTTCCCACCTACCACCATTTATTTAAATTTCAAAACTCCCCCCCCCCCCCAAAAAAAACTCTCAACTCTTTTTTTCAAAAAGCGCTAACCCATTTTGCGCTAACTTTATTTTTTTGCGCTATCTTTATCGGGAACAATATCCCACACTTTTGTGTCATTAATGTTGCCGCTAATAAAAAATTTGCACAATTCCATTTTTCTATACAAATTTATTTTTGGGCTAAATTCCTTTTTTGCGCTACCGCTATCAGAAACGCACGTCCCACTTTTTGTCGTTTCCCTTTTATTTTTCGCTATCGTCGTTACCTCTTTTTATGCTACCATTTTTTTCTCGATCAAAAAAAAAATCTGCTTTCAAATTTCTCACTACTAGGGCATCCACTAACCCATTTTTTACCACAGCGTGTTATTTTCATGCGATGACGGTTATGTGTGCGGCGCCCTCTCGGGCTGTCCCTCCGCGCACACCACACGTAGGGGGCTTATGTTCTCAACACATTCTGATCGCACCCAAGTGCCCACTAGGGGTCCCATTTTGCTTGACACGTCGACACGGTCAACGGTCAATTTTCCAACGCACTGAACCAGTCAAAATGTGCATACGCTTTCTTTGATTCTGCTAGCACGTTCTTCGCTCTGTGCCAGACTTTAGCGCCAATTTTTCAATATCGGCATGACTCACAAAAGCACGCTCATCACACCGTGACCACCCAACTCTTTTTTACTCAAAACATCGGCCGACGGTGTACGTTGGGGAAAGGGGTCGGCCTCGGCCTCCCCCCCCCCCAAGGGTTGGCCTCAGCCTCCTTCATGGGGTTGGCCTTGGCCTTTCCCCCAAGCCTTCCCCAGGGGTTGGCCTTGGGCTTTCCCAAAATTTTCATTCCTCTTCATGCGTGACTTTGGCACCTTATTTTCTTACTTAGGTGCGACTCACGATAACACGCCCGTTGCACCTTGACTACTTGACTCCTCTTCGTTTACCAAAACATCAATCGAGGGCATGCCTCAATGCTGCCCAAGGAGGAATGGCCTTGGCCTACCTTTAAGGATTGGCCTTGGCCTCCCTGTCAACCTCGGCCTCCCCAAGGGGGTCAGCCTCTACCTTTCCCCTGAGGTTTGGCCTCAGGCTTCCCCAAAGGTTAGCTTTTGGCCTCCTCTTTTAGTATCATTATCTTCATGGGGTCTTGCGTCTTCGCGATGCCCACCATCACTCATGCACTGTCTTTGCAACGTCCGTGACCCGCAATCGCGCACCACCTCTGCGATGCCCGTCACCCGTGTTCAAGCGCGCCACCCCTGAGGGACCCTTTGGCGGGGACTGCGTACCCCCTCTCCAACTTCATCATTACTAGAGATCGCATTCGTCATTCTCGTACACCATGCATACTCAGCTCATGCTCTGCATCCAAGACACCTGACACTCACCCATGCACCATCTTCGCAACAGTCGTCACCTTGCCCATGCGCCACTTCCATGACACGTGCCCCCGGCACCAGGTATAATCTTGTGATGGTCGTCACCATGCCCATGTGCTACTTCCATGACACTTGCCTCCGTCACCATGTATTATCTTGCAACGGTCATCACCACGCCCATGCGCCACTTCCATGACATGTGCCCCCGATACCAAGTATTGTCTTGTGACGGTCGTCGTCACACCCATGCGCTACTTCCATGACACGTGCCTCTGGCACTATGTATTGTCTTGCGATAGTCATCAACGCACTCATGCGCCACTTCCATGACACATGCCCCTAGCACCATGTATTGTCTAGCGATAGGGGTTGCCTCGCCCATGCGGTATAATCATTGTCTCATGCCATTGGCATCGTGCCCATGCGCCACACTTATTGTCTCATGCCATTTGCATCACGGCCATGTGCCACAATCAATGTTTCATGTTGTCGGCATTGCCCCCTCACCACACTCATTCACCACACCATGCACCCCGCCATGGACATGGAACATGCTTTAACCCACTCTCCAGAGTGTGCAGTATTTCGAGGGGCTCTGCTCGTAGTGCTCTGGTATAAGGACCCTTCTCAGTGGGATAGGCTTGTTACCGCAGAAGCTATAGCTGCCTTCATTCCAAGGGGCTCTACTCGTAGTGCTCTGACACGAGGACCCTTCGTAGTGGGATAGGCTCGCTACCATAAAAGCTATGGCCGTCGAGGTGACTTGCTTGACACTAGGCATATCTGAGCTGCGACCACGTCCACTCACGTTTTCGGTGATCATTGGTGCCCCCAGGACAATGACCCCTTGGGTCACTCCGAGATGGGAGTAGGTCTTTGGAAGGCATCATGCCTAGTCCGCCTAGCAGTTGGTCACAGGGACCTTCCCTCGCTACTGTCAAGTTATCTCCGATCTCTTGACACACCTTTGTGGGATTCAGTAAGGGCTTGAACCGGTGACTGGGGCAACGGGCTTACTCTGATAATGTCGATGATGTGTTGTCAGTCTTCTCAGACAGGTAGAGCGATGATGTACAGGGCAGGCAGAGCAAATTTGGGAACTGGCAGTCCAATAGAGAACCGATACTTTTGGACCCTTGGTGACGTGTCACTCTGAGGGG
Source organism: Escallonia herrerae (assembly GCA_033070095.1). Lineage (NCBI taxonomy): Eukaryota > Viridiplantae > Streptophyta > Magnoliopsida > Escalloniales > Escalloniaceae > Escallonia > Escallonia herrerae. Next base: position 213,991 of record JAVXUP010000188.1, read on the forward strand.
ACGACATGTGGCATTTTGATGACAGGCATACCTTTGCCTATAAATAGTGGACTTTGGACTTCATTTGGGGGAGTTTTGCTCATTCTCACAAAATCACTTTCTCACTCTAGAACTCAAGAGCTCTTGGATTCTAGAAAGATAAGCACAATTGGACATAATTTTAGACATAACATTGGATCGTAGCATTGGACCATGACTCAGACCTTGACTTGGAGTGTCAACTGCATGCCATGTTCATCTCAGCCTTGTCTCCATAACACTGTCACTTCTCACGGCATGTCTGGGAAGTCTTGCTATCTGCCCTTACTCCACCTTCTCTGTCTTTCACTTTGTACATTTGGAAGCTTACTCGGACTGTATCCTTTATGGCACCTCTACGTAGGTACGAACCCACTTTCCTTAGCATCAAGCATTAAAATCCATGAAATATTTAATAAGTGTATAAGGAGTTTTCATTTGCACAGATAAATATAAGTGGTGTGGTCTGGCATAGACACCGAGTGAAGTTAATGAATGTGAAGTGAGAGTTATGATGAGGATGCTCTGTGACAGCGGAGGCCCAGAGAACTAAGAGTTGTTGAGGAAGATGAAGTTTGACAAAGGAAACTGGTTAAAGCTCGTAAACCTGAGAGGAGCGAAAAAAAGTGTCATAGACTTCTCACGCATTATTGCTCTGAACTTCAACTCAAGTTTTAATGCGTAATATTCTTAAGTGTAGACACCCAATTTTTGTAAGCATTCTTAAACAATTAAATAATTGACTTTATTATTAATTAGAATGCATTATTGAGTATGGACTTAGTGATTTGAGTTATTTAATTAATTATATCCAGTTTATTTAATTAATTCAGTCCCGTCCAGTTTAATTGTCCAAGTCCGAAATTGCATGTCTAGTCCAGTTGCATCAATCAGGTCCATTTAGGTTAAATCCAATCCAATGTATAGATTATTCTAATTGATGTAGTTTGTCTAGATGACTTGGAAAAATAATCCATGAATTATCCTTGATATAAAGATTTAATCACTTCATTTTTTTTGGTTAGAAAATGACTTATCCGAATCTGGTACATACCATTTGTGATTTTAGATATAATTACTAAAAATAGCAGCAGTTAATGTCTCAAATTTAGAAAAATTATTTTTAATTAATGGGGTGAACCGGCAGGTTTTCGACCAACCGGCCGGTTAGTTGACTTTTGTCAATTTGTAATTTTATCATTTATTCTGACTTATCTCTAGTTATGCAGATTGTCATTAGCAATCTTATCAGATTTTGTGACACTGAGCTCTATAAAAAGGGGTCTAAGCCTTCATTTTAAGGGGGGAGGGGTCAATTTCAACCAGTCTAGGAGCTGATTATCTTTAGAGCCTGTATGTCATTTCTTCGTGAAATGTCATGCTATCTCTCTGTCAAGAAGTCTAGCCACTCAAACTACTCACAAAAAATATTATGTTCTTTAAATCGTGGATTCTACGGAGAATATTCCCGAGTCATCCTGGTAAGCTACATCGCGAGGTAATAGCTTTCTTGGGATAGAAGTCATTTAGATTGTCATCTTTTTGCCGTAATCGCATTTCATTTCAAAAAACAACAAAAGAGAGTCTTTTTTCGTTTCTTGTCTAAGTCTAAATCTCAAAAATGTAGATTACTCCCCATAAGACCAATGTCGAACTACTTCTGTTTTCGTTCCGGTTAGTCTGACCGGATATGTAGGCCACTCGATCCATACTATCGAGTTTAAGCCAAAATCTAAAAATTAACTTAGGGTGAGTCTTACTATATTTACATGCTATGTGTTATTTAAGGCCAATAATCATTAGAAATGAAGTAAAGACCGAAAAGCCAGATGGGTGCCTACCACCTTCCCGTTGCGTAACTTAGTCCCTCGACTCCTTTCTTGGTTTCGACAAACTAGTTGTTCTTTTGGGACACTTTAGAGCCATTCTTGGGTTTTTCTTATTTTTCTAATTAAATAACATCGCGACTCCATTTAAAAATTCCTTTTTAAGGATTTTTTCGAGGTGGTGCGCCACATAAGCATCTATTTTTCAAGTGTTTGTAGTCTCTTTTCTTGTTAATTTTTTTTTCCATTTAGTTTGAAGGATTACTTAAAGCAAGAGAAAATATAAAATTTAACGTCATCACTGGCAACAAAGAAACCAACAAACAGGGATCTCTTCTCAGTTGTATTTTTCTCTTCGATCATTACTACCAACAAATCTCCATCACCAAGAACAATACTTTCTTAAACCACCGCCAAAATTTACCACTCCAAATAATATGAAAGGAGTGGGAAAACAAATTTTCATAATCAGTCTCTTACATCACATTCAATGATTGATCAGAGAATGTTGCAAACTCATCCAAAACCACCTAACTTAAATAATTAGAGAAAGAAAAATACAAACTTGTTGAGATATTCGAACAATTCTTTTTGTTTAGAATCAACCTTGTAAACTCCACCAATGCAATTACCTCTGAGTTCTAGCTCTGCCTCATTTTCCCACTGCCAATTGGTGGAGGGAGAGAGGCTATTAAATATTTGGGCTTTGCTGATAGTGGAGATTGATGAGGAGATGGTGGTCGAGTTAGGACAAAATGAAAGAAATTATTATTGTGAGATCAAGTAGGGTTTAGCAGCTACAAGAACCTACTATCTTTAAGTGTTCAGTCTTAGGCGTAAGGAGTCAGTATAGTTTTCTCTCTTTTTTTTAAAGAAAGAAGAGTAGAAATATATACCAAGGGTAAAGAAGAGAGTTACATGCCCACATAGGCAAGTAAATAGACTCACGGATGACGTACCCATGCAATATGAATCGTAATAAAAGGATAAACCTATATCTAAAATTGACAAAATAAATAACAAACTACAATGTTGTAAAAAAAAATTGTTGGGGATATACGCTAACCAGCTAAAAATAAGATAAAAACCAGCTACAAACTGGACAATTACAATCTAAAACAAGATAGAGACCAAACAAAATCAACCAATCAAAAACAACACCACTATGCCAACCGCTAACCTAAAGCCAAACAGCTGTCACCACCGCTGCAACATCACCTCAATCATGAGCAACAGCGTCGACACCGGAATTGTCATCATCTCAGTCCATCACATCGCTACCTAGCTCCAGTGGCCACCAACGAGAAACAAATTTTCTCTTACAACCAGCTAAAGCAAGTCTCCCCAGTAATAATAATAGCAAGTTGCTGGCATCAAACCTATAAATAACATGTGCAACAGTTGAAGATGAACCGAACCCACTTGGCTTTGGTACTCTTGTCACCCATGAAATGATACCCATCATGTTATAATACCTTCCCTTCACCCGCCTTCCAAACATCTTTAATATTCCAGGACAAAGCATATCTTGAAATGTCTTTTTTCTTGATGAACAACAAAAAAGGTAAGTTTTGAGCCTCGACTGACAACCTAAATCTAAGAACTTACAAAGGGTGCAGAACACCAACACCTCGAAGAACAGGCCTATAATACCTTTCTAAACCCCGGCAAGGGGGGTGGGGATGGGCGGGGGGAGGGGAATCAACTTGGTGAAAGAGGGAAATGAAGCCAAGAACAAAACCCTTGAACTAGACTCTCCCATCGTTCTCCAACCCACGGCAACATTGCACTCACGACCCCGATGGAGAAACCAACCCTCACCCGCAAGAAACCCACTATGCCAGCCAGCCAAAGCCAGACAACTATCACCGCAGCCGCTGCAACATTAACTCAATCCCTGAGCAGCTATGTCGGCACCGAAATTTCCATCATCTCAGTCCATCATACTGCTGCCTAGCTCCAATGACCACCAACGAGAAACAAATTTTCCCTCACAATCAACTGAAGCATTTCTCCCCAATAACAATTGCAGTAAGATTGCTTGCATCAAACCCATCAATGACTTGTTCAGCAGTTGAAGATGAACCGAACACACTTGGCCCTGATATTCCTGTCACCCATGAAAGGATACCCATCTTGTTATAATACCTTCCCTTCACCCACCTTCCAACCATCTTTAAGATTCCTGGACAAAGCATATGTTGATGATCTCCTTTTCGTGGTGAATAACCAAAAAGGCAAATTTTGAGCCTCTACTGACAACCTAAATGTAAGAACTTACAAAGGGTGCAAGAACACCACCACGTGCAAGAACAGACCTACAATACCTTTCTAAACCGGGACGAGGGGGGATCAACTAGGGGGAATTGAACCCAAGAAGAAAACCCTTGAGCTAGACTCTCCCATCCTTCTCCAACCCACGACAGCATGGCACTCACAATCCTGATGGAGAAACCAACCCTAACCCGCAAGACAACCGATTATGCCAGCCGCTAACCCAAAGCCAGACAGTTGTCTCCACTGCTGTAAAATCACCTCAAACCCCGAGCAACCTCGTCAACACCAGAATTTCCACCATCTCAGTCCATCACACTATTGCCTAGCTCCAATGACCACCAACAAGAATCAGATTTTCCCTCACAGCCAGTTGAAGTGGATCTCCCCAGTAACAATAGCAGTAAGGTTACTGGAAGTAAACATCAATAACTTGTTCAGCAGTTAAAGATGAGTTGAACCCACTTGGCCCTGGTATTTCTGTGACCCATGAAAAGAGACCCATCTTGTTATAATACCTTCCCTTCACCCACCTTCCAACCATCTTTAAGATTCCTGGACAAAGCATATCTTGAAGATCTCCTTTTCTTGTTGAACAACAAAAAAAGCAAGTTTTGCCTCTACCAACAACCTAAATGTAAGAACTTACAAAAAGGTGTAGAAACACCGCCACCTCCAAGAACAGGCCTACAACACCTTTCTAAACCCCGGGGGTGGGGGGAGGGGGGAGGGGTCAACTAGGGAAGAAAGGGGAAAAATGAAACCTAGAAGAAAACCCTTGAGCTAGACTCTCCATCCTTCTCAAACCCACGGCAACATTGCACCCATAACCCCGATGTAGAAACCAACCCTCACCTGCAAGACAACCCACAACCCAATCTTTGAGGACCCAAAGGACCCTAAACAACTTAACTCCGTATCCAACACAAACCAATCTCCAACGTCGAACACTTGGATCGGTCAGACAGAGATCCGTCTTAATGACCGTCAGCCGGCCACCTTACCGTAACCACTTAGATCCCAAAAGAAGCAACCCTAAAACACACATACAAACCTCCATGACTAGCAGGGATCTACTCTACCATGTCACCACCCACCGAAGAAAGTCGGCAGTGGTGTCGGAGTCTGAATTTTGAGGGAAAGAGAGAGAGGTGGGCAAAGAGGGGTTTTGTTTTCATCGCCATATATGTGTGGAGGTCGAGGCACGTCGTAGATGTAGGACAGGTATTGTGTCGGTCTGTTTCCCCTGTGGTTGGTGTTGTATTTATCTTCTTTTGTTATTGTGTTTACCTTGTCAGTTTGTTCTTATCCACCTCCTAAAAAAATAGGTGAAAAATCAGCGAGAAAAAAGAAAAAATGTACAAATATTTATTGTTATTACATGTATTTTGTTACCATTTTCCTTCGTTTGCTAATTTTATTTAATGATACCTATCAGATAGGTTTGTCATCCGTGTATGCATTTGTTGATTTCGATGCTTTTATAGGCCGTGTAAATGATTTTCAAATGTTATACATATTTCTATTATTCTCAACAAAAAGAAATCTTAAATGCACGGTTATTTACAGGTAACCGCGGCAGCGGCGAACACGTATCCTAAGGGATAAGGAGGTGGAGCCATCAAAGCCACGGCGGTGGCGCCAATGTCGAAGAAAGGAAATGCATTTAGGAATTAATGAGATTGAGGGACATTTTCTGAACATTTTAGAGAGGCACAGGCGTAGTTTAATGGAGACGTGGGTAAAGTGCTAAAATGCATGTGAAATCACTTAGCCCCTTTTATACCCGTGTGTGGAAAGTAGATACATGTATCATCCGGTCTATTATATCCTTGGATGCATAGTTTACCAAAATATGATTTTGACAATAATATACATCTACCATTAGCTAGAATTGTTTGAGCTCGAAGTCCTGCGTTTCTTACAAAACGAGAATTCTTCAATCCAGTCTGCATTTGAACTGTAATGGCAGCTAACAGAGGCGGAGGCAGCCGGGGGCACGTGCCCACCTGCTGCCTTTGAGTTCTCTGTAGTTTAGAGTACACAAGCAATGGCTTCCCTGCCGCCTACATGGATGAAGATGAAGTTCTCTTCATTGATCAGCTCCACCGGCCATTGCATCAACATTCAACAACAATCACATTTACTTTTAGGTTTGGCGGTAATAGCTTTTGGGGAGACATGCTTTCCTTTGCACGAACAGATAGCTACCAATATCTCATGGCTTGCTATTATGAGGTCCTGGTCCTCCTTAGACTGAGTGTTGAGCCCCCAAACCTTTTCCGGACCTTGCAACGGAATCAAACTGCTCATTACAGAGCTAGAAAGTGCATTTCAGTCGGTCAGGTATCTCTGATGGCACCTCAAAACCTCATTAAAATTTCACAAACCGTGATTGCGCGGCGGTGGTCTCATTCCTCTGACCTTTGTTATCCATTTTTCCGCCTGCTGTTCTGCATTCAATGGGTCTGTGATGTTATGGTGCTGCTAAAATTGAAGGTGATATTGGATATGGTGCTAGATGGCTGTTTAGTTCGCAAGGCAGTAGTTAGGGTTGGAAAGGTGGCTTTTATGAATGGATTTAATGGGATTATATTATTTGTCGTGCTAGTGCAAAAAAAGAGCTTCATGTGTTTGATGATAATACTAACATATGACGTCCGTATAAAGTGATGTTAAAAAGATGATGTGTTTATAAAATCATACTTAAATTAGGAGCAAATAAAAATAAACACCTAAAAATAAAAAAGTGGCACTTAAACAAGCATCCTAAACAAACACCCCTTTCCACTCTATTTTGTTATGACAATGATCGTCTGATCTATAACACCTCTGTTGTAATTATAAAAATCACTAAATGTAATTTAACAATATTTTCTGACGAAGTTTAATAATAGCGACAAAATTTATTTAGTGACAATCTTTTTGACACTAAAGCTCTTACAACAAAGTACAACATACGATTCTCATCCATTTTGTTATAGTGAATGCAACTCAAATCTACGTCTCTACAGTCGTCTCTCTCATCCCAAATTTGTATCACCTATGTTTTCCTTTGGTTTCTTAACTTGTTAACTTTCATACTTGCATATCATGTGTTTGATGAAAGGTGTGGCACAAAATTTAAGGAGTCTATTTTAATCTAGTAAAAGCTCATGTTATATTTAATGGAGAATCAAATTGGCACAAAAATTTATCAATTATGCTTAGATTTACAACATGGGTGTGAGTGTCAATTGGCTACCTATAGAATTGCAGGTGATTTAACTCATGCCCTTTCAACCTATGCCAATTCGAGTTAATTCTTTGTTGGGTTCAATACATTTTTAACGATACTTAGGCTTAGAATTAATTTATTTTCTTTGTTGTCAATTAGGTGCCCACCCCATGCACAGTTTCTGGCTCCGCTGCTGGCAGCTAATGGCATGTAATACCGACATGCAAGTAGCTTCCACTAACCTAAAAGATCTCAGTTGATCACAAAAACCAGAGCGCCACCACGCCACAAAGTGATCACGGATTTATTTTACAAGAAACAATCCATACAAAATGAAAACCAACTGTCAGAAATACCGTATAGAGCTATGTTTGAGGTGAATTAGCAACAACCGTTTCGAATGCTACATTATTCAGGTACAAAAGCAAGAAATCCTAACAGAATAGGATGATCGAGTAGGCAGAAAGTTGGGATGGCCTCAGTCTTCGGAGCTATAAGAGGCCTCGCCTGATGACGAGCTGTCTTGCTGAAGACGTTTCATCTCCTCGTAAGCCCATTCTAGACCGGAACAATAATGAACCGGTGGATTAAACCTGGTGTCGTCGATGTTATCTGGCAAGAATGCCCCGTTTTCTATCAGAAATTTGACTGCTTTCTTGTTCCTTTCTTTGGCTGCAGTGTGAAGTGGGGTCCCTAGGTTCAACAAACAAGAAAGGAAATATCATAAGAGCAATTTGTAGTAGCAGCAGAGAGCCTTCTTGATAATAGGTATATTTCACGCAATAAATGCACTTACAGCCACAGGCACCCTTTGTTCGGGCATCAATGTTTGCACCACGATCAAGTAATTTATCCATAACTTTAAGGTGGCCGCCCTTTGCAGCAAGATGGAGAGGAGTCACTCCGTCTGATTTGCGGCCCAAAGCAGCCACATTTACATCCATTCCTTCGTCAAGAAGTTTTTTCACCTGCCGAATTATAAAAAAATAAAAAAGAAGAAGCAACCAGCTAAAGCCATGAGAAAAATCATATTATATGGCACGGCAACTGTAATTATTTGCTTGGCCTACAGAAAGGGCCCGAGTGATGTGCGTACACTATCATACAGATTTCAAGCCAGCTATGTTCAGCTTTTTCCTCGACAAACAAAATCATTTTGCATGTAAGACACGTTGGTGGTGCTTTTTAAAGGGATATATAAGGGGAACTGGGCAACCAAAAGCACACTGGCATAAATTTGCAGTATTTCTGTAGTTAACATAAAGAATTGATTAAGTAACAGTACGAGCCTTAACAGGCCTTGACACAAATCAACGTATTGGAGTATATGCAAGATGATTTTACAGTAATCAACATTAACCATAGAGGCATAGGTCAATTAATACAGAAGCTTTAACTGGCCTCAACGTATAACCAATGCATTCGTGTATACGCATAATCCGTGCATGCAAAGCTGCTTCTTATTTCTGTACTACACATCCCAATCTACTAAACTGTTGATTTAAGACTAAGTTGATTTTGCTCCATTGCTGCATCGTTGGCCAAAAACTTGCTACATAACTCTCCTACTGTAGCCCTTATGTCATTTACAACACCGAGCTTAACAAATGGTCCCCGCTTTAGCTTGGTTTATTATGGAGCCATACAGTTTTACCTCACTAGGATGGAATTCAAGATGCGCCCAAGAAGTGCTTTTTCATTTTTATTACCCAGCCATGTTAGTTACACTGTGGCCTAGTTGGTAAAACAAAAAATAGTGCCGCAAATCTGTCTTTTCCTGTCTCTGTTTATATATTAGAGGGCACAAGATCACAGCTATCATTCACTATGAATTGACCTACGTTACATGGACACACCATCTGGCAGACAGACACAGCACATCGTTAGGAGAGGTATCCATGAAAACCTAACACCATGGATGACAAGATGAAGGTCGAAAAAAGAAGACGACGCAGGGCTCAATAGTGCGTTAAACAGATCAAGTACCTTATGTCTTGCTTAGCCTTGTCGTGCTTGTTAGGTGGCATAGGTTTGTCTCGCCACCTCCTACTTCCTAGAATTTCAAAAAAAAACTACCCTTTTGTACACTTTTTGAATTATTTCAAGTCAGCTTTGACTTTCATAGAAAGAGAGATGGTGCTATGAGATGCAGTCTGCCGTGGGCTGGAAAGAAATTGGAATTAAGTTATTTGAGTGTGGAGAAATTTGAAAGGTAAGTGGTCTATGGCCACAATAAAAAAGGAAAAGTAAAATAAAGATTAGAGAAAGAGAAGATACGTGGAGGAAGATGAAAGACGAAAAACATGAGCTGTTGAGATGATTGTAGTTGTTTTATATGATCGTGTATATATATGGAGCATCGAAAATTATTTAGACTACTCGATTATGTTATTAGCAACAGTGTTATGGGTCTTCACATAACCTTAGTTTACAACCAAAGGCCAAATTACAAACCACATTCCTAAAATTCAATAGGATAAATAGGCGGTCTAGTATCAAATCCCTTTTGACTCGCGGGGGAATAAATAGGTAGTTAGGTCATCATTAAATGGCTTACAAGCTTCTCATTTCCTTGTTCTCCACATCATTACGAGTTTGTCATGAAAACTTGCAATATATTTTTCTAGCAGATCCCATCCAATCTCGATCCTAGGAATTCATAAATCTCATAACAAGTATCACATGCATTCAAAATGTTCGAAGCGCGACATCGTGTCCATGTTCATGTCCGAATGGGGATCCATATCTAGACACTGACACCAAGTCCGTGCCACATAGCAATTGACTGATATGGCAAATTTCGTATTGTGTTTCATCACAACACAGACAACTTTTCTTCTGCACAAGGGTTTACATTTGAGATTCCAACACGGGTTATTCCTGATTATTAGCAATTGTTTTACATTTTTGTAAAGAAATTTGTTTAATATTAGTAAGGAAGTCCTTATTTATTTTCAACATTTTACTTTAAGAGGTATGGTGAGAAACAAAGTGGTGGTGCTAATTATTACACCAAGTATGAGAGGAAAAAACACAATTCACATTAATTGTGTTGCCTTTAATTTTTTTTATTTTTTTTTAAGCCGATCGGTGGGGGTAAAGACACCAAGAGTGCAAGAGAGGATAAATACTGGTCCCTTGGGCATGTAAAAGATGACATCTCTTGTGAACCCGGATCCTTTAATTTGCTTTTTACCTGTCATCTTCAGTGAAATTTGGGGAGTCGGATTCCAAAATTTTCACTAACCCAACTTCAATAAAAACAAGTTCTACAACCCAACTCAAAGAAAAATAATGCGAAAAATAATGCAAAAAACAAAACTCACAACTTCAAAAAATACAGGGATAAACCAGATAGCCGCGTGTCTTTAGGAGGTAGTTTCACTCAAGCACTGACATTGATTTGGCGAAATACCCGTTGCTTGTGTAGTTTTTTGTTTGTAAGATCTTCCGTACTCTTTTGCTGTATTTTTTTATCAATGATGTACCCACTTATCGTACCCATATCGACACCCGACTCTCTGCTTTTTTAGATCCTATCTCAGATGCTGTTTTTGCAGTTGGGTCAGCAGTCTTGCATGAGTGCATCTAAAGCAGGGTTTAAAGTTGTACACTCGTACTTAACACAAAAAAGAAAAAAAAAATTCCAGAAAGAAGGAACAAGACTAATTAAACATTTCAAGTAGACAAATCCTCAGAATCACTTACACATATGGTCCAAAGCACACAAATTAGTAATTAAAAAACCTAATTAGCATTCAAACCCAAAAACAAATTTAAACCCTGCTTTAGATGCACTCCCTTATATAGGATCTAAAAAAGCAGAGAGTCAGGTATGGATATGGGTACGATAAGTGAGTACGTCATTGATAAAAAAAAAATACAGCAAAAGAGTACGGAACATCTTACAAACAAAAAACTACACAAGCAACGGGTATAATACTATAATTGCCTTGCAGGAAAAAAATCACATAAACGTGTCTCTGCTCCTACCAACTCCTCTAGCAGAAAGCTAGAAAAGATCAAATCAGATCATTATGAAACGTCTACAGCACTAGAAACATACAATAAATCGGTAATGCCACTTTTTCTTTACCAGTACAGAACATACGAAATAGTTCAACGTGACTGAAATTTAAATAAACATAAAACAGTAAGCAAAATAATCAGGTGGGTGTACCTCCTTGATATCGCCTCTATGGGCACCAATGTGAAGCTGTGTCCAGCCTCTATCATCCCTATCTTCTGCAGACCTCTGCACGCGCCTGCTCCGCCGATTGGATACCAAGTAATCTTGGGGCATACTTTTTTCTTTTACAAAATCCTCGAACACGTAGAAACTTAAAAAGAAGTCACGGAAAACCACAAGTTTTAAGATCGAAAACCCAGATCAGAGATACCACAAATTTGAATTGGAAGCTTCTTTTTCACATAACCGAGAGAAGAACACAAAGGCAAGGATTGTAAGGAATTAGCGAGAGGAGTGATTGGACATGTTGTGGGGTGCGAAGGGATTCAATCCGGGACCAAATACTCGGAGGTTGCTTAGCCTGAGCGATGATGGCGATGAGGATCGAGACAGAGCAGAGATAAACATTATTCGTTGGCCAAAACCCTGATTCAGATCGATTGTTAAGACGGAGAAATTTGAAGAGAAAAGATTCAGAGGAAAAAAGGTGAGATTTGGGGAGTGTTTGGGGGTCTCATGTGGGTGTGTGCACACGTATAAAGAGAGAACAGCAGGAACCCTAGATTGCAGATGATTTCTCGGTTATGTTTCGTGTTGGAAAACTCTGGACTTTAGGAGGTACCTTTATTTATATATATATATATATATTATATATATATATATATATATATATATTGTCAACGTGTAAAAATAAAATTAAGGACTAATTACACTTATGTCCCTGAGGTTTGGGGGTAATTACAGTCAAGGACACAAAGTTTCAAAATGTAACATTTCGTGACCAAAAATGTTTCAAATATATCACCCGTGTCCATTCGTTAGGGTTCCATCCAAAAAATATACTGTTCATCATTACGTATTTTAAAAATGGCAATACTGCCCTTGTACAGTATATCCTAAATAATTTTTATAATTTTCAAATTAAACCTTAATTTTTTCAAAATCCTAATTTACAAATTAGGGTTCAATCTTTAATTTCTCAATCTGCCAATTAGGGTTTCAATCTGTCATTTCTCAAAAGTCTAAATCTGTCAATTAAGGTTTCAAACCCTTAATTTGCAAATTAGGGCTTCAAAACCCTAATTTGCAAATTAGGGCTTCAAAATCGGCGGCGTGGTGCGACGGAGCTACCGGCGGCGTGGGGCGATGGAGCTGCTGGCATGGAATGAGGGAGTGGGTTGCTGTGGGGGAGGAGAAAAGAGATGAAGGGGAAGAGTGACGTCGCCGGCGATAGGTTTCGACGCCGGCAGGAGATTACACGCGGTGGCTTGGGGTGGGCGATGACGAGGAAGGGGAGGTAGACGGGGTGGGCAGTGACGGGGTGACGAGGAAGGAGGAGGCATGCGGGGTGCGACGCCGGGGAAGGGGAGGCAGGCGGGGTGCGGCGCCGGGGAAGGGGAGCAGGCGGGGTGCGGCGCCGGGGAAGGGAAGCAGGCGGGGTGGGTGGGTGACGGGGAAGGGCGAGGGGGATGCAGATGGGGTGGGGAGGGGTGGGCGATGACGAGGAAGGGGAGGTAGACGGGGTGGGCAATGACGGGGTGACAAGGAAGGAGGAGGCATGCGGGGTGCGACGCCGGGGAAGGGGAGGCAGGCGGGGTGCGGCGCCGGGGAAGGGGAGCAGGCGGGGTGCGGCGCCGGGGAAGGGAAGCAGGCGGGGTGGGTGGGTGACGGGGAAGGGCGAGGGGGATGCAGATGGGGTGGGGAGGGGTGGGGGGTGGGGTGGTTAGAATTAGGGTTTTTCTTTTTTTAAAAAGAGACAATGGCATTTAAAAAAATAACTTTTTAACATAAGGGCAATAAAGTCATTTTGTTAAAACCGTTAGGATTTTTAGGGTTCCGTTTGTCAATGGACATAAGTGTTACATTTTGAAACTTTGTGTCCTCGCGTGTAATTACCCCCAAACCTCAGGGACATAGGTGTAATTAGCCCTAAAATTAATATAAGTTAGTCATGCATGTCCAAAAATAAGTTAGCAAAATATTATGGGTAATTAGCTAATGACCTCATTTACTTTACACGACGTGCGATTTATCCTCCTTTACTTCAAACTTAAGCACTAAATTTCGCTACAGTTACGAAAATTTGATACCTTTAGCAGAAATCGTTAAATTTAATAACGCAATTTTTTTTAAATGACAATTTTCCCCTTTTTCCCCTCTTCTTCACTCCCCAGTCCCCACGTCAAACACCCCCGCCCCTATTTGTAACTCTGCATACGCAACACCCCCCACACCCTTTAGCCTAGCCCCCAGCCCCTTCTTCCCAAACTTTGCACGCACAGTTCTCGCCATCAAGCCAGCCCCCCCTCCCCTTTCCTTCCAACTCTATACACACCCACAAATCTATTACATCCATCACCCCACTGTACGTGCATACACTCACACAACTTTGCACAGACCCACGAACGCACCCACACACACACACAGGCATACACGCCATGGGCGGAACCACGCTTGTACAAGGGGGTGCTATAGCCCCCCCTCAGATTTTGAAATATATATATATATAGCCCCCCCTCAGATTTTGAAATATATATATATATATATATATAGTTTTTTTTTCATTTGCAACTTTCCCTTTCTCTATCTCTCTCTCCTCCTCTCTCGGCCGGCTCTCACAGTCTCACAATCACCAGCTCACCACGGCACGCCGGCACCTCTCCAGCTCTCTTCCTCTCTCGGCTTTCTCATTCAGTCACTGCGGCACCACACAAAGGCCACCGGTCATCAGCTCGGCAACCTCGGCTCATCGCCGTAAGGTAACGCACTTACGCACTAACGCCTGTCGGCGGTCGCCATGGCGTCAAGTGAAGCTCTCACGCCGGCATCTCTCCTCCTCTCTCAGCTCTCTCAGCCACCGCGGCTCGCCGCACGCTGGCACCACCCACCAACTCCGGCGACTTCGGCCAGATCAGATCTGGCAGATCTAACTTAGATCTACCGTCTACAAGCCGGCGGACGAACCGAGGAAGTTCTGCCGCTGCCGTTCGGCGGTCACGGCGCCTTGCAGATCTGACTTTGAGTTTCAGTCACCGACCACATTGCGACAACAACGCCGTTCCAAATTCTGAGGTCAGTGTGCATTTTGAACAATTTCTTTTGTCATTATGGTTCTCACAATGTTTTCAGCAGCACCTAAAATTTGGCCTCTAGAACTATTGTTTTCGAGACAATTAGCGGAAACATGAAATCCGATGAATTATCAGATAGAGAATGAAGCTAAAAACAACAGCAACAATTAACAATAACAAACAGAAAGGCTTCAACCTTGTCTTTACGGAAATATAAACATCATGTTGAATTAAATGGAGACATTGGTATTGAACTAAAGTGTAAACTTTTCGGATGCTAGCCCAGACATCACATGAACACCTATTAAGGGATGCACATGCATTGTGTGTATCAAACTGTTAATGTCAAATTCATAGACTTCTAGATGTTCATTACAAGCTTCTCTGATTGGTCTTCGTTGACATAGTTGGGATGAACACGCTTTCTTAGAGAAATTTAGAGGGAGACGGATTATGTTTGTCGGAGACTCACTGGGTTCGAATCAGTGGCAGTCGCTCACTTGCATGCTTCATACTGCAGTTCCTCAAGCTCCTTACAACTTGTGGAGGAAGGGTGCCGTTTCTACATTTGCTATCCCAGTAAGAACCTTCCTCATTCGCAATTTGATTTTCTCTCTTAGAGTAAGATGATTATATATTTGCTTGTCTCTAGTTTGTTTATTTTTCTCCTATCTACCTCTCTATTTTTTGGTAAAGAGGGAAAGTGGGGTAGTCAGGATTCGAGCCCCTGTTCTTGAGGAGCCTAGTAGTGTCTTAGCACTAACTAGAGTGCAACCTCTGGTCCCTTTCCTATCTATCGAATTCTTTTGTTATTTGCTGGAGCTATTATAAACTGGTAGTTTATGTACAGCATTCGTTCAGATTTAATAAGCAGAGCAGACTAAACTAACACTATAAATGAACAGATGGAAAAAAAAGTTTATTTGCATTCTGATTTGTATCCCTGTCTAAACTAGGTAATTGACCATAGCGGCGTTACTCCTAATAAGGTCTCTAAGTTACTGGTTTGGCTACTGAAATAGTGAGCAGCTGCACATAGGTTTCAGATCCAAGTGGTAGGAAGAAAAGAAATGACGTTAATATGTGCTTGGCTTTTGCCCATATATTTGATTTGCTTCGCGTCCTTCCTTCGATATATTTTTATCCCCCCCTGGGATAAAATCCTGGTTCCGCCACTGATACACGCAGTGCACACACTTACACAATTCTGCATGTGTGTTTGATTGTGTGTTTTGGGTGTGCATGGAGTGTGTGTGTGTGTGTGTGTGTGTGTGTTGTGTGTGACACGCACACAGAGCACTATTCTGTGTGTTTGCCGTGTGTGTTTGTAGTGTTTGTGTTTGTGGGTGCATGCTTGTGTGTGGGTTTAGGGGTGTTTAGTTACTAATACTTCTCCGACCGTGATCGATAGCAGAAGGAATACAGCTGAGTGAACAGCAGTGACTCTTTTGTTTACTTTACTGGCAGTGGACCCTCTTCCATGAAATCTTAATGATTAAGTTACCGAAAAATAATAGAGCATATGGATTTGTCCTAAATAAACTAGAAAGGGGTGAATAGGTGTTTATAAAGAATTATATACATATTTAAAACTTTGCGAAGTAAAATAACAAGATTGAGAAACTACAAAAATATTTTATTCTAGTTTGGCTACACCTGTCTACATCCAGTTCCCGAACACTCCACATAAAGGAGACATACTCTAGCTTTTCACTATTTAGGCTAGGCTCGGGTGCTAGCTCAAACCTCAGCACAACTTAAAGCCTGTCCGAGGCTTACAAACTATTACAATTGACAATGTGTAGCTACAAATTGAAATATAACTTAGGGCGTGTTTGATAACGCAATAAACACTTAAAACTTAAAGTTTTCAATGATTTTTAATTAAGTACGTTTGATAACGCTAAATCTTGTATCACTTAAAAAAATTAATTCCTACAAAAAAATAGACTAAAATTTTAAGTCTGGGTAGACTTACTTAATGCTGATAACTTAATTCTAAGTGAGATGGTTGAAAGTTATGGATGAATTACACACGACACTTATAAGATTTGTCATAAATTACACACAGTTCCTCATATCTTTTTTTTATTACATTCTGCTCCATAAAGTTTGTACCCGTATTTTATAGAGCTACACAAATCCAACGGGAAGCCTCCGTTTGGAGATTCCCTAACACACTACTTTTTGCTTTTTTCATACCTAAACTACCCTCCCTAATTTATATCATTAACCTCTATTAAAAAATTTCAAAAAGAAAATCCAAAATCTCATCAAATCTCTAATTTTTTGCCAAAAAAACTCAAAACCACCACTGCAACCCAGCCACGCCACACAACGCCGATGAACCACAACTACAACCCAGTCACGATGACCCATCAATGCCGGTGAACCACCACTGCCGCATGACCATCACTCCCAGTCGCATGCCGAAGGCCACCAATGGCCACCAATCAACCACCCACAGCACGTGCACACACACACACACACACACACACAGCGTAGACACGCAAACACACACCCCCCAGACAGAGACATACACCACACCCACCGTAGATAGCTGGCCGCAACTACCACTGCAACCCAGCCTTCCGTCGTCACGACGACCCATCACCGCCGTGAACCACCACTGCCGCACAACCACCACTCCAGTCGCACGTCGAGGGCCACCAAAGTCAACCAGTCCAATCAATCGGCCCATCCATGATCGCTGCCGGTACGACAACCCAGCATCCCACCACAAATCGCCAAGGATGGCCACTTCCTCTATCCCCCCCAAGACCACCAACAGTCAATTCGTAGAGAATTATCGGTCACCAATCAAGACAGCCCAGCACCCCCCCCCCACCAATCATGTCAACCTATCACCAACAGCAACAACTTCCTCCGTCAATCACATACCAATAGTCTCCCCAAGGCACCACCGCAAAAAAGTGTTGAGGGGGAAGTAACCTGCATAGAGTTGTTAAGGGAGAAGGGGAAATGCAAAGTGGAGAATGAAGAGGGCAAAAATGTCTTTTTAGTGGCCAAGGTATCGGGCAGCAAAAAGCTGGTAGCTTAACTAATTAATCACAGATGAAGTCAGACACACAGAGGAAGAACCAAGTACAGGACAGAAAGAAGAGAGAATAAAAGGGAATCTGAAAGTAGGCATAGGCACTACAAAGCAAGTTGGCGGCTAATTTTGATTACTGCAATATAATTTAAGTACTACACTAACTATCTGAAAAAGAAAAGAAAAACATGGAAAAGGAAGAGACATGCCTTTTCTTGGCGACTTTGGAGTTTTTCTTGTTTCCATCATTTTCTCTCTTTCCAGAAAGTCCCAACTTTCTTGTGCTTGGCACTCTTAGATTAGCTCATAATTTGGCTTTGATGTTTTCCAAATTCAATTATGGGTCACTGCAAGTTCTTGTCTGCAAGACTTGTATTCCACTGATTCTTGTTTACTATAATTAGGGGTTTGTTGCCACTCTTTTACTGCTCCCATTCTCTGCTTTAGGGGAAGTGAAAATGGGGGAGAATTGTGTTCTTCCTGAACAAATCCACCAAGCTACTGAAGAAGATAACATCATCAGGTGAAATCTTTGTCTATCATTCCACTATCTGTTTTCGTGTTTGTAGAGCCGTGTAAAGTACATGCAATCTTTGAGTTTACTTTGCTTTCTTAGGGTGTAATTGGACTCAATGTTCTTAGTTCTGACTTCTGACTGAAGATATGTTGGGTGCGCTTGTGTGTGTGTGTGCAATGGTGGGAAGGGAGGGAACCTTGTGCGTGGGAACCTTGTGCGTGGGTGTATGTAGTATGTGTGGTGGTGGGGAGAGAAAAGAGTTGGAAGAGGGGAGAGCAAGGAGTAGAAGAACGGTAATAAACTTAAATAGAGTAAGGAAACAAGGGTATTTTGGTTATTTCACGCTATTCATAACGGATCTGTCCAAGGTGCCCAATTTCGATAATTGTGGAGAGGTTTAGTGCTTAAGTTTGAAGTGGAGGGAGACAAATCGCACATCTCGTCAAGTACAGGAGGTCATTACCTAATTAACCCAAAATATTATTATCGTATCAAACTTGGCCTTAATTTTTTTTAACTATATTTTCTGCTGAATTTTTTTTTATTTTATGAAAGTCCTTTATTCCATATATCCACAAACTTTTACACTTTACATGTTTAGTATCACAGTTATATACAATGTAATATACATCTGTATCATCCCAGTTTATTTAGGCTGCCATCTTTCTCTCAGCAACTGCATATTAATTTCCCAATCAAGGCACAACTGCATGTTCTGTTGTTTGCCAACTATGTGCCCCCAGCTTTGTACCCCATACTGCAGCCATCTCTTAATTACATAGAAGCAGCTTTCTAGGATGCTTGTTTTCTCTCAAATATTCTGACATTTCTTTCCCTCCATATTCCATACACTACAATATAGTGAAAGCCAGTTTCTTGATCTTAGCCTTGAAGCTTTTTTCCCTGCAAACTGTGGCCATCATCTGTATATGCTGACTCTAGCGGTGTTGAGGTTTAGGTATTCCAGTCCTTTCACTTACCATCCTCCATATATGTTGAGAATATGGGCACTGAAGAAAGAGATAGTCACTAGTTTCCTGGTGTGTACAACATATACTGCGTAGATCATTCTGCACCAGGTTCCATTGCTTCAATCTATCTTTGGTTCTCAACCCCCTTTTACATGACATCCAGCAAATCAGTGAACATCTTGGGATATGTCAATTAAACCACAAGATTTTTTTCCAAACTACATTAGTTGATTTGGTTCTCATAGTATTCCATGCATTATTAACTGTGAATTTGCCACTTCGATGGCAATCCCATAGTACCTGATCTTGTAAATGTGCTGAAGGCATTTCCATTGAGCCGATTGTATTATTTAATTCCATCAATGCTAGTGATCTGCTAGGTGGAAGTCTCCATCTATTATCCACCATTATATCAGCAACCTTTGCGTCCAAGGGCATATTAGAATCATACACAACTCTTGGACCAAATTAAGATACAAATCTCTCCCCTTTTGACCATTATATCCATCTATTTTCTGGTGAATTTTAACTTGTGAAACTAAATATATTTTTGTAGGTAGTTACTTACCAATATACTTTTTTAATTTGTGTCATTTTTTAAAAAAATTCTTAGAATGCCACCTGTCATCACTGTAGGTTGGTAGTTATGTAATATCAAAAAGGTGTTACACCAGACCAAATTTTGCCTTAATAAGTAGTATATATATATATATATATATATATATATATATATATGTGTGTGTGTGTGTGTGTGTGTGTGTGGAGTTGATCCGTTGAGAGCGCTAACAAAATGAGTTAAGTTGCTAGTGCGATTCGGCCGTCCACGCTCGATCTGTGGACGGTCCAGATTTTTTTCCCTTTTTTAAGTCTGTCCGCCACATTATGAAGCGGACTGTATTTTTTACCATAGTGCCCCCCTTTGCTCTATGTTATTGACTTTGAATGTTCATCCGCTACATAATGTAGCGAATGATCCAAATCAATTTTCTTCTATGTGTGTTAAGCCTTCACTGCTTTGATGTTTGTTGTTTTTCAATTATTGTCTCTATGCTTTGATGTTTGTTGTTTGTTCAGTTATGTGCTCTTCCAGTTTTCATCCAATAACCATACAACCCCACAAAAAAAAGCGAAAAATCTGATCTTGGTGGGCCCAAAAAAAACATAAAATTGAGAGGAAATCAAGAAAGTAGACCGAGACTAAACAACAAACTCACGGCAGAACCACCACACCACGACAGAACCATCGCGCCGCTCTACCACAACCATTATTAAACAATCCCACGGCAAAAACCCAAGATCTATCAAGTGTTATTATTAAATCATCCAATATGAGATAATTAAAAAAGAAAAAAATCTGAAAAAACAAAAAACCCAAGATCTGGCAGCAGCGAATAGAAAGTAAGGCGAGGCAGAGTTGTAATTGACTTGGTGGCACTGGCGATGGCGCTGGCATTGAACCTTGCGAAGATCTAGCAGCAACGGTGGCGATGCTCAGGGATTTGGGCGAGGAAGAGCTTTGGTTGACTAAGTGGCGGTGGCGATGGTGTTGCCCACGGGTGATATCGACATCCACCAAGATCTGGCGGCGACGGTGACTGGATGATGGTGATGCTCGTACAGCGCCGGTGGCTTTGGATGGCGCACAAGTGATATCGACATCCGCCAAGATTTTACGGCAACGGCGATTAAGCGCCGGTTGCTTTGGATGGCTCACGAGTGATGGGTGTTGGGGTCTGTGACGAGTGGCGGCATTGGGGATATGGAGATGGAAGGGTAGAGGGAGGGGAAGAGAGAGAGAAAGAGAGACTAAGTGGAAAAAAAGAGACAGAAACCACGAGTTCCAATGAGAAGATTTGTCGTCCGCTACTTTAAGTAGCGGATCAGACTAGTACTTTATTTCTTACAGTGTAAGGGGTAATTTTATCAAAATTACCGTCCGCTACATTATGTAGCGGACGGACTTAAAAAAAGGGCAAAAAAAAAAGATCTGGATTGTCCACAGATAGCGCGTAGACGGCCAGATCGCACTAGCAACTTAACTCATTTTGCTAACGCTCTCAACGGATCAGCTCCCATATATATATATATATATATATATATGTGGAATACTATTGTATTTATAACTTATAAAGAACACTCATTCATTTCTACCTCTTTAACTTCTTTCGTTCTAGTATCTCGTGTTAATGAATCAACGTGGCCCACGTGAAGTATGTGCAAAAATGAAATTAATATTATAATATTCTGCTAAATTAATCTTAAATAATAGAAAAATAAGTTAGCCATACGTTCCAAAAATAAGTTAGCAA
Source organism: Escallonia herrerae (assembly GCA_033070095.1). NCBI lineage: Eukaryota > Viridiplantae > Streptophyta > Magnoliopsida > Escalloniales > Escalloniaceae > Escallonia > Escallonia herrerae. The sequence continues at coordinate 235,438 of JAVXUP010000188.1, forward strand.
AAATAAAATTATTATCGTATCAAACTTAGCCTTTAATATTTTTGACTACATATTCTGATGAATTTTAACTTGAAAAAATTAAACATATTTTTATAGGTAGTTACTTACTAATAAAGATTTTTACTTTGTGTTACTGTTTAAAAAATTTCTTGGAATGCCATTTGGCATAATTGTAAGTTAGTAGTTATGTAATACCAAAAAGGTGTTATATCAAACCATGTTTTTTCTTAACGAGTACGAATCAGCGTACACAAAAGTAAAGTTGATAATATCAATTTTGTTAAAAAAAAATTAAGTACTATATATAAGTGTTTATTGTCACATTTGGTAAAAACGAATCTTAAATTACACAAAAATAAGTTAGTCATGGATGTGGCAAAATAAGTTAACAAAATATTTTCATCATATGGAACTTAGATTTGATTTCAACTACAATTTTTTTAATGAATTTGAAATTGTTAAAACCAAACATGTGCAAAGATAAAGTTAGCAATGTGATATTTTTGTAATATCAAGTTTGGGCTTTATAATTTATTTTAATTATATTTTTTTGATGAAGTTCAAATTATGATAATGAAACATGTCTTTATAGGTAGTTATTTAAGATATATATATATATATATATATATATATATATATATATATATATTGGTCAAAGTCCTTGTATTCATTTTCATCAAATGAATTACATCATTTCTCTTTACATAAGAAACTATGTAGTATCTTCCTATATACAGCTGAACAAAACTCTATAGGTATCCCCCCAATTAATTGAATCAAAAACTCATTAAGCGCTAATCTAAGTTGTACACATGAAAATTCTACCAGGCATTCCCCATTCTGCACAAATTCTTTTATTCCTTGTTGTAGGTTGTACATTATTCCAGCTGCATACTCTCCATTTTATCCATTGTTGAACCACCTGGCAGCAACCTTCTTGACTTGCTTGCATCTGCTCAAAGACTCTTACATTTTCTTGCCATATTCCATACATAACTGCGGTTATGGACAGTTTACACAACTTTGCTTTAAAAAAATTTCCTCTAAAATGGTGTATTGCATGCTCCATGAACTGGTCCCAGGCGGTGAAAGGTACCTTAATTCCTAGCTTGCTGAAGATTGTCTTCTATATACCTTGAGCATAAGGGCATTGAATAAAGAGATGACCCCTATTTTCCTGCTGGGAACAACACAAGTCACACTTATCATCCTGTATCATATTCCATTTCTTCAATTTATCCTTTGTTCTCAGCCCATTCTTGCAGACTATCCACATTATCATTGAGCATCTTGGTATGTTTCCAGGGAACCAAATAAGTTTCCACCATTTCACAATGCTTGCCTTAGTTCTGAAATGATCCCATGCTGAGTTAATGGTGAATTGTCCACTGGGATGTATATCCCAGGACAATTCATCTTTGCTACCAGATGTGGGAGCTGGCATAGAAGTGATGATTAGGTTTTCTTCCTTTAATGCAAGAGATCTAGCAGCTGCAAATCCCATGTTTGATTCATTATGATATCTGCAACTTTTGAATCTACTCCAAGGCCAGAGTCATAGGCAATGCTCATCCCATATTTACTTGTAAGAATACCACAGGGCAGCCACTTATCCTTCCATAGCCAAACATCCTTCCCATCTCCAATTTTGTAAGTGCAGAGTTGCTGAACTATTGCCCTTAGTTTTAATAGTTTGCACCAAGTCCAAGAGATTGTGGCTGGTGTTTTAAATGTCCATATGTGCCTTTCTTTTATAATGTAGCTATGGCACCATCTCACCCAGAAGGAATCCTTCTTGTGAGCCAAATCCCAAAGGTGCTTGCAAATGGCTGCTTGATTCCATTCCTCTATCCTTTTAATTCCCAAGCCCCCTTCACTCTTAGCTAAACATACATCTTTCCAAGAGATTTTTGCTCCAGTACACCTCACATCCTTCCCATGCCAAATAAAGGCTCTAATTTTTCTCTCAACAATCTTTATGATCTTCTTAGGCAAGATGAAGATGCTACACCAATAGATTTGCATGCTTAATAACACAGATACGGCCAACTGTACCCTGCCTGCATATGATAGGTGTTTGGATGTCCAACTTGTTATTCTCTGTCAATTTCTCAATCAATACTTGGTAGTCCTTATAAGAAAGCTTTGTAGAAATTAGGGGCACCCCCAAGTATGTCACAGGAAAATGACCATGGGACACACCACTAATTCTCACTAGTTCTTCAATCTGCTCCTCCTCAACCCAACCAAGTATATAGAGCTTTTATTCAAGTTTGGGGCTAAGCCTGATAACTCTTGCAAAGATTTTTTGATAATCAGCATAGATTCCTTATCAGCCTTAGCCAATAGGAATAAGTCATCAGCAAAACATAGGTGGCTTATTTGTAGACTCTTACATTTTGGGTGATACTTGAAACTTTCCTGACCAGCATAGAAGTCCATAATGCCTGCAAAACCTTCCATGACCACCAGGAACAAGTATGGAGAGATAGGGTCACCCTGTCTTAGGCCCTTCTTACTTCCAAAATAGCCATCCATACATCCATTCAAATTAATTGAAAATCTAGCTATAGTGACACATTTCATGGTCCATTCAACAAACTTACTTGGGAACTGCATAACTTCCATCATCTTCTGTAGGAAAATCCCATCCCACTGAGTCATAAGCCTTTTGTAAATCTATTTTTAATACACACCTTGGCTGCCCTCTTTTTTATGATAGTTCATGACTAATTCCTACATTAGCAAGATGTTATCAGCAATATTCATGTTAGCTACAAATGCTGGTTGCCTTGAGCTGATGAGTTGTGGTAGTACTCTCTTTAGTCTGGCACACAAGACCTTGGAAATGCATTTATACACCACATTGCAACAGGCAATAGGCCTGAATTCTTTCATGGTACTTGGGCAAAGGCACTTTAGGGATTAAAGTCAAGGCAGTGTTATTGAAAAGCTAAACTCCTTTAGATTTCTCAAAAAATTCCTTAACAGCTGCAATCACATCCTGTTTGACCACTTCCCAATATTGCTAATAGAACTCAGAAGTATAGCCATCAGGGCCTGGTGCCTTATTATGCTTTAATAAAAACATTGCCTCCTGTATTTCTCTGTCACTTACAGGTGCACACAACATAGCTTGATCCTGACTGAATACTCTTTTCTTTATTAGTTCCATTAATCTCTCCTTAGTGTGTTCATGTACAGGGACTGAGTCTCCAAGGAACTTTTGAAAGTGTTCAATAGCCTCCTTGTGTACTTTCTGTGGTCCCACAATCTACTCCCCATTCTCTTTCTTAATTGATAAGATCTTATTATGAGATCTATGAGTCTGCACTTTTTTATGAAAATATGGAGGTATTCCCATCACCATGTTTGATCTCCCTTGCCCTTGCTTTCTGAAAGTAGAAAGCCTCCTCAGCTTGAACCATCTCATAATATTGTCCTTGCAGTTCCTTTTCCATAGAAATTAAAGACTGATTCTGGTTTTGCATAATTTCCTTCTGCACAGCTTGAAGTTCCATAAATTTGGTTGCTGCTCTAGCTGATATTTGACTGTAATATTCTGTATTCAGTCTCCTTAGTACTGGCTTAAGCAATTTCAACTCTGCACTCAATCTATGACATGATCCCCAGTCGCCATTTCCCCCAAGTCCTTTTAACTATTTCTTTGAAGCTGCTATGATGCATCCAGAAGTTAAAAAACTTAAAAGGTCTTCTTTCCTGCCATTGCTTTAAGTCAACATGTATAGTAAGCAATGCATGATCTGACAGGCCTGGCACATGTATGTCTACCTGAGTATTAGAATAAGCCTCCATCCATCCATTGTTTTGCATTGCTCTGTCTAACCTTCCCATGACCATATCATTTTCTCTTTTGTTACACCATGTATATGGCATACCTCTAGTGTTTATATCCTCCAGTTGACATGTCTATAGGCACTGATTGGATTCTAGTACATCTCTTGTATTTATGCCAAGTCTGCCTACTTTCTCATAGGAGTACCTCACCATAGTGAAGTCTCCAAACACCATCCAAGGAGCATTCCCAATTCCATTTGCATCATGCTCTAGATTTTGCCATAGCAGTCTCCTTTTGTCCCCTTTATTGTTAGCATATACAAATGTTACATAGTATATACCACCATGTCCCTTATGTGTTACTTTTCCAGTTATATGCTGAGAAGATTTTGCCACAATTTCCTCTTTTACCATCTCCTCATCCCATCCTAACCATAGTCTTGAGACTCCTTTATTATTCAAAGCATATTCAAAACACCATTTCCTTCTCCATTTCTTTGTTATTTTCTGTATTACTTCTTCTCTCACTCTACTCTTCAATAAACCAATTACTTCAACTTTATTCCTCCTCAATACTTGCTTGACCTCATCTTGCTTCATAGGGTTATTAAAACCCTTAATGTTCCAGCTAGCTAATAAAGTCATTTGTGTTTAGATTTATTGCCATATTTGGCACTTAATCTGTTCACAACCCCTTTTTTGCTATTTCACTACTCAATATCTTTTTTTCACCACCTGAACCGTGAGTATCACCCAAAGTCGTAGTTTCCCCCATGTTGTTTCCTCTTGCATCATAAGTATTTTCAGTCTCTAATAGTACACCAAGCTCTTGACTAGCCAGTGAGACTAAGTCTTTAGTCCCTTCCCCACTAGAAAGAGTAGCATACCTGTTAGAGGTTATAATTGTTGTTGTCTGCTGCATTAAAAGTCCAGTTGTGGTTCCTTCCTTCTTTTTCTTTGGCTCTGGACTACTTGGTTCTCTTATGTGCTCCTCTTTTCTTTCATTCACTGCCTTCCTTTTCCATACTTTACGTTGTGGTTTTAGGCAATTGGCTTCTCTGTGACCAAACATGCTGCATTGTCTACACTTCACCGGGATCCATTCAAACTCCACATTTACTTCCACAATCTGATCATTCGGTCCCTTCAATGGTATTTTTTCTGGGAAAGGTCCATCTACATTAACTTTAACACATACTCTAGCGTAGCTCAATCTTTCTTTTGTAGCAGTCATATTGTCCATGAACAATGGCTTCCCAATTGAGCTAACTATTTTGCTCAACATTTTCACTGACTAGAACTGGAATGGTAAATGTTGCAATTTGACCCATACCGGTACTGCCATCAAGTTATCTTTTTCAATCAGCATACCAAGATTCCATGGCTTAATGATTAGAGGTTTATTATCAAAAAACCAAGAACCACTTTCAATAACCTGTTCTTGTGCCTTTAGGTTATCAAACTTAACCACAAAAACACCAGGTTTCAACAAGCTTAGGGACGAAACCCCAAATTTGTTCCATCTTCTTTCTAGAAAAAATTTCATTACATGGAATGATGGTCGTGCTCCAATCACATGAACAACCACATCATGTTCCCAAGCTTTCACCTCCTCATCTACATCTTCCTCAGTATACACTACTCCTTTCCTTCCCATCACTTCTTGTGGTGGGATAAAATCAAGTTTATTTGCCAAATTAAATTCTCGATTTTGGCCGTAGAGTAGTTGCATATAATTTCTTATTTTCCAGGTTTTTCATTCCCATATTTTCTGGTTGCATATCTCTATTTTCTAAGGAAGAGGGGGAAAATCTGAATTTTCCACATCAATTATATTGGACTTACGTGGCATAGTGACATGGATCTGAGTTGACTCAAACGAGTGCTCTACGCTCGCCATCTTCTGTATTACATGTCCTTGAGTTTCTTCTTCCAAGGCACATTAATGGCTTCCAGATCTTGTTTGCAGTTCTCAACGGAGATCTTCTCGGACCGCTTAATTACGTGATTTCCATCTACTCGATTCCCACATTCTTCATTAATTGTTCGAATTTCTTCTTTTAATTTTCTATTTTCCTTCTTCATTTCTTCAATTTCATCCCGCAATTTTGCAACCACTTGCATTACTTCCTCCTTATCTGAATCTCAACTCAAATCCACTATTCGCCTCTCCTCCATGCAAGCTACTCGAAGATTTTCGGGTCCCAGATCCCCAACATCTTTCACTGAAATGCTCTGATCCCAGAGCAATTGTCATTCCCGTATGACCAGTTTCCTGGCCATTCCCCACACTGCTCTGGTGCATGGTCAATCCTTCCCAATAAATTCACTTGTGAAAGGATTTCGCGATGGTCCTCTTTGCCTTGATGATCGGCGCATATTGATTACTGTTTGCATTTTGTGTTCGGTGTTCTAGAGAGAAGGCAGAGCTTCTCTCTCTTGTTATTGCCTTTCCTTTAACTCTATTTAAGATTTATATTTTGTGTTATTTTTAAAAAAATTTCTTGAAATGTCACTTGTCACCATTCTAGATAAGTAGTTGATAACACCAAAGGATGTTACACCAAAATGAATAGTACAATTTTTGTTTAAAAAAATAAACATCACATATACGTGTTTATATTCAGAAAATGAATCTTAAATAACTAAAATATAAGTTAGTTATACGTGTCCAAAAATAAGTTAGCAAAATATTATTATCATATAAAACTTGGCCTTTAAATTTTTTTAACTATATTTTCTGATGAATTTTAACTTGTGAAAATCAACCATATTTTTGTAGATAGCTACCTACCAATTAAGATGTAGTTGTAAAAACTTGGTCCTCTTTACCTTAATATGTTTTTTGATGAATTTTAACTTGTAAAAACTAAACATATTTTTGTAAGTAGTTACTTATCAATTAAGGTTTGTATTTTGTATCAATTTTTAAAAAATTTCTTAGCATTGGTAATTATATAACACCAAAAAGATGTTACACCAAATCAAGTTTTGGCTTAATAAATAGTACGAGTCATCGTGGCACACTCGATGCGTGTGCAAAAATAAAATCAATAATACATTTTTTTAAAAAAAATCTTGTACACGTGTTTATTGTCATATACAGCAAAATGAATCTTAAATTATAGATACATGTCCAAACATAAGTTAGCAAAATATTATTATTGTATCAAACTTGGCGTTTAAATTTTACTTTAACCATATTTTTTGATGAATTTGAATTTGTGAAAACTAAACACAATTTTATAAGTAGTTACTTACCAATTAAGATTTTAATTTTGTGTCACTTTTTAAAAACTCTCTTAAAATGCCACTTGTCATCATTATAAGTTGGTAGTTATGTAATACCAAAGAAGTGTTACACCAAACAAAGTTTTGGCTTAAGAACTAATTGAAGTTATACATGAATCTTGAGTATTTAACTCCAGCCATATTGGCACAGTCTTATGTTAATACACTCCACTGATCAAAGGTGGCGAGATGCCATATTTCATGTTTAAATTGATCGCTAGTGGGAGTCCATCTCGTAAACATAGGATGAGCTTTTTTGTGTTAAAACTGATTGTTAGATGGAGTCCACCTCGCAAACCCCATGCTTCAACTGCGAAAAGGGTCTTAACAACAACCTTTCTGGTGTATCCCTGCCTAAGATTACCTTAGAAGTCTCTTATGATTCTGTTGTCTCCCGCTTGACGAGGACATGCTCTAGCCGCCCCCTCAGAGTTAAGCATGAACTAAGCTTGAGGGAGTGGCTCCCGTTGATGCCAAAGTGTCTTTTGGTTATATATTACTCCGATTAGTTGGAGGGCCAAGTAATCAGATGTTTTTGGTAGTGATAATTTTGGTGAATTAGGGTTGGGATATAAGAATTGTTAAAGATGCTAGAATTTTTGCTGGTCTAAAGAATGTCGCAAGCAAGGGGGAAGAAGAAAGCCTAAGGAAAACTTTGCTAATAGAGTAAGTGAGAGTAGATACAGAGTTTTTCCTTAGTCATTTCGAGTGCTGTTCCAGGTAGCCAGACGAGAGTTGGGACATGGATGGTTTTTAAGAACTATTTTACTATATTTGCATTCCCTAATGTGATGGGTTGCTCCTTAGCACCCACCATGACAATGGGCATGCCAAGGGGCCGCCTTCTATCACCTTAAGTTATTTGATTTCTGTCTTTAGATGGTTTGGTTGTAGATGTAGCAAATATTTACGGCCACAATGTGTAAGAATCTAAAATTTTCAGAGTGTTACACAATTATTCAATCGATAACATAATTATTTAGATAACCTCAATTCAATCAAACAAGCTCAATGTATATCAAAGCTTCTACAATAACTCAAACTCTAAATTAATTAACTTAAATGAAAAACTATATTTAAATACTCGACAAAAGAATTAAACAAAGCTTTCCCTCGCAAGGGCTTAAGTAAATGAAATAATAAAATTCATGGCAATAATCTTATTCATGCTCTAATTAGCCTAAGTAATCTATTGATCATTATTGCCTACAGAAGGGAACAGAATAGGGTGAGATTTTGAGAGCTCGTTAAGGTCGCTTAAGAGTCAATGGAATGATACAACACATTTACAAATTCAATACAATGGCAATATGGGAAAGAGATTCAACTCAATTCTTAACTCAGATATACATTATACCAATACAGATGATATTAAACATGAGTAATTGTAAAGCCACACAAACAAGCAGGGCAACACTTAATAAAGCCACATATACAATGCTCGATAACAATGTAACTACATATGCATATGTACACTTGCTAGTCCATTAAGATACTAGCGTCTCCCTCTAAAACATACCATCCTTATATCACCCCCAATAAAGATCATTCTTATAACGCCTCAATACACTAACTCATGTCAATATGCAAAATACAATAACTGCTAATTCAAAGTGTAAAATGATACTCAATGAGTAATAAATTATTAGCATTAATAAGGATTTCTCAATGAACGCTTAAGGCTCAAAGTAAGGTCTAAAGGCAAATAACGGATCCTCATATCAAAAGAACAGTGTTCGAAGGAATTCGATAACAAATTAAAATAGAATACTCGAAATCAAATCTGAAAAAATTAGGTTTCGAATATAAATTCCTAACCTCAATTTAAGTTATGCTCTGCTAATCAACCTTGTTTAAAATCCTTGAATTAACCTATATTGGCAAATTTGTTATCAGAATGAAATCTAGCCTCATAAGACAATGGACCCAATGTTTCTTGCTCGGACCCTCACAACACAACCCAAATTGAAACGGGTCCTAAAGCATGGCCAAACCTAAATAGGAACCCTACACATTCCTTGAGACTTATTAATGATACAAAATTCTTAATAATCCTTATAAAATACTTTTGTGGCTTCAAACAGCATAACAAGTTAAATTATGATTTTCTACTTTTTTAATTAAATATAATTTTCTTAAATATCAGGAAAGCCCGAAAACACCCATTAATAATTCTAGCTCAAATCAAAGTCCCGTAATTTTTATGATAGCTTTACTGTGTATATGAAAAATATAGAAACTGAGATTAGGATCTAAAAGCATTAAAATCATTTTAAAATCATCAATTTCGATAAATCAAATTCAATACAGATAAAAATACCAAATCAACTCTAAAAATCTATACTATAAAAAATATTACTGTAATTTTTTCAAATTTTAATATGAATTTTAAAGACTCAAAATGAATTTTAGAACAACTAAACTTGCAAAAAATAATAAAAATTCTAAACAATTTCAAAAAAATCTGAAACTTTACCAATTATTCTAATCTTTCCATAAGAAACTCTTTGTAAAATTTCAGCAATTTACGACAATATAGCCACATGATACAACTATACAAGCATAGTATACAACATTTACTACGCAAACCCATTTCGCACTTCTTCTTCTTCCTTATTCATTCTTCTGTGCTCACTCTTATCACACCCGAACACACACAGCAGATCATGCACACCACCTTTACCCCTAGCACACTTAGAGGTGTCAAATGGGCCGGGCTTGGGCCGGGCTTGGGCCGGGTCGACCCAAGCCCATCGGGCCTCCAGCAAAAAGGGCCGGGGTCGGGCCAGGGGGCTGCCAAACGGGCCGGGCCGGACCAGAATCTGGGGATATCTGGGCCCAATCCAAACCCAGGCCCTAGGCCCAACATTTAGGGCCGGGCTTGGACCGGGCCCAATTTTTTTGTTTTTTTTTGTTTTGCATTTTCCTGTTATTCAAGGTAAAGGCTTTAATTACGGTAATTTGTTGTTATTATTTAAGCAAATTGTACTCTAAGCATGTCCAATATTCACAATTTAACGAACCTAATCTTTATCATTTTATTTCATTATAAATCATATACATTGAAGATAAATGTGTTTATAGGCCCTTCTCCTTTTATCCGGGCTTGGGACCGCTTGTAAACAAACAGGCGAAGTTACCTATTTTTTTATATATACGGAAAAATATCTATCTTGCTTGTAAAAACTTATTATATTATATTATATATATATATATATATATATATATATATATATATATATATATGAAAAAAAAACTATATTTTGTGAGAAATTTTATTCTTAAAACTTAAGAGAAGGAAAATAAAAAGAAATTACCTAATCATCCGGAAGTACTTCAACATCCGAGTCACTGCTATTTCTATCATCAATCGGTTTATCTTGCTCGCGGTATTTCGCATCAAGATAATCCTTCCAACATACACATAGCTCGAGCGACTCGGGGTTAAGACGACTCATCCTGTCATCCAAAACCCTCCCGCTCGCCGAAAATGCCGACTCTGAAGCAACTGTGGAGGCTTGCACTGGTAGTACATCCCGTGCAATTTGAGCTAAAGTTTTATACATGTTTTGATTTTGTTTTCAAAAATTTAACAAATTAAAATTAACATGTTCTTGCATCGATAAATCAGCATAATGATCAGTATTTGAATATACACCAATCTCATTAAAAGAGAAAAAAAGTAGACGAAACTGCCGAATTAGAAGTACCTCTCACCTGGTAGTTGTCTTGCTACTAGACGTTCAAAGCCCTTAAAAGAGTTGAAAAAATTAACTTGGACCAAAATAACCCCCAAACTAGCCGTTATTTTGCTGTGGGGGGGGGGGTAAAAGTGGAATTTAGGGGAAAAAAGGGGAATAAATCCGTTGGGGGGAAATGGGGGAAAAAGTGAATTTGAAAAGTAAAGAGGGGGGCCAGAGTCGGGCCAGACCCGGGTCGGGCCAACCCGGGCCATTTTCGGGCCACGGTTTGGGCCGGGCCAAACCCTGGCATTTTCGGGCCGGGCCTGACCCGGGCTTTTTTCTCAAAAATTCAGGCCTAGTCCAGGCCCAGGCCCTAAGCCCTAAACGACCGGGCCTCTACTGTTCATAAACGGGGCCAGGCCAGCCCGGGCCAGAAAGGGGCCGGGTCGGGCCAGCCCGCGGGCCACCCGGCCCGTTTGACAACTCTAAGCACACTACAAGTACACTATACTTACTGTGCCCGAACTCCCGAAACGTTAACTTATCTTATCACATCAAACCTGTCAAATATGTTCACTAGCACATATTATAAATCCTAAAATTCAACATCAACTCCGATTTTTCAAAATACTATATTACAACTGCTTAGCTTACACTATTATAGCTCAGGTCCTTCGCAATTCAAATTCTTAAGAACCAATTAACAATACCGACCAGCGCAGGGGTCTTACTACACAGTAGTAGTGGGCTCACCGGAATCTCACATAATGCTAACCCATTCTCGAGCTACAGTTGATCCTCACCTACAGAAAGGAGTCAAAGGAAGGGTGAGCTTTTGAGAGCTCAATAAGATCGTATAAGTAAGGATTATAACAAGATTACAAAACGATTCCAAAGAATCCAACTGACGATGATTTTCAAAATACTTCTGTTAACCCTACGATTATTTAACCTAGGAGTATATTTGATTTTGATGATAACTAACATTAATGATTATGTTGTCTTAACATGCATTGAGTTGATGAAGCAATAGGTACAATCTCATACTCATGCAAATGGACAATTAGACGAGCTAATCGATCAAACGCACTTCACAGAATGGTTCAAGATGGAATACTTCGATAGATTTTATTATTATGTTAATTCCGATCTTTGTAACTAGACATAGAGAGATGATCGTATCGATGACTGTATACCTAGAACTTGCTCATAGGTTTCTCTTGCATGCATAAAAGTTTTTCATTCTTTAAAAACTAGGAAACTGTTTTTTTTGGAATGCAGTCGACTGCATTGGATTACAGTCGACTGCAAGTTGGGCAGTGAGGTATTACAGTCGACTGCAATACTTCCACTAGCCTATTACAGTCGACTGCATTGGATTACAGTCGACTGCAAGTTGGAAATTTTGAATTTCCAACGGCTACTTTGGGAATACAGTCGACTGCAATGGGACATTGCAGTCGACTGCAATAGCCGTTTGGAGCATTTAATGCTCCACCTAATTCCAAACGGTCATATTCATTCCCACCTCTATAAATACTCATCTTGGGCATAGTTTTGATTCATCAATTGCATTCAAAGCTCTCTTATCTTTCATATTCTCAAAGATCAAAGCAATTGTTCAATATCTCTTAGTTTTCATTATTTTCTCATCCATTTCAAGAGAGCAGTTATTGTGAGCTTACATTTGAGAGATATACACTTCCATAAGTCATCATACACTCATTTCTCTTGTTCTAGAGCTTAAACTTGTACTCATCTACTTCTTGAGAGTGAAATCTTGTACACATTTCTTCATTTAAAGTTTCTAGTATCAAAGCTTGGGGTTATCAAGCTTTGGAGCTTTGGGATTGTCAAAGCTTGTTCTTGATGTGGGCATAGCATCAAGGGATTGTAAGAGGTTTGATCTTGACCCGTAAGGAAGATCATACTAGTGGATTCTAGGGCCTTTCAAGGGACTTCCTTGAAAGGGTGGACGTAGGCTTGAGGGTATATCAAGCCGAACCATTTAATTCTCCTTGTCAAGTATCTCTAAACCCTTCTCTCCTTACATTATCGTTTTACATTTGTGTTGAGATCGGCTTGTTTGCTTACTTGAGATATTGTGTTTGAAGTTTGTTGTCTAAGTGTTATTCTTATTCTTTCTAAGTTAGTTTGTAATTGCTTGTTTATTTTAAAGTAGTCTTAAAACCCTATTCACCCCCCTCTAGGGTTATCTTTTTGGTTTTAACTTCAAACGATCAAAATAGCTCCATAATTTTCAAATGATCAAAATTCATCATAAATAGATACCAAAATAACGATAACAATTACGGCGGTTTCCAAAACGATCAGTAAACAATCATTTCTAAAGTCATCATTTTTAAAATACAACAAAGATTTCTCGAGGGATTTTAAACCATTTGAGACAGCCCTTTCTTAGTCATTTCCATAACAATCATGGTAAGGTACGGTGCAGATAAAATAAAAAATCAACGTTGATCCTAGGCGGTTACGATGCCATTCAGGCTAAGTTGGTAGTGTAAACATGCATGATGTACCATAATAATTACTAGTCCCATTGGGTACTGGCATGTATTTCATGCAAGATTCAAACTAGCCTTATACCGCTTCCCCACTGAACGGATACCCAGGTCAACACAGAAAAATCAACAATATTAACAAGCATTAACAGAAGCTCAAATCACTGAAATCAATTCGGGTTCCAATAACAATAAACATACTAATATGAGTCATAATTTGGAATTCCATAAGAAAATTCACAAATAAATAGTAAAAATGATTGTGAATCATTATCGAATTTAGGCACAACAATTCGGAAGAACGGATACAAACAATTATCAAATGTGCTTAGTATGCAATAACAGGCGAGCATCTCAAGATTTCTAAATAATCGATTCAGGTTCAATATTAGGATTTTCTAGGCTACATGCCGATATCAATACATAATTCAGAGTTTGACATTAGTCATAAGTAAATCAAAGGAGTACTTACGAGTACGAGTTATCAAATAAGGATTCGGACTAAAGTCCTTACCCAGGGTTCAGATAGAATCCCTTACCTGGATCCGCAGCTAAATTATCCTAATCGAAAGTCTTTAGCTTTAACCTAAACAGAAATATCAAATAATTAGAATATAGTCTATATTACAATATTTAACTTAATACGGACTCACACATACTCCCAAAATGAACCTCTCTCCCAGGTATGTAAAATTACCAAAATGCCTTTAGGTGTAAAATTACCAAAACGTTCCTCTCGGATTTAAATCACCAAAATGATCTTTTCGTAAGTAGAATCACACTAATAACCTTATCGTATGCAATTTTACCAAAAAAATACCTTTCTTAGGTCAAATTACCAAAATACCTTGTCTCGCACTTGAATCACAGAAACAGTCTTTCTGCAAGTAAAATCATTCAAAAAAATCTTACTTTATGTGAATTTACCTCAAAATACCTTATATAGATAAAATTACCAAAATTTCCCCTCGGGGTGGCAAATTACCAAAATAACACTGGGGGTTTTCGACTTTGGAAAAATATCTTAAAATACTATTTTTAGCATCCCAAATTAGTCATTTCTGGGCTAAAAATTATTTTAGAGAATTTTCACCCGAAAATCCGAAATTGGTGTCTGGATCGAGGGCTAAAAGGTCAGTTTTTGTAAACAAATACCTAGCGGCCTCAGAATGACACATGAAAATATCAGTAAAATAATATTTTTCTAAAAATTTTAGATTAAAATAACTTGATTTGATATGCTAAATAATTCAATAATTATTCTTAGTTGATACGCTAATTTAATCTTCTTCCCAAACACCGAAAAATCCCGAAAAATTTCAGAGCTTACGGCTCGTTAAAATATTGGGGGTTGCTATTTAGGCCTTTGTCTAATTCTGATCTTAGATATTTATAATTTTTTTTAATATTGCCTAATTTAATGTCCTATCTTTAGCGACAATTTCAGTTATTATTTGGATCACACACCTACTATTTCACCTTATTTACACATACTTCTCTTCTTCCACCTTCAGCCAAAGTACATGGTTGCTCAATTCTCACCCACACACCCATGAATTGTCATCAATCCACTACAAACACCTATCTAAGCTTAAATGATATATACTAACACAATTTAATCCCACAATTAGACCCCATACCCACGGATCATCACATTACACACACGCATGACATATATCTTCAAGATCTTCCACTGTAAACACACACGCACTCACCTACACCCTCGGTAGTCCATGCAAACACTCCCAATCCCTCTTACTCCCTTCCAAAATACAAAATCACCACATGAACATGCTTAATTACACAATAGTTTTCCCTGAAGTCATACCCAAAGCCCTCCTTCTTCTTATGGCGTGCACGCGCGCACACACACACACACACACAAAATAAAAATACATGCATAATTGAACACAAAGGTTCCCTTTACAAATTTTCTCTTAATCTATCTCTGATTTCTCTGAGTTTTTCTGTTGTTGTTCCTCTGTTCTCCTCCTTTTTTTTTCTATTTCCCGTGTTCTGTTTCTCTCTTGGTTGTTGTTCCTTTCTCGAAATAGAAACTCTCGCCTTTTTTTTCCTTCACTTCTTCTTTCTTTAATTTCCTTAAAGATCTAATCCTATCTATATTTTATAATATAATTAAATTAGTCACCAAGCAACTAGCAAGAGGTGGCCAGCTTATTCCTCAAGGTTTGACACCTAATGCATACTTTCAAAAAGTGCAGATTAACCCCCGAATTTTTTTATAATTATAAACTAACCCCAACCTTTTGTATAATTACCTCAAAGCCCCAAATTTTATTCCAACCTCCATTAATTTAATTAAATATCGCTAAAACATATAATGTCACTCATTTCATTATTTTTCATCACCAAAAATATTAACTACACTTATGCCCCCAAGTTTTCCAAAATTATAAAAATGCCCCCAAAATTTTAAAAATTATATTTTTGCCCAAAAATCTTTTTAAGCTCATATGCACTGCTAATACCGAGCATTACTCAAATTTAATGCCCGTTTATTTTTCAGAACACAGATGATTATTTTAAATGGCTCCCAAAGTTTGAGATATTACATTCTTTGCACCTTATATAAATTTTGTCCTCAAAAGTTGCTATCAAATATTCTTTTGACTTATAACGTCTATGTATTATGCTTTAGTTGCAGAACTCTGATACCTATCTCATATTAGCTAGCCTACCTCTGACTTTCGTACCCAGATTCTTGTCTCACGAATACCCAAACGCAACTGTTTAAATTCAAATCATAATACTAAATTGAAACCCTGTTAGGTAATCACTTTACTTTAACTATTCTAGAACTTCACGAACGATGACTTAATAAGTACAAAACCCACTGAGCAGAACCTATACCGCTCCAAATTTTGCGCATATCAAACAGATTAAGTCAAGCTCTAATATGACAGACTTCCCCTATCTTATGCTGATACTAAACCTGAGATCCCATCAGTTGCACACTTGTGACTGTAAGCTCAATTCTAGGATCAAGGCATACTAAAATACTAAAAGATGGTCACACATGACCTGCGGTTTACCAAGGATAACATGGGTAGGATAACTAATTCATATAAGCACTTACACCTCATAACAAACAACGAAACTGTAACCACTAGGCGTTCACTACACACTATAATACCTTAAACAACGAGTCCAAATTATTGCCAAGTTCATCATCGAGAGGCGTGTTATCTTAACAAAGCTATGTATTGCATACTTACGATTCTGTGTATACTTTACAGAACGACAGAAAACTATAACCACTATGGTTTCGCTGCACACTTTAGTGCCTTGTCTCAATGAGCCCAAGCTGTTACCAAATTCATCATCTAGAGCTGCGTTCTCCTAACATAGCGTAGCATATGATTCCGAATACCTATGTATTCATTTTTACTAGAGTGTAAGGCTCTATGTTATCACATCATTTCTGATTCACAGTCACATTATTTACAAAAGTCTCAAATCCTTATCCTTCACTCATCTGTTTCAGTTAAACATTTAGAATTCTTCAGTTCTACAAACAAGTAACATATGGTCTATCATCACGTGTTCAGCCAAGATCTCGATCTTATACCAAATCATCAAATAGCTTGTCTAAACCTCATCCACGTTCTCAGAATCTATTCTCCCACAGATTATCTGAGGCTCAGAAATCTTCCTAACCTCATATCCAAGTAGGCGAAACTATGCAGATAATGATAATCATAGTTGCAATCAGCAAACATAAAAATCTTTAACAAAAATCATGCATATTGACTTTTGGGGTTCACAACAAAATTTCATGACATTCCAGAAGAAACGATAGACACAGAAATGATGATAGGTCTGGTGAAGCAAAGTCAACCCAACGACTTGGAGCAATCAAAATCAGAAGAAGTTATTGGTCCTTAATAAGATTCGTAGCCTTCCCTTGGCCGTTGGGTCAGATACTATCCATCAAGTCCAATTAGATTCGAAAGGATAGATAAATATCCTGAAAAGGAATAAAACTCAGCATGAATGACATCTTCTCTGACGTCTCAGCGCAAGCTGACATTTAATTAAGTCACCTTTGAATTCAGCAGATAAAAGGACGAGAACCGACAAGATGGAATTCTAAATTTTTATCGTATTCCCAAATCAATTCTTAGTTTTAACAACAATCACTTCCCGAGAACTTTATTTTCACACATCACCTTAATCACTAGCTTAACCATTATTCACACCTTATGAACTTCCAAACACTACAAGATTTTCCCTTAACAACTTACAAATACGTGATTAGAGTGTAATCAATCCGTGCTTTGCATGATATCGAACCTCGAACAGCAGATAGGATGAGATCCACATGAAAATCTCTATCCATAACATCGACAATATAGCCACCAAAAACCGTAGAAACAGTCAAAGATTCTCCCGATGGGATGCCTATCTCAAGATCAGTTCCTAAAGGGCGGGTCTTCACCCTCAATCACTGTGTTAAAGCAATGTATGCAAAAAGTATGACGCTTCAGAATTATGTAATATACGAACATCTAATGGGTTAACCTGTGGTGTACCTGGCACCATGTCATCGGATGTGACATCTTAAGCAGACATTAAACAAACTCTAACTGATATTCTAGGTCTCTGCCCCTACTGACCTTGTCATTTTTCCTGCGAGGAACATTGCTCACTATTACACTAGCAATAGGTACACAACTGATTATTTCTCACAAACAGACTGTTTCAAACTTAATGCTCTATATAACCATGCCTAACATATCATCCGATCAACTTGTAGCATAACTCACCACCCTGACTTCTCCCATACCTGACACATAGGGTGGCCGAAAAAACTAACCAGCCACCATGACCAATACTCTAGGTAGGTCAAACTTCATAACTCTGTAATGGTTCAACTCTAGTACTATGAGCTTGTTGAGCGCCTTCACCCTGCACTCTCCTAAATCACATATCATGCCTCAATCAAACTTCAGAACTCTATCCAAATCTCAATACTAGAGAACCGAAGTAGGCCTGAATCCTGATTATGCCTTAACCTTTAACCTTGGGCACTGTGCGGTGCCAACTGTAAAAAAACTTCTTGCTACCAACTGTCAGCTCCTACAAATCTGTTCGGGGAAAATTCTTACTTATCTCTCTTCTATCCGCCCTGTATTCACTCATGCTAATTTAAGACATTTCATATAGCTTGTCAATCGAGCTGGGATCACCGTATCTCTCAATTCAGGCCTAAGCCCTCACTAAGACTTTAAGCAGCTATCTGCCTCAGCAACAACATCCTTATGGTAAATCTAACAAAACAAGAAATTTCATCTTAACCTTGTCTATGGACTCTTAATCCACTTGCTTCACATTAATAAACTCCTTTAACATTGGTTCATAAAATCTCATAAAAACACCTGACGAAAAATAATTCCCTAAACTGTTCTCAAGCAACACCAATCACTGGCTGCTGAGTTAGACTCTTCGTTACCAATTTTTACCACTGATCGGCCTTATCCCTCAGCTGATATACATTCAATTCAACCTTTTATCGCTCACTACAATTAGTTGCTCAAATTTTGTACAATCAGTTGCTCAAAAATTCCTCAACTTTGCTAATCCAATTTGCTACCTCTATAGGGTCCAATAACCTCCTATAGCTAGTCGCATTTATTTGGTAATTTTACCACAGGTACTTTCATCTCGAGTTTATGGTTATGATTGAACCAAATTCGGTACTCGTGACTACTAATTAGCCACATCCTGCGACGTCAAGTCAGAATCGGGTTCCTAATGTTCAAAACTGCTACCATCGATTCGGGGTTCTATCGTTTCCTCTATCGGGTTGAGGTACCCCCCCACACAATCATAAAACCTCCATATAATATAATGCCCAGTCTAGAGATTGTCTAATCAAGTCTCTCCAATACCGGGAAGAATCCATGCTCATCATGTACAACCTGTTGGAATCTCATCTTTCAGGACCCCTAGGCCCTCCATACTATCTCCACTACCATTGCTCTGAATACAGACCATAGTGATACAATGTACACTTATCAGGGTTATTCTGACACGTGTCTAAAGAACAACACAATTGAAATCAAGACAGACTTCTTTACTCTAAAGGCAGACATCTTAACTCAACCCTTCGTCCTATCCCACTCTCATTAACCGTAATGTGATTCTACAGAATCTTGTTACCTACACTCTACGATCACGTGTCAAGATAATCACGTACTTAAGCTCTTAATAACACAAGACCAAACTGCTCTGATACCAACTGTAACAGCCCCAAAAATTCGGAGCTTCTTCGCCCCGAACTCTTGAAACATTAACCTACCGAATCACATCAAACCTATCAAATCTGTTCACCAGCACATATTCTAAATCATCAAATTCAACATCAACTTTGATTTTCAAAATACTAGATTACAACTGCTTAGCTTAAACTATTACAGCTTAGGTCTTTTGCAATTCAAATTCCTAAGAACAAATTAACAGTACCGACCCGTGTAGGGGTCTTACTACACAGTAGTGGTGGGCTCACCAGAATCTCAAACAACGCTAACCCATTCTCGAACCTGCTACAGCTAATCCTCACCTGCAGAAGGGAGTCAAACAAAGGGTGAGATTTTGAGAGCTCAGTAAGGTCGTACAAGGACTACAAAACGATTCCAATGAATCCAACTGACGATGATTTTTAAAATACTTCAAACGATCAAAATAGCTCCATAATTTTCAAAATTCATCATAAATAGATACCAAAATAACAATAACAATCACGACAGTTTCCAAAATGATCAGTAAAATATCATTTTCAAACTCATCATTTCTAAAATACAACAAAGATTTCTCGAGGGAATTCAAACCATTCGAGACAGTCATTTCTTAGTCATTTCCATAACAATCACGGTAAGGTACAGTGTAGATAAAATAAAAAAAAATCAATGTTGATCTTGGGCAGTTACGATGCCACTCAGGGAAAGTTGGTAGTGTACACATGCATGATGTACCATAATAATTACTAGTCCTATTGTGTACTAGCCTGTGTTTCATGCAGGATTCATACCAGCCTTATACCGCTTCACCACAGGATGGATACCCACGTCGACCCAAGAAAATCAACAATATTAATGAGTGTTAACATAAGCTCAAATCATCGAAATCAATTCGGGTTCCAATAACAATAAATATACTGATATGAGTCATCATTCAGAATTTTAGAAGAAAAATCACAACTAAATAGCAAAAAGATTGCGAATCAGTATCGAATTTAGACACAATAATTCAGAAGAATGGATATAAACAATTACCAAATTTACTCAGCATGCAATAACCATGCATCACAAGATTTTCAAATAATCGATTCAGGTTCAATATTGGGATTTTCTGGGCAATAACATGCTGATATCAATACATAATTCAGAGTTCGACATTAGTTATAAGTAAATCAAAATGAGTACTTACGAGTACGAGTTATCAAATAATGATCAGACAAAAATCCTTACCCAGGGTTCAGATATAATCCTTTACCTGGATCCGTAGCAAAATTATCCTAACCAGAAGTCTTTAGCGTTAACCTAAACGGAACAATCAACTAATTAGAATACAGTCTATATTATAATATTGTAACTTAATACGGACTCACGCATACTCCCAAAATGAACCTCTCTCTTGGGTATGTAAAATTACCAAAATGCCCTTAGGTGTAAAATTACCAAAACGCTCCTCTCGGACTTAAATCACCAAAATGGTCTTTTCGTAAGTAGAATCACTATAATAAATTACTGTATGCAATTTTAGCCAAAAAATACATTTCTTAGGTCAAATTACAAAAACACCCCCTCACAGTGGCAAATTCCCAAATTACTCCCTCTGACACTTGAATCTTAGAAACAACCTTCCTAGAAGTAAAATCACTCAAACAATCTTACTATTCGTGATATTACCTCAAAATATCGTTTATATGTAAAATTACCAAAATATCCCGTCGGGGTGGCAAATTACCAAAATAACCCTGAGAGTTTCCTGCATCAGAAAAATCCCAAAAACATCTTCAAATACTATTTTTAGCATCCCGAAGTCATTTCTGGGCTAAAAAGTATTTTAAAAAAATTTTGCCAAAAAATTCCGAACTGGTGTCCGGACAGAGTGCTAAAAGGTCAGTTTCGTAAAAAATACCTATCGGCCAAGATATCTATTGGCCTCGAAATGACACAAAAATTTAGAATATGAAACTTATCAGTGAAATAAGATTTTTTTTAAAATTTTCAGATTAAAATAAGTTGGTTTGATATGCCAAATAATTTAGTAATTATTCTTAGTCGATATGCTAATTTAGCGTTCTTCACGGACACCGAAAAATTTCAGAGCGTACATCTCGTAAAAATATTTGCGGATTGTTATTTAGAACTTTATCTAATTTTGATCCTAGATATTTATAAATTTTATTGAATACTGCCTAATTTAATGTCTTATCCTTAACGACATTTTCAGTTACTATTTAGATCACACACCTATTTTTTCACCTTATTTACACCTATTTCTCTTCTTCCACCTTCAGCCAAAGCACATGGCTGCTTAATTCTCACCCACACACCCACGAATTGTCATCAATCCACTACAAACACCTACCTAAGCTTAATTAATACGTACTAACACAATTTATTCCCACAATTACACCTCATACTCACGGATCATCACATATACACACACCCATGACATATATCTTCAAGAACTGCCACTGTAAACCCACATGCACTCACCTACACCCTCGGCAGTCCAGGCAAACACTCCCAATCCCTTTTATCCCCTTCCAAAACACAAAATCACCACTTGAACATGCTCAATTACACAATAATTTCCGTTGAAGTCATACCCGAAGCTCCCCTTCTTTTTACGGCAAACACACACACACACACACACACACACACACACACACACAGACTGAATAAAAATACATGCATAATTGAAAAAAAGGTTCCCTTTACAATTTCTCTCTCAATCTATCTCTGATTTCTCTGAGTTTTTTGCTAATGTTCCTCTGTTCTCGTTCTTTTTTTTTTCTTTTTCCCGCGTTCTGTTTCTCTTCCTGTTTCTTTCTTGGTTGTTGTTCCTTTCCCGAAATAGAAACCCTCTCCTTCTTTTTTTCCCCCTTTACTTCTTCTTTCTTTAATTTCCTTAAAGATCTTATCCTATCTATATTTCATAATATAATTAGATTAGCCACAAAGCAACTAGCAAGAGGTGGCCAACTCATTCCTCAAAGTTTGACACATAATGCATACTTTCAAAAATTGCATATTAACCCCCAAAATTTTCCATAATTACAAAAACCTTTTGTATAATTACATCAAAGCCCCAAATTTTATTCCAACCTCCATTAATTTAATTAAATATCTCTAAAACATATACTGTCACTCATTTCATTAGTTTTTATCACCAAAAAATATTAATTACATTTATGTCCCCAAAGTTTTTCAAAATTACAAAAATGCCCCAAAATTTTAAAAATTACATTTTTGCCCAAAAAATCATTTTAAGCTCATATGCACTATTAATACCCAAGCATTGCTCAAATTTAACACCCGTTTATTTTTTGGAGCACAGATGATTATTTTAAACGGCTTCCAGAATCCAAGATATTGCAATTACACACACATTCACGCACAATACAAACACAAACACACACTCAAGGCTCACAACAATACAACACATGCACGCGCGCCCGCGCATCTTCACTGTACACCCCCATTTCTATAATATTCAGAACTTTGGGAGCCGATTAAAATTTTTATCCGTGGCCCAAAAAATAAACGGACGCTAATTTTGAGCAATACTCGGGTATTAGAAGCTCGTGGAAGCTTAAAAGAATTTTGGAGCAAAATTGTAAATTTTGAAATTTGGGGGCACTTTCATAATTTTGGAAAACTCTGGGGGTATAATTGTAAATTAATATTTTTTGGTGATGAAAGGTAATAATATGAGTGATATTGTATGTTTAGTGACATTTGATTTAATTAACAAGGATTTGAAAATTTTTAGGGCTTAAATGTAATTATACAAAAGATGGGGGTCACTTTGTAATTATGAAACTTTATGGGGGCCAATTTGCAATTCGGAGAAAACCATATCTTAAAATGTTGCCACCACCTATTTCTCTGATTGATGACTAATGAAATAAAATTATAAACTAATAATGTATAGAAGTGTTGGGGGAATAATTGAAAAGAAAACAAAAAAAAAACAAAGAAGAAAACAAAAAGGTGGGGGAACTCGTGAACAATAGCAGGAAACAAGAAGCAGATACAAAAAACAGAAGAACAGAGAAGGTGAAGCAGAAAATAGGACAAGGGAAGAAACGGGGGAAAAAGAAGAAAGAAATAGGGGAGAGAGTGTGCCATTTCGGGAAAGAAACAGAACAGAAAAGAGAGAAAGAGAAGAATCTTTCCATTTTGGGAAAGGATGAAAAGAAACAGGAAGAAAGGAAGAGTAGAATAGGGGAGCTCAGAGGAAGGAGGAAGAAACAGTAGGAAAGAAAGAGAGAATTGTAAGGAATTTTTCCTGGGTAATCCCCTTCTCCTCTCTAGTGTGCGTTTTAATGGGTGTTGTGTATTTCCTCTATGTATACAACATATGGGTCAGCAGGGTATGTACGTGTGTTCTTGAGAGTGTGCGTGAGTGGACTGTGTGTGTCATTGTGTGTATATGTGTATAAGAGTTGTGTATTAATGTATTAGAGGGTGAATTTTAGGCATAGAAATGGGAAATGATGAACATCCGTGGGTGAGTAAGTGACTGGTGTGTGTGTCTGTGCATGTGCCAGCCGTGAGGAAGAAGATGAGCTGTGTGTGGAAAAGGTGTTTTAGTGTGTGTCTTAATTTGAACAGTAACTGTTTTTGTCATTAAATATATAAAATTAATTTAGGCAGATTTCTCCACGCATTTTCATAAATACCTAGAGCCAAAATTAGAAAAAAATTCAAAACAGTAACCCCTGATAATTTTACGAGTTCTAGGCTCTGGAAAAGTTTGGGAATTTTTAGAGTCCTCGAAGGGCGCTAAATGACGATATAGGGTAACTACAATTATTAATATATTTAGCATAGCAAACCAAGTTATTTTAACCTAAAAATTTTATGGAAGCCCTATTTTACAGATATGATTCATTATCTAAAATTTCGGGCTATTCCGAAGCCGATAGATATTTTTCGCGAAACTGGCCTTTTTGTGCTCGGTCCGGACAGCGGTTTGGAATTTTCGGGCAAAAATTTTCTAAAATACTTTTTACTCCAGAAATAACATCGGGATGCTTAAAATAGCGGTTTAAGATATTTTTGAGATTTTTCCGGTGCCGAAAACCCTCAGGGGTGTTTTGGCAATTTATCGCCCCGAAGCGGTATTTTGGTAATTTTACCTATAAGAAGTATTTTGAAGTAAATTTACATACAGTAAGATTATTTTAGTGACTTTGCTTATGGAAAAGTCATTTTGAGAATTAAAGTATAACGGGGTGTTTTGGTAATTTGCCACCTCGAAGGGGTTTTTTTGGTAATTTGACCTAAGAAATGTATTTTTGCATGAATTTACATGTGGTAAGTTTATTTCAGTGATTCCACTAATGGGAAGACCATTTTGGGTAATTTTAGTTCGAGGGGGCATTTTGGTAATTTTACACCCTATGGGTGTTTCAGTAATTTTACATACCCGGTGAGGGGAGGTTCATTTTGGGAGCATGTGTGAGTTTGTATTAAGTTATACTTTTGTTCTGTAGGCCGTATTCTAATGGTTCGATTATTCCATTTAGGTTAAAGCTAAAGACTTCCGGTTAGGATAATTTAGCTGCGGATTTAGGTAAGGGATTATATCTGAACCTTGGGTAAGGACTTTCGTCTGAACCCTTATTTTGATAACTTGTACTTGTAAGTACTCATTTGATTTATTTATGGCTAATGCCGAACTCTGAATTCTGCATGGCTATCAGCATGATATTGCGAGAAAATCCTAATATTGAACCTAACTCAATTATTTGGAATTCTTGTGATGTTCGCATGTATTGCATGCTGAGCAAAGTTGATCATTGTCTGTATCCATTCTTCTGAATTGTTATGTCCAAATCTGATATCTATTAGTAATGGTTTTGTTTATCTGTGATTTTTCTTCTGGAAATTTTGGTTTCTTCTGAAAATTCTGAATGCTGACTTATGTCAGTATGATTATTGTTATTGGAATCCGAATTGATTTCGGTGATTGAGATTATATTAAAGCTCACTGATATTGTTAATTTTCTGTGTTGACCTGGGTTATCTGTTCTGTTCTGAGGCGGGCGTTATAAGGCTGGTCTGAATCCTGTATGGAATGCAGGCTAGTACCTAAATAGACTAGTAATTATTATGGTACATCATGCATGCGTACATTCTGTTAGCGTGCTGGAATGGCATTGCAATCACCCAGGGTCAACATTGATTTTTGATTTTCTCTGTTCTGCATATTGCCGTGACTGTTACGGTAATAACTGGAAAGTATTCTCTGAAATAATTTGTGCTTGGGTTGAAATCCCTTGAGAAATTCAGTGTATTTCAAAAAGAGCTATTTTTCAGATGATCTGTGTATGTTTAATATATTGCGAGAAAACTCTGTTGTATTTTGAAGATGATCTTTTATTAATCGTTCTGGAACCCATCATAGGTATTATTGTTTATTTTGGTATCTGTTTCTGTGAATTTCGATCATTTTGAGAATCATTGAGTATTTTTGACCGTTTGAAGTATTCTGGAAATCTTTGTCAGTTGGATTCTTGCAATCAAATTTGTAATCCTGTTGGTAGTCTTTGTGCGACCTTACTGAGCTCTCAAAAGCTCACCCTTCTTTTGATTCCCTTCTGCAGGTGACGATAAGCTGTAGCAGATTCGGGAATGGGTTAGAGTCTGCGTGAGGTTCCGGTGAGCCCATCACCACTGTATAGTAAGACCCCTGCGTGGGTCGGTACTGATAAATTGTTCTTAGAAAATTTGAATTGCGAAGAACCTAAGCTGTAATAGTTTAAGCTAAGCAATTATGATCCAGTATTTTGAGAAATCTGAGTTGATGCTGAGTTCGATGATTTGGATGTGTTAGTGAACAGGTTTGACATGTTTGATGTGATCCGGTAGGTTAACGACCCGGGAGTTCGGGGCAGCGGAGCTCCGGATTTCCTGGGGAGTTACAATTTCACTCTATTTACACACACGTATACACACTACAAATACACATACACTCATACATGCACAACACAACACAATTACACACAAAATAACACAAACACATACTTACGCACTTATTGCATCCACTGCCTCACAGTAGGACTTTTCTTTCTGTGCTTGTCCCTTACCCCCACACACAAATACCCACGGTAGCCACCATGGCTGCTTCCCTCACACACACACATACACACATTAAAACCGCAACCCCTCACGACTACTCTTTCTCTTAACTACAGCCCTTCATGGCTGCTTTTTCTCAAGACTCCTTCACATAATACACACACTATGTATGCTACCTCATGGCCCATTCACCTCACATTTGCTTTTATCCCTTGCCTCCACACACACACGCACACACACACAAATCATGGCAGCCACCATGGCTGCCCTCTTCACGAACTTACTTCTCACGATTATGAATCACATACACAGTAGATATATTTAGGAAAAAGAAGGGTGAAAGTCCTTATCGGAGATGGGCTCTCTTTGCCAGATTTCGTCAACATCAGCCTTCTCTGTGTGTGTGTGTGGGCGCGTGCGTGCTGCTTTTTCTCAAGACTCCTTCACATAATACACACACTATACACGCTAACTCATGGCCCATTCACCTCACATCTGCTTTTATCCCTTGCCTCCACACACACAAAAAAAAAAATCTTGGTAGCCACCATGGCTGCCTTTTTCACGAACTTACTTCTCACAATTATGAATCACAAACACAGTAGATTTATTTGGGAAAAAGAAGGGTGAAAGTCCTTACCGGAGATGGGCTCTCTTTGCCAGATTCCGTCAACATCAGCCTTCTCTGTGTAAGTGCGCGCACGAGCGTGCGCGCGTGTGTGTTGTAGCCGAATGAAAATTATTCTCCTTCTCTACTGTAACAAAAAATAAACTTTAGGAAATACTTAATTTTCTCATTAATTCCTCTCCCTTGTTCCCTCTCTAATTTTGCTTCCAAAAATAGAGAGTTGACTAGGTTTTAAAATCAGATTTTTTTAATCCAATGTCCCCAACTGAACTTAGATTTGTAACTAACTCCGCTTCACTAATCGTGTCTAAATGTTGTTGATAAAATATTGCTTATGCACATTGATAATAGATATTGCGTATGGAAATTATTGCTAAGCAAAAATAAATTAACCAGTTAAAAAATATCGAGGTCTAGGTACTACACAATGTTTCGGTGGTAGAGTTAAGATTTGATTGCTAAATAGTTGCGATTTGCGAGGCACATAAAATGTTTAACTCGGGGTGTGGTTATGGCCTCCCAAATCTATTCCCACTTTTGGTTACCCACGATTATGTGGTTGTCATGTGCTAGCATATCATAAGCGGTGGAGCAATTGAAAAGGCCATAGACCTAGATCCATTTGTCATTTTGGTTCACATGGCTGTTGGTGGGGTTGGCAAAGATAATGTCCATGATTTCTTTGTGCATGGGGTATATAACTCTATCAAGAGGCCAACTTCGTATTTATCTTTGACATCAGTGCATGTAAGGTAATGCCGTTTAAGTGATCAAACAGATGGAAGAGAGAGCCCTGATTGAATCGATTGTCCTTTTAATAATTAATCCATTTTCTATCCTAGATAACCAATTTGATTCCTTGGTTTAAAGTTTGTTGTCAATTTTCATGCTTTGCCAAATTTACGAAATACTATTATTCTTTAATAGGCTTGATTAATTGAATTTTTATTGGAGATTGTTTGGGCCCATTCAAAGTCAAGTTGTCATAGAAAAAGGCCAATTGGGCTTGGTAGGATTGTAATGTTTTTAAGTTGAGTTTGCTTGATAGCCAAGCCATCATGTTCTTTTGATTTCGTTACTCGCTCAATGTTCATTTTTCATGAGTTGGAGTGTCTAAGATGGGAAACCGGGAGCAATAACCACTTTCTTGTCTTTATCAAGAGAGCAATAAGACCCTGGTCTAAGTGTCTGTAATAAGAAAGTGTGATTATAACGGTCTATTTCTTAGCTGGTTTTCCTTGGGAGGGCCATGATTTGAATATACGATCAGCTCATTTAATAAAGGAGCTTTAAATTTTTTTTATATTCGGTTCATAAATTATAGTAACGAACATCAACGAGCTTGGTAGCAACCAATTATCGCTATGCGCTTCAGTAACAACATCAAAGCAACCGACACCCCGATCCCAACAAGATTTCAAAGGTTATTTTTTATAGCTTTCATTGAGTTTTAAGAGCCGAGACCCTAGATTTGTCAGTGGTCGTTAGAGGTTGCTGGTTGTTGTTGGACGTCGTTGGTTGTTGTTGCTGGTCTTAGTCGTTGGTTGTTGTTGCTGGTCTTAGTCGTTGCCTTCGTCGCCATTCTTGTCATTGGTGTGAAGGTCGTTGCCCTCTTTTGTGGTTGCCCTTCTTAGACGACGTGGGATGGTCACCGGCCGATCTTTGCTTCATTCTCCAGTGCTGTCACCCAGTGGCAGAATCAGGATTTCACTCCAGGGGGTACTAAAAATATATAGATACAAAAAAAACTCTAAGGCACAGAACCAAAATTTTTACATTAAACTCAAAAGACGTGTACCTAAACAGAACAAAATCCACATCAAAATAAACATCAAACTTTATAGTGAAAAGTTTCACCACTGGAACACGGATCAAAATCATCATCGACTCTAACCTAAGCCTTTGTTAGACAATAGTTCACTCCAAGTTAAACATTTTGGGTTTATTTTTCATATTTGTAGTGACGGAAAAAAATCATTTTGGGTTTTTCGTATACAACATTTCATTTTTGTTTTGAGAAAAAACTCATCCAAAGAGTGTAACCTCATACAATTGTGCAATGTCAGTTGATCAGTGTCACAATAAAGCCAAAAGAAAAACTATTCTTCACCTGTTTTCTTCTTAACTTTGACACCATCACTTCCAAAGTTATGGTGAGCTGCCATGATGAACCAAGCCCACCCGTCTTGCCACCACGAAGAAGTACACGCTACTGCCGAGCCACCACGAAAAACCACACCTCGCCACCATGGCGACCGCTGACTAGCTCTGATCTCATTGTCTCCAGCCCTATTGACCCACACAGCCACTACAAAACCATCTCAAAAAAGGAAACCCACAA
Organism: Escallonia herrerae; assembly: GCA_033070095.1. Classification (NCBI taxonomy): domain Eukaryota; kingdom Viridiplantae; phylum Streptophyta; class Magnoliopsida; order Escalloniales; family Escalloniaceae; genus Escallonia; species Escallonia herrerae. The sequence continues at coordinate 265,044 of JAVXUP010000188.1, forward strand.
TCATCAATTGCCACCCTCAATTATCAATCGTCATCCTCAATCACCTCAAAACTGCAACACCACCATGCATCACCAATCACCACCCATGGCAGCCACCTCAATCACCATAACATCACCCTCACCCTCGATCCCCACTCCTCTATTGCGGTGGTGCCATGGTGATCCAACCCCATTCGGTTCGGCAGAGCTATCTGCAACAAAATAGAAGTAATTCGAGAATGAAGGGTCTAATTTTCTGGTGGAGGCAGTGCTACTGGTTCTGTGGAAGGGTGGTACTAGATTTTGTGGAGGCGGTGGTACTCTATTAGATTTCTCCTAGCAAAAAAAGGACAGTCCAGATTCTTTTGAATGAGGGACAGGAACCCTTGCCGGCTGCTGTGTCGGTATGTTGCCGTCAGTCGTTGCCCATCTCCGGTGAGTGGCCGAGCCTCCACTCGTTCCAGATCTGAGCTCTCATTGTCCGCTGTTGTTCATCGCTAGGGCTGTATACGAACCAAGTTCGAGCCGAACATATGTGTGTTCGAACTCGGTTCGTTTAAATTTTGGTGTGTTAGAGCTCGGCTCGAGTTCGTTAAGAATTAAAACATTGTTGTTCAAGCTCGGCTCGAGTTTGTGACTGTAAAGTTTGGGCTCGACTCGTTTAACTCGTTTAACAATACGAGCCGAACTCAAGTTCAGAAACTTGGCTCGTGTCCATGTTAAATTTCCAACCAAATCCCTAAAATTTGCAAAAAAAATGTTTAAATCTTTCAATTTAAGCTATAATGAATCAAAACAAACAATATTATAGAAGATACAAGAAGGGATGCAATCTTGATCGATTGGCAACGAAGATATAGAAAACAAGATGATGCATGCACCGACGACGAGGAGAGGAGGGCATCGAGGACAGGTGATTACAGCATCGTAGGTGGACGAAGCAGCATCACTAATCGCAAATCTGGGCACCGGTGGCTGCACATATAAGAAAATGGCTCGATTGGAGTAGTTCTCTTACATAGCAGTTGCCCTCTTCTTCGAGATGGATAAAAAATAAGACTGATCAGTGTCATAGCCGTGATGTGCGTCTGTGAAGAAAGAAAGAGAAGCTGTGTATGTGTGTTTGTGTGTGTGTGAGAGAGAGCAGATAGAGAGAGAGAGCAGATAGAGGGATGGGAGAGTAAAATACTGAGGGCGGTTGTGAGAGAGAGAGGCTGTGAGAAGAATGAAGATAAAAGGTATGGCTGCCGGTTGGGAGAATAAGGGTGTTTTAGGGTTTGGGGGGGTTATCTTTTGGACTTGGGCTTGGCTTATAATATTTGGGTTTATAAGTGGGCTTGGTCTTTTAATTAATTGGTTTTAGGTTATCAATTTTTTAAAATTATTTTACACGGAATATGTACAATTAACTATTTCAATTATAAAAATATTAATTTATTATACGAACACTATGTTCACGAACACAATCATGAATATTTTTCAATGTTCATGCTCGGCTCGTTTATTAAACGAGCGCTAAAAAAATTGTTCATGTTCGGTTCGTATATTATACAAACGAACATGAACGAGCTTTTTAGGGAACGAACCACGAGCTGTTCGTGAACAACTCTGTTTATTTACAGCCCTATCCGTTGCCGGCGGGTGGCTGAGAGAGTCACAGAGGTGAAATAAAACAAAATCTTTTATGGGAAGTTGAGGGGGTTACATCAGCCCCCCCTCATTCCAACGTAGGTCCGCCACTACTGTCACCGATCGTTTTTTCTCACAAACTCCTTAGGTTCTCCTAATTTCTTTTTTTGTTTGAATTGATAGCCACTATAAACCAACTTGTATGTGGTATTTGAGATATTTGAGAGACTAAGGAATAAGTTCTGGAGAAGGGCTATTGTTAGCATGGAGGAAGGGAATAACGGGTTTTTTTTTAGTTTGTGCCCTGATATGATCTTCTACTTAACCAAAAGGACCATACGGGTACAGAAACAACAACTTGAGGGTTTTTTTAGGTATAGTAAAAGTAAAAATTAGAGTGTAGTTACAATAAACCTTAGAAGTTCTGAGAGTAATTTGCCCGAGTATATAACACTATTTCCGTTCCCAATTAATTAATCATATTTTTTTTGAGTTATCTAAAAAAATTTAATCACTTTTCAAATTAAGAAAAATTCTTCATGTATTTTTTCATGCCTATCCTTTTTGCATTTTTTTTTATTTTTCTCTTCATATTAAGTCCTACACCAACTGATTTTTCTCTCTCCTAACTCATTCTCTCCTCTCTCTCACACTAAAAATAAAATGAAAATTTTATAAAATAATTTATTTATATTTTAAATAAGCGTATAAATCGAAGGTATTCAAATGAAATGGACGGTAGGAGTGCAATATGTCCCAAAGAGAGACGTCACAAGTTAGCCTGTAATAACTTTTAATCTTTTCTTTTGACCTGGCGCAACTCTTTTGACTAATCATTTGACGTGTACCCCTCCATTAATTCTGTATCAAACTTCGAGCAAGCATTTCCTCGAACACCTCGAAGATGTTTGGTGGCGGGGGAGGGCGAGATGGCCGAACCCTAGGCCGACTGACACACTTGATGATGCCTCTGCCCTCACGCCTTGATCCCCTCCCCGCCGTGGGCGGCGGCGGCGGCGGCGGAGAGCAGTGGAGCCGGCAGGAGACTGGAGATTTCATCGCGATACGTGGGGAGCTGGAGAGGGACTTCACCTCGGCGAAGCGCAACAAAACCCTGTGGGAAGTTGTGGCGGCCTTAAAGATGAAGGAGAGAGGGTATACGAGGACCCCTCAACAGTGTAAATGCAAGTGGAAAAACCTCGTCAAGAGTTACAAGGTTCTTGCATATCTCTGCATGTTTGCCTCTTATTTTCCGTTTATACTTTTTTTTCCTTGTTTTCAGAAGTGTAAAAATTGAATTGAACTCAAATAGCAATTACATTACAGAGTTAAAAAGTAGCGTTAGGCAAGTGAAGGTAGGGTAAAACAACGAGTAATATGAATGTTTACGAGTACTGAATCTATCCCACAGAGTTGCAAAAAGTCTATAAGAGAAAATCTAATAGAACGGAGGGAGTGATTATTTATTGGTGTATTTAACTAAAACTAGTTGCATCGGTTGGTGGAGTTGATATTCAATTGCAATGATTCATTTTTCCCTGTGGAATTAAACAAGTTTATCCAAAGTCTTAATTATGTCTCTTCGTCTTTTATTCAAGTATATTAAGATGCTTATTGATGAACATGTGGGATACAGAAAGTACGACCAGATTTGACTCGGTTTAAGCCATAGATTTCACTTGTTGATTGAAGTCTTAATTATTATGGTGCTGGGGTACAATGAATGTAGGGCCATAGAAAGAACACTCTAGCTATTCGGTCTTGTTCATGATCCCCTGCAGGTTACCAAATAAAGCTATTTTATCTCTCGCTTTGCCACACCAGGCTTCAGGCCTGTACAACTTACTGTAAAGGACTATCGAGACAAGAATGCCTATACACCTTGTACACTGATACCCTACACTGGTCGAGGGAAATACGTCATTTAGTGGAAGTACTCTTCTGTATATGCTTATGACAAGATTGGAGTCAACCTGGGTTGAAGAATCGACCCAAACCGTATGATTCACTATTTGTTTCCACGATGGAATATAATAGGCAACCGCTCAAATTTTTGCAGGCATTATAACTTCTATTTTTATTTTTTTTGTGTGTTTTTGCAATATTGTTGACAGTAAAGTATCTGATATGCAATTCACTTTCTTTGAAGAGTTTGCCTAACCAATTATTGATGCATCAATGGCTCGGGTTTGACTGAAATTTGTCTAAGGATTGCTTATAGCAAGAACATGCGAATGAAAGGGGCCAGCAGAGGAGCAGCTGCCTCAGCTGTGCATATCAGTAGACACCAGATTTTTCACGATGAAATTGCATTTAGATTTCTTAAGATCCTTTTGATTTGAACGTCGATAGATTTTGAACTGAATACATTTTGTCAAGAGAGTTCCAAAGTCGGTCCACATATTTGAAAAGGAGATGAGTCACAAACATGATCTGGTGGCATAAAACCATTATTGCTACATCTAGCAAACAATTGCATGTAGTCTACATTTTGAATTGATCTTCCTGTCAAATGCCATATTTTTGGGGAAAAAAAGGGCCTGCCATTCTATTACGTGTTAATATTACTTCTCTTTTGCATACTTGACATAGTATAAGTAGGTTAAGATGTTTGAGTGAGAAAAAGTGGCCTGTTCCAAGTTGATCGTTGTAAGAAGAGGTAGCAAACTTGCAATAGACTGTGAATACATGGTAGAAACTACTATAAATTTGTTTGTTAGAAATGTTAAGGAACGTGTGTCTGGAAGGAATAAATTCTGTTGCCATTCCCAACTAGTTTCGGCTTTGTTGTGAGGGTTAAGTTTTAGGTTCTTATTGGGCGTTTCTGTATGACACATATATGAGTGTTTGTAAGGGAGGGGTTAAAATATATGAACATTGTAGATTCTTAAATCCCACCACGCACACCCATCTACACACACACACACACACACGCACAAAAAAAAAGGGAAACAGTAATAAGAGGAAAGAGATATATGGATTAACAGGAGAACGGCAAAACACAGAATTCAACTCTTAAGTGAAAGTCCAGCCCATCGTCCCAATTGAGCTGAAGACTACTGGAAGCCCATATTGACTGAATGTTCGTATCTTGTGAAATGCTAATTGTTAGAAACCTGAGATTGCTGTTTTCTTCTCCGTCTTTAGTCATTTTGTTTGTTTCACAGCCAGTGGCGGAGGAAGGGGGAGCAGAGTTGGCACGTTCCCATTCTTTTCCAATATGTTAAATTTTCCTACCAAAAACCATAAAAAAATTCTAACACTTAAAGTTTTGTTTTTAACTTCTTTGTCGCTATAGATTTATAGTTGAATGTCTATTCATTTTAGGGACTCTTTTGTAATGTCCAAAGTAGAGTATAAGTACAATAAGGAGAATGCAGCTTTTGTTACTCATAACCTAGGTAGCACGGACACCTCTCCTAGGTGGAGGTATGATGTCCTAAACGGACGGACACCCCGACACCCTCCGGACACCGCTCGACACGTGTCGGACACGGCTCATCGGTGTTGGAATTTTTTTAATTTTTTTTAAATTTCCGACACCGTGTCAGACACTTCATCGACGAGTGTCGGACACGGCGTGGAGCAGTGTTGTACGGTTTTAGGGCAAATTTCAAATGTTTTGAACTCTTACCGTCTTCTTCTCCTCCACCTCACGGCTGCTGTCTCCCGACCGCATCAAGACTGTCGCCGGTGTTGCCGGAGCTCAGTCGACAAAGATCCGAAGCCGAAGTCAACAGATCTGACGGCTATAGTCGCCGACAGAAGAGAAGCTAGATGCTGCCACTGTCGCCGTCTCCGTCTCCATCTCTAGAGGTCTCGCCGCCATCGCCGGAGGTCCGCCGCCACCGTTGCTGGCCTACAGGTCTCTTCTCGTCTCCTTTCCCCTCACTTCCTCTCGTTTCTTTCCTGTTCTTTTTTCTTTGCCTTCTCGTTCGTTTCTTTCCTATTCTTTTTCTTTGTCCTCTCGTTTCTTTCTTTTCTTTTCTTTTTTTCTTCTCTCTCTTTGTGGTTGCATTTTTAGTACATTGGACTAAATAAATATTGATCAAATTATTATTTTGTTTTGATAGTTTTTCATTATTATTTGTTATTTTAGATTCTGAAATATATTTGATATTTATTATATATATATATATATATATAATAAAAAAATATATTAAAAAATAGCGGTGTCCTGCGGTGTCCAAAATTTGATTTTTTGAAATTTGCGGTGTCCGGTGTTGGTGTCCGATACCGTGTCCGTGCTACCTACCTCATAACATATTATAAGCTTCATCCTTGTCTTTTTTTAATCAAACACGTGAAGGCACCGTCAAAACCTTGGTGCCCACCTTTATATTATGTGGAGTCTGTTATGAGTTCTATTTGTGGAGTCTGTTATAATCTTGGTATGATTCTATTTGATTCGATCAGGGAAAGGAGACGTCTGACGCTGATAATGGCCGACAATGCCCATTCTTCGAGGAACTCCATGCGGTATTCACTAATCGAGAAAAGAACATGCAATGGTTACTTCTTGAATCTGAGGCTGGTTCTGCTCGAGCAACGAAAAGGGGCAGGGGCAAGAGAATTAGTGGAGATAAATCCTCTGATGAGTTATCAGGAGAAGGAGATGAGGATGAGAATGAGAGTGACGAGGAGAAAATAACAAGAAGCAGCAATCCTCGTAAAAGGAAGGCCGAGAAGGAAAAGCGGTTGCAAACATCGGCCACGGAGAAGCATTTAAGACAACCTAACGTGGGCAGTCTCGACAGCACCAGTGGTAGTAGTTTGTGTACCATCCAGGAGATGCTAAGGCATTTTCTTCAGCAGCAACAAATAATTGATTTGCAGTGGAGGGAGTTAATGGAGAAGCATGCCCACCAGAGGCAGTTGTTTGAGCAAGAATGGCGTCAATCGATGGAGAAACTTGAAAAGGAGAAGCTGATGATAGAGCAGGCCTGGAGGGAGAGGGACGAACAGAGAAGGGTGAGAGAAGAGAGCAGGGCCGAGAAAAGGGACGCGCTCTTGACTACGCTCTTGAACAAACTTCTACGTGACAGCCATATTTAAGGTAGATCGGTGGGATCTCTAAGAATATTCCAGTATACTTCTGTCCGGTGGGATTTCTAAGAATGTTCCAGTATACTTCTGACTTATATCGTGGTTTAGACGAATGAGATACGCTTGTTGGTGGATCAATAGGAGAAGAACACGCAGTAGAAATGAAAACTGCAAGTTCGTTTTACAAACGTGAACCATCACTACATTTTTTTTTAACACAGGAGACTTTTTGAAGCGGGACTTTTATCGGCTAATTTTGTTGGGGGATGTATGTACATATTTTTTTAGTCCTGCTTAGATTTCTCGTTCAGAAACAGCACAGAATGATGCGGAGAGCTAACTAACTACTGTTGTTTGTCCTCTATCTCTGTGCCTTTTTTAGAGGCCAGGTTGTATCCCAAATTCTTAAAAACCCAGGCAAGGGGAAATGAAGAGGACAGTAAATCCTAGCCAGCATCCACATGGTTTCCAGTTCCGGCCGAGTTTCAGTTATGAGTTTCGTCTGAATACAGGCAGTAAATGCAGAAGAAATAAGGGCGAAAATCACTGAAATCAAGGGAGAAGAATGCGTATAAGAGTTCCCGCCCCCCCCCCCCCCCGCGTTTCATCTGTCTTGGAAATATAGTAAGTGTGCTAAGTTTGGTTTCTCATAAATGTTTCAGCAATACTAGTATTTGTTTGCTGAATTTTGTGCATAGGGAATATTTACTTTCATATCTTATTATACTCATCATTATTGTCGCTAAGAGAGTCTTTGAGATTGATTTTGGTATGGTCAAACCTGTGGCAAAACAGATCAAGAGATTTAATCTGCTTCAAAAAACTGAAAACTGATTAAATTCATAATTCTCGAAAGTGAAGATTATGAAATAATCACTTTTCTTATAATCAGGTTTGACCTTCTAATTTATCATATTGTTGTCATGTTTCCCACAAAAAGACATTTCATACCCTTTAACCAATTTGCGAAAATTATTGTACTATAAAAACTAATGTAAGATTGTGGGTGTTTTTAATTTAAGGTAAAGAAATAAATAACTTTTGTAGGTAGATGAAAATAACTTTTTGATACTTTGTTTGTGTAATATATAAAAGTTATCTTAACATGATCTTTCTAAATGGATATACGAAATTTATTTATTAAGCGTCCTCTATGGTCATTTTGTCATAACAGAACTGATTTAAGTACTTTTTATTCAAATATTTTTGTAACTTTAAATTAATTTACAACCACTTTTGTCAAGTGAGATCTGACAGAGATTAGTGCTGGTAATACTTAACGACAAATGAAGTAGTTCCCTTCTCTAGCGTGTTGTGTAAGAGTTGCATCTGCCTTGCTTGTGAAACCGGTCATCAGTCCAACCCCATGAATCTCATTTAAAGTCGTTTGTTGTCACCCAAATGCTTTCATTTACGGAGCACGTGCCATCCCAAAAAGATACTTGGATTATCAGGACTCCTAATATTGAGATAACAAATTTAGGCAAGTAAGAGTATTGGATTTTAAAAATTGAAAGTTGTTTATTTGAACTCTTTAGAGAAGTTTATTAAGAATTGAAAACTTTCCAAAATATATAATTGTACTGAATCTCCAATGCAATCGACTGGGTTCCCAATTCAGTCGACTAGGTTCCCTCCAAACTAGCGTTGCAGTCTTGTCCTTAAAAATAGCCATGGGAACTAAAATTTTGACCAATTGTACGGACATTTTTCTATATGTAAAGCATACGAAGAGTGTCCAACCAATCACGACAAGCAGCCCTGCACTAAGCAAGTCATAGTCCCAGCTAAGTCCTGGTTTAAAACTAGCGAAAGGGGGCTCTGCAAACGTTTGCTTGGTATATGATAGAAGTATTTCATGACTTATGATTCCTTATTGTGCGTAGGCACTTATCGCCATCTTTTTTTTTTAAATAGTCAAAATTATAATTTGGGCTAATTACACCTATGTCCCTGAGGTTTGGGGGTAATTACACTCGAGGACACAAAGTTTCAAAATGTAACACTTATGTCCGTTGACAAACGGAACCCTAAAAATTCTAACGGTTTTAACAAAATGACTTTATTACCCCTGACTTTAAAATAAATTACCCAATTAATTTACTGATTATTCTTCCTCTCCCCACACCCAGCACCCACACACACACACACCCCCCCTGCACCCCCCGTCCCCAACCCCATTTATGTCACTTCTGCATGAACGGAACGGGGTCAAGGACAGCCCCCAATCGCCACACCCCTGCTGCGGGGGAGAAGAGAAGAGATGGAGGGGAAGAGCGACGGCGACGTCGCCGGTGGTGGATCTGCTTTGTTCGGCGAATAACAGAAGGGACTGCCGGAGGAGAAGGCGGCTGCTGGGGTGAGGGAAGCGGCTGTCGGCGGGGAAGGGGACTGCCGGCGGGGAGGGAAGAGGTTGCCGGGGTGAGGGAAGGGGCTGTCGGCGGGGAAGGGGACTGCCGGCGGGGAGGGAAGAGGCTGCCGGGGTGAGGGAAGGGGCTGTCGGCGGGGAGGGAAGAGGCTGTCGGGGTGAGGGAAGGGGCTGCCGGCAGGGAGGGAAGGGGCTGCCGGGGGAGGGAAGGGGATACCGGCGGGGAAGGGGACTGCCGGCAGGGAGGGAAGGGGCTGCCGGGGGTGAGGGATTGGACCTAATTTGGAAATTAGGGTTTCGGGAAAACCCTTATTTGCAAATTAGGATTTTAACAAAACCCTAATTTTGGGTTTTAAAACCCTAATCTTTAATTAAGGCTTGAGTTCTTAATTTAAAAAGGAGTAGTATCGTCATTTTAAAAATATGTATTGATGACATCAGCAAAAAAATACACTTTTTGGACGGAACCCTAACGGATGGACACGGCTGATACATTTGAAACACGTTTGGTCACGGAATGTTACATTTTGAAACTTTGTGTCCTTGACTGTAATTACCCCCAAACCTCAGGGACATAGGTGTAATTAGCCTTTATAATTTATATGGCCGTTAGTATGTGAATTTGAACTAGTGACCTCGAAATCATATTTCAAGACTTTTAGCTACTTCACCATCCCTTGGGATTCACTTATTGACATCTTTTTTATGATATCTTGTGACATTTTTTGATATAGATAAAGTATAAGTAGAGAAAAGTCTAGTGCCCTTAACAAGAACCTTGTGAGAAGCTCGTTCCCTCTGAAGTTTCTGGGTCGCCAATTCTTCCGGTTGATAAAGCAATCAAGACCACAATGGCATAAGAAAAAACAATTTTTGGCCGTTATTCGGGTTGAAAGAATCTTTTTTCATGCTTGTATATAATGACAATTAATAGTTGCTAAATATTTATAGTGACTTTTCAGTTAATACTTTCAGTGCCAATTTTTTACATAACTTTTTTAGTGTCACTGAATAAAAATGAATAATATTTAGCAACCATTAATTATCGCTATATGAAGGGTAGAAGAAAAATTCCTTCAACCCTGGTAGCAGCCAAAAAATATTTCCATAAAAAATTCTGGTGCCCACATTCTTTGCCCGGAAACCATAACGTGTAAACTTTCCATATTCTTACTAACTCAAAATTTCTAATTTCATGGATAACGGAAACTGAAGATATTTTCGAGCAGATGGCACCGATATTATATGATATATGTTATTTAGTAACTGATCTACAACATTGCAGTATTGACAGGGTCATAGTCTCGCAACTTAGAGATGCTAGATCTCTAACAACTTTTACGTGTCATGCTCGTATTGCTATATATCAAGACCGGGTGAATGAGCTTTTGCTGCAGTGAGATTTCTCTCTTTATCTTTTATTAGTTTGTATTATTGCAAGAACTTTAAAAGATGCCACTACGTATTTATATTCCTTTATGTTTACATGGCGACTATCGCCATGAAACTACTTTGTAATGCCTTAAAGGCTATCACTGATAACCTTTTGTAACTTCTTATTATCAATATAATAATAATAATAATAATAATAATAAAAAGCTTTCTATATCTAGCAACACACATCTAGGGATGGCAATGGGGCGGGTCGGATGCGGATTTAGTAAAATCCGAACCCGCCCCGCTAGTTATGAAACATTGCCCCGCCCCGCCACCGGGTTATGAATGTAGAATACCATGTCCGATCCTATTTGAATTTAAGAAACCTGTACCCGCCCCGATCCGCCCCGCCCTGCTGAAAATGAAATGCTACATATGAACAACTTGATCATAGTCCTTAGCAGCTGCTTGTTCAATAAGAAAAGGCCACCTTCTCTAGTTTGATTCTTAGGAAAAGCAAGCTTAATGCCCAGCAGCATAACATTACTGCTTAACATAAGAGCATGAAAATACGGAAGAAGTGAAATCAGCCTCATAGACTCATAGTGTTGGTTGTATAGCACCATTAGTCCAACCCTGCTCAGTCTTTGTTTTCGTAGCCAAATTCCAGATAAAACAAATCTTCTAAAACATCACTGGTAAAACAAAATCATATCTAACACAAACAACTTCTCAGCTTCTAATCTTCTAATGCATATTTAGTTATTTTCGCAAGTCAATATAACTTACAAGCAATAGCAAGTTCATATCACTACCTCTATCAAAGAAATGAAGAAAATAGCAAATCAATTGGGTATAAATATGGGACCATCTGTATACGCCCCGTAGCCGAGCCATCGAAGGATTCCTTCACCATGAAAAGGGTACCGTCCCCTTTTTGGGGAGCGAGATGTTTTGAAGAGAGTTGTCGGCGGTGGATCATTCACTGGATCGAGATCGTAATCAACCGAATTGCACAAACTGCATCATGGATAGAGATCGAGGTACCAATCGACTGCATCTTTTTCCGGCCTATTCAATAAAGTAGATGAAGGGCCATACGCATCCACCTGGAGAAAAGTATTGATCAACCAACCGCGCCCAATATCTATACCTCTCTCGATCCACCAATAGTGGGCATGGAGGATAGGGAAAAAGGGAAAAAAGATTAGACTCGATTTACTTACTCACTGCCGGCGAATTCCAGAGATCGCATTATCAACTACACGGGGGTGGAGAAACAGCGCCGCAGCGGCCGGCGGTGGAGAGAAAGATAGAGATGGTCGGCAGAAGAGAGTGCAGATGTATCTTTGGTCGGCCGAGTGTGTGTGTGTGAGAGAGAGAGAGAGAGAGAGGTGGACGGCCGTGTCTTAGATTCTAGGGTAAGTAGTACATATATATAGTACATGATGGACGGCTGATATTAGTTATTGCATAGGGTAAGTAGACCGGGGCGGAGCGGATCGCGGGGCTGGTTGGGCAGAATACCATACCCGACCCTAACCCGCTGCGGGTTTTTTAAAAAAATACCATACCCGCCCCGTGACCCGGTCAAAGTCAATATAACCCGCTCCTATCGGAACGGGTCGGGGATCCGCCGGTTGCGGATTTAATTGCCATCCCTACACACATCTAGTGAACTAACGTAGGGTTTTATGGCATTGTGACCACAATCTTTTTGGTTATGAGTATCATTCTTTCCAGAATGAAAAAGAACATGAGTGACCGCAATCTTTGAGTCACTCGCTCACTCCCGACTATACTCCGCCCCTCACTCTTTTTGGGCTACCGGGACAGAGCTAGGAGTACGTTCACTCATTCCTTACTAGAATAGTCGCCGATAGGAAAGAGATAAAAGAAGTCCAATTTAACCCTTAACAATCCCCAGAGGTGAACCAGAGCAGGCTTAAGAAGTTCTCCGCTTAAACTAAAAGAATCTGGGAAGCTGTCCTAGATGAATTCATCTAGGGTGGTCTCTTACCCTTCGTCTTCTTCTTCATAGCCTACCTTTCTTGGATTGTGAGCGACACTACCTAGACCGACTTGCCTCAAAGAGGTGATTCGAAGAGCACGCACCTTTACTAGTCCTTATGTTACTTCAAAATGTGATTACGAGGCGAAGGACTTTTCTCTTAAAAGCTGGTCTTCACGTGAGACTTCTTTTCTTTGAAAAATATTGGACAGAGGGCACGTTCCTCACCCTGATTTTCAGGTATGTTGTTCTCCCCTTTTTCATTCCAAGAATGAGAAGAAAAGAAAAAGTAAGGAAAGGAGGGTGAGGATTACAACAGCAGGAATGGACTTTCCTATCTTGCAAGTGCGAAAGTTGTGATCTCACGTCATCCAAAAAAAATTAGGAAAAAGAAAATGTGAATATGTCCATCATAATATCTTTTACTAGATCCACTAAGATATGCCCGTGGTGCTACGATCAACTTTATTATTTTGGATCAATCAGAGTGAATTATAACCTGATGCTACTTTCTTGTCTTGTAGTTGAATCAAATTGCCGGTATGGCTTCAAAACCCTAGTTAGTTTTCGTGTGAGTCTTGGAAAGTAGTCAAGTTCTTTGGTGCATCGTATATTCTGCTCTTGTAAGTGCTTCTCTCTGATAAGTTATATAAATTTCTCCTATTAACCATAAGAAAATGAAAAAAGAAAATCTCGCAGCCTATAACGAATTAACGACCATAACCTGAAATAGCAATAGAGGACTGCATCATTTTGATCTTTGCTTGTGTCTGAACCACATCCAGGCTTAATTCATCCTTCTAAAATCCTTGTAATGACAATCATAATTATGAATACCGTACAGGAATGCGTACCGTTTTCTCCATGAAACGGTACGTACCGGTACCGTTTCGGTACCGTCTCAAAATTTTCATCAACAATATCTATTTGTATTATTTATTCACTGGGTTCAAGAATAAGTTGTTTTTGTGTGTGTGCATGTGTATGCGCGAGAGGGTGTGTGTAAAGTAATACATCATATAGATGAAAAAATATGATCAAAGTTTACAGGTATGAAGTGATCAAAGATAAGTGAATATTGAAAACTTATCAGGAATGATTTTGCAAATTGTTATGAGTTTTATGAGCAGGATGCTACAGATGTTTTGATTAGTATAATAGAACTTAGAGTGACTTTATATGGTCAATTAAAAAAAATTCTAATAAATTTGTTACTTTTACATTTTTTAAAGGAACCGGTACAAAAAACAATATCTCGGCCGGTACGCAGTTTTCGACCGGTATCACCTGTACCGGCCGGTACAACCGGTACCGAGCGGCATTTTGACCGGTATAAAATTTATGGGATACTGTACCAGTAAAAGGCAAAAACGGTACGAACCGGCCGGTACGGTATTGATAACTATGGTGACAACAAAGTCAAAACCCCATATTTTTCCTTACTGTGTTGGGGATTGTGTGTGTGTGTTATGGGGGGGGGGGGGGGGGGAGCATTTGCACAGGCCACGAAACGGCAACATGCTCCATAGAGTTGATCCATCCATCAACATATGCTCGACGACACAAAACTACCCGGTCCGTGGACATGGATGAAACATCATCAAATATGCCTACTTTAAGAGCAACAACTAAGCTAGAACTTGTTTCACCAAATATTTTCCAGAAAGACATATCCTTCATTATGCACACAGCGCAGAAGATATCAAATTATTATGCCAAGAACCTTAAAGTCTGCAATGCATTATGAAGTTTGCAAACGACATTAGAGTAGCTTTTAAACAATAAAAATTACTCTGAGTTACTTGGAGGCTTGTCTTTTGGATGTTTGGAGGAATAGTGATCACCCAGCTGATTTTGATTTGCTAGCTGCACCTGGAAAGCCAAAACGCTAATGGATTAGCCATTAACATAATAATAGATATCTACGGCATAGAGCACATATGTGCAAGCATGACACTGCGAAAGAATACAACATTATCTACTCGTCTTGATTTCTTAGGTCCATGCAAATTCGCCCATTTTCCGATGATGTGATTACCAATTCAGGAAAACAAGAACAAGGAACAATAACCTACCAAAATATAATCTTTGGCTGAACCTTGTATTTTGAGGCTTACAAATATGGAACTCTTTAATTTTCCAAAAGCACAGTGCAGTAGTCTTGATTTACTTTGACTATGATAATGCACAATCAAAACCTATCAGCAACGTGGCCTGTTGCGCAACTAAGTGAACCAAAACGACAACTGGGTTAGAGCAAGACCTAGTTACATGGGCTCTTTCAAATTCATCAATTACCCGTGTCGACATCCAACGCCTGGGATAGGGGTAAGGCTAAGGGTAACGCTAAGACTAAGGAATATATCTCGGATACTTGTAGCTGGCCACTAACATGCATATCTAGTTGCTTGATGTTCATTGTAAATATCACATACATTGATCGTTGATATACTGAAGCTAACTATTATAACTTGACTTTGTTAAATTTATCCCATAAACTATAACACTTACAGAGTGTGAGCTTAAGCTTTCACACAACTATGTCATAGAGTTGGATGGGCCACAAGCAGTTTATTAGGAGTTCCAATGGCATCGCATGATTTAAGGAATCTAAAATCAGAGGGAGCAAATACCAAAGATGTTGGTAATCAGTACATTCTCTTTTTCCCAACACTCCATCAAGTAACTATCACACTCCGAACCTATCTCTCAATAGATAGGAATGCTGAACTTATTAATGCAGGAGGGTGTCCCGAGATAAGAAAATTGGGTAGGTGGAGACGTCTAAACAACGATTAAATCAACTTATCCGAATATTTCAGTTGATTCAAATCTGAAATCAGAGGGAGCAAATACCAAAGATGTTGGTAATCAGTTAGTACATTCTCTTTTCCCCAACACTCCATCAAGTAACTATCACATTCCCAACCTATCTCTCAATAGATAGAAATGCCGAACTTATTAATGCAGGACGGTGTTCCAAGATAAGTGGGAAGGTGGAGACGTCTAAACAACGATTAAATCAACTTATCCGAATATTTCAGTTGATTCAAATCTTTCGCTCTAAAAACACTTTATGATGCCGTTATACTCACGTGAACTAAGCTTACTATTGAGAGATCATACAGTTTAGAATAAAGGAAAGGAAACACCTTAATATAAAGTTCGAACACTAAGACTAATACTAGTTGTAAACAAAAACACACTAAACTACTCAGTTATACTGTTCAGAGAATACTTCTTAACATCATCGATGACAACCAACTTATTCCCGTATATTGCTAACAAGATTCGACGAATGATTGATGCGAGATGCTTGCGCTTCGAGTTTCTCCATCTGCAAACCACTTGCTCTTTTCGTTTCCATCTCCATATATATGAGAATAAATACCTAGATATGTATGTGTTCTGATATAACACACATACACATGTTCTAATCTCTTTGGACCTCACTCTGATTTGGGTTCAGTGGCAAGACCGCAAATGCTTACTGTTAAACTGAAGTGCTTCAATTGCAGTTTTAGACAGGCCAATTGCATCTTTCTTTCCATCCAATTTTTTCCTTGGATTGGCCTACTGATGTTCAGAGACGGTTGGAGTGTTTGTAAGAAGCCAATGTGATTTTTTGTTATATTTAGGAAGAACAGCAACAAACGCCCGAGCTCCTCATATGCCCTATCCATTGTTTTTTCTGAGCGCATCTTCTTTACCTTGGGGTACTCAAGATGGGAATGATAGATTAATATTGTTGCAATTTAGTTCCATCCTAATGATATCCAATGCATTTGTGAAATTATCAAAGGAGAGATTAGTTATATATAAAAAACAAAAACAGGTCTGGTTCCTTCAAATATATGCATAACCAACTCTTTCGGTCAAGATAATTTAACTGGGTTTAATTTGATCCACTGCAGCCCATTAGCGAGTAACCATTAACAAAAAATAACCATTTTCTGGTGCAACTTGAAAAGCCATGACGTATTAGCACCACAAAAGATGCTTTTTCAACTTCTTGATTTTAGCGTTTCAAAATACCCCTTCCAGGGATGCACTCTGCGCCATTTTGCTTGTGCTTTTCTTTCTTCTTTTCTCTTCTCCATCCCACCATTATGAACTCATCTGATGCCGGTTTTAGATGATTCAAATTGTCTACAACTAGAAACTTTTATTCTACTTCCAACTCTACAAATATATGTGTTGTAACTCTCAGCAAGCCGTATATGCCATTTTCAAGAGAAGTAGCTGCTGAAACAGGCAGGGCCTTAGAGATTAGAATGTTCACACACGTGTGCGCGCGCGCACACACACACATATTTAAGTACGAGTTGTTTGCATATTATATAATCGATCCTAATTAAACCACAAGGAGGAGTTATCAAGTTTTTCACCCTTTGGTGCAATACTTGTACATGAGTATAGATACGCCATGGTGAAATCTGAGATAGCCTCTGCAGTATGATAACAATCACCTGATCTATGATAAGCTGTGCATCTCTAATCACTATCTTCACCTACAGACAATGGAAGTCTCTTCCTATACAACATTTGTCCCGTCAAGATTCAAGCTAACCTCAAAATCAAACCGTCCTAGTATTGCTCAAAAATATCTAAACATAATATATAATTTTACTTTCCTCTATTTGTCTAATGATTTTACCCTACTTGGGGTGCACATGCATTCACGCATCATATTCTTTGTCGTAAACAATACTGGTATATGTCATATTTCCTGTCCTAGCAGTGATTTAAAGTTCTTATCAAACATTACCAGAAGCCCACTTCTATTGGGTATGCCTTTGAACATAAAATTACCTTTTTCTCTTCATTCTTACCAACGACACTCTCTGAGCAATAACATAATATCCCCTATTTCCTTAAAAGGAGGTTTCCTTTCCTTTTGGCATATCCCTATCAAAGACTACTTTCCGTATTTTGGCATATCCCAATCAAAGACTACTTTCTGTAATAAACTATTACAATCACATAAGTGTATCTACCCCCAGTTACATCAAGATTCAACAAAACAAGACAAGGAAAACAAAGAAGTAGACTGGTATGGGTTGATTCTAAGCATCCCCATACTCCATTCGCATTTATTCACCCTATCCTCTTCCATTGCTGGTTCCTCGACTAAGAAGCCAGACTTGCCACAACCTTGGTCAACCCCTTAGAATGGAACAAATAACGCCAATAAATTGATGCACCCGATTGCAGCAGTCATGTCATAATAGCAGATAATTGAATTGAAAGCAACAAATACATATCATCGTGGAGGCATAACCCAGATGCTGCAGTCCACCAAACATTCTCAAATTTCTTACGATTGCGAATTGCATACCTATCCATTTCAAATAAAAAAAAAACTCAAGGTAAATCATGCCAATGAAACCCAAATCAGGGTATTATCAGACTACAACAGAGAAAACGCAAGGTATACAGACAGGGGTACCTTTGATGCATACTTACTTTACAGATGGGACAGATGACTTTAAGAGCAACGGCTCGCGCTTCAAACTGGGACCCCTTGGATTTCTGATTCTTCTCCGCATTTTTTCTCTGCGCTTCGATCTTCTGCTTTCCCCTTGTCATCTCTCCTCTCTCTCTCTCTCTCTCTCTCTCTCTCTCTCACACACACACACACTTTGCTTATCTTGTACCTGGACAAAAGGGTACAAAATTGAGAGCCTATAGTTACATTCCTTTGTTGCTTGTAATTCTTTGGAACGAAGGAATAGTTTTGGCTGTTACCTCAATTATCAAAAAATACTTACCACCTTCATTATAAAGCCTTTTTTTTATTTAGTGACGTTAATTTTTTTTTAATAATTATCGTTAAAAGTGTTAGTAGAAAAGTCTCTATACATATTTAACAACTATTTTAACGCTATAGACGAGGTTGTGTGTATCTTCCTACAATCCGGATAGTAACAAAAAAAATTTCCTTCAAAAAAAGGCCTCAGTTTGGTAGAAAAATATTATAGTTGGATCATTTAGAATAATTACATTACATATATTGCTCACATAGTTTAAAAAATCATTGTAAACCCAATTCTTGCAATAGGGTTCTACCTCGACAATTCTTGCAATAGGGTTCTACATTACAATTTCGTTCCAAATGATCATATAATTACATGTTTTTGCAATTGATTCATACTTAGTTGTGTTTATTGCTTGCTTTTACATATTTAATTACATACATTCATCCAATTTGTACGAAATGTGTTTGTCCCCAGTTTCACTAGAAATTTTCATTAGTTCAATGAATTGCTTGTAGCAAATTATTATGAGTAATCTTCCTTGTAAATATTTAGTAACCACAAACATTAATGCCACTGACCTTGTTCTAAAAGTTATAGTCATGAGACATTACCAACATTTACTCAATGAGGGAGTTACAGAAGTAATTACGAACCTTGCATTTAAGAGAAAGCTATTAATTTACACGTTTTAGATGACCTATTTTACAAGGAGAAAGCTTTACCCACAGCTGTTCTTCGCTTATGGAGTTTTATTTCATACTCTTGGCATCACTCTGTCTTTGCATTTCTCTGCATTCATTTCTCAGCCTTCTAAGAAAGAACAAACTTCCACCAGGCCCTCCTACGGTACCCTTCTTAGGTAACTTGCTATGGCTTCTCAAATCCTCCAGAGATTTTTCTTCCATGGAGCCTGTCATTCGCCGTCTACGCAGAAAGTATGGTCCAATCGTGACCCTCCGAATCGGTTCACGCCCGGCCATATTCATCACCGATCATGCAGTTGCTCATCGAGCTTTCATCCAAAGCCGCACCGCCTTTGCGAGCCGTCCGGTTCTTGAAACCACCAAAGTCCTGTTAACAGACCAGCACACGCTGACTTCGGCACCATATGGCTCATTGTGGCGCGTCCTTCGGAAAAACTTCATCTCTTGCTTCCACCATTCTCGATTGCGTTTATACGGCAGTGGCCGTAAGTGGGCACTAGATATTTTGAAGGACAAGCTTCTAGCCGACGAAAATTTAAGCAATGGTATCCTCGTTCAAGATCACTTTAGACACATGTTCTTTTCTGTACTAGCTTATATGGTTTTCGGAGAGAAACTAGAAGAGAATGCCATTCGAGAGATTGAAGCGTTGCAACGTATAACTGTAGTTAACTTCAATAGATTTAACGTACTAAATTTCATGCCAAGGTTGGGAAAGATTGTGTTTCGAAGCCTATGGAAAGAACTCTTGGAGATTCGTCGGAATCAAGAACTTGTTCTCCTTCCATACATAAGGGCTCGCAGAGAGAAAATAATTGCGAGTGTTAAGGGCAGGAGAATGCAAGAGTCTCCCACCACGGCCGAGAAAATGAGTGAGAAGGCAGAAGAAGAAAACAAAAACGTACCCTCTTATGTTGACACACTTTTGGATCTCCAACTTCCTCAAGAGTATGGTAGAAGAAAGCTCTCTGAAGAGGAGATTGTGAGTTTGTGTTTGGAGTTTCTTAATGCCGGTACTGACACAACCATTTCCACAATCCAGTGGGTGATGGCCAACCTAGTGAAATGCCAAGAGAAGCAAGAAAGGCTTTTAAGAGAAATCAACATGGTGGCAAGGAAAGGAGAAGAGATGAGAGAGGAGGACTTCAAGAAAATGCCATACTTAAGGGCTGTAGTGTTGGAGACTATCCGCCGACACCCACCGAGTCATTTCATAATATGGCATGCAGCTTTGGAGGACACTGAGCTGGATGGTTATGCCATTCCCAAAAATGCCATGGTGAATGCAACAGTGGCAGAGATGGGATGGGACCCCAGTGTGTGGGAGGACCCTTTGGAGTTTAAACCAGAGAGATTTTTGGGTGAGAATGGAGAGGTAGAGTGTGACCTAAAGGGGGTCAAGCAGATCAAGATGATGCCTTTTGGTGTAGGAATTAGGGCTTGCCCTGCTATTAGCATGGCATTTCTTCATCTTGAATATTTTGTAGCCAATTTAGTTAGGGAGTATAGTTGGACAGCCGTAGATGGGGAAGATGTCGACTTGACTGAGAAACAAGATTTTACAATAGTCATGAAGAATCCACTGAGAGTGCACATCTGTCCAAGGATACATTGATTGTCTTGTCTAAAGCAAATCTTGCTCAGGTCACATGGAGACTATCCAGTAGTTGTGAAACGCTAAAATTACTACTATTAGCACGGAAAACGTTTTGACGGCTACTCGGCTCTGTACAGTGACAATTGATGCTCTTTAAGTATTTTTAGTAAATTTTATATGGTGATGCTGAAAATTACTGCTAAGAAAGATAGCTGAAAATGTCAGTAGAAATGTCACAAATTGAATTTAACAATTATTATCGTTATATAAGGAATCATAGCTTCTTCCCAAAATTATGGCAGTAATAAAATTTTATCTATTAGCAAGTAGGATATGTAATTAGTTAACAAAACTAATATCAATCTTTGTTCACACACACATCCCCCAATAGTTGTGTCAATTCTGTCAATAACATCTTCGAGTTTATTTCACGGTTGAGACACTAGAAGAGATTTGACGGGTACAAAGATAAATTATATTTTCGATGATGTCGAACAACCTCTGTGGGAGACTTTGACACTCTAAACATTTCTCAGAACTTGGACAGTCCATGATTTGTGACATGTAACATTGTGCCCCCACGTAGCGACGTCAGATGCAATTATGCATTGTCTCCATGCAATGTGCCCATGGCACCGCATTCTATCACCACTCCCCTAGCATTGGTTCTTATCTTCACCACGTCGTGCAACATGCTTCGACCCATTCCCTTGAGGGTGCAAAATCCCAAGGGGCTCCACTAGCAATGCTTCAGCACGAAGACGCTTCGCAATAGGATAGGTTTGTACTTTTGAGAAACTGTCTCAAGCAGGTAACGCACGTGAAACTAGGCATGCTTGGACTGTGATTCACCACTCCCACGTCACAGGTGATGACTGACACCCCCAGGATCATGACATTCGTATCATTCTGAGGCGGGAGCAGGTTCATAAAGCATGGCAGCTAGAAACCGGCTTTCGACCATGTTTAGGTCTTTGTGTCAATTGACACTTTTATGGAATTATTATGGCTATTTGATAGCTGGTTCGATCAAAACCATGTTTAGCCGTATAGGCTCTGTGTGAGTTAGTCTGTTGAGATAGAAAATGGAAAGTTTTGCTGGGCAGACCAAATAAGTATGACAATTTGGATGTACGGCATGTTGCCAATCATTAGAGCGCCATATGTCACATGATAAAGAATAACTCTCAAGTGACTATAAATAAATGACTTGGAAACTCATTTTCTCAATAATTCACCTCCAATCGTTTACTCAAAATTTTAGAGCTAGAGGATGCTAGAGAGTCAATTAGCACTCTGGCTGCATACCATGACTTTGGATCGACCTCAGTGATGGACTTTGACTTTAAACTTGTGGCCCTCGTCCAATGTACCCGCTTCACTCCTTTATCATCAAGAATTGCCAGTTGCTAAGCTTTATCTCGATTGTGAAGGTTCTTACCCTTACTTCTATCTTTTTTTTGTCCTGCGTTATCACACTTGAAATTCATTTGGACTATCCTCACGCATACTACCAACCCATTTCATTGGCATCATTGAGGTGGCTCTGCTAGGAATCAAGCATTATGTTATAGGTCATCGCTCATCCAACATCAACAGTCAATCACATTTAATAGTTCAAAGCCAAAGACTAAAGTCTCATCTCTAAAAATGCAAGAGCAACATTACCTCTAGGATCAAGAAGAAGCCACTACCACCAGGTTACAAGCACTCTCCGACTTCCATGTGCTCAATGTCAAAGTTGTGGTCAACATTGTTGCACTATTCCTCACCTACCATCAATAACCTTTCAAACTTCCACGTGCCCCTCATGTCTGTCAACATAAACATACAAAGTTTCAGTCAATCCATCGCCTTTCAGAATGTTAAGGTATCCCCATGTCTAAAGAACTCATTACTTCCTTCCAAGTTCCCGCTCATAACCTTAGGATGGCTCCAATCTTCTAGGTGGTTTTGGGAACCATTCAAACCCCACTATTGAGGCAATATGTCCTCGACCCTTTAGGCCATTGACGATAGGATTCTAGGCTCTTTTGCTATGACGCTTAACATGCTTGCCCAGGCTACTTCATATTATGGACCACTATAATAGCTTGACCCAATGCCATAGCAGCTTCAACTTGGCACCATTGCACCCTGTGTTAACATAGCAAAAAAGATCTTGGATAACTTGGCCAAGCGGTAATTGAACATGGTACTTTAGGCCACGATTTCCTATAGCTTACCATAACTAACTTCCAATATGTCACACGTGTCCTTGTTTATGCTCTAATTACGCCCCAAGGGGGTTCTTCAATAAGGAACCCTTTCTTCCAAGCGCCACTCCCCCAGCCCCAGATTTTCAAGTGCGAGGGTTTTGGGCATTACTTGTACATGTGATGATTTAATTTTCCCTTGCCATTCATCGTTGTGCTGGACTTATTGTTAAAGATATTCTTCTCAATAAACATGTCATATTATGGCAAAGACTAAATATCTTTCCATAGGATAACTTCTAAAAGATCATTTTTTCCTCTAATTGTGGTATTGCCCTTCTCTAAAGGGTATATCAACATCAAGTACTTATAGGAGTGCAATCACTTCATCATCAGAGGGATAATCTAGTGTAACAACCTCATGCTACTTGTTGCATCAAATTTATCCTTTTTTAGAAACTGATGATCTAGTATAAATAACTTACGATGACATCATAACCAACAAGCCTTTCCCTTATAGATGTGGTTCACGCTGGTCTCAAGCAATGCTATATTCCCATGTTTGCTCCAGCTACATCCTAATATGGGAAAGTTGATTATAGTTCACATCTATGCAACTATCTGAAGAGATTAACTGAATAATTCCATTAAACGTACCATAACACTTTGAGCTCTTCTATCAACAGTTTGTAATACACGTCTATGTCCTTATTAGGACTCTTCCACTCTGTAACAAGCAATGATACAATCATGAAAGGCTTCTTCATCCAAATTCCAAGGATAAGGTTATAGTTTGACAGGACCACAGATCCCAAGATTCATGTAAAGATGTATATGAGAACGTTGGCTCTATACGAAGTAAATCAAAATCAATTGATACAATTGTTCCACCGTACCCTTACCAGAGCCATTTCCCGATGGTTACTTAATTTGGATGAAGCCTAAGTCTGACTAAGGAGGATGTTATAAGAGAGTTTGTCAAGAAATACCAGTACCATGTTGACCTAGATATCACCCAAAAAGACTTGGAAACAACAAAGCAAAAGCTGAGAGAGTCAGTTTTAGTTTTCACCAAGAAGTGAAGGAATAAGGTAGCCCGTATGGCTAATCGTCCCATAGAAAAAGAGAAAGTGAACAACTTGAGGACTACCATGATTATATCTTTGGTCACTACCAGACGTCATTTGATGCTCTCATGGGATCCTTCATACAGATAAAAGATGCGATCAACAAAGGAACCATCTGACGTGAGTCAAAACCACTAGAGGCATACCGAGCCAACCCAAGGAGTTCTAATGTGCAACCTAAGCCAGTAGCAGCCAATAATATGAACATTGTGCAAGCACCTCGAGTCGTTGCATGGGAATCCATTACCGTGCCTAGGAGGAAGTTCACACCCTTAATTACACCACTTCCTAAGGTCTTTGAGCAGTTATTAGGAAGAGCGATGATATCTAAGCTACCATTTACCCCGACTCCAGCAGTGATATCCAAATGATATGACGTGAATGCCTTTTATGATTACATCAGGGAAAAGGTCACCCCACAGAGTGCATCACCCTTCGACATGCCATATAATGTTTCATCGATAAGGGTGAATTATCCCCTCTTGCTAGACCGTATGTCTGAAAAGAATCCTTACCACCACATAGGGCTAACTGTATTTACGATAGCCAATCTGCCAGGGATTTGACCATTTTCATTGTTCCAGCCAGCCAGTTTGAAGTCATTACTTGCTTATGATTATTTGCCATGTTTTGTGATGTGATCACTTGGGAAGAGTTAATGAAGGTGAGACCTTCATAGTTGAAGAAGAATACAATGAAGAACCGGGTTTATGCTCCTACCTGGTGCCAATATACCCCACTTAACCCGATCAAGCTGAGTGCACCAAACCTCACTCCAGCCAGCCACATTTGATCCATTATTCTCTGAAGACCCTCCAGATGACGAAGTCCTTAGAAAGCTAAAAAAGACCCAAGCCAATATTTCCATATGTGATTACTGTCCGCCTCATACTCTCACTGCTAAGCTCTTATCAAACTTTTTAGCAAAGCCCAGATACCGATCCAGACCTAGCCCGAAGACATGTCCCAAGTGCTAGGGGTCATACATTACGGATATGTCCTCACTTTTTTTTTAGTCTAATCTGCCCAAATCAGGACCAAGCCACAACGATCTGCTCTATATCACTATGAGAGCACTTGATAAAAAAAAAGTTCCGTTGATTTTCATAGATAATGGTTATACTTTAAATGTATGTCCCCTACATACCATTCAAGCCCTCGGCATTGACCAGTCAAAATTCACCCTCTCTAATCAGGCTGTTCGAGCCTACGATAACACCCGAAGGGAGATGATTAGTACAATGAAGATTTCAGTGACGCGTATTGCCAGTTTTGATTTTGAGTTTCAGGTATTGGATATTTTCTCCGCCTTTAATCTTTTGTTGGGAAGACCTTGGATACACTCGGTGACAGCAATCCCCTCTACTTTGCGCCCGAAGGTCAAGTTTGTGTTGAATGATGCCATTTTTAAGATTCACAGTTTTTGCATATCAGACAAGTTGAGAAGGACAATGTTCAGGTGCCTATTCTTTGTATATTATGCTCACTGGGTTCAGGATGGATCACCCAATTCAGTGTCTCGAGCATGAGGAAGTTTGTAAAGGTGAAATTTTCTCACCTTTGCCCCCTACAACAATATGACAGTGCTCCCCATGATGAGGAAGTTCTACCACTTTCCCAAAAAAGGCTTAGGCCAAAACTGTCAAGAAATTCTCAGCTTCCTAGATATAGAGAACAAGAAGGACCAGTTTGGCTTGGAATACAAGCCAACCAGAAAAGAAAGGAAGGAAGCTATCCAGAAGCTCACCCAAGCCAAAAAGGACAATGAAGCTAGAAGGGCATGAGCCTGACCAAGATCCCTACTATAAACAGACGCTTCATCAAAAAAGGAGAGAATAAGACCTTTTATGAATTTTTAGAGCCAGTTTACAGTGTTGAGACCAGAAAGAAAATCAAAGGGTGGGATATATTCTACAACTTTCAGTGGGTCGAGGATGAAGAACTGCCAGTGCAGACGAGCCGGGTACCAAAGAAGTCACATATTGGAAGGATTTAATAGGGTTGGGAGCAATGACAACATGCTTAGAAAATATGATTATCTCAGTGCTTATCTGTGAGGTGGATGACCAGACCGTAGACCCAGCATGCCCAATCGCTCTAGCACAGGGCGACATGCAGAATTGGATAATTGAGTATGGACCGCTGATTGTGGCAGAGGTTACCGAAGGAAGTCCAGCTACCGAAGATGTTTTGGAACAGAAAGACTCGGATGCTTTTGTCACCTTAGCTAATCTAAAGTTGCTTACTTACTACTCCCTCCGTCCCTTAATAATCAATCATCTTTCCTTTTTGGATCGTCCCACAAAAATTAATCACTTTCAAATTAAGAAAGATTATGTAGGTATGTTTACATATTTATCCTTTTTATACTTTTTTATTCTATTTCTCTCTCCACATTTAACTCTCTACCAACTTAGTTTCTCTCCCCTTACCCACTACTTTATACTTTTTTATTCTATTTCTCTCTCCACATTTAACACTCTCCTAACCAATTTTCTCTTTCATGGCCCGCTCTCTTCCCCTTCTCTAAAGGGAAATACCCCCTTCTCTAAAGGGAAATACATAATACATAACCTAATTCTTAATATGTGTGCAAAGTATCGATATTTTAGGGACGAAAGGAATATGTATTTCCAGACTACTTGATTGATAAATTATGCTTGATTCCAATTATCCCTTAGTTGCTGATATAGGTTACAATGAATTAATCAACTCGATTAATGATGAGTCACACCGAATGGACTTAGGAGAGAAAAAATATTTAAAAGAAAGTGTATGTTGATGACATAATCATCAAATCCAAAAAGAAGGAATATCATTGTACAGTGTTGAGAAAATACTTTGAGAGGTTGAGGCAGTACAATGTGAGGTATAAACCGTAAAAGTGTGTTTGGATCACAGTAGGAAATTGCTAGGTTTCATGGTGAGTAAATGAGGGGTAGAGGTAAATCCACCCAAAATCAATGCCATAGTTAAGATGCCCCACCTAAAACCAGGAAGGAGATTCGAGGATTCTTGGGTAGAATCTAGTTCATCAGTCGGTTCATATCCCAGTTAACCATGATCTGTGAAAACATGTTTAAACTATTGAAGAAGGATTCGAGCAAAGAATGGAACCTTTATGTGGAGAAGCCTTTGACAAGATCAAACAGTACCTTAGCAACCTTCCCGTCCTAGCCTACCTATACTCGGTAGCCCTTTTTATGTTAGTCCAGCATTTGAAGAATTCATTAGTAGAGAGGGTCATATACTATGTGAGTAAGAAGTTGACCCAAGGAGAGGTGAATTATTCAGCCCTAGAGAAAACCTGTGTGTCTTTGGTTTGGGTAATGAAAGATTGAGACACTATGTCCTGGCATACCCCATTAGGTTGTTGGCTAGAATGGACCCCATAAAGTATTTGTTTGAGAAGCCTATCCTATCTAATCACACAGCCAATTGGGTTTTGTTGTTGTCCGAATTTGATATCACTTATGTCATGCAAAAGTTGATCAAAGGAAAGACCATGGATGAATTGCCAGCCGATTGCCTGAAAGATGATACCAATCGCTTAGGAGCGAGGTTCCCAGATGAAAAAGTTTTGTACTGTAGAAATAGAGATGAGGTGGCAGTTGCACTTTTACGGAGCAGCAAACAGTAAGGATTTTGGAGTAGGGATATTGTTGATCTCGCCAGATAGAGCCCATTCACCCATAGCCATCAAATTGACCTTTAACGGGTACTCACAACACCACCGAATATGAAGCTTGTATCATTGGATTAAAGATGGCCTTAAACCTAGGAGTTCGGGATCATAGTGTATGAAGATTCAGCCTTGACTATATACCAAATCCAAGATATGTGGAGAATCAGAGATGAACGTCTGTAAGCATATCATTCCCACTTGGAGAAAATTATAGAACAGTTTGAAGATATGGAATCCCATTACCTGCCCCGAACCAAAAAATAACTTTATTAATGCCTTAACCACCCTTGCATAAATAGTGGACGTACCTGAAGGACAAGAGTTGGAACCGTTTGTCATATAGAAGAGAGACCGACCAGCCTACTGTTTCATGATAGCTCCCGTAGAAGAAGACGGAGTAGTCCAGCCTTGGTGCATTGATATAAAGAATCTCATCCAGGACAAAAAAATATCCCGAAGGGTGCTTCGCAAAAGACCAGGTAGCTTTGAGAAGATGGGTGGCACAATTCATCATGTGTGACTGAAGATTGTATAAGAGACATTATAACGGGAAACACATGTTGTGTGTAACCGAGAGAGGGGGAGAGAGAGAAAGAGAGTAGCCAAATAATAGAAGATATACATACAGGAGAGTGTGGACCCTACATGGATGGGTGAATATTAGTGAAGAAGGTCCTTCGACAGGGAAACTATTGGAGTACTATCGAGCAAGACTGTGTTGAGTATGTGAGGAGATGTCATAAATGTATAGTGTACACTAACTTTCACATCTTTCTCACTGAGTGTTATACAACATGACCTCTCATTGGTTGTTCTCAATTTAGGAATAGATGCGATAGGGAAGATCAATGCCAAAACCTCTAATGGACATGAATGCATACTTGTAGCCATAGATTACTAAACAAAGTGGATGGAAGCCACTTCGTACTTATGCTCAATGCCAGGAAGGTTGCTCAGTTTTTAAACCAATATCATTTGCCGATATGGAGTACCCCGGGAGTTGATCTCAGACAATGGGCTACACTCTGAAGAAGAAGTCATGGACTTCACTAAGGAGTATGGTATCACCGATATCGTTTGTTGCCATACTTACCACACACCAATGGGGCTGTCAAGGCTGCCAATAAGAACATAAAGAGCTTTTTGTGTAAAATGATATATTCATGTAGAAGTTGGCCAGATAAGCTTCCAAATGCACTACCCATATTCATTAGTCTACGGCTTGGAGGCCCTGCTCCAGATAGAATTAGAAGTCAACTCTCTCAGAGTGTTGTTGGAAGACTAGACAGCCGAGGAAGACTGAGTAAGACACATATTCAAAAAATTGGCATTGGCAGATGAAACAAAGGCTGAAAGTGCTCTACTACATTCATGGTTACTAAAAGTGGATCGCCCGAGTATTCAATAAGCGAGGGATGCAGATTGAAAGAAAGAGATTTGGTGTTAAAGGAAAATCTGGACAAATTTGGAAACCGTGAAGGAAGTTTGAACCAAGTGGTTAGGTCCCTATATGATCAAGCAAATCATGAATGGAGGTGCAGCACTGTTAGTCGATTTAGACTGAATTGAATTGTCACAGTTAATCAATCTAGACCGATTAGAGAAATATTATGCTTGAGTCAACTTTTGTAATTGAACGACGAATGACCTGATTCTTTTTAAGAAAATGTTTTCCAGCACACACCAATTGATGTAACACATAGATAGAATACGTAGACAGCTTGTAAAGTTATCTCAGGTGCAATCAAATTTTAATAAAAGTCTTTTATTTCCCTGGCTAAAATACTGACTACATTCCTAATGTGATACCCTAGAAAATACCGTAAATTAATCTAACCGTAAGTTTGATTAATTAATGGGTGTTATTTTTATTAAGTAGCAATATGTTGGTGATAATTGAGTGTTAGGGAGCTAAATAGAGGGTTAGTGTGGTTTGGGGGGTTAAAATGTAATTTTGAAAAGTTAAGGGGCAAAAATGTAATTTTAGAAAATATGATGAACGGGATGCATATCTTTATTACATAAAATCCTTTTGATGATAATGAGGTGTTATGAGGCTACATGGAGCGTTAGGGTGATTTTGGGGTCAAATTTAATTTTTCCAAAGTTGAGGGGTCAAAACGCAACTTTGGAAACTTGAGGGGCCAAAGTGCAAAATTTGAAACTTTGCAAAATGTGTCATAACCTGATGAAAATAGGCCATGCATGATGGCACCTCCTGCTTGTTATAACCTGAGTCATGGTTAGGAATTATAAAGTATTTGGGATAAGATTATGAGAAAGAATTCAAGAGAAAGTTTGGGGTGGAAATAGAAAATAGCGAAAGTGAAGAACACGAAGAACACCATTGTAGCAGCTACAGGAAGGAGGAAAAAAAGAGAAGGAAAAAGGAAGAAGAAGGAAATGAAGGAAATAAGTGGAATCTAAACCCTAACGGGGTATGATTTTGAACCAAATTCGTGAAAATTGAAAGAATTTATTTGTGTGTGTGTGTGTGTGTATATAGCTGATCCGTTGAGAGCGCTAGCAAAATAAGAGATTTTGCTAGCGCGATTTGGCCGTCTATCCCGAAGGGATGTACGGCCCAGATCTTTTTTTTAAAAAGCTGTCAGTCGTCTGCTATACTATGTAGTGGACGGACCTTTTTACTATATTGCCCGTCCTCCCTCATCCGCTATACTGTAAGGCGAACAACTTTTTTGGCCTGACATATGACAGTCAAAAGTCATCCGCTACACAGTGTAGCGGACGACTTTTCGCCTGACAGTGGTCAAGTCATCCACAACCCCCTGACAGTTGTCACACCAGTCCTAGGGTGATAGGACTGTTGCTTTGTCCTTATCACACCGTCCGCGTTACTGTGTAGCGGACAACTTTTGTTTGGTAGACGGTTTTTACTGTCCGCTATACTATGTAGCGGACTTAACCCATATACAAACCTACTTCGAAACTCTTATTCATTCTTTCCAATCCTTTATTTGTTCATAATCTAGAGTTGTTATGAGTATTGTGGCTTATGTATGGTTTTGAATATGTATGCGCTGGATTGTGCTAGCGTTTGTCAATATATGTGTATTGTGTATTATTTGTTCATGTGATTTCACTTGCAAAATCCGATTCCATGTCTGTTTGTATCTATGTACATACATATATACAGCATATGAACTTATGTGAGCACATGCTAGCGTTGTATGTATTATGTGAGATGCTAGTGTTGTATGTTTGAGAATGTTTACGCTTCCAACCTTGCCATTTTCTATAATTTCAGTTGCAAAAAATGGATTTTAACCCTGGACCAGAAGATCCCTCCGTATTATACGACCAAGCAAACCATATCAGTACACTCATATGGGATGGTGGAGTAAGATACTTATTTTATCAACTTTCTTATTCTTGCGAATGTTGTATATCGTTTGTTTTGCTTAAATTGTATTTATTAATTCGTAGGAAAGAGCACTTCTCAACACAGTAGAAGTATTCGATAATTTCAAAGCCTGGAAATTGAACAAATACCAAAAAAGATTACTGCGTGGGATTGGGTTTAGAATTTTCACGCATGGGCAGATCTTTCAACACCTTGACCGGCACTTAATAGGTGCCCTTGTTGAAAGGTGGAGAAGTGAAACGAATACGTTTCACTTTCCTCTCGGAGAGATGACAATTACCCTAGAAGATGTAGGGTTCATCTTAGGGTTACCGGTGACGGGGCGGCCGGTAATAGCTCCTCCGTCGGAAGCAACGAATAAGAGAACCGCTAGGGACTTCCTTACTTCAATACCCCAGGATCAATTTAGCACTGGTGGTATCAAGTTGAAGTGGTTGGTAGATACCTACAAGGTTTTGCCGGATAACTACACGGATCAGATGCTTGTGTTGTACACACAAGCTTTCCTCTTGTGGGTGATGGGGGCAATTCTGTTCCCAACAACGTCGAAGAATACGGTCAGCGTCAAATATTTACCATTGTTGGGTAACCTACTGGAGGTTGGGGATTATGCCTGGGGTGCAGCAACTCTTGCGTACCTGTACCGAGCATTGCACAAGGCAACGAGGCCCGACTCCAAAGCTATATGTGCATGTCTCTCGCTATTGCAGGTATATCATACAAATCTTGATTACGTGCTCGATTTTTTTTGTTGAATCTACAATAAATTTTGACGATACTTTATTTAATTTGTTTTTGCTCTCAGGTGTGGTCTTATGAACACCTTGCTACCGGCGCACCCAGGCGTAGGGACGAAACCGATAATGTGTGGCCTCGGTTGTGCGCCTGGGAGTACAGCCCGAAGGACAGCCACTACCCAAAGAGAGACGATCCCCATCACAACATTACGTACTATCGGGGGGAGCTCGACTCGCTATCTCTGGGCCAGATGCGATGGGCACCGTACAAACGTTTGGCACGACGGGTGGGAGAGTCGTTCGTCTTCACGCTCTCTGGGTTGCAACGCACACCCCTGATCCACTTCGAGGTCATAGAGTGGCAGCTGCCAGATCGTGCTATGCGCCATTTTGACTGCCTGCAGGGGTTGCCAGCTGATGCGCTGGATATGAGGCTTAACAGGAACCCATTGGGTGTGGAACGGTTTGGCATTTGAGAAATTGAGGTTTGGAATTCTTGGCAGGACACGTTGGCGGCCATTGTGTTAGAGCCTGACCCCGTGATCAGCATCGAACAGTACAATGAGTGGTACTACCGCATCACCCGGAGGAGAGTAGCCCCAGTAAGGTTTGAACGCTGGGAGAAGTACCACCCTAGGGGTCAGATCGATGAGCAGATGGCATACAATCTGGTAAGTTGCCCAACCAGTGCTTTTAATTGAACTTGATGATTCTAAATGTGTGTATGAAGTTACTTATTTATTATCTCTTTGGATGTAGGTTAATGCCTCGTTTGCCTTCTTCCAGAAGTTGAGCGAGCGGAAGGATCTGGTGGATGCAATGGGCGAGGAGCTTCTCCAACAGGCTGAAGTGTTGGCGTTTGGCTGCTGGAATTTTTTGCACCAAGCATTGGGACAGCCTTCGGGCATCAACCCAGGAATGGGTTATCCGGGGTAGCAGCCCCCTTATGTGAGCGAGGGATACAGTGATCCCTCGAGACAGACTTCGGGGGTGAGCCAGGGATACAGTGGTCCCTCTGTACAGGGAATGGGTGGTGATTGGGGACCGCCAAGCACCATGGGCCAGGCTCAAGCACCGTGGGAAGAGTACAGTGCGCCCTCATTCTCTTTGCTTCTGGACTCCAAACCCCAACCCTCTCTCAGAGTCAAGTCACACAGGACTGAGGTTTTGAAAACATCAGTCTGTCCGAGACACTGCCCATTGTCCCATGGGCGGGACCATCTGTTGTCGAAGGAGGGCAATATCCCCCGGTCGACCCCTGAGGGCAATATCGCAAAGGGCATCCATTGAAGCCCCTAAAGCCGCATAAACGCTAAATCATCAGAGAGCGTTATTTTAGCGGGGCCCCCTGAGATAAAGCGTCGTATATTGTGGATCACCCGGAGGGCATGGATTACTGTTGCTCGTGGGGAGAAATCTCCTCCCTGGCTCCGGGGAGTTGGTTAGACAATGGATTCATCTCTACCTACATTGAGATTCTGAAAGAAAGGGGTCGGGAGCAGTTGAATGAGTATCCGGGCATTTTTTTGGTGGATGCCTTTTTTCATAGCCTCCTAGTGTCTGAATGGCATGAGTGGGTCGAACAAAGGGTGAAGAAAAAGTTTAGCCAGTGGAGACCGTCTACTAACCTATGAGCGTACCTTAATAGGGATAGTCCAGTGAGCGCAAAGGTTGCCCACATTTTTTTAATCCCATTTTTAGGGGAAAGCCACTGGTACTTGATTTGCTATGAACCAATATAAAAAGTCGTATCGGTGATCGACAGTCTCCACGACGATACCACCCACATGCCTGTGTTGCAGATGTACAAAGCCCAGATGGACTCTACGATAATCTTCAATTATTGTTTAATGCTTATTGTAACTTGCCAATTGTAAGTGTTAACTCGTGTCTTACACCATTTTTTATTTCTTGCAGAATCTATTTTGTGCCATGGTCCATGTTATCCGTGATGTACATGTACCGGCGCGGCTAAAGCTCCATTTTCGAAAGAAGAAGAGGAAGCCCAAGCAACATAATACTTCGAACTGCGTCGTCTTCATTTGCATGTACATGGATTACATTTGTCGGTCTGAGAGCCTCAGGGCAGCCGTCAGGAGTCAAAAATGCATAGAAGGCTTTAGATATAGGATAGCTTGGCAAATTATGAAAGGCCGGCCTAGAGCGGTTAGGTTGATTGAAAATACATCTAACGACGAGAATCCGGCTCAACATGAGGACCCTAGTTGACATTGTACCATTAGAATATTTTTTTTCAATAAATCATGATTATTTAGAAAGTTGTCATTGATGTGATTTGATTTGTGTTGAGATCAGTTGATTTGTGTTGAAGATGATTGATTGATTTGACTGATTTGTGTTGATTTGATTAGATTTTGATTTGAGTTGGTTTTTTTGCTCTCATTGAGAATGATTGAATGGTGGGAAACAAAATGGGGGGAAATTTTCTAAGTGTTGAAGTTGAGAGGTTCTGATGCGTCATCCGCTACACAGTGTAGTGGACGTCTAAAGACCAAAAATATTTCTAAGATAATCTCATCAAAAAAATATTACATATTATTACAAATGTCAAACAGACTTGATGGCTTATACAAAAAACTAAAGGTCCACTACAGCTGCTTCTTCCTCATGTTCGGCGTCATCTTCTTCCTCGTCTTGCAAACCCCCTGGACTTATCCCCAGTGCCTTGTAATGGTTCCGCTTGTCATGGTCGATCATTTTGTTGCACAATGCACACCTTCTCAGCTTTTTAAGTTGAGTTGCCTGTTCAATAGAGCTCTTCATCCGCGTAGTTCTCTTGCGGCCTTTCGTTTGCGATATAGTTGGATCCAATGGCCGGATATCATTGTCGTCTTCCTCCCCCGGCTCGTCATCTTCTAATCCCGTTGTAGGCTCAGTGTCAACTGTATTGCTAGCTGAAGCTGCTTCCAACTGGTCGACGATGGGCTCTTGCTGCTTAGCTACCTTGAGGAGATGTTTATATCCGGCCATTGTAGCAACACCTTTTACTGACAAACGGGTGAACATTGTCGCCAAATGATTATATCGCAACGTCTCTGATTCTTCAAAGTCAGTATACGGGTGCTTCGGAAAGGCAATGGTACCGTGTCACCTGTTTGCACCTTTCGTCCACTGTGGCAGGACATATTTATCGGGGATTGTCCTGATATTCTTCTGGGTGAAAACCCACAGAATGTGTCTACACAGGATGCCATAGAACTCAAACTTCTTGCAAACACATGTCACCAAATATGTCAATGTTTCATGGCTCACCGTATAAATTTCGCGCAGCTTCTCAGGGACGAGGTCATTCACAAGCGAATAAACCTTGTACTCACGCGTAAACATTTCTGCCACCTTGTTTATACTATATCGTCCCGATTTTCACAGCTCTACTTGGTATAGATAGAAGATCTCCTTCGTATAGACTTTGGCACTGTTCAGCTCTAGCGGGGTCTCAAGCAACCTTCTCCTTTGTTTGTATGTTGTTGCAAAGTCTGCAGCCCTTTCTTTTACGAATAACGAAACAACCGCTTTTTGTGCATATGCGACAAAACTCTTCAAATTGGTAGCTATACCCACATAACTATCGAACGTGGCATTCATAGATTCACTCTTGTCTGTCGTTTTCATGCCCACTGAAAAATACCTTCTCGTATTAAACGCCAATCCATTGCTCTTTGCACCCGTACAAGTGCTAGAGCCACTCGTTGTCTTGCAATGAGTAATCCCGAACAAGCTTTTCCCACCTCTCTTCGAATTCCTCAATCGTTAACGACTTGTTAACGCACTTATCAAAATCCTGTTTAAAGTCTGGATACTTTGCGTACACGTGATGCAGACGTTCAGGGTATTTGTTGTTTATGTGCCAAGTGCACAAGTTGTGTCGAGTGTCTGGGAAGACGGTAGCAATAGCCTTCTTCATTGTCAAATCTTGATTAGTGATGATCACTTTGGGTGTTTTGAAGTTCATTGCTTTCAGCCACGTCCTAAATAACCATACAAAAGAACCCCTGCTCTCGTCCTTTAACAAGGCAAACCCGAACAGGATGGAGTGATAATGATGATTGACGCCCGTGAAAAGAGCGAACGGCATGGAGTACTTGTTGGTACCATATGTGGTGTCGAAAGTCACGACATCCCCAAAATGCTTATAAGCTAGCCTCGAATGACCGTCGACCCAAAAAATTATACTAACTCGATGCTCGTCGTCAAGTTTATAATCAAAGGTAAACTGTGGGTCCTCCATCTGCATCCGTTTCAATAGGCTCATTGTGGATTGAGCATCATTGAGGTCATACAAGGCTCGTCTATGGGTTCGGACCGCGTTACGAACGTTTGTCATGTTAAAGTTTAAATTTTGAATTCCCACAGCCTGTTCAGCAAGAACATTAACAATCTCAGTAGGTCTAATTCGCGCATTGCTCATTGTGTGAATTAGGCTCCTTGTGACCTTACCCATCTTCTTGTGTTGATGCATCTGACTCACCTTAGAAGGGGTTACTAGCAGGTGATTATGTGCCAGTTTCAAGGCCGATAATAAGCCAATGATCTTACTTGGGTTTATAGCTTACGAACATCTTGACCTGGCAATTTGTGCGCTCAAAGCAGTCCCAGCTTCTACGCAAATATCCTATTTCATCATCACTATCATCATTGCCTATAACATGTCTCATTTTGTAATGGGTTTCTGCCCCTATGACACTCGTATAAGCGTGAGCATATCTTTTTTGTTACATTGCTCGTTCTTGTAATCTTTATTCTAATGCCAAAACCAACCATCAATGAATACTCTCGAAAATATTCTTCAGCTTCTTTCAATGTTTGAAACATTCGTCCTAGATACGGATCACTAGCATCTTCGGGGGCGTTGGAGCTCGACACGAAATCAGACATTGTGAAACAAGACCCGTGTAGAAATAGACTACGCTTAACAATCAAATGGCATTTCTAACTGAAAATATTACTTAAAAATTACCTTGGTGAATAGACCAATTTATGAGGACAAATATACCACATACATAATCTCAAAAGTGTCTCCAAATTAACAATTATTAATTTATTGAACATAAAAAATTAAAATTACTAAGATAAGTAGACAAATTCATCATGTCAATATACAACAAACATATCTCAAAAAATTTGAATTTAAATAGTATAAATTTTTCGAAGTTAGAGAACCTCAAAAAATCGAATTAAACTATAATGAATTTATTTAAAGTCAATAAATTATACCTTTTTTATGAACATCATGTCTAGAACATCACAAAATATCTAGAGTGATATCATGTGTAAAACATCACAAATTGATGAATAGAGTGACGAATTTCTAGAACATCACAAAAAATCTATACTTTTTTGTCCAAACAAATAAATTATACTTTACCAGTCAATCCATAAAGAAAACTTCACCATTAACAAACTTACCTTGCTTGAGTGAAGCTTGAAGCAAGTGTTACTCGAAGCTTGAAGGGAGCTGAAAATGGAAACAAGTCTGAAGGAGAAGAAAATTGTGTTGAAAGAGCTGAAAGTAATAGGCAATACTGTCTGCCATACTGTGCAGTGGACAACATTGGCGACAACATTGACGTGTGCAGAAATAAAGGTACAGACATTAATGGAATTGTGTCAGTACCGTCAGGCGAAAAGTCATCTGCTACACTGTGTAGCGAATGACTTTTTGACTGTCACATGTTAGGCCAAAAAAGTTGTCCGCCTTACAGTATAGCGGACGAGGGAGGAGGGGAAATATGGTTAAAAGGTCCATCCGCTACATAGTCTAGCAGACGACTGACAGCTTTTGAAAAAAAAAGATCCGAAGGGATGGACGGCCAGATCGCTCTAGCAAAATCTTATATTTTGCTAGCGCTCTCAAACGATCAGCTCCATATATATATATATATATATATATATATATATATATATATATATATATATATATATATATATATATATATATATATATATATATATATATATATATATATATATATATATATATATATATGTCACGTATATATATATTTTTTCAAATCGGTTGAATAATCTGATTGGGATGAAGAAATGATAATGAAATCTTATTGGAATCATGGATATAAGACCTAAAACAACAAAGAAAGGGAAAAAAAAAAGAAATTTGGGTTGATTTCAGTGATTTGGGTGTGTGTTTTAGTGTGTGTTCTTCTTCCTTGAAGACTTAACTCGAATTATTGGAGCTTAATTGCTTGTAATTACATAAACCGAATTGATTGGAGATTGAAAGTATGGAATGCAAGGGAATTAAGACATGCAAGTGTAAGAAAAATGAAAATCCATGTGAAAATTAAGGAAGAGCAAACCTAGGTATACGGCTACTTCAGGGAAGAAGAAGGTTGGTGTGTGCGTTCAAGGTGTAATAGTGTGTGTTTGAATCTGAATAGTGACTTGTAATTGTCACTAAAGATGAAAACTTAAAATATAAGTTCTAATTTGAATTTTTAAAAATAGCTAGGATCCGATTTAGCCAAAGTACGAAAAAAGACCCTAATTATTTTTAGAAGACCTGTATTGTGGAAACTTTTCAGATTTTTCCAAGGTCAGGAAGGAAGTGAACGGACGTGAGAAGTTTGAAACTTTACTGTGAAATTTAAAATATCAAACGGACACGGTTTTGCACAAATATTTTACGAGGACTCTAGGAGGCTGAGAAGTCCCATTTCTCAAGATTTCGGGCCATTATGAATTTGTTAGCTATTTTTGGCCGAACAGGCTTTTAAGCGCTCGGTCCAGACACTAATTCAAAATTTTTGGGTGAGAATTTTCTAAAATGAATTCTAGCTCAAAAATGATTTCATGATGCATAAAATAGTGTTTTAAAGTGGTTTTGAAATTTTTATGGTGTCGGGAACCCTCATGGGGCATTTTGGTAAATTGTCGCCTCGATAGGGGTATTTTGGTAATTTTTTCGGTAAAATTTTTCAAGGGACTTGTTAGTTCGGTAAGAGTTGTAAAACACCTGAAAGGTTGTTTAGAAGAAAATTTGGGGTATTGGGGTGGTAGTGAACCCTCAGGGGTATTTTGATAATTTGCCGCCCAAAGGGGTATTTTGGTAATTTGCCACATTAGGGCTATTTTTTTATTTATTACATGCAGTATTAAGTGTCCAGAACGGTAGGAAGTGAGGAAACGTGTTAATATGTTGAAAGCGAGATGGTTGTTATCACTAATGCGTCGATAAGGTAGGTTAATGATCATGTTATTGGATCGGGTTAACTAGCTGGCTATGACTAGGTGATGCAACTCGTTGGGATCAGAGATTGCGAGTTGCTTCGGCTATAAGCCAATCAGGTAAGGACAATGCGGTTCTGGTATGCTAATTCATTGTTTCGATTAGCATGCATGTTGATGACGTGTTGTTGAATTCTTGTTATTATGATTGGATGCCGGTAGTCGTTGCAACTGGTATACATATATTTGAATTGTGCTGTTGAGGACTTAGGGTAGAATAAGTTTCTTTAGTCCACTTGTTGATGGAATTTACTGAAGATGATGAGTGTCCTAGTATGTTATGATTCAATTCGATTAGCATACCTGAAGTGGATGATGATGTTGCGTAGGGGTTATCGTGTTGTTTTTGTGAGATGTCGGCAGTCATTGATAAACGATATCTCTTCTCTTTGGGAACACCATTTGAGGACTTGTGGCAAACTTTTTTTGAGTCCGCCCTATCGTTGATGATGATGTTGTCGAGGTCATTGCGTGTTGTTGTGAAATGTTGTCATTTATTGGTAGTCGACATTTCTCTTATGTAAGAACGTTGTTGAGGGCTTGCAGTAATCTTCTCCCAAGTCCGCCCTGTTGATGATATTACGTTGAACTCTTGTTGTTAGGTCTGAACACCGGTTAATCTTCTGATCCGGTATCCCTTGTTGAGCTGTGTTGTTGAGGACATAAGGTGAAACAAATTTTTCCTTAGTCCACCCGTTAATGAAGTCTTGTTGCTTAGCTGCAACATGGTTAGGGAAACACTCTAAATGAGTTCCCTGCTTGTTGACAGTGTCTCTTCTATTTACTTGAAACTGAGATGAACATCCCATAAAACGAGACATCAATATGAGGAGGATGGCCTGTGAAACATGATCACTGGCAAAGAGGATGTAAGACGCGCGAGTCGAGTCTGTCATGTCTGGTCGAGTCTAGTCTGTCTTGTCTGAATTGCATTGTATTTGATTTTCTTTTGATGTTAATGATTTTAATGACATGTATTTCGTTGATGTTTATCTTTTCAATTTCCTATTTTAGTGTTCACTTGCATAGTTAGTCTGTCAGTCAGTCAGTCTTGTCCTTGAGGAGGTGGCAATAATGTTGTTCAGTTGGGCCTCGAAGCCACTCAGTCTGACAAAAGAAAATATCGTTTGACAATTATGCTGATGTTGAAAATTATTAGAACTCTTGATTTATTGTTATCGTTGAGATGATTATTATTCCTCCGAGTCTCTTGAATCATTTGTACGCGATACTCCTCTTGTTGTCTTTAATGGGTGATTTGTGCTTATTCCTTATGTTGTATTGTGCAGGCTATAAGGTTGATCAAGGAGAACCCTCTAGAAAGGGAAAGGAAAAGAAAACAGACTAGAAAAGTTGAGCAAGGGGATCAGTGGTGTGAAGTAAGATAAGCTAGAAATGGTAAGATAAAAATTGAGTTACGAGATAGGTTAATAAGAGTCACATGACTACAATCGTATATTAGGTTGTAACCATTCATGTTGTTTAAAGACCTGAAAGTCTTCCACTGCAGTATGACGTATGTTTGTAAGAAATTTTTTTATAAGGGTGCCTATTTTACCATCTATTAATGATGTATGAGTATGAGAATGTAGTTGCTCTGTATTCAGCACAGGGTTTTAAATGTGATTATGGTTGATAACTCAGCCCGGTGATGTCACCTGGGTTGAGGGTGTTGCAAGTTGGTATCAGAGCTTAGGCAAATGATTCTGAAGACTTTTGAAGTGTCTGGTGGAAGGCCTAAGTTGTTGATGAGAGGAGTAGAAGAATAATCTTGATGATTTGGCGGACCTAGGGGAATCGTTAAGATATGTGGGTTGAGGTTGGCTAAGGCATATTTATTCATGACCTCATCGTTCCGCTATTACTGCGAGGAATGGAAGAAAGTGTTGGTTGACCTAGTTTTAAAAGAATGGGTTGAGGATGATAAGGTTGCGGTGTCGAATCTCGAAAAAGGATCCTGGTGAGAAGGTAAACGCGATGGAATTAGGGATGAAAGAACCAGGTGAAGGTCTAGTAGGAAGTGAATTTGTAGGAACCACATGGAGGATAGATGAGGTTGAACACCTTTATTGTGTGAGCTTGGAGTGAAGAAATGAGGAGCCGAGAGTGAGAATGAGTAAAGTTTTAATGGACTTTTGGAAGAGAAATTACTTCCAAGTAATGAGGAAAAAGGGACTGATCGACAAGTCAATTTGAGTCCCAAATTAGCGATGTTAACTAAACGATAGAGAGATTGAAAGTTGAATGAGAGGACATGAATTAAATATCGAATTAGACATTACAGGAGACGGTGGATGCCAGTATGTGAGTCACTCAAAAAAATATGACATGTTGTTCGTGATTGCCCTCCTGATCGGGCAATACATGAAGACAGGCAACAATTGATTATAAGAGAGAGTCGTTAAAGCCTGAAATTGTTAAAGAAGCGTTATGGCTTCTCTGAGGTTGAGAGGGTGTACAAATAGGGGTGGAGTGCACTTTTGAAATCGGACCTAAAGTTGTGGTTGAGAAAGGGGAAAGGTGATGGGGAACTAGTATTGTTTAGAAAATGGTTGTTTAGTGATGAAAACCATTAGCTATTTGAGCGTGAAGGTTACTACTAGGGTGTGCAATTGTAATTATCGTGCTACTCCTTTCTTAGAGAGAGAGAGAGAGAGAGAGGGTTCCCCATCGAGAAGGGCCCTCAGTAGAAGTGGTTATGGTGAATGTTGAGAACGTAAGTGGAAGGAATAAGCAAGAAGTATATTAGGTCAAGAAGACCTCAAGAAAGAGCTAGTGAGAGTTCTACAAAAGATTGTGAAAGTTAGAACAGTACAACCGGTGGCTGCTATTTATGACAGTCCCGGTAGAAGGGAGAAAATGATGTAGATCTTAGGACTTTAAGGATGCCCGCTGAGTAGAATCTCACGGGAGGGAATAAGGATGCTCGTTGAGTAGAATCTCACGGGAGGGAAAGCAGTTAGTGTAGACAACTACGTTGAATTGAGAGATGGAGAAGGTAGTTGAAATAACAAGATATGGGAAAACATCAAAAAGATGATTTTCTCCAGTCATATGTACAAGAGGAGTTTCAAGTTGTTGAGGACGGGCAAAAACAAGTAGAGGAGGGTAGCTTATTTGGCCTACGTTGCCCAGGATAGGTACAGGTAACACGTTGATGATAAATAATTTTGCTTAAGTTGCAATGTAAGTTGGAGACACGTTTAGCGTGCTACATGGAATGATAAAAAGGCAGAAAAGGATGTCAGGAAATTTCGTGAGTTAGCCTAATTGCCCTCATCAGGCAATGACCGAAAAATGTGAAAAGTGGGATAAAATGAGGAGAGTTAGAAAATAATCCTTAAAAAAGGACAGGTAAGGAGGTTCTAATGGTGAATTGCTAAGGAAGTAGCAGAAAAATCAAATGGTGAAGATAGAGAATAAAGAGGTCTGGGAAGAAAGAAAGGAGAGAAGTCAGAAAGAGGTAAAATCTAGGATCAAAACTAGAAAAAGTGGAAAGAATTGTAAGAAGTAAGTACTTGATAAATAGTTTGGACAAAGTTCAGGACACGGAGGACGAGATGGAAAATGTAGGTGGTGCGGATTAGGGTATGAGGGTGTGGACTATGTTAAGGCAATTGCAGAATGCCTTACATATGAGAGTAAGTCGTCGAGCTAATATTTAAGATGGATCAAAAGAAGTTGTTCAAATGCTAATAGGCAGAGTATGTTGAACGGAGGTGTTCTAAAGGAGAGTGATGGTCATTGAAGCAAAAAGGAAAGAGAGGTTTATGAGACTGTGTATTGGTTATCAGAAGCTGAATAAGGTGACAGTCAGGAACAATTACTCATTGCCTAACTTAGATGATATATTGATCAGTTGTAGGGTGCTAAGTGTTTTCTTTCTGTGGTTGACCTTAGAACGGTTCATCACATGTTAAGGAATAAGGAAGGATGAAGTTGTCAAGATTGTGTTTAGAAACAGAGACGGGCATTATAAATTTTTGGTGATGCCAGGTGGATTAATTAAGGCCCCTATGGCAGTTATAAATTTGAGGACTCAAGTCTTTTGAGAATACTTGATCATTGTGTTGTCGCCTTATTTTTGACCTTATGAATGGTACTAAAGGCAAAGAGGAGCTTGCGAAATGGCAAGTTTGGAAAATTTTAGGAGAGCAAAGTTGTATATCAAATTCGAGGAATGTGAATTTTGACTAGGAAATTTAGATGTATGGGGTTAATGCGGAAGCGGATTAGGAGATTCGGGGAAAGTGGAAAAGATGACAAATGGGGAATGACAAAAACCGGCATTTGAGATGAGTAGCTTCCTAAGGTCAGTCAGAAGCTACCGAAAAGTCATTAAGAATTTCTCTAAGATGCCCTATTAGGGAAAACTAACTGCGATGATTGTTACGCCAAGTCAATAAGAATGTGAACACTCGAAATCGAAGTTCGAGTAAGGAAAAAAGGAAGTAATAGTTTGCTTCACATGAAAATGCGACCAACGCATCTTAATTAAATCAAGGAAGCTTAAGGCTAAGTTGAAAGGACGTTGAGATCGAACGGGGATTAGAAAGGAATGAAAAAGAAATTTTGATGAGGATAAGGATAGTGAGTATAAATGTGAAGGTCGGATATGTGTTCCATCTAGCGATGAATTGAGAGAAGAAATTGTGAAGGGTACTCATAGTTTTAAGTGTCAATTCACTTAGGGGAGGTGAAAATATACCCTAAGTTACGGCCCAAAAAATTTTTGGTGGCCTAGCATGAGGAGGGATATATAAAAGTTTGTATCCCGATATTTGACCTGCTAATAGGTAAAAAGGGATCATAAGAAGATCGCCAGATAGTGCAACCACCCCTTGTACCTGAGTGGACATGGGAACATAGTATGATGAAATTTGGTGTTAAGGTTACCACGAACAACTAAGAGATATACACCTATCTGGGTTGTAGTGGATAGGTTGACTAAGATATCCCGACTTATTTTGTCCAGGAAGAATATTTTTTTAAGCGACTTGCCCAAACTTATGTTAAGCGAGTGGTTAGTTGTTATGGAGTTTAAGTAAACTGTGTCCGACAGAGACGCAAGGTTTACCTTTAGAGTTTGAAAAAGTTTCCAAGAAGAAATGAAAATAAAGTTGATCATGAGGATGGCCTTTTTCCTTAGACAGGTAGCCAAATAAGACGTATGATATGAATACTAGGAGAGTGTTAAGGGCCTGCATTAATTATTTTGGCCGAGCATGGGGTAAATAGTAACCCTTAGTTGAATTCTCCTATAAAAATGGTTATCGGTCGAGCAAAGAAAAATAGCTCTTTATGAAGTGTTGTATGGCCAAAGATGTCACACACCTATTTGTAGAATGTGGTCAGAGTCAAGACTGTTTCGCATGAGACTGTACAAAGAAATAGAAAACAAGGTGATAGATACCCAAGAGAAAAATGTTACTGCGTAGAATTAGCAAAAAAAAAAGTTACGCTGACAAGAGGCGTTGGATGTTGAAGTTTGAAGTAGATGATATAGTACATTTTATAAGTGTCACCGTGGAAAGGAATCACGCGATTCAGGAAGTGGAGGATGTTGAGTTCGAGGTTCAACGGACCGTTTAAAACCCTGCCTAGGACTAAGAAGATAGCATACAAACTCGATTTACGTTTAAGACTGAGTTAATTGCGTAACGTGTATCACGTGTCAATGTTGAAGAAGTATGATCCCAATTCTATGCATGGGATCTAGTTGGAATAAGTTGAAATTCAAGATAATATCTCATATTAGGAGGCACCGACGAAGATGGTAAGAAGGAACATGTTTTACGTGAATATTGGTGGTCAAAGCTGATTGGGGAAAATCATGCAGTCAAGGAGGTTACCTTGAAACCCGAGGCATTAATGCGGTAATAATGTCCACACCAAGTTGTAAAATGAGGT
The DNA here is from genome assembly GCA_033070095.1 of Escallonia herrerae. NCBI lineage: Eukaryota > Viridiplantae > Streptophyta > Magnoliopsida > Escalloniales > Escalloniaceae > Escallonia > Escallonia herrerae. The sequence goes on from JAVXUP010000188.1 coordinate 309,819, forward strand.
TTGTCCCTATTTCGAGGATGAAATTTATTTAAGGGGGGGAGGGTGTGATATCCCAGAAAATATCGAAAATTAATCTACCCGTAAGTTTGATTAATTAAGGGATGCTATTTTTATTAAGTAGCAATATGTTGGTGATGATTAAGTGTTAGGGAGCTAAATAGGGGGTTAGTGTGGTTTTGGGGGTTAAAATGTAATTTTAAAAAGTTAAGGGGCAAAAATATAATTTTAGAAAATATGATGAACGAGATGCATATCTTTATTAAGTAACATCCTTTTGATGATAATGAGGTGTTAGGGGGCTACATGGAGCGTTAGGGTGATTTTGGGGTCAAATTGTAATTTTCCCAAAGTTGAGTGTTCAAAATACAATTTTGGAAACTTGAGGGGCCAAAGTGCAAATTTGAAACTTTACAAAATGTGTCATAACCTGATGAAAATAGGCCATGCACGATGGCCACCTCCTGCTTGCTATAACCTGAGTCATGGTTAGGAATTATAAAGTATTTGGGATAAGATTATGATAAGGAAATTATCAAGAGAAAGTTTGGGGTGGAAAATAGAAAATAGAGAAAGTGAAGAACACGAAGAACACCACTGTAGGAGCTACGAGAAGGAGGAAAAAAAAGAGTAGGAAAAAGGAAGAAGAAGGAAATGAAGGAAAGAAAGTTGAATACAAACCCTAACGGAGTATGATTTTGAACCAAATTCATGGAAATTGAATGAATTTATTTGTGCGTGTATATATATATATATATATATATATATATATATATATATATATATATATATATATATATATATATATATATATATGTCACGTATATATATTTCCAAATTCGGTTGAATAATCTGATTGGGATGAACAAATGATGATGAAATCTTGTTGGAATCATGGATATAAGACCTAAAACAACAAAGAAAGGGAAAAAACGAATTAGGGTATGAATTGAGTTGATTTCAGTGGTGTGGGTGTGTGTTCTTCATCCTTGAAGACTTAACTCGAATTTTTGGAGCTTAATTGGATGTAATTACATAAACCAAATTGATTTGGATCTTGAAAGTATGGAAGGCAAGGGAATTAGGACATGTAAGTGTAAGAAAAATGGAAATCCATGTGAAAATTAAGGAAGAGCAAACCCAGGTATATAGCTGCTTCAGGGAAGAAGATGGTTGGTGTGTGCGTTCAAGGTGTAATAGTGTGTGTTTGAATATGAATAGTGCCTTGTAATTGTCTCTGAAGATGAAAACTTAATATATGGGTTCTAATTCAATTTTTTAAAATTTTTAGGGTCAGATTTAGCCAAAGTACGAAAAAAGACCCCAAGTTATTTTTATAAGTCCTGTATCGTGGAAATATTTCAGATTTTTTCGAGATTAGGAGGGGGTGAACTGATGCGGGAAGTTTGAAAATTTACGGTGAAATTTAAAATATCAAACGGACGCGGTTTTGCGTGAAAATTTTATGAGGACTCTAGAAGGCTAAGAAGTCCCATTTCGCAAGATTTTGGGTCATTCCAAATTTGTTAGCTATTTTTTGCTGAACGGGCTTTTAAGCGCTTGGTCCGAACACTAGTTCGGAATTTCCCTCAGGGGGCATTTTAGTAAATTGCTACCCGGAGAGGGGTATTTTGGTAATTCTTGGTAAAATTTTCCAAGGGACTTATTAGTCCGGTAAGAGTTGTAAAACACCTGAAAGGTTGTTCTGAAGAAGATTTGGGGTGTTGGGGGTGCTAGTGAACCCTCAAGGGGTGTTTTGATAATTTGCCACCCCAAGGGGGTATTTTGGTAATTTGCTACATTGCTAAAAAAATTTGAATTCACGCGGTATTAAGCGTCCAGAATGGTAGGAAGTGAGGAATGGTGTTAATACATTGAAAGCAGGATGGTTGTTATCACTAATGCGTCGATAAGACTAGGTTAAAGATCCAGTTATTGGATTGAGTTAAGTAACTGTCATAAAATGCTATGAGCGGTTAAAGGGGAAGGGGTAGAATAAGGAGTGCGTATATGTTGAATGATGTCTAACGAGCAGAGTATTATTTGACTAAGTGATGCAGCTCGTTGCGATCAGAGATTGCGAGTTGCTTCGGCTATAAGCCAATCAGGTAAGGACAATGCGGTTCTGATATGCTAATTCATTAGTTTGATTAGCATGCCATGTTGATGACGTGTTGTTGAACTCTTGTTGTTATGATTGGATGTCGGTAGTCATTGCAACCGGTATATATTTGAATTGTGCTGTTGAGGACTTAGGGTAGAATAAATTTCCTTAGTCCACTCTGTTGATGGAATTTAGTGAAGATGACGAGTATCCTAGTATGCTATGATTCGATTCTATTAGCATACCTGAAGTGGATGATGATGTTGCGTAGGGGTTATCGTGTTGTTGTTGTGAGATGTCGGCAGTCATTGATAGCCGATATCTCTTCTTTTGGGGAACACCATTTGAGGACTTGTGGCAAACTTTTTTCGAGTCCGCCCTATCGTTGATGATGATGTTGTCGAGGTCATTGCGTGTTGTTGTGAAATGTTGGCACTTATTGGTAGTCGACATTTCTCTTATGTAAGAACGTTGTTGAGGAATTGCGGTAATGTTTTCCCAAGTCCGCCCTGTTGATGATGTTACGTTGAACTCTTGTTGTTAGGTCTGAACACCAGTTGATCTTCTGATCCGGTATCCCTTGTTGAGCTGTGTTGTTGAGGACATAAGGTGGAACAATTTTTTTCTTAGTCCGCCCGTTAATGAAGTCTTGTTGCTTGGCTGTTACATGGTTAAGAAAGCACTCTAAATGAGTTCCCTGCTTGTTGACAGTGTCTCTTCTATTTACTTGAGATTGAGATGAACATCTCATAAAATAGGACATTAATATGAGGAGGATGGTCTGTGAAACATGATCACTGGAAAAAAGGATGTATGGTGCGTGAGTCGAGTCTGTCATGTCTGGTCGAGTCTTGTCTGTCGTGTCTGAGTTGCATTGCATTTGATTTTCTTTTGATGTTAATGATTTTAATGACTTGTATTTCATTGATGTTTATCTTTTCAATTCCTTATTTTAGTGTTCACTTGCATACTCAGTCAGTCAGTCTTGTCATGAGGTGATGGCAATAACCTTGTTCAGTTGGGCCTTGAAGCCACTCAGTCTGATGAAAGAAAACATCGTTTGACAATTATGTTGATGTTGAAAATTATTGGAACTCTTGATTCATTGTTATCGTTGAGATGATTATTATTCCTCCGAGTCTCTTGAATCATTTGTATGTGATACTCCTCGTGTTGTCTTTACTGGGCGATTTGCGCTCATTCCTTATGTTGTATTGTGCAGGCTATAAGGGAGATCAAGTAGAACCCTCTAGAAAGGGAAAGGAAAAGGAAACAGGCTAGAAAAGTTGAGCAAGGGGATCAGTGGTGTGAGGTAAGATAAGCTAGAAATGGTGAGATATAGATTGAGTTACGAGATAGGTTGATTAGTGGCACACGACTACAGTTGTATATTAAGTTGTAACCATTCATGTTATTTAAAGACCTGAAAGTCTTCTGCTGCAGTATGACGCATGTTTGCAAGAAATTTTTTTATAAGGGCGCCTTTTTGAGCGTCTATTAATGATGTATGAGCATGAGAATGTAATTGCTTTGTATTTTGCACAGGGTTTTGAATGTGATTATGGTTCATAACTCAGCCCGGTGATGTCACCTGGGTTGAGGGTGTCGCACCTGAGAAAATTAAAAGTGCCCCAGGACGAAAACCCTACAAAGGGAGACTTAGGCAAAAGTTAGGGTAAAATAAAAGTGCCCCAGGACGAAAAAACGAATTAGGGTATAAAAGTACTAGAAAAAATAAAAATCCCTGCCCCTGTTAGGATGAAAACCCTACAAAAGGCGGCCGAGCAAAAGTTACGGCAAGATAATTCGAAATCCTATCAGCAACCTATGGGATATCAGCCAACATCTTTTTTATCTTCTTCATAGTTAGACTATCTGCATCATTTATGATTAACTTTCATGTATCCAAATATTTGTTATAAGCTGGCCTCTGAGACACTGAACTGACATCCTTCAATTCCTCCTCTTGAAAAGCAAGTCTTTTCTCCTCTTTTCCCTTACCTTTGTTACCCTATGTGTCAAACTGACCCTCAAGATAAGCATCGACACCGGCATCCCGGTTCCGAGTAGCTTTGATAGTCGGTCTTTGCTTCAGTGGCTTCTCCTTAAGTAGTAAAGTGGGATGTTGCTGGGGTTCATCCAAGTGTAAAGGATTCCTGTCAGCATCAAACTTTTCCTCAAACACTTTAGAACCAATCCAAGACCGCCTGATCCAGGTACCCAAATTTCACCTTCAACCTAAGGATGACAAAATCTTTGTACTTGTCAAACTCAGACATCTCAGTACCCAATCCAGCAGTAGCATGAGCTTGTTCCTTGGCTTGCTCCAAAGACCTTATCTCACAAGCAATTAGGAAGTCCCAACTCTCCTTGCAGCTTGCTTTATAAAGCCGGTACCTTTTCACGAACATAGAACCAAGGACAACACAGATAGGCATTTGACAAGGAGGGAGCAACTGGCTCTATATTAGTAAGGAAATGTCTACATTCAATGGAATCATGGGTATAAGGCGGAGGGCCTAACCTCGTAACATGGCCTTGATTATGGAAGGACTAAGGGCTTGTTAACCATAGACTTTTGGAATTACCTGCTTATAACCAAACTGTCTTAAGATCCAACAGAGAAAGTAGAAGGATGTGTGAAGTAGTCCCAAGAGATAAATGTAGGGATATTGAGCTGCTCTTAGAACTGGCCCATGAGCCCTCCACCATTTACAGTAGCAACGGATATTTTTGGACTCTCACACACAGAAGAAACAAGTCCAATTGTCTATGCCCAAACGACCTTTAAGAAGTAAAGGACGAGAATGGAAAGCATTAGGCTACACCCCACCACTAGAGGTTTGTCTATTAGGCGCATATGGTCCAGCAGCCACATGTACAAAAGCAAAGAACTACCTCCGAAAGGGACGTTGGGATCTTTATGAACATTGGTGATACCAAGTAAAGTTTTAGCTACCACTAAGGGGATCAACGTTTTACCTCAGGTAGACACTTAAAGTAGAACATTAGCTGCTAGCCTCACGTCAGTGACTCCAGGGCAAACAAATGTGAGATATTTGGCTAGCAAGCATAATGCTAGGGTGGCCACTCAACCATCGGCATACTATTATCATGACCTATCAACTTGACAGAAAAATCCTCTATCAGGGGAGAGAGTTGAATACCATCAACACGGATGAAGGACAGGCGCGCTACTTTGGGACATTTAATAAAGTTTTAAGGGACTTGACATAACCATCTTGAATGGCCAGAACAACAATTGGAAGATTGGCTGGGATTTCTACAAGGGCATAGAATTCTTCTAAAGTAGGGCAGAGTTCAGTTTGATCGAAGTAGAAGACATGATCTTCAACATCCCAAAATTTGCAAGCCGCACGGAGAATGTCTTCATGAACCATCACGCTCTTCAAGCTCATGATGGAATTTGATATGAGTTACCCATCTAGGTTGATCAATTCAATCTTGTCGAAGAAGTCTGCCAATGTACAAAATTACGGCTCGAAGATTGTGGGATCATCTTCGAAGGCCATTGAGAGTTCTGAAAAGAGAAGAAGGAATGAATTTCGTTCCGGAAGGATGAGTCCTAAATATTTGTAGTTAAGTAGCCTTAATTTGTATAGTGTTAGAAGTTAACATTTAAAATTCATAAAATTTTATTAAAGAAACTGTGCGATTTTTGTATAATTGGCCGGTTTCCTATTTAATTTGCACATTTGATGGTCCATTTTGATCAACCGTCCAATTTTCTCAAGAAAATTTAATTTTCTTCTGACTAACCGGCCTATTTTGCCTTGAAATTCGAGTTTTTCTTTGACCAACCACCCGTTTTGGCCTTAAAATTGGATTTAAGCTCTGATCAGTAGGCCGATTTTCCTCGAGAATATTTTTGGTCGCTGACTAACCTGACGGTTAGTTAGTCTTTGATAAAATTGTGAAAAACTTGCTTATTTTGTTAGACCAAACACTGTACCTACAATTATCAAAGTCTCAAACTCCAGTTTCATCTATTCTAGTCCCATCCTCATTTCTTCTCGTGCATGTATGTGAGCATATACTTGTAATATACATTAACAAAGGAATTAATAGGATAGTCATTGACTAAAAATACAAAAAAATAAATGTTTAACTATATCCCATCAAAGGTTTAGTCCCAAAAGGACTCTAACCAAAGTTTTGATAGCTAGGCCTAACTCTAGACCTAAGAACTAACAGCAGCAGTCGTCCTCGACGCTTCCTCTGGGATCTGCTGATAATGGGCACCTCCTCAGGACTGGACTGGAAACCTCTTGGATTTCCACTTCAGCCTCCTCGCTACGTTCTTCCTCAACTTCCTCGGGAATAGCTTCGGTCTGTATTACCTCGCCTTCACTCACCTCCTCATTTTCTTTTTCTTTTAGCTCATGAGAGGATTCCAAAACCACCATCTCATTGGATTGGGGCTTTTTGTAGGTGTGTCTGAAGACCGCGACGATCCGGGATGATTTCTGTCTTTATTTCAAAAGAGGGGCTGGAGCCTTTCTCTTACTTCCCCTAGCCACTTATTTGTCTTAGGATGGGGCCAGGACTGGTGTAGGCTTCTTCTTCCAAGTTCAAGTCACTACTATATTCTTCACACTCTTGCCCTTGGGCACTACTGAAGTCGCCCTAGGGGTACCAATAGCAACAACAACATGGGTTGGGGACTCTGCTGAGCTTTGCCGATCGCTCAATTACCTCTTAAAGACGGGACTGAAGGAGTGGGAGTGGGCGTCACCTTTGAAGTCTGTGCATAGAGAGCATGTTTCAGTTGCCGGACACCATGCCTTTAAGATTGTGTATCATCCGGTAAGCATGTCAGAGTACGGAACAAGGGACTTACATGAGGCAGAAGCACCAAGTCAAGACATTGCAGGCATAACAGGAATAAACAAAGCAAAGTCGAGGCTAGTGGTTTACCATCTGGATTCGGGCTAAATCTTTGAGTCCATAGACTTTCGAGTCTTTCTCTGGTACAAGGATGGGCTCATGCTCAGGGGCTTTTCCCTTGGGGTAGTACGACACCATCTATCAAGGGAATAGAATACCCTCGGCCACCTTATCCTCTTTCTTCCCCTTGCCCTTTTTCTCTCGGGTCCGCCGCTCCTGCTGGATCTCCTTTAGCATTTTTAAGTTTAAGGAACACCAAATCCTACCACACCAATGGCAAACAGGTTCCAGGATTGTTTGGCATCGCATGGAGGACACCGGGATGCCTCTAAGCAAAGTTTGTTTCGGCCCCTGGTCTTACTCTGACATGTGGTATATCTCCTCGAAAGGAGTCACTAGTATCCTAAAAATCATGCCTTCTAAATGATGCTGAGGAAGTACCCTATCTACTAGGTAGAACTCATCTTATGAGGGGTCCACCAATAGCATTTGGCACTAAGTACAGCCCAACTTCTCAGCATAGTCTCCCACCTTGTGCCACCACCAAGACAGGGATTCCTGAATTGAAAAACGACAAATTTGAGAAGTTGATAAGCATGTCTTATAAGCAGAATTGCATGAACTGGTAGTTTGCTTCCCGGGCACTCTTTTAATCAGTTAAAACTGTCTCGGTGCAAAAACTTTGAGACCCCAGCCGAAGCATGGCACATGTGAGAATATGTCTAGAGTAAGCATGAAATTATTAAAGAATAATCAAAGAGCTTAGGCATGTCTCTCAGACATCACAAAATCCCATGAAACTGAGTTACTACCTTCAGGCCACAAACCCATTGACTGATACAAATAAGCCAGGCCGAGAGTACCCCAGTCGTACTCCCCATTATTCTCAATCACCTCTAGGGCCCGAAGGCACCACATTTGGATAGAGTTATCCCCGTTACTAAATAGGATCTCCCCTAAAATGTAGAGTAAAAAAAAATGAATAAATTGATCAATTGCTATGGGCTCTATCATATCCAAGTTCGTGCGCACAGTACGTACCGATGGAAGCCAAGAGAACTAAACCACCCTTCCTGAAGGATGGCTCGTACTCGAGCAAATGGACCATAAGCTGATGATCTTTATCAAGATTATGGGCCCGTGCTACGTACCTCCCTCAATAACAAACGCCAGTGATGTTTGTGAAATCGAATAGGGTGACTGTGGCTTCCTTGAATGGCATATGGAAGGTGTTGGTGGAATCCCACCAATGCTCGGCAAGGTAGAGGAGATGTTTCTTACTCCACATAAAAGCATACAATCCATCCAAAAAGGGACGGAATCCCGTAGTGGCTCTCTATTCTTAACATGAGGGAGAATTTTTTTTCCCATCAATCTTTCACAAGATTAGGGGAACCCTTACATTGCATATTCACGGGGAGGGGCTACAAATTCACAAAACCAAGAGGAAAACTTAAAGAACCATCCAGTTCATGAAAGAATTGCATGAAAACCTAGTGCATAGGACCTACCATGCATGGGCATGGTGGGAGGGTTGTGGGTGTGTGTGTGTGAAGCAAGGGGAAAGAGTGTGTGTCTAGAAGAAAATTTCAAGCAAACATACCTCCTCCGCAAAGTAGAGTGCGGTGAGGTGAGTGCTTTGCTCTGGAATGAGTAGCGAATGATCATTGGCTTTGTTCTTCGATTGAAATCGGCTAATTTTCCTGATTTGGGGTCCTTATTCGTGCACTTTGTGAGTTCACTTATGATTTTCCATATTTATGCAAAATTGAGAGATATGGAGAAGGGATTGGTTGTATTTATAGGTTAGAAGTGTGATTAGAGTTAGAATATATGACTAGGACTTCTACAGAGAAGAAATCTAAGAGAGATTGGTGTGGGACTGGATTGGAAGTGTTCTGAAAAAAATACTGAATTCAAGCAAAAAACTGGGTGGCCAAATCCGCCGGTTTTTCCATTTAAGTCACAAAGTCTCTGACTAATCAGCTAATTTTTGACTCTTCAAATCTCAAAGTCTCTAACTAACCGGCCGGTTTTCGTGTCGAATTTTCAAAAAAATTCAAAAAGATGTTCACTAACTGGCTAGTTTTCGATCCTTTTCAACAAAAAATTGAAAATTTTGAAGCTACAATGTTATGTGCTTGAATGCCTCTGGTAATTGCACCACCAGTATAAATTTGCGTGTTTGCTTGTTTGTGCATGTCGCATGATACATGTTTATTCACCGAGGGTGTTATTATCAAGCATATGTCTACTTGCATGCCCGCCTGCGCATGTCCGATATTTCATCCCTGGGTGGTTCACGACCCAGGTGTCTTCCAAGTTTAGTTTCTTGTTCATCAGTCCTTATACGGTGTAAAATCAATACACTATTCCGCGTGTATGCTACATCCAATGGCAAATAAAACAATGTGGGCTGCACATATTCCGGAAACATGATAAACACAAAATATAAGGTAGCACAAGATGCGAGTTATTAATTGTTGATCAACGCTTCAAAACTTATAATCTACTACCTTGCATAACTAGGGACCTGATCCATGGCAAGTGCTGGCAACTTATGCTAAGTTGCCAGCACGACTGGCAGTCCGTCCATCGCAAATGAACGGGCCAGATCTCTCTCTCTCTCTCTCTCTTAAGGAAAAAACCGTTGTCAGCTGAGGGATTTAACGAGTCGGAAGATTCCCAAGCAAATAGGGTGGGGGATTTTTTTTTCTTTTGTGGCGGGGAGGGGGGAAGAGAATGTTGTAAACTTCATCGTCTGCTACGTATGTAGTAGACAGGGAAGTTTACTTCAACAAAACGGATCTGGCCAATTGCACTGGCAAACATTATCAATTGATCAGCTCCCCTATAACTAATGGCAAAGTAAAGAAGAACATGAGCAGCAAATCAATTTTAGTAAATAAGATTTACGCACAAGTTTTAGGAGGAAAAAAACATCTATCACATATGGCATTGGCGTTAGGGTGGGGCAGGGAAAACAATACTGTGATAAAGCTTATTCTCCACTGTGATAGACAGACATTTGCAATGCATGTTCAAATTAAATAGAATGTAGATGACAAAAAAAATTGGGAACAAGGAGCGGAAAAGAGAGCAAGTAGAACGACCACCTTGACATAATGGTTGAAATAGAATAAAGAGAACCACTAGCTTCAGTGTTAAAATCTTTGGTACTGTAGAAACTGCTACCTATCTTCAGAATCCAGAAAGAGTACAGTTGGAAGAACTTATACGTTATAAAGCCAGCAAACAGTAAAAATGTTGCACAAGTATGATAATAGACTCAGGAACCTACTTACGAACCTCGTTTGCAAGAGTATGGAGTTCTTCAGTGTCCTTGGCTGAAAACCATCCGTTTTTACAAGCATTCTATTTAGTATAACCCAAAGTCAGCAAACAGTATACTAAGAATGAGAATATCAGAAAAGTGTGTTATACTCAGCTAAGCTTAGATCTGCAAGAATCATCCAAAGGAATACATAAAAGTATATTAAACTCGGAAAGCTTGGATCTGGAAGAATCATCCAAAGGCATCCGCAGATAAAGAAATGGAAATGTCCCACTCATCTAAAGCTGCATGGTACCCAATCCATTGATATCAGTTCTTGTTCACCATAATACCTTTGGACATGACAGAATCCCAAGTCGATTGCAACAACATATTCCCTTCAAGTGAATTTATTTTATCCACTCAAATTCCCATCGCCTTAGAGCGTTGTTGGTTCTAGCTATTGTTCATGTTTTCACTTTATTCATTGACCCTTTCGAATCAATTTGAGGGCTCCGATAACGTTTAAAGTTATTTTCATGTTGTTCGTCGACCCTTTCAAATCGATTTAGGAGCTCCGGTAACAGTCAAAATCCTTTTCATCTTGTACGTTGACCCTTTCAAATATTTGAGAGCTTTGACTACATACAAGATTCCTTTCATGTCTAGACAACTTTTTCAAATCAATTTTTGGGCTCTGGTATCTAGACCTGTGCTTGTCTGTCGACCATCTAAATCAATTTAGTGGCTCCGGTAACAGACAAGGTGCTTTCTTCAATATATCATTCATCGACCCTTTCAAATCTATTTGAGGCCTCTGGTATCTAGACCTGAGTTTTGTCTATCGACCATTCAAATTGATTTGTCGGTTCGGTAACAGGCATATTTTTTCTCTTCTATATTGTTCGACGACCAATCGTTATTATGCTAGCTCTGACTTTAAACAATATCCTTATTCTTTCTGAATTACGTTGGTCTGATTCCTCCTAGGAGGATACATAGGAAACTTGTGGAGGTTCGACATCTAATCTGCGTGAGTCTTTAAGTCATGTGGTCTTTTCTGTGTTTTCACTACAAAAATGTATTGTCCTTCTTTTTCGGTGATGTTCGCCCGCAAGCGCGCTCCATCCCCGAGGGGCTCTGTAGGCACCACATTTGTGTATGCATTTTTAATTAAATAAATAATGGCTTTATTACTTAATAAAAGGAATTATTGAGTTTGGGCTCAGTAATGTAGTTTAATTAATTAATCCAGTCTAATTTTATTTAATTATTTAGTCCAGTTAAATTGTCTTGTCCAGTCAATTACATTGTCTACTCTAGCTCATTGAATGTCTATCCAATCCATCAGTCTAGTTGTACTAGTCTAGTCCATGTAAGTAAACTAGCAGGTTCATGGTCTAGATTATTTTAAATGGTGAAGTTTGTCTAGATAGTTTGGAGAAATAAGCCTTGATTTATCTTTGATATAAAGATCAAATAAATCTATTTTTGATTAAAAAATGACTTATCCCGAATCTGGTATATCTCATTTGTGATTATAAAGATAATTACCAAAATTAGAGTCAGATAATGCCTTAAATTCTGAAAAAAAAATTATTTTTAATTAATGGGGTAAACCAGCTGATTTTCAACTAACCAATCGGTCAGTTTACTTTTATCAATCTACGATTTTATCACTTATTTTGACTTATCTCCAGCCATGCATATTGGCATTGCCAATCTTATTAAATTCTACGACCCTAATCACTATAGAAAGTGTGTTGGCCCTCATTTCTAAGGGAGAGATCTCTGAAAAGTCCAAAAGCGTATTCTCTTTAGAGTTTGCGTGCCATTTCTTTGTGAAGTGACGTCCAGCCTCTCTCGAGAATCTTAGCTATCCAAATCGCTCTAAAAATGTTTGTTTAATTATTTACATCATGGATACCATGGAGAACATCCCCGAGTCATCAAGGCAAGCTGCATTGCGAGGTAATTCTTACCGGCTTTCTTAGGGTATAAATCATATGGATTGTCTCTCATTTCTTGTAGTCTCATTTCATTTCAAAAACCACAAAGAAGAGTCTTTTTCCACTTATTTTCTTTGTCTAAGTCTAGATTCAAATTGTAAACTACTTCTCGTAAGACTAGTGTCAAACTACGGTGGTTTTGATGTCGATTAGTCCGATCAAATAAGTAGGCCACTTGACCTAGTTGTCGAGTTCAAGCCAAAATAATAAAAATAAACTTAGGGTGAGTCTTGTCATATTTTGCATGCTAAGTATTTGTTAGGGCAAAAATCATTAAAAACGAAGTAGAGACCGAAAGGGCGTAGCGGATGCCTAACACCTTCCCTTTGTGTAACTTAGTCCTCGGACCCCTTTCGGTTTCGATAGCCTAGTCGTCCTTTTGGACACTTTAAAGTCATTTTCAAATATTTTCTTATTTTCCCTAATTATACAAGATGGCGACTCCTAAATAAATCTATTTTTCGTAGATTTAAAAAAAATTTCTAGGCGGTGCGCCACAAACACCAACTTCAAAGCCACAGGAGCTGTATCTTCTCATCGCTCATGTCACTGTCGCATCTAGCCACTTCTCATGACGCGGCTATCGTTACTACATATGTCCTTGGCTCATGTAGCCGCCGTCACTGTTGCCGCCGTCGCTGCTGCATCTACCTTGGCCCATACCGCTACCATATTCGCCTATTGCCCATGCCTCCGCCACCGCATCTACCGATGAACTGGCAAGAAAAACATAAATGGCACTTTTTAGATCTTATCAACTAAGGAAGGAAGCATTCCAATATTTCGGATATTTCATTAAACCAGACCAATTGGTTCTTCCAGTCTTTGGGATATTTGAATGACTCACTAACTGAAAGTTGACCTTAAGAAAATTGCTATACGGACATGTAACGGTAAGTGTTCAGACTTGAAAAGGTAGTGAAGAGATAGCTAATTAGTTTGATATTATGGGACTTGGATATATAAATTTATTTTGCAATCACTTTGTACTTGCAAAAATTGTCACGTATTAAAATGGAACTATTCAGATGCTTTGTGTGTGTTAATTGGGGAGGAGAGGAGTTGTCTGAGACCTGACGGTGGTCAGATTTTGGAAGAGATTGGCTAGCTGGCTCTTATATTTGGGTCTTCAAGTTAATAGTTATGGAGGTGGGGTTATGTGGGTTGGTTGTGATGGGGTTGGTTGCCAATAGGGATTTGTAGGTTGGTGGAGGCAATGTGGTCGGTAGGAGTTTTACTTGCAGGTTAGTTGTGATGACTAGCGTTGGTCATTGAATAAGACTTAGAAACTAGAAACTTTGAAGAAAAGAGAACGAAAGGACTGAGGGACAGATTGAGAATACTAGGAAAAGAATGCTAGTGATGGTTAGGCAAGAAATGAGTAAAAAGAAAAAGTCATCTTAATCGTCCATTGCGCGAAGCGAACAGTCGGATGACTGTTGGAGAAGTAATGACTTCTCTACCGGTGGAAAGGGATCACCACACAAACACACACACACACACATTATAGACATATACATATATGTATCTATATGCGCGCTTGTATGTGTGTATACACACACAGAGAGGAAAACATTCATAAAGTTTTTAAAGATCCATTTAGGTTAAGTTGGGAATGAAAAAAGTTGATAGAAGCGTGAACAATCAGATCCCTATTTACCCCTCCACTATTTACAATAAATTCATTTGGAGTGTGTGTGGATGATGAATTATAACATACAAAGAAGTTTAGAATCCTTTCTTTTTAAAATCCATGCATTTAAAAATGTCAGAGTTATAGAGTTCAACGTTTGGAAACTTTTGCTGATGCGTATCGTATAACGATTATTGGCAATGAAATAAATAAATTATAAATTAATTGCTTAAACAAAAGACGAAAAATAGGTGTCTGGGACTAAAAAGAATGGGAGAGAGTTGATGAGCGGTTAGAAAAGTAGAAGAAATACTGTACAAAAAAAAGCTAGAACTGTGGAAAGAAATTCTCCTGTAGATTTAACAAGAAATTAGTCTATAGTGGTTATTTCAACTGGGGATCTTGGCCTCCCCAATTTCTCTTTCAGATTCTTTCTAAGATTACACAAATTATCCTTAGGAGTCACCAAACAATGGATATCATTCAAAATACTTTTAAATCCTCATCCAAAATGAAATTTCGAGTTGAAATACCTTATCCAAATACACTTTTAGAGCTAACCAAATTAAGTACCATGTGGGGCGGGCAGGGCCCTAATCAGGCTCCTAAGCTGCCATCCCTACATATGAGATAAGGTTCGAAAAATAAGATCATGATCTCTAGCTAATCCAAGTAATTAGCCCATAGTCCAATCCATGTAGAATAAACACTTAAACTCCCAAATCTTGACTATAACGTTCACAAATGGGTTATACCAACCTAGAAGCCTACCGCATGTGCTAATGCATGCCACTCAAAAGTCATGCAAAGTCATCTGGGGGAAACATACCTGAACATTTATACAACATTATTGTGATGCCGTCAACCATGAGTGTTTGCAATTACTTAAGACAAAAAAGTTTATTAAGGAATAATGGGGTTGTTGCTACTAAAAGGTTGATCGAGAACCACGACCTAGAATGATAACCTACAAGATAGAAAAGTGTGATCCCCCGGGGGGGTGTGGGGGGGAGGGGTTTTGCAAGAAACCTTTTTATGCTTAAGTCAGAGCACAACTACATGATATAATTATAAAAAAAAAAACAAACGAAAGATGGTGTTTATGCGTGCATGAACGCACTATGTACCTAGGGGAGGCCCATTTATATAGGCATAGGTACAAAATATAATAGAATAAGGAGTGACGGCTAAGCCTTCGGCCCGATCTTTGAAGATCAAGTTAGAGTCCTTTCAAAACTCTTATTCGTCAAATAAGGTAACTACCAATCTCATAGTTGACCAATTTGAGTGGAAATGCCACGTGACATCCACTAATTGGTCGTTTATACTTGGTTACATCATAAGCCCCCCACTTTTGTTAGCCAAAATGTTTGGCTGAGAGAGTGAATACTGAGTATCTTGAGACACGCATCGAATTTTAGCTAAACTAGGCTATTTGGACTTTAGCTCTTGAGAGCTAAGTCTTAGAATGTTGTCCAAGCAGGCTACTAAGATTCATCTTCGAAAAGACGAATCATAGGATCCTGAGATTCTTTGATGGATTGTGCCAAAAGTTGTAGCCTCTCTATGAAGAGTATACAAAGCTTTGTGCATGCAAGTTGTTGCATGTACTTGTACATGTTAACTTACTCAAACTTGCATCATCAATTGAGATTTGGTAAATCCCATCTAGCATATTGCTAATAAGTTTTTGAGAGATAAAAGGATGATGAATACTCATATAATGCCTCCTTCCTTTTCTTGAGGCTTGGAGCCAGGCCAAGCCTTTTCAGAGCTTAGGCTCATAAGATCAACCCTTGAAGGAAAAATGGAGCTTATGTCAATGCTATAGGGGGCTAATAGAACATAAAGTTCATGCAAATGTCCTTGGGACCTAATGGAAGCACATTTCGTATAAAACATCCATGAGAGAGATTGGAACATTAAGTTCATGTAAATGCCCTGGGGGCTGATAGAACGTAAAGTTCCTGTAAAATGCCCTTGAGGGATTGACACAAAGTTTATGTAGATGTCCTTGGGGGCTAACCGAATGTAAAGTTTGTCTAAATGCTCTTCGGGTTAACGGAACCTAGAGTTACATAAGTGCCCTTGGGGGCTTTATTACACTCATCGGTGACTGGACGGGTAATGGTTGAAGTAACAAGTACTTATTGCCGTGACGCTGAGTGAGAAGGCACAGACATCAAGCCCATAATATTGACGCTGTTATATATGAACCCACTCGACCAAGAAGGTGAAAATTTTATGATGGCTTTTTAGCCATTGCATAAGGCATGGTCACAAAAAGACATGCATGAGCAACGAAACATTAAGGACCATAATCTGACTGCTCGGCTCGATGAGCATATTAAGATAGAGGATGTGTAGTCCGTCTGAGCAAGCAAAGGATGCAGAGTCTGTCTGAGCAAGTAAAGGACGGGGAGTCTATCTGAGCAAGTATAGGATGCGGGTTCTGTCTGAACCAGTTTTTACTTAATGAGTAATAAAGATGTTGTGCATTTTGTCAATATGTTGTGAAGCGATGTGCAAAAATCTCCTGCAATTGATAATTGGCATTCATTTTCTAGTTGCATAGGCGTGAGAACTCAGATATTTCAGTCGTGCTAGTGGTGTTACTATCATTAGCTAGTGATGTGCTTTACTTATGAGATACGTTGGTAGCGTGCGCGCCTCAATTACTATAGGATTAGCTCATCAATGTGCAGAGGTGTAGATATCTCACAATTGTAGAGGTCAACATAGGACCAAACAATATCATAAGTCAGCATGCAACGCCGACCAAGATGTTCAAGTAGAGGCTCTAGGTGTAACTAATATCACAGGGGGATGTGAACTTGTTCTTTGCATATGAAGCATTTGAATGCCACTGTTGAAGTTTGTGGGTGCTATTCAAGCCCTTGCAACAAGAAAGTCCTCTACAGTTTGCATTGTATTGAATCTGAGCCAACGATATTCTACAAATATTGTCTTTTGGATGGAAACGAAGATGGTAGCCACATTGTTGCGCGTAAATTCCAAAAAGATGGATTTACTATCTCAATAGGGGTCGACCCTGTGGGGTTAAGTGGGGTTCTCTGGTTAGGGTGGTTACCTTTGGGTAACTGTAAACCTTACAGTACTTTTTGTAGATAAAAACTTTATTCTTGTCTTTGTCGTCGGGTCTCAAGGGGTGGAGTATTTAGGTTTTGTCTGCGGCCACCCTTAAGTTGGGCTTTGAGCGTCTACTTGGTGATGAATCTCTGCTGTTCTCATGCCTCTTGTAGGTCCTTTGTTATTGTGTGGAGATTTTAACCAAGTTCTCTCTACCGATGAGAAAACTAGTCGTAATTGTTTGCCTTTATCGAGTGTTTACTCGTGTCTTGATTTCGTGGCTTTAATTGGGTTAGAGGATGTCGTTGGTCTGGTGCTTCATTCGCTTGGTTTAGGGGCTCTCATGAGCTTGGTTTCGTTTATGAAAAGCTAGATAGAGTTATGTCTAATGCTGAGTGGTTGATTACGTACCCTGGCTACTTGGCTTAAAATCTAGCCATTCAATGTTCTGATCACGCTTCTACTCTTGTGGACTCTTCTCCAACCAGAAAGATATTCCCGTGGCCCTTTCGGTTTAAGGCATTATGGTTGTCTTTTTTACACTGCCATTAGCTATTTTCAACCGCGTGGTAATTTCCAATTTGTGAATCTCCATTATACCAGGTAATGGTGCGATTCAAGATTCTAAAGGAGCTCCTTACCTCTTGAAATAAGGAGTGCCTAGGACATATTCCTGATCGCATTAAGGCTGTACAACATCAGCTTTTATGCTCACAGGCTCATGCTCCTTTTTCTCCCCAAGCCCAGATGTATGATTTTTACCTGCGGCAATGCCTTAATGGTTTGCTTCATGCTGAGAAATATATTGGGCTCGACGATCTAAAAATCCCTGGCTTGAATTACGGAATCATAATACAAAGTTCTTCCATACATCTAATTTGATCCGTAGAAGGAAGAACTTTGTGGATTCTCCAAAACCTTTGGATGGGATCATTTTGACGCAGGAATCTGACATTAGGGCTTGCTTCCTTCATTATTTTAAATGCAGTTTTATGCCTTTGCCGGTACCCGTTCATCTTGGCATTATTGAGGGGATTGAGGGCTTTGGGTTATTTGAAAGGGCTCTTCGCTCGTCTCAGGGTTAAGAGCTGGAGGTGCGTTTTGTAGGAGCAAAAGTGAGGAAAGCAGTTTTTCAGATTGGTCCTCTACAGGCTCCTGGCCCTGATGGTATTCCAGTGATTATTTTCCATCGTTGCTGGAATCTTATGGGCCCTGATATTACTGCAGTAGTCCTATCCTTCCTCAATTCCGGTTATATGCTTTTAGATGTGAATTGAATATTCATCTCACTCATTCCAAAGAAAGAATTCCCAGAACCGCCGGAGGATTTTAGGCCAATTAGCTTGTCCAATGTTGTCTATAAAATCATAGCCAAGGTGTTGAAGAACCAGATATAGCCTTTGATGTTGTAGCTCATTTCCCACCCACCCACCCCCCCCCCGCACCAAAATGCATTTGTGCCGGAGCAGATAATGTTGTTTTAGCCAAGGAACTAACTGACTATGTTCGAAGGTGCTGAAAGGAAAAAGGGTGTTTGTTGCACTTAAGTTGTACATGAGCAAATACGACCATCTTCGTTGGGATTCGGGCAACCTTGAGCAGATGAGGTTTTCCTGAGCGATGGGTTCTGCTCATTATGCAGTATGTGTCGACAATGTCTTATTCAATCCTGGTTAATAGGGCTCCGACAGAGCACTTTTAGCCTTTCTGTGGGATATGACTAGGTCATCCGTTATCACCATACTTGTTTATTTTGTGTGCTAAAATGCTCACTAATGCCCTGGCTTAAGCTGGGCTGCAAGGCGAGGTGATGGGCGTGAAAGTTAGGCAAAACTCACCACCCATGTCACATTTGATTTATGCGGATGATACTTATATCTTTCCAAGCCTATCTAAGGAGTATAAAGCCCAGATTGCGGTGGTGAAGGATATCTTGAGTCGGTATTGTTCATTGTCAAGACAACAAATAAATTGGGATAAGTCAGCTCTTACTCTTAGTCCAAATGGGCATCCTGACGTACGAGCTCACGCGAAATCAGCCTTTCAATTTAGATCTCAGGCTCTCTTTGGTAAATAACTGGGTATTCAATTGGATATGTCCATGCATCGCCGAGATATTTATAGCAGCTTGGTGAAGAGGGTGGAAGATAAATGCAGATCATGAATGGGCTTGTTGCTTAATAAAGCGGCTCGCGCAACTTTAATGCAGTCAATTTTATCGTCTTTGCTCATTCATTATATGATGGTTTTTAAATTTGCTAAGTACCTATGTAAGCAACTAGATCAGATTTTGGCACGCTTCTGGTGGGCCGGTGACCTTGGCCATAGTTCGATTCATTAGGTCACTTGGCCTACTCTTTGTGTACCTAAAGTTTTAGGTAGACTTGGGTTTAGGGATACCCGATCTTTTAATGAGGCTCTACTGGCTAAACAGGCTTGGAGGATTTGGCAATAATTGTGCTGGCATTACTGTTCTCGCTCGGCATTCTTGGAGGCAAAATGTGTTGGGCATGCATCAAGGGTTTGGCGGAGTATTAGCCGGTCATTGGATACTTAAATAGGGTGTTCGATGGAAACTGGGCAATGGGCAATCTATCTCAGTTTGGAACGATTGGTGGCTTCCAAAACTACCATCGCCATTGCTTGGTTCTTTTTGAATGCCAGAGAAACGGGCATATGAGTGTCTCTGATTTGAAAAAAGCCAGATACCTTCAGTGGGATCGGGGTCATGTCTTCCAAATCTTTCCATCTTCTATTGTGAGTCAAATCTTTGGTTTACTCCTTGCTGGTGATGGGCAACTGGACATTCTTGGTTGGCCCTATGGGACGGAGGGAAAATTCTCGGTATTAAAAACCTACCATATGATTCAGTCATTGACTTACAATCCGGACCCCCTAAATGCCTGCTGAGCCCATCTTTGTGGCGTAAATTATAGAGGCTTCTGTTCCCTGCTAAAATTTTGAATTTTCTCTGGCAGCGACTCCCGCTTCGCTTAGAGCTCATCAAATGTGGGTGTCCTTTGCCTAGAGTTGTCAAATGGGCCGGGCGGCCCGCGGCCCAGCCCGGCCCGGCCCATACATGAACAGTGCTGGCCCGGCCATTTTGGGCTTAGGGCCAGGGCCTGGGCCAGGCCTGAATTTTTCTGAAAAAAGCCCGGGCCCGGCCCGGCCCGAAAAAGCCCGGGCTTGGCCCGGCCCGATAACGGCCCGAAAAAAGCCCGGGCTTGGCCCGGGTCAGGCCCGGCCCGGGTTTGGCCCAGTTCTGGCCCGGGTCAAAGTGGCCAGAGAACTGTTTTTTCTTTTCTTCTTCCAACGACAAGCCCGTGTACGAATAAAAAATGAAAAAAAAAGAGGTAAAGAAATAAAGTGACGCGTTTGACCATTTCTAATCGCAACATGGGGATTAAGCTAACTTGACTTGTGGGTGGGTCAAGATTGAGACTTCTTCATCACTTCCACACTTTGCTCTTGAACCCATTTGTGACTGGCCTTCATCACAAAAAATCACCCCTTTTTCAACAAGTTTGCTGCAACAACTACTGTAATACCAAGTCATTAGTGAGAGCACTCTCTGTATCAACAGCAACAAAAATGGTCAAGGCCATTAGGGTTCATGAAGTTGGTGGCCCTGAAGTCCATTTCTCTCTGTCTCTCTCCCGGTATCTGTGTGTATTTGTGTGTGGATATCATACTTAACATATGAAGTTTGCGATTTAATTCGCTGGCTCTTTTGAAAGTAGCCACTAAATATTGAATAACAAGAAAATGCCCAAAAAAAAATTTTAAAAAAATAGGCCCGGGCCTGGCCCAAGCCCGGCCCTAAATGTTGGGCCTAGGGCCTGGGCTTGGACCGGGCCCAGATATCCCCAGAGCCAGGCCCGGCCCGGCCCGATTGGCAGTCCCCTTGGCCCGGGCCCGGCCCGTTTTGCTCGAGGCCCGATGGGCTTGGGCCGGGCCGGCCCAAGCCCGGCCCATTTGACACCTCTACCTTTGCCCGATATTTGCCCCCGTGTCAGTTGTTCTTTGAAACTCTTTTGCACTTATTCTTTCAATGTCGTTGTGTCCAAGCCATTTGGGTGGGCATCCCGGTCAATTTCGGCGAAGGTTTAGTAAATTACAGTCTCATTTGCTAACTCATACGAGTCCATAACTACATTGGTTGTGCTCTGTCGATTGGACAGAGCACAACCAATGTAGTTATGCTCTGTCGAGTCCATTAATTGATTTCTTATCGGACCTGATTTGAGTAGTGGCACCATTGATATTTCCTTCACTTGATTAATTTTTAATTCAATTAATGTTGCTTCTCATGTTTTTATGTAAATCATAGGTTAGAGTGAGTAGAGTATGCATGTTACCCAGTAGTTAGAAGATCAGGGTGCCAGTTTTGTTTTTTATCTACTGCACATATGCGCAAAACAAACATCGAGCTGTGGATGATTTTGGTTTCTACTGGCAGTTTGTGTGACAGTAGCTTTTCATCTAACTAAGGTTTTTCTTTTACTAGCTTTTTCCCTCACGGATGGAGATGTCATCCGTATTTTTGGCAGGATTGGCTGAGTTTTGTTGCTCTCTTAGCTGATCTGTGTATATTAGTTGTCCAAGAGTTGTGTACACAAATGCTTTTCAGATGTATATATGTAACATCCCAGAAATCTAGAGCTCCACTGCCCCGAACTTCAGGAACGTTAACCTACCGGATCACATGAACCTATTCACTAACATATATTATAAATCATCTAATTCATCATCAACCCATATTCCTCAAAATATCAGATTACAAACTGCTTAGCTTATATTATTACCACTTTGGTCATTCGTAATTCAAATTCTTAAGAAAAAATTAACAATATCGATCCACGCAGGGGTCTTACCATAAAATGGTGATGGGCTCATCGGAATCTCACTCAGACTCTAAACCCATTCCGAGCATTCTAAAGTTGACCATTACTTGCAGAAAGGAATCAAACGAAAGGTGAGTTTTCGAGAGCACAGTAAGGTCACACAAGGACTACCAAAAAATTACAAAACGATTCTAAATAATTCGACCGACAATGATTTTTGAAGATTTCAAACGATCTAAATAGCTCAATGATTTTTAAAATTCATCATAAATAGATACCAAAATAAACAATAACAACCACGATGAGTTCTAAAACGATCATAAAAGATCATAGTCAAAGCCATCACTCTAAAATAAAATGAAGGTTTTCCAAAGGATTCAAAATGAGTTCAGAAGCAATTTTGGGAAGGAGTTCAAGCAAGCACGAACCATTTGAGACAGTTCTTTTCTCGGTCTTTTTTGTAACAGTCATGGTACATATGGTGCAGACAAAATCAAAAATCAACGTTGATCCTGGGCAGTTACGATGCCACTCAGGCAAAGTTGGTAGTGTACACATGCATGATGTACCATAATAATTACTAGTCCCATTGGGTACTAACCTGCATTTCATGCAGGATTCAAACCAGCCTTATAACGCCTTTCCACATAACGGATACCCAGGTCAACAAAAAAAATCAACAATATCAATGAGAATTAATATAAGCTCAATTTACGAAAATCAGATCGGATTTCAATAACCATGACATTCCAAAATAAGTCATCATTCGAAATTTCAGAAGAAAATTACAAATAAACAGCAAAATTAATGCGAATTTAGGCACAACAATTCGAAAAACGGATACAAATAATTATCAAATTTGCTTAACATGCAATACAGACGAGCATCACAAGATTTTCAAATAATCGATTCAGGTTCAACATTGGGGGTTTTTTGGGCAATAACGTGCTGATATCAGTACATAATTCAGAGTTCGGCATTAGTCATATGTAGATCAAATGAGTATAGGAGTACGAGTTATCAAAATAAGGGGTCGGACGAAAGTCCTTACCCAGGGTTCAGATGAAATCTCTTACCTGGATCCGCAGTTAAATTATCCTAAGTGAAAGTCATTAGCTTTAACCTAAATGAGAAAATCAAGTCATCAGGACATAGCCTACAGTGAAATATTGTAACTTAATACGGACTCACACATACTTCCAAAATGAACCTCCTTCGCCGCGTCTGTAAAATTACCCAAGATACCCTTAGGTGTAAAATTACCAAAATGCCCATCTCGGACTTAAATCACCCAAACGGCCTTCCCGTAGGTACGATCACTAAAATAATCCTCCCGTATGTGAATTTATACAAAAATATATTTTATAAGTACAATTACCAAAATACCCCTTCAGCGTGATAAATTACCAAAATAAACTCCGTTACACTTAAATCATCAAAATGACCTTCCCGTAAGCAACATCACTAAAATATCCTTACCGTATGCAACTTTACTCAAAAATACCCTTTATGAATAAAATTACCAAAATACCCTTGGGAGTTTCCAGCACCGAAAAAATCCCAAAACATCTTAAAACGCTATTTTTAAGCATCCTGATGTCATTTCTTGACTAAAAAGTATTTTAAAAATTTTTTGTCCGAAAATCTCAAATCGGTGTCCGGACCGAGTGCTCAAAGACTTGTTTTGTGAAAAATATCTATCGGTCTTAGAATGGCACGAAATTTTAGATAATGAATAATATTTGTAAAATAAGGTTTCCATAAAACTTTTAGATTAAAATAACTTGATTTGGTATGATAATTAAATCAGGAATTCCTCTTCATTGATGCCCTAATTTAGCGCCCTTCGCAGATACCGAAAATTCTTAAAAATTTCAAAACGTATGTCTTGTAAAAATAATAGGGGTTACTGTTTTGGACTTTATTTGATTTTAGCCCTAACAATTTAGATAAGTTCGTGGAAAACTGCCTAAATAATGCCCTTCTTTTTAGCGACACAAACAAACACTATTCAAATCAAAGCACCTAGTAGTTCACCTTCAAAACACACATTCATCATCTACCTTCTTTCCTACCGAGACCCATTTCATACATATAACTCATGAACACACATTGATAAACTTCCAACACACTCTAAGACACTAACTCTGATTACCCTATCCAAAACACATACACTAAGAACATCATACATTAAAATTACACACAAATACACTCATAAACACACACACACACACACTTGAAGCACCTACACTGAAACATACATGAAACACCCACTGCACGTCCCAATTTCACACACTAATACCCACGGCAGCCAATGAAACACACACTTAAGTTAAACATAACTGATCACACCCATACATGGTGCAAAAACCAATTACTCTCTCCATAACTCTACAGCCGAGGCACCCACACCCTTCACACAGTGAAGAACACCCACTGAACACCCCTAAACATCCACTAAACACGTAGAATACACACTAAATTACACGCACTAAGATAGACGGAGAGATTACCCCTTGCAATTCTCACAATTTCTTCCTTTTCCCATGATTTTTCATTCTCTGTTTGCCCGAGCTCTGTTTCTTTCTTCTCCGTGTTCTAGCTTTTTTTCTTTCTTTCTACTGTTTCCCCCAAGATTTTCTCTCTCTTTTCTTTTGTTTTTGGTTATTTTTCCTTTTAAAAATATAACCATTATCTTATCATTTAGGCCCCGTTTGACACTCTTTTTTTTCCTCTTTTTTTTTCAGTTTTAAAAACTGAAAAAAAAAGGAGCGTTTGGTAACCATTTTTTTTTCAATTTAAAAAACCAGTTTTTAAACTGCAGAGTAAAAAAAAAACTCCAAAAACTGGTTTTTTTTTTCACTTTTGGTTTTTTTTTTTCGACCACCACCACCACCCTCCCACCGCCGGCAGCCACCTCAGGCGACCACCGCCGGAGACTGCTGGCCGCCGGCAGCCACCTCCGGCCGCCGGCGACCACCGCTGGAGACTGACGACAACCACCTTCGGCCGCCGGCGACCACCGGCAGCCACCTCCGGCCGCCGGCAGCCACCGCCGGAGACTGTCGGCAGCCATCTCCGGCCGCCGGCGACCACCGCCGGAGACGGCCGGCAGCTACCTCCGGCCGCCGGCCACCACCGCCGGTGACTGCCGGCAGCCACCTCCGGCCGCCGGCCACCACCGCCGGAGACTGCCGGCAGCTACCTCCGGCCGCCGGCCACCACCGCCGGTGACTGCCGGCAGCCACCTCCGGCCGTCGGCCACCACCACCACCACCGTCGACCACCGCTACGCCCCACCACCGCCACCGCAAACCACAAAAAAAAAAGTCAAAATAAAAAGGGTTACCAAACACCAAAAAAAAAACCTCAAAAAAAAAGGGGTTATCAAACACCCACTTGTTTTTATAAAAAAAAAAAATTAAGCTGCTCTTTAAAAAACTACTCTTTAAAAACTGAAAACCAAAAAAAAAATTTTGTCAAACGAAGCCTTAGTTTCATGAGTCACCACATAAAAAGAGTAGGAGGTGGTCATTACCCATGACTTAATTTTTAAAATCTTAACACCTAGTACATACTTTCAAAATTTGCAAGTAAGCCCCCCCCCCCCCCCAATTTCCATAATTACAAAATGATCCCAAATTTTATATAATTACATTTAGACCTCAAAATTAGTCTAATCATGATTAAATTAATTAGACATCACTAAAATATACACTATCACTATTTTTATTATTTTTCATCATTAAAACCATAATTTACATTTATCCCCCCAAAGTTTTTCAAACTTACAAAAATGCCCCCAAATTTTCAGAAATTACATTTTTGTCTTAAAATTCTTTTAAGCTTCGATACTTTACTAATACCTGAGAATTGCTCAAATTTGACGCCCGTCTATTTTTCAAAGCACCGATGGTTATTTTAACCTGCTTTCAAAGTTCGGGATATTACATTCTCCCCACCTTATAAAAATTTCGTCCTCGAAATTTGCTATTGGATATCCTATCACTTATCAAATCTACGTTTCATGCTTCGTTGCACATCTACGTTTCATGCTTCGTTGCAAAACTCTTATAACTGTCTCATATTAGTTAAGCTACCTCTAACTTTCGCACCCAGATTCTTGTCTCACGATTACCCGGACGCAGCTGTTTAAATTTAAATCATAATACTAAATTGAAACCCTGTCAGGAAATGACTTCACTCTAACTATTCCAGAACTTCATGAGCGATAACTTAACGGGTACAAAAGCCACAAAGCAGAACCTACACCGCTCCGAATTTCATGCATATCAAACAGATTAAGTCAAGCTCTAATACGACTGATTTCCTCTATCTTATGCTAATACTACACCAGAGATTCCATCAGTTGCACCATTTACTTATGACTGTAAGCCTAACTCCAAGATCAAGGCATACTAAAATACTAAATGATAGTCACATATGACCCGCGGCTTACTGAGGCTAACATGGGTAGGTAACCAATTCATATAAGCACTTACACCTCATAACAGAGAGCAAAATTGTAGCCATTAGGCTTTCACTACACACTTTAATACCTCAAAACAACGAGTCCAAATTATTGCCAAGTTCATCACTGAAAGGCTTGTTATCTTAATCAGTATTCTATTATCGCGGGTTCAGCCAAATTTCCATCTTATACCGAATCATCGAATAGCTTATCCAAACCTAATCCATGTTCCCAGAGTCTATTCTCACTCACAAATTATCTGAGGCTTATGAATCTACCTAACCTCATATCCAGACAGGGAAAACTATAACAATAATGATAATAATAATTGCAATCAAAACACAAAAATCTTTAACAAAAATCATGCATTTGGCTCTCGGGGTTCACAACAGAATTCTGTGACATTCTAGAAGAAACGACAGACACAGAAATGATGATATAGGTCTGGCGAAGCAAAGTCAACCTAACGACTCAGAGCAATCAAAATCGGAAGGAGTTATTGATACTTAATAGAATTCGTAACTTTCCCATGACCATTGGGTCAGATACTTCCCCATCAAGTCCAAATAGATTCGAAAAGACATATAAATATCCCAAAAAAGAATAAGAGGACTCGGCATGAATGACATATTTTCTAATGTCTCAGTGTAAGCTGACATTCAACTAAGTCGTCTTTGAATTCAACAGACAAAAGAACGAACAACTAACAAGATGGAATTCCAAGTTTCCTATCGTATTTTCAAATCAATTCTCAGTCTTAACAACAATCACTTCCCAAAAACATGATTCTCGCATAAACCGAATCATTAACTTAACCATTATTCATACCTTACGATCTTCCAAACACTACTAGATACGCAACTGGAGTGTAATCATTTCATGTCTCGCATGATATCAAACCTCAAACAATAAATAAGATGAGGTCCACAGGAAGATCTCTATTTGCAATATAGACAGTATAACCACCAAAAACTGTAGAAACTTTCAAAGATTCTCCCAACAGGATGCCTATCCCAAGATTAGTTCCTAAGGACAAACATCCACCCTCAATCAAGGTACCAAAGTAACAGATGCAAAAAGTATGACGCTTCAGGATTAAGCAATATACGGACATTTAATGAGTTAACTTGTGGTGTACCTGGCACGACGTCATCGAATGTGACAGCATCCGAAGCAGACATTAAACAAACTCTAACTGATATTCTGGGCCTTAGCCCCTGCTGACCTTGTCCTCTTCCTACTGAGGAATACTACTAGCTATTACACTAGCAATAAGTACACGACTGATTATTTCTCACAAACAAACTGTTTCAAACTTAATGCTCCACACTGCTATGACTGACACATCTCCGGTCACTTTATTGTATAACTCACCACTCTGATTTCTATCACACTTACCACATGGGGTGGCCAAAAAATTAACCCGTTAGTACTCTCTGTAGATCCAACTCCACAATTATACAATGGTTTAACTCTAATACCCTGAACTGATCGAGCGCTTTTACCTTGCGCTTCCCTAAATCCCGTATCATGCCTCGATCGAATTTCAAAACTCTATCCAAATCTCAATACCACCGAACCAAAGTGGACCTGAATCCCTGATTCTGCGCTAACCTTTAACCTTGGGCACCATGCTGTGCCGACTGTAAAAAACCTTCTTGCTGACTACTGTCAACTCCTATAAATCTGTTCGGAGAAAATTCTTACTTATCTCTCTACTACTCGCCCTATGTTTACTCAGGTCTTCCTCCATTGTCAGACTTAGATTGTTCCAAAATACATGCCTAATAAAGACATTCCACATAGCTCGTCAATCGAGCTTGGATTACCACATCTCTCAATCTAGGCCTAAGCCCCCACTCAGACTTCCGGCAGCTATCTACCTCCATCAACAACATCCTTATGGCAAATCTAGCAAAACAAGAAATTTTATCTCAACCTTGTCTATCGACTCTTCATCTACTTGCGTCACATTAACAAATTCTGTTTACTAGGTCTTACAAAAATATCGGTCGAGAATAATTCTTTAAACTGTTCCCAAGTAATATCAGTCAATTGCTGATGAGTCAGATTCTTCACCATCATTTCTTACTCCTGATCAGCCTCCCTTCTTCTATTATATACAGTAATTTCAATCCTTTGTCACTTTACTTTCAGCTGCTCAAAATTTATACAATCAGTTGCTCAAAATTTTTCTCAATTTTGCTAATCCAATTTACTGCCTCTATAGGGTCTAATAACCCTAAAACTAATCACATCTCCTTTGTTAAGTTCCCGCAAGATACTCTCATCTCGAGGTTGTGGCTGTGGTTGAACCAGATTTGGTACTCCTTGTTGCTTGTTAGACGGGTTCTAATTCATCTCATTCGTGTTGCCTACACCCTATGGTTCTGATACCAATGGTAACATCCCCAAAAATTCAGAGCTCCACTACCCCGAACTCCCAGAACATTAACCTTCTGGATCACATGAACCTGTTCACTAACACATATTCTAAATCATCTAATTCATCATCAACCCAGATTCCTCAAAATATCTGATTACAAACTACTTAGCTTATATTATTACCACTTAGGTCATTTGCAATTCAAATTCCTAAGAACAAACTAACAGTATTGACCCACGCAAGGGTCTTATCATAAAGTGGTGATGGACTCATCGAAATCTCTCTCAGACTCTAAACCTCAATAACCTGAATTGTATGATGCTCGCCTGTATTGCATGCTGAGCAAATTTGATAATTGTTTTGTATATATTCTTCCGAATTGTTGTGCCTAAATTCGATAACTATTCACCAGAATTGTTGTGCTATTTATTTGTGATTTTCTTCTGAAATTTCGAATGATGACTTATACGGTATGTTATGGTTATTAAAATCACGACATCACCCCACAATCACACACGCACATAGACACTCGTTAAACTCTCATTACCCTATCCAAAACGCATACACTAACACCATCATCATACATTAAAATTACACACACATACACTCATAAACACACACTTGAAGCAGCTACACTGCAACATACATGGAACACCCACTACACGTCCCAATTTCACACACTAACACCCACGGCACCCAATGAAACACACATTTAAGTTAAACATAACTGACATACCTGGCAAACGGGTATACCCATCGGCTACAGGTAAAAACAGTTGGGTATATTTTACCCGATTTTTCTCGGGTAGGATTTTTGAGAACCCTTACCCTACCCTTGTAGGTAGTGTATTACCCATGGGTAAATCATTAATTTCTGATTAATTATTTTTTAAAATAAACATAATCTAATTTCCTACTAATTAGACATATTTTAACCTGCAACAATCAAATAATTTATTGTTTATCCATTAAAATTCATTTCATAAAAATCTAAACATCTTTCTGTTGTAGAAAAAACAATTTGAACATCCTTCCATCTGAAAAAAAAATAATATGAACAATCTAGGAAAAAAAATTGCAGATCGAGAACACACGACAACAATCGTCCATCAATATTCAGTGACTAAAAGTCTAACCAACGACCGCAAGGCAACGAAGTGACAGTCAGTGACAGTGGTGATCGATCGGTGGTGATGGGCCACGGTGGTGACAGATTGGTGTTGCGGGGCCACGGTGGTGACCAATCGTTGGCGACGGGGCCACGGTGGTGACCAATCGTTGGCGACGGGGCCACAGGGGTGACTGATTGGTGGTGATGGGGCCACAGGGAGATTGAGTGACTGACATGTGGTAGCAAGATGCGGTAGATCTAGTGTTACTGATTGACATGGAAATGGGTGGACTAGGGTGGTCGTGAGTTGGGCAAATCTGTGAAAGAAAGCGAGAGAGAGAGAGAGTTGAGTGAAGGGACCTGTGAAAGGGATCTGTGAGAGGGACTTGAGGGTAGGGGCAGTAGAAGTAAGTGAGTGGGAGAGAATTAGAGATTTGAACATTAGAAATATTATATATAGGCATATAACCGGGTAACCTGGGTACCTGATAACCTACCCGAATTGACCTGAATTTTTCGGGTCGGTGCAAGTACAGATCTACTTTTAGCGGGTCTCCCACACATGACATATGGGGTGGCCAAAAAACTGACCTGCCACCTTGACCAGTACTCTAGGTAGGTCAAACTTAAGAACTCTGCGATGGTTCAACTCCAAAATTATACAATGGTTTAACTGTAGTGCCCTGAACTGATTGTGCGCCTTCACCCTGCGCTCCCCCAAATCCCATATCATGCTTCAATCAAATTTTAGAACTCTATTCAGATCTCAAAATCACTGAATCGAAGTGGCCCTAAATACCTAATTCTACCCTAATCTTTAACCTTGGGCACGTGCTGTGCCGACCGTAAAAACTTTTTGCTGACGACTATTAGCTCCTACAAATCCGTTTGGAAAAAATTCTTACTTATCTATCTTTTATCTGCCCTGTGTTTACTCAGGTCTTCCTCCATTGTCAGATTTAGACTATTCCAAAACACATACCCAATAAAGACATTCCACATAACTCGTCAATCAAGTTGGGATAACCGCATCTCTCAATTTAGGCCTAAGCCCCCACTCAGACTTCCGGCAGCTATCTTCCTCTATCAATAACATCCTTACTGCAAATCTAGCAAATCATGAAATCTCATCTCAACCTTGTCTATCAACTCTAAATCTGTTTTTTCACATTAACAACTCCCTCACATTTGTTCACAAAATCTTGGAAAATGCCGATGAAAATAATTCTCTAAAAGGTTACCAAATGACATAAATCAATTTCTGATAAGTCATATTCTTTTATACTCTTTCCACCCCTGATCAACCTTGTCTCTCAGTTGTTTAAAATTGATTCAATCAGTTGCTCAAAATTTTCTCTATTTTACTAATACAATTCGTTGTCTCTATTGTCAGACTTAGATTGTTCCAAAATACATGCCCAATAAAGACATTCCACATAGCTCGTCAATCGAGCTCGGATTACCGCATTTCTCAATCTAGGCCTAAGCCCTCACTCAGACTTCCGGCAGCTATTATCAAAAACATCCTTATGGAAAATCTAGCAAAAAATGAAATTTTATCTCAACCTTGTCTATCGACTCTTCATTTACTTGTGTCACATTAACAAATTCTGTTTACGAGGTCTTACAAAAATATTGGCCGAGAATAATTCTTTAAACTGTTCCCAAGTAATATCAGTCAATTGTTGATGAGTCAGATTCTTCACCATCATTTCTTACTCCTGATCAGCCTCCCTTCTCCGTTTATATACAGCAATTTCAATCCTTTGTCACTTTACTTTCAGCTGCTCAAAATTTATACAATCAGTTGCTCAAAATTTTTCTCAATTTTGTTATTCCAGTTTACTACCCTATAGGGTCCAATAACCCTAAAACTGATCGCATCTCATTTGTTAAGTTCCCGCAAGATACTCTCATCTCGAGGTTGTGGTTGTGGTTGAACCGGATTCGGTACTCCTTGTTACTAGTTAGACGGGTTCTAATTCATCAAAGTCAGAATCGGTTTCACAGTGTTCAGAATCGTAACCATCACTTCTAGGTTTTGCTATTCATTTTTATTAGGTTGAGGTGTCCTTTTTACAGTCATAAAAACCTCCATACAGTACAATACCAAATCTAGCGATTATTTGGTCAGGTCTTTCCAATGTTGGGAAAAAGAATCCATGTTCATCTTACTCAGTCCTATTGGTATCTCATCTATCGGGGACCACTAGGCCCGCCATACTATCAGGTTCAATAACTCCCTGTAGCTAGTAATTTCATCTGTTAAGGTCACCAAGATACTCTCATTTTGAGGTTATGATTATGGTTAGGCCAGATTCCATGTCTTCAAAGTTGGAATCGAGTTCATAGTGTTCAGAATCACAACCATCAGTTCTAGGGTCCTGTAGTTTCCTCCTTTTAGGTAGAGGTGTCCCTCTACAATCATCAAACTCCATACAAACCTGTTAGAATCTCATCTATCGGGGACCCCAGGCCCTCCATACTATCTCCACAGCTAGTGCTCCGAGTACCGATCATATCGGTACAGTTAACAGTTAACAATGTCACACTACACGTGTCCAAAGAACAATACGGTTACAAGTTAAAAGCAAACTTTATAACTCAGACATCTTAATTTTACCATCATCCTATCCCCATTCTCATTAACCAGAATACGGTTCTACAGAATCATGTTACCTACACTCTGTTAGAATCTCATCTATGTTTAGGATAGGGAATCCTTCTATAGACCTCACTCCATTTGTTGTTCAGAATTTTGATATCATACTAGGTATGAATTGGTTTTGCTAATCAGGTGTCCGTGTAATGTCAGGAGAACCCTACTCGTATCTAGAAAGTTTATAAGGTATGAGAATTTTTTAAGTGGGTGATTTGATTTATGAATAAGAATAGTGTGTTGGAAAATGACTAGTGTTAAGACTAAAATTTTGGTTTAAGGGTAGAAGAAGGAATCTGAAATTTTACTCCGTCATCTCATTCATTCTTCTGTATGAATTTAAAGACGACTTAATTGAATGTCAGCTTACGCTGAGACGTCAAAAAAGATGTCATTCATGCCAAGACGTCTTATTCTTTTTCAGGATATTTATCTATTCCTTTCAAATCTATTTGGACTTGAAGAAGTAGTATCTGACCCACTGGCCATGGGAAAGTTACGAATTCCTTTACCCGTACCCGAGTTTTTTGCACGGGTACGGGTAGACCCGCGGGTCCAGACCAGTTTTTGTCAGGTCTAACAACTGATCACACTCATACATGCTATGAAAATCGATTACTCTCTGCATAACTCTACACTCGAGGCACCCACACCCTTAATCGCACACACAGTGAAGAACACCCACTGAAGACCCTTAAACACCCACTAAACACGCAGAATACACACTAAATTACACACACTGAGATGGGCAGAGAGATTACCCCCTGCAATTCTCACAATTTCTTCCCTTGCCCATGATTTTTCCTTCTCTATTTGCCTGAGCTATGTTTCTTTCTTCTCTCTGTTCTGTCTTTTTTCTTTCATTCTTTCTACTGTTTCCCCCGAGATTTTCTCTCTCTTTTCTTTTCTTTTCTTTTCTTTTGTTTTCCTTTTTGTTTTTGGTTATTTTCCCTTTTAAAAATATAACCATTTTCTTATCATTTGGTTTCTTGAGTCACCACATAAAAACGGTAAGAGGTGGTCATGCTCATGAACTAATTTCTAAGATCTTAATACCTAGTACATACTTTCAAAAATTACAAATAAGCCTCTCTCCCTCCTCCAAAATTTTATAATTACAAAAGACCCCAAAATTTTATATAATTACATTTAGATCCCAAAATTAGTCTAATCTTGATTAATTTAATTAGACGTCACTAGAATATACACTATCACTCATTTTTATTATTTTTCATCACTAAAATCATAATTTACATTTATGCCCCCAATGTTTTCCAAAATTACAAAATGCCCCCAAAATTTTGGAAATTACATTTTTGCCCTAAATTTTTTTTAGCTTTGATACTCTACTAATACCCGAGTATTGCTCAAAATTTGAGATATTAGAATATATTTCTATTATCCTAAAAAAAACTCAAAAAGAAACTATAGTTGAACTGACTATAAATTAGTTTGAGTGATTTGTAAAATTTTTTTAATGTTTTTGTCCTAGGTTGTGTAATTAAATGCTTTTACTAGCTTTTTCTATTTCGCATCATTACAACCCCTGGAACCTTGCGAGAAGCATCACTGTAAATAATAATTATTCTACTGGACCCATGTGGAAGAGTAAATACTAGTACAGTGGCAAGTTTTTTCTTTGATTCTCGTAACAAATTTCACTCTTTGTTCTTCTCAAACCTGACTCTTTTGGGTCAAGCGAGTTTCTAAAAATCTTTTGCAATAACCAGGTCCCAAAAAGCTTCGATACTCCACCATCATAGTCTTTACCTTCTTGGAGTTGACCATAATCCTATCTTTTGTCACAACATGCCCCCCAAAAAGCATCACTACATGACTAGAACTCACATTCTTCAACTTAGTGTACAACTTCTTCTCCCTTAAAATGTGTAGGACGATCCTCAAATGTTGCTCATGAGTCATTACACAGAGTTGAAACTGTCTTTGAGTCTTAAAATTGCTCACA
The DNA here is from genome assembly GCA_033070095.1 of Escallonia herrerae. Taxonomy (NCBI): domain Eukaryota; kingdom Viridiplantae; phylum Streptophyta; class Magnoliopsida; order Escalloniales; family Escalloniaceae; genus Escallonia; species Escallonia herrerae. Next base: position 344,271 of record JAVXUP010000188.1, read on the forward strand.
CAGACATGGTTCTAAGTTGATCTGGCTAAACAAATCAGAATAGAATAAAGGAGTTCACCTTGACTTTTTTTGTGCTCTTAGCCCTACTGCTTAATCGATTGAAGACGGAGGTAGCTGACTAATTTGACCTGCGGGAGAGGTTAATTTGCCTTTTAATGAGGTTCTTAGGCTCGCTAGTGAGAAGGTCAAAGAGTTCATGCTTTATTTCATGTCTTAGGCTCGTTCTCAAAATGTCATGTAGAATACAATTTTTGATGTTACCAAAAACGTAAAGATATATTCTTTATAAAAATAAAGTGAGCAGTGAAGTACTCTCTCCGTCGCACATAAATTGATCATATTTTTTTTATTGGGCCTTCCCACAAGAATTGTTCACTTTGCAAATTAAGAAAGATTCTATAGGTGGTTTTCTATATTTACCTTTTTTACACTTTTTTTTAATTTTTGTCTCCATATTTAACTCTGCACCAACTTATTTTCTCTCTCCTTGACTATTTTCTTACATATTTTTTATTCTATTTCTCTCTCCACATTTAACAATTCACTAACCCATTTTCTCTCTCTTGTCCTACTTTCTTCCCCTCCTCTCTCGAAAGAGTTTATAATGGGAAACACATAATATATGACCTAACTCCTTAATCCGCATGTAAAAAAAATGATGGGTTATGTGGGACGGAGTGAGTATGATTCAAGGTAGAGCATTGTTGGCATATAAAAAAATTTATTAGTTGTGACCAGTAGACGGTGGACACTTAAACAAAGGCCATGATTCTTCTACCAAAAAAGTGTGCGGTAACTTCCCCTCTTCCACTCTCAATTGTTAGGATAGAAAAACAAAGGCAAACTTCAGTTCGAGGAGGAGACGAGGAGGGCTATTGTTTATAAAAGCTTCTTTTGGAAGATTGTCTCAAACTAAGTCCTGATCCATCGGTCAATTCGGTTTGGTATTCTGCAAGCTTCTGGGGCATGTCACATTTTCTTCACTTCAATAGTGAATCACCTACTTTCCTAATCTGGAATTCTAGAGATACTATGGACTCCAACAATGGAACTTTGATAGCCTGCTTGGTAGGAAATGTCGTTCAATCTTTGGATTAGGCGGGGCGAATAAAATCGCATTGATTCAACGAGGCCAAAAGGTGGAAAGGAAAGTTTTGTGCATCATTATTATTGACGAGGTGGCCGTTTACGGCGGGATCAGATAATGATTAAGCAGTTTTATGACGATTCAAGTTTTCTGCAGAACATGGGGCCATAATGTTGGGAAGACTGACACGTAGACAATTTAAATAAGAAGTAAGTTGCCAGGATTAGCACATCTATCGACAAAAAGATCGATAGCAGCGTTTGCAGGCAGTTTATGAGTGATTCCGTATGGAACCAAACTGAAAGATTGGAGCGAACAGTTCTTGGCAGAAGCATAGATAAAAATGAAGAAGAAAGGATAGAAAGAGGACAGTCAACACCCCATTCAAACAAATAACTTGATATCAAGTCATATTTTCTTTCTTTTTCTGAATCATGTTTTATGCAGTGTTTTTACCTTCTATTGATAGAATTTTCTGTCTTGTTTATGTCAATCGACGCATTTATATAAGTTGGCATTTAATATAGGCACGCAGTCTATAACTTGATCATTTAATTAGTCAAGGTTTCCATTTTTAGTCATTCTCTTTTCATTGAAAGTTTTTCATTTTAGAGAAGTGCTCACACAAGAGGCCAAAATAAGACTACATTAATTACAGTTTGCTATCAAGTGTAAACATTGGCACTCCTGGTAGGACCCTTTAATCTAAAAAGGGAAGCATGCCTAGTACAAGAAGTCATGCAAGGATCAATGGCGCCGATCATGGCACCAAAAACAATGCTGTTGAAAACAACAGAGAAATAAGAACCGTCTCTACCACTAATGGTTCGAACTGAGTCAAAATTCCCAATGCGGGAAGTTCTACTGGTGTCAATACTACTGAAAGTATTGATAGCGATGCAGCAGTTATGGTCAGTACCCTTAATGCACTCGACATGAATGATCTGATGATGAATCAATTGGCAGATCAAGTTAACTCTTTAACTTAGGTACTTACTAATATGTTTCTCAGGTGATGACCGTATTGCAAAACCAGGCGTTGGTTTTTAGTAAGGCCGCAAATAATCAAGAGCAGTCTAACTCTAGAATTATGAAAGAAATAAAAAAGATGTCAGAGGAAAGAAAGTCCTCTGAATATAGCTTAGTTAAGGATTTGTCAGAGGAAATCCAATGACAGACTTCAGCCATCGCTAAGGTAATGGATAGGAAATCACAGAAAGGGAAGTCTCCCCTTCATGATGAAATGATAAAGGTAGAAATATCCTCCGTGAGGATAGAAAATGTCATAAGACAGCCTCCTAATCCCATTGATAGTGGTGACTCTGGTCCTAGCAAAAGAAATTTGGCAAAGACTACTGGATATAAAGGCCTACAACTTGGCCTAATAATATAAAAGTATTTAGGGACAGAAATGGTCAAAGTGGCTAAGGCATTGACAATGCTTACACCTACCCACCCCCCACCCCCAATAGGAGAAGAGTGGAAGAGCAAACTCGATTCGAATGTTCGAGGAGAATGTTGGGTTAGTCCTGAGGAGAGAAGCTACAGGGACAAGAATGGGAGTGCAACCATACCATGAGTTTAATCATGTGGGTGCTGGACAACGGTATAGGAAATCGATAGGTCAATTTATAAAAAACCATGCCTTGTAGTCATCAATCAAATAGAAATCCCAAGAGGGTGAAAATACCCGTCTTTTTCATGGAGAAGGAAATCAATCGACGATAAAAAAACACATCGCTCAATTCACTTTATAGTGTGGAGAACTTGGCCAGAATGAGTGGGTGAAATTGAAATGGTTTCAATACTCATTAACAGGAGTAGCATTCACATGGTTTGCTAATTTTCTCCATATTTGTATTTTTTGGAAGAGATATAGAAGATATATTCTAGCCCAATTCTTTAAGATTGAGCCAGAAATTACTCAGACAAATTTGACTAGGTTGAGGACAATCGGCATGGGAAAACGCTGAATGTTTTTGGAAAGGTTCAAAACATCTAAAATAAATGTCATTTTCAGATGCCAGAGTCTGAGTTAGCAAACGCTTTAAACGGATCAGACTTAGAAATCCAAAAAAAAAGTTCAAGGGAGTGGAATTCATGAATGTCTTTGAACTTTGCTCTTGGGTGACTAGATATGAGACATTGTTGAGGGAAGAATAAATGAGGAAAAAGTCACTGACGGGAACTTATTTTCAGGATCCTAATGATGTAGAAATCGATGCAAAAGAAATCGTAAGGAAGAAACTTGTAGTGTGAACCTTTGGTGAAAGCCAAAAGTGCCATCGATTTACCATCCAAGCAGCGAAACAAAGCCAATTTAACACTCTTAATGAGGAATTACTTGTTTGACGTCAATCAAGCAGATCATTTTTTTGATTATGTGCTGAAAATAAAATTCATTCGTTTGCAAAGTCCCCTTAGAACTCCAAAAGATAAAAGAGCAAAATTATGTAAGTGGCATAATACAATTAGTCACAATACTAACAACTCTGTTGTTTCTCACAATGTTGTATAGGACCAAATTGAATCCGGGGATGCTCAAGTTCGTGAACAAAGGCAAAGATATGATGGAGGTCATTAGTGATCCATTTTCTGAGATGGCTATGGATATCAACATGGTATCCATCGGTGTGGCCCTACAGACAAAGTGAGTGATGATAACAGTTCTGAACAAAAATAATTTCAAAGGGAGGAAGCCATTGGAGAGGTGTATGCATTGTGGAACGAAAGATAAAGGAAACTTATTATGGGCTGATGAAGAAGATTCTAGTTCCAGTAAGAACAATGTGTTCTTAAGACTTGGAACTTCGGTATCGGAAATCATACCAAATGGTAAGTCAGTGTGCTAGAGTTGTGGCTCATCAGTTGAAAGGTCAAAACAAATGTGGCGACGGGAAAGGAAAGTGGAGAAAGCAATCTAGAAAAGGAAGACACGTGAAACCCATGGGTGGAATAAAGGAAAATAAAAGAAGTTTTTTTCACCAAAAATGGAATATTGACCAGTCGCATTTGGCGTGAGGGAATATATCAAAACACTTATAGATCCAGCCGTTTTAGAATGAATACGATAAAAACACAATTTAGACCTTTTGGTCCCTAATCCATATTCAAAGGTAATCATGATGGCAGCGTTACTGAATCATTTCATAAACAAGAACCGAGAATGATCAAACCAAAGATGCCACAGGACAATCAATGGCACGCAGCTGGACAACAAAATTCCCTCCTCTACGAGCCTATCAAAATCTGAGTAGGACCCAAAAGAGAAGGATTCAAAAAAAAATTACTCATTATGAGACAAGAATTTCAAGGCAAAGAAACACTAGTGGATCGATAGAAGTGAACGTGGACGAGATAAGTTGGTCTAAACAAAGTTTGTGAAAAGGTTCAGCAAAATCGTGAAGGGAAGTTGAAGTCAAAGTCAAAGATATCGATAGAGACTCCTGAAGGTCGCGACATGCCGAAAACAACAGTGGAACAATTGAGGATGAGAACTTCAAGTAGCGGAGTCAACACGGTTGCAGTGGAAACCATGATTGATCGAGGGGAAGAAAACATTCCAAAATCCAACAAAACTGGAGCAAGAAGAAGTTTATTTTTTCGAAACCTTGCAATATGGATTTTATGTTACCTATGATATTTAAAGCAAAAGAAGGACAAACTTCACATAAAGAAGGTGATGTGGAGGAAGGAAAGTTTTTAGCATTGGGTAGTTTGTGGAGGAATCAAAACAGGATAAGCCCAAAGACAGTTCATGTGTGCAATTTGAAAATAAAGGAATTGTCATCTATTAGGGGAACAAAGTCATTTTGACTAGGTCAGATCCTCAGAAGACTAAACATTTGAAACCTTTGTTTATCAAAACACTGATGGATGGTCAGCCTGTGACTAGAGTACTGGTCGATAATGGTGCATCAATGAATATTTTGCCCACTTGAATGTTAAGAAAACTCTGTAAATATGAGAAGGATTTGATCCCTTCGGAGATTATGGTGTGTAATTTCGCAGAAGGGGTGTCTAGGCCCAAAGGAGTAGTGCGTCACCCTTCTTTGTGATCGATTCCTCGTTTAGTTTCAATGCCCTACTCGATAGAGACTGAATCCATGTGAATGGATGCGTACCTTTTTCTCTTCATCAGGTATTAATATTCTGGAGGGAAAATAAAGTCTAGATAAAGGTTGAGGAGTTAGTTTAGGCAAATGATAAGCTATTCTTGGCTAATTCTAATTATATTGAAGCAGGTTTCTATCATCAGCGTGTGGAGCCCTTATAGATTTCAGATGACGAGTTGTTGATGTGTGGGCAGAATCTTGGTTGGTTGAAGTCTGCAATCGATCAGATTCAAATAGATAAAGATGAGATAATTAGGTGTGGTAGCAGTAGGCCTATTTCATGTGAAAATCAGCCAGTTTCTCATGAATAGACACCCAACAGTAAGTGAGAATGAAGAGCAAAAGGAGAGAGGACCTTTGCTCAAAAGTCAAAGAGTTGACGATGTTAAAGGATAGAGGATATGACCATGATGGTCGATGGTTCAGATATTGTGATGAGTAAAAAAGAAGCAGGGCAAGATGATGTGATAACTACATTCCAGAGAATGATGGTGTCTACTATAGAATGTAGGATCAAAAGGTTATCCACAATTAATTTGGCAGAATGTGTGGTAGATGATGACCGAGAGCGGTTGGAAGGAATTAAGGTGAAAATTTTAAGATTAGCCCTGACAAAAATGGATGACCTAAAAGCAAAAATTTTGGACTCGTTGATAAAAGTTCATTTAGGAACAAAGTCTAATCCACGACCTATTTTTATCAGTACTCAATTGCCAAGCTATGTGCAGGAAGACATAACAGCATTGGTAAGAGATTATAAAGATTGCTTTACTTGGAATTATGAAGAGATGCTGGACCTGGACAGAAGGCTCGTCAAACATAGGTTGCCAATCAAACAAGGTTTCAAATCTTTCATTCAAGCCCCTATTGGTCAAGAGGAGATCGAGAGGTTAGTCAAGCTAAACTTTATCAGGTTTGCAGGGTATGTTAAATGGTTTTCAAATATTGTTCATGTCTTAAAAAGGAATGGTAAGTTGCGAGTTTGCATTGATTTTAGAAACTTAAAACACTGCCACTCCTAAGGACCAATATGTGATGCATGTAGTAGATTTGCTAGCCGATTCATTGTCAAAACATGCATGTATGTCATCATGGATGGTAATGCCGGGTATAATCAGATATTTATTGATCAAGATGATGTTAATAAAACTGTATTTATAAGTCCAGGATCAATAGGAACATTTGAATGGGTAGTAATGCCCTTTGGCTTAAATAATATTGGGGCCACTTATCTAAGGGACATAAATTTAATTTTCCATGGTATGATTGGAAAGGCTTCAGGAGTATAAATTGATGATGTGGTGGTCAAATTACGAGACCACCAAGAACATTTGCGGCATTTAAAGGACACTTTTGTTACAATAGGGTGGCATGGGTTGAAAATGAATCCATTAAAGTGTGCCTTTGGTGTCTCCGCTGGAAATTTCTTAGGATTCTTAGTCCATCAGAAGGGAGTTTAAATCAATAAGAATAAAGCAAAGGTCATAATTGATGCTAAACCTCCTTGTAATAAGAAAGAGCTTCCGCATGTCCTTGGCCAAGTTAATTTCTTAATTCGATTCATTGCTAATTTGGCAGGAAAAACAAGAAGTTTCTCAACTTTGTTAGGACTAAGAGAGGATTTCGAGCATCGATGGGAACCTGAACACCAACATGCTTTTCAAGTGACCAACGATTATTTAATCAAGCCTCCAATTTTGATGCCACCAAGGGCTGGGAAAGCAATGAAGCTGAATATATCGGCGGAGGATTGTTCGCTCGACAGCTTATTATCCCAGGAAAATGATCAAGGCTATAAGCAGTTGATTTATTACTTGAGTAAAAGTTTGAATGTAATAGAATAAGAGTACTCCAACACGGAGAAGTTGTGTTTAACTCTATATATTCTACTGTTGTTAAACTTGAACACTATTTGCTGCCCTTTGAAGTGTTAGTTATTGCACTAACTAATATGATAAAATACATACTAACAAGGCTGGTATTAAGAAGTAGTATGGACAAATGGATATAGCCTTAATAGAGTATAGTTTAACGTACATTTCTTAAAAGGCTGTTAAGGGCTAAGTTTTGGCCGATTTCTTAGCAGATCATCCTATTGAGGTACAAAAGAAGAAGACTTTTACATGGTATCATTCCTTGAAAAATGATGTTTAATGGATCAAAAACAAGTGATGGGCTAGTGTCAGAGTAGTGCTAATATCACCTGTAGGATTTATCCATTAATTTGTATTTCAAATTACTTAAGATTGTTCAAATAATCAAGCCGAGTATGAGGCATTGATAATTGGTTTGGTAATGTTGTTGGAAATGCATGTAATGAACATACAAATTTTTGGTGACTCTCAATTGGTCGTGAAACAGTTAAGTGGGGAGTTTAAATGTTGTGCAGCCGAGTTCGAAAAGTACTTCAGTTATGCTATGTATATGTTAAACAAATTTGATGATGTTACCATAACACACATTCTCCGGATCAAGAATAATAATGCCAATGTCATGACGCAATTAGCGTTAGGATTACAGATTTCAGGAGGCGCTACCAAACATTGGGTTAAGGTATCAAAGCAATTGCCATCAATTATAGAAAGGTACAAATAAATTGAAACAGTAAGTCCAGTCGATATGGTCCAAGATGATTGGAGAAGCCCAATCGTTCAGTTCCTACATAAATCCGCAATCTAAAGTAGATAGAAAGGTAAAACTACGGTCAGTAAAATATTTTTTGTTAAATGACGATTTGTTCAAAGGAACGCTAGAGGGTTTGGCACTATGGTGCCTTGGACGGACGAAAGCCACGCAAGTAATGGCCGAAGTACATGAAGGTATTTTTGGAGCACATGAATCAGGTGTAAAAATGAGGTGGTTGATCCGTAGACATAGTCATTATTGGCCAATAATGGAAGATTGCATAAAATTTGCAAAAGGTTGTCAGGCCTGCCAAAACATGGAGACATTCATCAGGCATCGTGTGTTGATTTGCAATCAATAGTCAAACCACAGTCATTGCTTGGTTGGGCAATGGATCTGATAGGAAAAATTCATCCTCATTCTGCAAAAAAACATGGCTTCATTATTGTATCAAAGAAAACATAATACATCGACTTGTTTTGCCTCAAACGATCACTGCTGATCGAGGTTTTATTTTCAGCGGGGGGCAAATAGTTGAGTTTGTCAAAGAATACAAGTTTATTATTCTAAATCCGACCCCGTATTATGCTTAAGCTTAGACCTGAAAATTTTTTGCCCGTACCCGCGAGTCTACCCGTACCCGTCCAAAAACCATGGGTATAGGTACGTTGTAATGCCCCCAAAAATCCTGAGCTCTGCCGCCCCAGACTATCGGGTCGTTAACCTACCAGATCATATCAAACATGTCAGACCTGTTCACTAACACATATTCCAAATCATCTAATTCAACATCAACTCAGATTTCTCAAAACACTAGATCACAACTGCTTAACTTAAACTATTATAGCTTAGGTTATTCGCAATTCAAATTTCCTATGAACAAATTAACAGTCCGACCCGCGCAGGGGTCTTACTATACAGTGGTGATGGGCTCATCGGAATCTCACTCAGACTCTAAACCCCATTCCCAAGCAATCTACTATTGATTAAAACCTGCAGAAAGGAATCAAACGAATGGTGAGCTTTTAAAAGCTCTGTAAAGTCGTAAAAGGACCAACAAAAGAATTACAAAATGATTCCACGAATCCAACTGACAAAGATTTTCAGAATACTTCAAACGGTCAAAAACTCAGTGATTTCCAAAACAATCAAAATTTATCAAAAATAGATATCAAAACAGACAAATACAATCACGACAGATTTCAGAATGATCACTAAAAGATCGTTTTCAAAGTCATCAATTCCAAGATACGATGAAGGTTTTCCAAAGGATTTCAAAACGTTCACAGATCATCTGAAACAGTTCTTTCCAAAATACACTGAAGAGTTCTCAAGAGATTTCAACACGAGCACATATTATTTTAGATAATACTTTCCAGTCATTTCCATAGCCGTCACGGCAATACAGAACAGAAAAAAATTAAAATCAACGTTGATCCTGGGTAGTCGCGATGCCATTTCGGCAAAGCACAGAAGTCTACACATGCATGATGTACCAGAATAATTACTAGTCCATTTAGGAACTAGCCTATATTCCATGCAAGATTCAGACCAGCCTTATAACGCCCGCCTTAGAACAGAACATAATAGATTCCCAGGTCAACACATAAAAAATCAACAATATCAATGAGTTTTAACATAAGCTCGATTCACCAGAATCAGATCGTATAAGTCATCATTCGAAATTTCAGAAGAAAATCACAAATAAATAGCACAACAATTCTGGTGAATAGTTATCGAATTTAGGCACAACAATTCGGAAGAATAGATACAAACAATTATCAAATTTGCTCAGCATGCAATACAGGCGAGCATCATACAATTTTTAAATAATCGATTCAGGTTATTGAGGTTTTTTAGGCAATAACACATTGATATTGATACACAATTTAGAGTTTGACATTAGTCATAAATATATCAAATGAGTACTTATGAGTACGAGTTATCAAAATAAGGGTTCGAACGAAAGTCCTTACCCTGGGTTCAGATAGAATAATCCCTTACTTGGATCCGCAGTTAAATTATCATAACCGAAAAGTCTTTAGCTTTAACCTAACAGAATAATTAAATCATCAGAATACAGTCTGCATTATAATATTATAACTTAATACAGACTCACACATGCTCCCAAAATGAACCCCCCTCACCGCATATGTAAAATTACCAAAATGTCCTTGAGGTGTAAAATTACCAAAAAGTCCCTCTCGGACTTAAATCACCCAAATGGCCTTCGCGTAAGTAGAATTGCAAAAATAAGCTTCACATATATGAATTTATGCAAGAGTACCTTTCTTAGGTCAAATTACCAAAATACCCCTGGGGGTTTCCAGCACCAAAAAAATCTTAAAACGCTATTTTAAGCATCCTGATATCATTTCTAAGTAAAAAGTACTTTAGAGAATTTTAGCCCGAAAATTCCGAACCGGTGTCTAGATCGAGCGCTAAAAGGCCAATTTCGGAAAAAATATCTATCGGCCTCAGAATGACCTAAAATTTTAGAATATTAAACATATCAGTAGAATAAGGTTTTCATAAAATTTTTAGATTAAAATTGTTTGGTTTGCTATGCTAAATAAATTTAGAACTTCTTCTGATCGATACTCTAATTTAACACTCTTTGCAGACACAAAACATTCCCGAAAAATTTCAAAGTGTATGTCTCGTAAAAATAACTAGGGTCACTGTTTTGGACTTTGTTCAAATATATTTCTAAGAATATATTAAAAATTCATAAAGAACTGCTGGGGTAAATTTATCTTTAGCGACACTTTTGAGTTCCAATAATTGAAACCCAGCTCCACTACTGTTCGGCAGCCCACTTCTCCCAGTTACATACACACACAAACTCCACTTCAATGATGCACTTCTCCCCTTCCCTTTACCTACAAACACATGTACACGCTTACATATACACTAGTACACCAACAAAACACACATCTTTGCACCTTATGTATACATACTTACACACATAACCCACACCCAAAACACACATACTCACAACAATGCACACTCTCCCTAAAGATATACATATACTCAATAAATTCACAATGAATATTATCCTAAAGAAAAAGAAAAATAACCTTAGGATTATCTTACTTTTGCTTTTCTTCTTCTCCTCTTTCTTTTTCTCTTCCTCCTCTTCTCTTCCTTTCCCCTCTGCCGAGCTTCTTCTCCATGTTTCCTTTCTTCTCTTTCTTTCCTCTCTTTCCTTCTTTTCCCTTCCTTCTTCTCATTCTTCTTCTCTTTTCTTCCCTTTCTCCCATACCCGAGACACCCTGTTTTCTCTTATCTATTTCTTTCTTTCTTTCTCTGATTCTGTTCTCTATTTTGTTTCTTGTTTTAGTTTCCCGAATTCCTTTTCTATTTTCTTCTTTCTTTAATTCTATTTAATCAGATAAATCATAAAGCAATAAGCAAGAGGTGGCCAACTCATCCTCAAAGTTTGAAACATAATGCACACTTTTAAGAATTGCAAATTAACACCTCAAGTTTTCAAAAATTACAGAATAACCCAAAACTTTTGTATAATTACATCAAAGCCCCAAAATTGGTCTAATATCGATTAATTAAATTAAATGTCACTGAAACATATATTATCACTCATTTTATTATTTTCAATCAATAAAAACATTAATTTACATTTATGCCCCCGAAAATTTCTAAAATACAAAAATGCCTCCAAAATTTTAAAAATTATATTTTTACCCTAAAATTCTTTTAAGCTTCTACACACTACCATTACCTGAGCATTGCTCAAATTTAACGCCCGTTTATTTTTGGGGCCCGAATCGGCTCCTAGAGTTCGGAGTATTACATACGTATATTAGAGACCCGTTGAAATCAAACTCGGACCTGATCCAAACTGTAACTTTTGGGTTGGTCCGGGTCAGGTAGTGGGTTACTCGATTTACCCGGATTCCATGCATATATAAAGAAATACTTTGTGCCATAACCATTCAATCTTATTTTTCTTCCCACTTCTCACCTCTCAGACCTTTTTCTCTCACTCTCATGCCGCCTCGTTCCTCTCTGCCACTGCCGCCACCCTTCAGTTGAGATTTACCGCCATCACTATGTCGTTCCTCTCTGCCAGTGCCACCACCCTTCAGTTGAGATTTACCGCCATCACTCTGTCTTTCCCCCACTTTAACAACTAACAAGGCCACCACCGAGCGCCACCTATCGTCAGCCACTCAGCCCTCTCACAAATTTGTGCCGCCACTCTTTCTCTATCCCTCACCTCACAGATCTATGCTACCACTCTCTCTCTATTCCTTACCCTGATTCAGTAGTCTCCTCTTGCAAGTTGGCCGTTGTCAGCAACCAATCGTCTAGTCCACCGCTGATCGTGAAGCTCGCATCACCACCGTTTCTGTTTGCCGCTGTTCACCATCGATAGACACAAATTCTGTGACGAATGCTAGATTTTAATTTGCATTATTTATGCATGATGTGTTGTTGTATCTGTTGAAATTTAGGTGTTGTAGTTTTTTTCCTTATAGAAGTTGTTGTGTTTTGGATTGTTGGTAGGAAATGAGATTGTATATCTGTTAGAAATTTAATTTGTTTTATTTTATTTTGGATTATGGGTGGGGAATGGGACAATGGGATGGGATATGGTATTTAACATTTCAGTTGATACAATTTTTTTTTGTGTGTGAAATTGAAAATAGTTCTAATAATTAATTGAAATGAGGAACATGCTAGGTAGCTGAAAAAAGCAAAAGAAACAAAAAAGAAAAAAAATAGCCCTAACTAGTTGGTATTTTATCAAAATATGGTAATTTAATTCTGTTTATTAAAAAAATCAAAATTTTAATTATTTACCCACGGGTTATACCCGATCCACAAGGGTGGGGTATCAGCCTTCAAAATGACTACTCGAAAAAAAATGAGTAAAATTTACCCAACCCGATTTTACCCGGACCTGGCTGGTTTTTACCCGTACCTTGCGGGTATACCCGTTTGCCAGGTTTATTGAAGCTAATGGGTAAGGCTGAAGTTACAAATAAATCTATAAAGCATGTCATGGAAAGAGCAGTCAAAGACACACCGAGTGCGGCATCGATTGTTGTCTAAAATATTGTAGACATTTAAGACATCTCCTAAGAACAGTACGGGAGTTACACCGTACGCCCTAACTTATGGGCACAATCCAGTATTGCCTATGGAAATAATAGTGAAGTCTTTTCGAGTGGCCATGCAAAATCAGTTGCCATTTGCAGATTATAATGAGGCTATGGCTATCGAACTAGAAAATTTAGATGAGCATTGACTAGATGCTTTAGACAAACTACAAGCACAAAAGTTGAAGGTTGGCAAATCTGACAGCAAAAAGGTGTTGCCAAAGTCATTTGTGGTAGGTAATTTAGTGTGGAAAACTATCCTGCCCATCGACAGTAAAGACCTTAAATTCAAAAAATGGTATCCAAATTGGGAAGGTCCGTTCTAAGTACACAAGGTTTTTAAAGAAAGGGCTTATTGGTTAAAATCTCTAGAAGGACAGGTCCATGCTAAACCGAGCAATGGGCGTTTTCTAAAGAAATGCTTTCCATCTATCTGGGGGATATTGAGCCAATCGATAGAGCAACATTGCACTAGCCTAAGAGGCTAGAGCTGCACAACATGAATATACAGACCAAGTGTTGTTACAAAATAGAATGGTCAAAAAACTTTCATAATGGAAATATTTATAAAATGTCAAGGTACATAGGTAAAAGGAAATGCTAACTAAATTCTAAAACCTAACTAATCCTTTAACATATATTAAAACATCTTCCATTGGTCTTCTACCTAGGAGATAATTTGATCGGTAAAGGCAATCCGTTATGACACCCTTGAGCGATTGTAAGGGCTTGGCGAGATTGGTAGCTTCCTAATCGACGATGCTCTTCTTTTGTCTTAAGATATTTTCTTTTTGCCTAAGCTCCTCTATTCTCATTCCAGGGCATTGATTTCTGCAACCACTTGTTGGATGTCAACCAAGAGCTTTTCACTTAGCAGTTGCTTCTCTAAAACATGTTGAGATACAATAGAAATTTCTATCACTGCTTTTATCGTCTCTGCCTTGATGTTTATGCCCTGATTCTACGAAGATAATATGATAGCTATCTGTGGCTTCATTTGATCATAGCTTCTATTTGGGGCTCCGATATTAATGAGGGATTGTCAGCAAGGACATCAATTAACTCGTTTAGTCTAGAATGATAGTGCTTAGTAAGTTGAAATACTGGCGAGTTCATGAGCTAGTAACTCTCTGAAAGAAGCCAATACAGCCTTAACAGCTCGATTACGTGGGGGCATAACAGATGAAGAAGTAGCCATAGTAGATGGAGACAAAAACACAACAAGAGCTTGGATAGCCTCTTGCAGTTGCTGGAATTTCAAGTCAATATCATCCATAATATGCTGAAAAAGTCAGAGTCGATTAAAGGCTCGAAATGAGGAATCATAGACGGTTAGGGGCAGGAATCGCCTAAGAAGACTCAACATGTGAAGGTAAAGAACAGATGATTGAAGCGGTTTGTTACAGCATGAAGGGAATATCCTTTATCAAGAAACCAAAAAGCAAAACTTCGTCTGAAAAAAGATGAGATTGACATTATCGTAGCAATGTTTCTAAGAATCTCTTGTTAAACAACTTCAGGAATATTTGCTGTAGACGAAGTCCCAATCGTTTCCATGGGAAAACACTAATGCTGCCATATATAAATATAAAAATGTGTGTATATATATATATATATATATATATATATGCGATGAGTAGGTTGAATAATTACATATTGTAAATGCAAAAGGGCAACATTTATTTCAAAAAGCAAAAATGTGGAGGTGGGGATGTCATTAACCTGGTCAGTAGAAACTATAAGAAAAAAGGCTGTTAGCGACGGGGAAATCCTTCGCTAAAAGCCCAAACTCCGTCGCTAAAACTTTTAGCGACGGATATATCGTCGCTAAAAGTCTCTGGTATAAAAGTCTGTTACTAAAAGTTTGGCGACGAAATTTTTAAATCCGTAATCTAATATTGAACTTTTTGTGATGGATTTATTTATTAATTAGCGACAGAATATCCGTCGCTAATTATATTTTACGTATTTTAATTTATTTTCTGTTTTGTGAATTTAGCAGGGAAATAAATTTTTTAGCGACGGACTGTTCCGTCGCTAAATAAGAGTTTTGGCGACAGAATATTCCGTCGCTAAAAAGTTGATAGAAGAAACACGTTTAGCGACGAAATTAATCCGTTGCCAAAAGTCAAAATTTTTTAATTTATTTTATTTTTCTATAACCCAGACCTGTAATAAAATTTTCAATTCTCAACAACGCACAATAATCAATACACAAAGAAACATATACAATTAATTATAAAAAAATGTTTATTATAAAAAATACTCATGATGTACAAGTCGGGCGGGGGGAGGGGGGACAAGCTGGGACCCGGTACGAGAAGGGGCTCATTAGGGGTTGCTGAGTCCCGGATCTGGATCTTGCTGATCCGGGGCCGGCTCGACATGTCCAGTAGCGGTACCTTCCTGATCCTGCTCCCTGATCATCCTCAACACCATCGTAGCAATGCGTTGGATCTCCCTGTCGTCCAACGAATGCCGAGGAGCCGGTGTCTGTGGAGGGGCAGCGGGGGGTAAGGATGCTCCTATCACGACACGAGCAGTCGTGCTAGGCAAGCCGCGTATGCGGCCTTTCGGCCGATTGACGATCTCCAGCGTATCTAGCCATCGCTTTAACGCCCCAGTACTCGCACCCGTACTAGTGGACGCTGATGGCTGTTAGGACTCTTTAAGCTGTTCATACGAGGCCTACAAAAATAGTGATTTAAAGATATGTTAGGGCATTAATTAAAGCAACAGACATTGAGGAATGAAAGAAAAAATTAACAACTTAATTAAACACATCGACTTACATCGATTCGCCGGGCAATATCTGAAACATAGTCGCCTGCCCGGCGCGCCTCGTCCTTGTCCTTCTTCCGCACGTGTGTCTAATTATACGTCAGAGCTATGACCTCATCCTCCTCCAGATCTGGGTTCTGGACGACATTCATGTGTTGGACGATGTCGTGTGGCACCGACCCCCCCTATGTGCGTCGAATCTCTGTTCTGTGTGTTCTCGGCCCCCTTCTTACTCTTGGCGTCCCAGCCTGAATCTGCAGCCCACCGATCTATCATCTCCCCCATACATCGGAGATATCCAATGTGGGGGATATGTCTTCATCTCCATCATCGGGGCACCATCGGGCAGCATCTTCTTCACCTGGTCTCATGCGTCATGGAGCCATCGGCAGTAATTCTTGGCGATGTAAGAAAAGAAGGCATGCCGCCCCAGTGTCTACTGATCAGCCGAGTCAAACGTGAACCCCTCCTGTAAGGCATTCAAAAAACACAAATTAATTTAGAAAACAAACTCTAATTAAACAAATACTACGCAGGAAAAAATACTTTAACATACCAGCTACTCCTCCCATAGGGACTCCCTCTTAACGGCATCCTAATCCTTCCAGTACAGGCGCGGCTCGATGAATCAGCCCTTCACAAGAACGCCGATCTCCGTTCTCGTCTGATTCTCCAGGATCCTGCCAAAGAAGTAAATAAATAAATTAATACAATTTAAATATAAATTGACATCCCAAATGTACAAAATAAGGCATGATGTAATTTTTTTTTACTTACAGGCCCTCCTGGGTGAGCGTAACTCTCTGTTTACGTTGGGGGTCAATGTGTACCCCGCGTGTCGGGCCATGGCCTCGTCAAGATTCTACAAAACACTGACATTAATACAGTTCAAATATACTTCAAATATAAATTAGTAATGTACTAAATTCCGTTCAAGGAGAATCAATGCACGTGTGGGATGAATCTGCGTTAGGCTGGGGCGACGACTGGGTCGATATAAATATGAATGCATGAATGTGACAACATGTCTATATATTTCTCCTTCATTCTCTAATAGGTAGTGGTCCTATCCCACTCAGAAAAGCACATGTTTATAAAACAGTGAAGAACTCATGCTTAGTCCTATGTCTGCGAAAAATTCGACAGCACTTTCCCGCATTTTTCCAAGTACACGACATCGATTAGGTGTTCTAACATTCATCTAATCTTGCCTTGTAAGGTTTGACGAATGTTGGAACACCAGATCTGTATGCACCCGGAGAAACACATGAGAACGTGTACCAAATATCCACGACATAGAACACAGAGCATGTGTTGAAACATTGTTTTATAAACACATAACTTTTCCAAATTGTCCAAACTGGACATCTAAAGGCTCATTACAAAGCATTACTTTGTAATGAGTACCTTTGAACGGGAACTAAGGGTTTTTATGCATGCATGCGTTCAGAAATTGATAACATATGCAAGAATCTTTTTGAAATATCAAAATTGCAAAAAGATCGTTGCATATGTTTTCAATTCCAATTTAAATAGAATTCGTTGGCAACGAGTTGAACCATCTCGTTGCCAATGGACTTCTCAAAACAACAACTAATATAAAGAAGGCAGGGTTTGTAAACAACGAGTAATTGAACCATCTCTAGGCAATATGGAGTAATTATGGGATGTACAAGGGCTAATTACGGCTAACTGGGTTATTAGGGTTAATTACGAGTATCAAGGTTTAGGGTTTAGCGTTATGGGTTTAATTAATCTAATTAGGATTTATTAAGATATGTTAGGGCTAATTAGTGTTAATGAGGAGTACCTTGGACTAATTATAGCTAATTAGGGTTGATTAGGACTAATTAGGGTTATTTAGTCCTAAGTAGGGTTTAATTGTGCTGAGTAGTGCTGATTAGTCCTAATTAGTGCTAATTAGGTTTTATTGGGTTATGTTAGGGCTAATTATTGTTAATGAGGAGTAATTTCGAATAATTATAACTAATTAGGGTTGATTAGGACTAATTAGCGTTATTTAGTCCTAATTAGGGTTTAATGATGCTGAGTCGTGCTGATTAGTCCTAATTAGGGCTAATTAGGTTATGTTAAGGCTAATTATTGTTAATGAGGAGTTGCTTCGGATAATTATAGCTAACTAGGGTTGATTAGGACTAATTAGGGTTATTTCGTCCTAATAAGGATTTAATTGTGCCGAGCAGTGTTGATTAGTCCTAATTAGGCTTAATTGGGTTATGTTAGGGCTAATTATTGTTAATGAGGAGTTGTTTCGGATAATTACAGCTAATGAGGGTTGATTAAGACTAATTAGGGTTATTTAGTCCTAATTAGGATTTAATTGTGCCGAGTAGTGTTGATTAGTCCTAATTAGGGCTAATTAGGCTTAATTGGGTTATGTTAGTGCTAATTACGACTAACTATAATCAATATGCACGTAGTTGGGTTCATTTGGGCTAATTTGGGGTAATTACAACTAATTTGATTTTCATTGGTTTCTTAGGGTTAATTAAAACTAAGTAGGCTCGTTAGAGCTAATTAGAGTGATTGATTTGTTAAAATATTGTTAATCAGGACTAATTATAGCTAGTGCTGGAACCACGATGAGATTCCAGGGAGTGCATGCTAAAAATGTCGTGTTAACCTAATTAACCTAAATTGAATGCACAGTCAACAATCTCAATTCTGACACCTCATATAGGGTGTCGATATGGTGTCTGATATGTGTCTGACACCTCCGGACACTTGTCCGACACGTATGACACCTACAGACACGTGTCCTAGTCCTCCGGACACGTGTCCGACACCTACCGACATGTGTCCGACACATACAGACACGTGTCTGACGCCTCCGGTTGTGCTCTTCACCCACCAACACGCACCTCGGGACACATCGGCATACGTTGAATTATTTTTTAAATGTCGGACACCGTCGATCAGACGTGGTGCCCGTGTCTGCACTAACTAACAGGTATCTCAATCCAATTGGGTCCCGTCCTCCGTCAATAATCTCAATATCTCAAATGCTCAATGCACGATTAACAATCTATAATCATCAATTATTAATCTCAATTACTTCAAATGCACATCTAATAACCTAAAATCATCAATTAACAACCTAAATTCATCGATCAATAATCACAATTTTCAAATGCATAATTAACAACCTAAAATTATCAAACAAATGATCAATGTTCAAATGAAAAAAATGATTTAAAAAGCACATATCCGATATTGCGCTTGAATTATTTCAATTTAGGTTCGATTCAATTAGGGCATTTAATTTAAGGTTTAATTAGGGGGTTCTATTTGTTCAATTTAGGGTTCGGTTGAATTGGGGCATTCAATTTAGGGTTCAATTGGATTAGGGCATTCAATTAAGGATTCAATTAGGGTTCAATTAGGGGGTTCTATTAGTCCAATTTAGCGTTCGGTTGAATTGTGGCATTCAATTTAGGGTTCAATTAGGGGGTTCAACAAGTTCAATTTAGGGTTCGGTTGGATTAGGACATTCAATTTAGGGTTCTATTAGGGGGCTCAATAAGTTCAATTTAGGTTCGATTCAATTATGGCATTTAATTTAGGTTTACTTAGGGTTCAATTAGGGGGTTCTATTAGTCCAATTTAACATTCGGTTGAATTGGGGCATTCAATTTAGGGTTCAATTAGGGGGTTTAATTAGTTCAATTTAGGGTTTGATAACTTCATCTGGATAGCTTCAAGAACCATCGGTTGGAGCGGGGCTCAATTAGAAGCGGCTTGCAATGGCACACTAAGCGTTGCAATGGCACGAAGTGCGAGCGGTGGCCTTCAGTTTATCCGAGAGGAAGACATCAAAGTCCTGCAAAGTGACTTTGACCTTATGATTGGGGAAATTGACCGTGCAATCAGTAAATCTGTCCTCCATGATTTAAACAAGTTGAGGTATACTAGTATTTTTACTCGAATTATATTTGTCTTTTTTGCACAATTAACAAAAAATGCAGTGAAAAAGTTGTTGAAGGTCTTGAGGCATTTGCTGAAGTGGAGAAAGGAACGGAATTACTTCTAAAAGGAAATTCTAAGTTGACTACATGTCTTTTGGCAGGTCCTCCTGGGAGGTATCTGTTTCTAGGTTTATGCTATTCCAGAGAGTTACATTTTAATTGCTTAAGGAAGATCTTTTAAGCTATTTATGTTTTAATCAAAAACAAACAGTGGCAAGACAACAACAGCAGCCCTAATGGCACTCAAGGCTAAAGTGCAACATGTTAACATGGTACGTTTCTGTGCTCATGAACTAGTTCTTTGTATAGTTTGTAAGTCTTATATATGTTTCACACCCTAACTATTTACTTTATTATGCAAATGTAGATCTCACTAGACTCAAAGCCTCTCCAGTCTGCACTCCAAGCCAACAGGTTCTTGGTACGATGTAATACTATGGATTTAATAGCTTACACTAAGTACTTATATTCTAATTTGAGAATGTTTTCATGCTGCTGACCCCACAGTCCTGGTATTTTAAGGTGATTTCTTGGTCTTTATATACTAAGTGTTGTGCATGCACACACACGACACTTTAATAAAACTTCACA
Source organism: Escallonia herrerae (assembly GCA_033070095.1). Classification (NCBI taxonomy): domain Eukaryota; kingdom Viridiplantae; phylum Streptophyta; class Magnoliopsida; order Escalloniales; family Escalloniaceae; genus Escallonia; species Escallonia herrerae. The sequence continues at coordinate 364,582 of JAVXUP010000188.1, forward strand.
CGCAGGGCCATATACCTTCATCACAAACACACACTCTAGCTGCCTTGGTAGCTCCATTCCCTCACAAAAAAAAGTATAGCTTTACGCACCCATTTCAATTTCATATCATGCATTACGACAGCCACCATTGTAATTACCTGGGCACTCAACAACATTACATTTCAAACCTCCACCACAAACACACACACCTTGGACTACATGCACCCGCATAATAACTCAACATCACTCACACACAAAAATATATATACATGTACACACACTGTACACATATGTGAACTCATCTTTACACATACTATAGGTTCACATATATCTCCATTACATCCATATCACACCACTTCCCTCAACCTCACAAAGCACCAAAAAATGTCACTATGGCAGCCCATGGCTGCCCAGCCACCTCCGTCTCTCATGGTAACCATGGCTGCCACTTCCTTCACTCAGTTTCCCAACCATGATAGCTCAATGCTGTCACCCGCACATCCAACTGCTCACAGTTCCTTTTTTCACACGGAGAAGCAAGGTAGTGATGGCCCCTTGAATACACACAAATACAATATATCATATCAAAAAATACACACTGTCACAATTAGGGGTTCACTTGACTAATTTCTTGGCTATCATGGTATCCTGAGTTTGTGGTATCAATTATGGAGATTTCGGTCAGTGGTTAAAATGTTTAAAGTTTGTGGCTCTACGAAACTTGCATTCCTATTTGCAGCTGCTCGAAGACTGCTATCCAGTATCAGTTTTTAATTTCTACATAACTGAACACCCTGCTTTACCAAATAACAAATGCAACAAGTATAAAGAATATTTTCAAATCTGGAACCGATTGTTCTAAGAGCTTTAGATGGCACGTGACCATAATGATATATCCAGCTGAAACCGTATGGAATCTGAGCTTCCTGAGTCACCCAAGAGTCGCACATGAGGAGAGACCCAACACAGACAAAGAATGCACAACGGGGCACCTTCTATGCCGTTCACAAATAGTATGCACAAAAGGGCACAAAGGTTTTGAGGACGAAATGCCAAACACTAGCACGTTAGAGTCAATCCAAGACCATGAGAACAAGCTCTAATAGTATGTCAACCCCAAATTTTTCTCTTGTGAAGCCTTACTTATTAATTTTTGTTGATTTAAGGGCTAATTACAGCTATATCCCTGAGGTTTGGGGGTAATTACACGTAAGGACACAAAGTTTCAAAATGTAACAGACGTGACCAAAAAAAGTTTAAAAAGTAACACTTTTATCCAACCATTAGGGTTCCGTCCAAAAAGTGTATTTTTCGTCATTATTTTGAAAATGGCAATACTGCCCCTGTACAGTATATCGTGAATAATTATAATTTATAATTTTTAAATTAGGATATCAAACCCTAATTTTTTAAAATTAGGGTTTTAAAACCTAATTTGAAAATTAGGCTTATCAAACCCTGAAATTAAGAACCTAATTTGAAAATTAGGGTTTTGAAACCTTAAAATTAGGGTTTCAAAACCCTAATTTTCAAATTAGGGTTTCTATCTACAGATCTAATCTCGCCGCCGGCAGCCCAAGCCTCCTCCCTCACCCCACGTCGCCGACAGCCTCTCTTGGCCCACCATCCGGCAGATTTGCCCCACCCCACCATGCCGGCAAGCCCCTTGGCAAACCCACCCCACCACGCCGACAAACCCACACCGCTGATACACCGCCGGCAAGCCCCTTGGCAAACCCACGCCATTTAGACACCGCCGGCAGCCCTTTCTCACTCTAAACCCCATTTCAATTCAATTTAGTAATTCAATTCAACAGAGTGGTCGTCGTCATTTCTTGGGCGACGGGGGTCTTTGAGCGATGATCGGCGTCCGACTCAAGGAGAGGAGAGAAAGCTGTGCGATGATGGGGGAGGGTGGTGCGGTGGTCGGGGAAGGGGGAGGGTGTTGCGGTGATGGGGATGGGGTCAGTGATTGTAGCGACGGTGAAGGGCAGAGGCAGACAGGGTGGGTGGGGGGTGACCGGGGGAGGGAGGGCTTGGGGGGCCGCGAAGGGCAGGGGTGTGGGTGGCGGCGAAGTGGATGGGGGAAGAGAGAGAGAGACAAAAAAATTTAGGATTTTTCTTTTCAAAGAGACAATGGCATTTAAAAAAATAACTTTCTAACATAAGGGCAATAAAGTCATTTTGTTAAAACTGTTAAAATTTTTAGGGTTCCGTTTGTCAACGGATATAAGTGTTACATTTTGAAACTTTGTGTCCTCGCGTGTAATTACCCCCAAACCTCAGAGACATAGGTGTAATTAGCCCTTGATTTAATTAGAAATTCAAGAGACATACGAGTATAAGTACACATTACTTGCAAAGTGAAATCAAATACCAAACAACAATATAGATTACAGATAAAACTAGCATCTAGTGGTTGATAATCTATCAAAACCTAAACAAATCAACACCCTTCAGAAACCCCTAATTGAGAATGCATACCTTTATGGGCGTTCAGCGAAGGAGATGTGTGTGCTAAGTTCAGGTGCTCTAAAGAACCGATTGTTCGGCAAAGCAGCTGTCAACCAAAGGTGGGGGTTTGGCGAAGGAGATATTTAGCGTCGGGGTGAAGATGGGGTGCCGTCGGCGGTTTGCCAGAGGTGGGTTGCCTTAAAGAAGTCATCGGAGTAAGAACGCCGATGGTGGGAGATTGTAATTAAGAGAGAGAGAGAGAGAGAGAGATAGAGAGAGAAATGGGAGAAAGAAAAGAAAGAGATAAGACGTAGATTTAAGTGGGACGTTTAGCGACGGGAAAGCTCCGTTGGTAAAATCCTGTTTGTAAAAGTCATTTTTTACCGACGGAGTTTTTAGCAACGGTAACATTCTGTCGCTTAAATATTTTTCAAAAATCATCGAAAATTATTAAATTCTCTGAGATATTTAGTGACGGTTTTATCCGTCGGTCAAACACTGTCGGTAAAAAGTCCGTTGGAAAAACCTTTACCGACGGAGTTATTCGTCGGTAAAACCTTTTTGACGATGGATTTTTACCGACAGTTATTTCTGTCGCTAAAAGTCCGTCGCTAAATCTATCTTTTCTTGTAGTGAGATGCCCCAGCTTGTTCATCAGCTATCCCAGTAACTCTACCAAGGAAATCATCTTAAGAAGATTTAGCATCTTGGGTAGGATGCTCAGGTGAATCAGCAGCTATAGAAGAGTCAGATTCGTCTTGAGCTGATTGAGGTTCATCAGATCAGTCCTGCTTTTTATCAAGATTGATGAACGACCCATGCAAATTTTGTAAGAGCTCAAATAGTTATAACGAATAAATCACGAATCAAGTACTAGATAGACAATAAAAGGAACCTTCAAAAGGCCTTATTCCGAGGCCGTAGCGAGTCCTGGGAGCAAGAGTCTTTCACCTTTTAGATGTTGCCTTTTTTGTGCTTGGCTCTGTGTATTCATCACATGCGATTTATGAGGAAATGCAGTTGTGGTCTCCACAATTGAAGTTTTAGTAGTAGATACCTATTAGGAAGTGGTGGCAGAACAATAGTAGGTAACTCGACCATTGGGGCTTTCCCTTATTGACCAAGGCTTTTGGTATAGGATCAGAAGATGTACCTTTACTTTGATTAGATGCAAGGAGAGTTGCTAAAATGGGAAAGTGCGGTGCAATGGCTGTAGGCACATATAGAACAGACGGGGCAATTGGTATATTGGGAATGACCATTTTAAGAGGAACCGCTTCTATAGGGTCTTATAACCTAGGATTGACTGATTTAGAAACTGGTTCCTCCGATGGTTTGTGTGTTCTTTTAATTAGAAGAGTAATGTTTACTTCCTTTATGCCTTCCTCAACAGTTTTTGATGCCAAATTTCTTGTAAGTCAACAGATGCATTAGTTTGAGCGGATTGACTTCTGGTTTGATGTGGCTGCATGGCGTTGCCCATTAACTTCGGCTGTTGAGCTTTGACCATTAGTTCTCTCTTCATCAGAACTTTCTTAGGATTTTTCTCGGTGACAATTTTTCTTTTGCCTTTAGTAGTTAGGGTTTGATTGGTCCCCTACACCAAAAGAAGTATCGTTGAGAAAATTCTTCATTTTGAAAGCTTGCATCGACTCGTCGACATTTCGATCTATTGCGCTAAGATGGTCTAAGATGGTTTATTGTCTTTATCTAGCCTTTTCTTAGACTACACAAAACCATTCCTGATAAAGAAAGAGACAAGAATTCGTTGGATGAGTCCAAACTGATGGGCTAATTGGGAGGAAGTATACTTCTAAAGCTACAAATGGTTGAAGGAGAACTACTTATCTGACCACCAACGTGCAGAAATCGTCCACACAGAAAGCTAGCCCAAACACTTTTGATAAATTCCTGCCATTTAGGCTCATATTGGATGTTAAAAAGGAGGTTAAATCTTTAAACCAAGCAGGACTAAGAGAAAAGGTTGGGGTTTCTCGTTCGATCTCTAGATTTCAGAGAAATCAAAAAAGAAACTGAAGCAGTGTGCGAAGGTGTGACGATCGATTTCACCTAAAGATAATCGATGGCCAAAAGTAAGGTAAGGAGCTGTACCAGGAAGGATCGTTGGCCCAAATTCTGAAAAAATAGGCTTGGAGCCGAAGTTGAAAGAGCCGAAGTTGAAAGAGGCCACCTTTACTTCATTGAATCTTCTTGTTAACCATCTTGTACATCAACATATAGATGCTGCCTAAAACCAGGGGGCAAGGGAAAATTCATTTCCATGAGCTAAGGCAATGGCTAGGTTAATGTATTCATTTGTAAGTGACAGGCTTGCCACAAAGAATGCATACCTTGACAAGAAGACAGCCAATTCAGTGATACTTGGCTCATCCGTACGTTTGCTACTCGTATACCATTGATTGAAGATTTCCGTATACTTTGGGGGTCCAGAAGAGGAAGATTAAAAAACAATACCAATAGGATTGTGGTTGACTATGACACTCGCATGCTCACTAATCAGTAAAAGCCTGGTCAAGGCAGATATGTCGTAGATGCTTGGGGCCATCATCTTAGACTTAAAAATAAAAGCATTGGTGGTCTATGACCAGAAGTAAAAGGCTGCACTTAACAACCAATGATATGGTTTTGGATGTATAAGTTAATTTGTAAATGCCCTGAGCTCTACATTGATCTGCATACTTGGCTAACAGTCAATCCACCCATGATTCCCAACAAGGATTAATTACTGTAGGCTATGACTTAATCGGTAATCCAGTTGCCCACCAACCAGCTAATGCCAGGTGAGGTAATTGTCAAAGGCTTAGGAAAGAAATCAAATTGACTTGCACGAACAAGTTCACACAAGTCGCGGGGGGGGGGGGGGGGTGTTGGGGGTAGACGAAGGGGGAGGGGTAAGAGGAATGTTGGTATGTAGAAATTTTTTATTAGTTGTGACTAATAGACAGTAGACATTTGGACAAAGGCTAGCAGGCATAAAGTTAAGTTTAATGCATCATTGCTGACGAGGTGACAATTTACAGGGAGATCAGCTAGTGATGAAGTAATTTTATGACGGTTGAAGTTTCTGCGGAACGTGGGGCTATAATATCGGGAAGACTGATACGTGGATATTTCACATCAGAAGTAAGTTGCTAGGATTAGCACATCTGTCGATAAAGAAGATCAATAGCAACGGTGACATGTAGTTAATGAGTGGTTCTGTTTGAAATCGAACTTAAACATTAGAACGAACGGTTCTTGACAAAAGCTTAAATAGAAGAAAAGGATATAAAGGGAACAATCAACACTCGACTCAAACAAATGACCTGATCTCAAGTCTTACTCTCTTTCTTTTTCTAAACATTCTGCTATATGCAGTGCTTCTGCCTTCTATCAATAAGGGTTTTATGTTTTGTTTATATTAATCGATTGGTACAAATTACCATTTATTGTAGACGTGCAATCTGTAACTTGATTATTCAACTAGTCAAGGTTTTCATTTTTAGCCATTCTCTTTTTATTGAAAGTTTTTTATACTATAAAAGTTTCAGACAAGAGGTCGAATAAATCGCCACAGTTCGCTAGCGCAAAAACAAGCCGTCATTCAGGACCTATCCTTGGACAGCACTCTATACAAAATTAGGTGGCCGGGGGTCCCACACCCCCGCATCCATTTACACGAGTACGGGGAGCAGTATCCTAACGGAAACAAAATCGTCAAACCCAGGAATCATGAGTGGCAGTTTCGTCATCCCACAGTGGAAAGTCTTGTGGACTGGTTTCTCAGGCCTCACTGTTCGCGCAAGCGTCGGTCGCACGTACCGGCGGTCGCGCTCGCACGTGTAGAAGCCACTCTGTTTGTCATCCCCTCCCTCCCCCCACCTTACTCATGTAGTCTCTTTTAATTCGAGCATCTATTCCACACCTCCACTCTCTCTCTCTCTCTCTCTCTGATCAAAACCACCATCTATCACACACACCATCCAAGACACACACTCCGCTCCATCTAATCGTCTGCCAGTCTAATCACCATTTTCTGGCTCTAAGCTCCAAAATCGCAGATCGAATCAAAGGTGCGTGAGTCTAATTCTGCGATCACTCTTTACACAATTTAGTGTGTGTGACACAAAAATTAGCAGAATCTTCTTGTAAAATACCAAATTCCGTTTGTTGCACCACAAAGTCCTTAATCTTTCGCTTCGTAACTGTTGTGCATTGTTCGAGTATAGTTCAGAAAAATGGCGTGTAATACTGTTGTCTGTGCGCGTAGTGTGCTAGATGCCTAGTTGGCATAACGGTTGTGAATACCCTGAAGTGTGTGGGATGTAGTGGAGGTTTTGTTGGCAAAAGAGTATCGCATTGACCATTATTGGGCACCGTAACGCTTAATTTGAGCAATAAGAAGCTTGGGATAGGTAAAAAAGTGGTATAGACAACTATTGCATCTGTTTGAGATGCATGATTTATAACTGTAAGCCAAAATGCTTTTCCCTTTGAATTAGGTCGCCATTGCTCGGTGGTTGTTTGGAAATGTTGCTTGCGCAGATTTTCTCACCTGCCACTTGTAGAGCTTCATGCCTATTAGGTAACTGTGTTGATGCCTACTTTGTCACATACAAGTGGGGACATAGTTGGGATTTGTTGAAAAAAATTGGGAATGATGGCTTTAATATTTTTACGGATACGGAAGTTGGAGTGCATAAGATGTATGGAGACACATCATAAGTTGGCATTGTAAGACCAATGGTTGCTTGAAACTGGCTATGACAAGGAACAAACATAGGCTGATGAGAAACTTAGAATCAGTAAATTGACTTCTGTATAATTTGGACTTTGGAGGCTTAGATTGTGAACTGATCATTAACTTTAACTCACACAAAAGTGATCTATCGATAACTTTAACTGACGCATAAGATGATCTATGATGGTTTAAAAAAAGAACATAAGTTTGATGTCCATGGTGGAGTAGGGTAGCTTTTATGGCCTGAAGTTGTTGATCAGCTCATTTCTCCCCAGCAAGGTAACAAGTCTATTGGTGATGCTCCTATTGTTGATACACGAGGCCTTGGAGTCCGGGTCCAACTGTTTCCTTTACATAAAGGCAGCAGTTCTTTCTCTACCCGGTTTATCACCCAGAACTAGGTATGACCCTTCGTTTTGATATATATATATATATATATATATATATATATATCAAAGTGGGGTAGATGATGCACAAAACATATGGGTTAAAAACTGTCATTATCTTGGAATAGAGAGTCGGTGGTCTACTTCAGCTTGGTTATGAATGATGGGGCTTTCATTACTTGACAAAACTGTTTGATATATACCAGAAGACCTGGATTGATTTGTAGCAACTAAGGTTTTATTATGTTGGTTGTTGAGTTTGCAAATTATCTGGAAGATAGTAGGTGAATCTTACATTCGATGGTAAAATCCCGATCGAGGGCTTTGGACATTATGTCATGTTAAGGGAATATTTGTGCTGGCCTGGTGTCGGTTAAGCATATTGTGGTTGGTTCAGCTTGATCTAGTTTGCCCAGATAAAGAATAAATACCAGATACAGCTTTGATGAAAAACCCAAGCTGTAAGACTAAAGAAACCACATTTTTCGAATGAAAGCATGTGATTAGATGTCTCGGTGATGATTCTTAGTAGCATGCTTGATAACACTTCTGGAGTTGGTTATTTCAGCCAACTACCTTTATGAAGCTATTAAGATGGAAGCCGTGAAAAAAGGACAAGAAAAACGACCAACAACTTTGGAGAATAGTCGCTGAAAAGTATCTGAATCTCATGGTTAATTTTTGTCCTTGGCGAACAAGTTTTCTGGTGCACTAGTTCCACCTAACAGGATGAGTCAGAATCAGATGCAACTCCACCCCTTTATTTGGTCCTGTCATTGAAAATGTTGGTACTTAAGAAAGGCATTGCCATACTCTATGTGCTACCTAGGTGAAAAGCATCTCACATTCAAATGTCTGTGAGTGGTTATGGGACGGCAATAGTTCAGATAGTAAGATTGCCTTTTACTTGGCACTGCCACTGAAAATGTATGAGAGTGTTCATTAAAGTGTTACCATAACCAAGATATTTGCCTATGGTGAAACTTTACCGTCTAAATGATGGCAACACTTCAATGTCGACATTTTAATTTGGAAAGCATGAAAACTGTATATCAGAGGTCACGTTAAGAAATCATGGCCTGTGTAAAAGTCGGAAATGGCTCATTGGGTTTTGTTGCGTAAATGGCTTTGATGTTAATGGATAGACACAAAGGTGCCTTTTTACTTTGGTGTGGCTTAAGCTAAGTAGCGGAGGTAATTTTTTGCTTGGCTGAAGCTAGACTTCAAAACTTAATTTGACAAAACCTTCCACTTATTGCTCTGGGTAACTCTTATCCTCCGAGTATTTAATGAAGCTATATATAATGGAGAATATAGGTGCTCTATATTTGTCTAAGACAATATTCAACTGCCTAATGCGTGTATACTAACCCATCAATATGTCGATTGTCGTGATTCCTGAAATCTTTTTTTTTTGTTGTTAGAATTACATTATTTTTATCAAGGTGAACTCTTTATCTTTCTTCTGCAGCTGCTTCACGGCATCATCAGCAAGTTAGCTTAATGTCCAGAGCATTCATTGTAGAGTCTGGTGCATCAGATGATTAACGGGACGACTATTATGCTTGACAAGTGCCATAATGGGCATTTTCCTTATATACTTCCAAGTGCCATTGCTTTTGTACGCAATATTGCTTTACACTCTGATGAACGAAACCACAGCTCTCACTCCTGATGGTATGTTAATCCTTTTTTGTTTGACCTTTTAATATTTTCTTCAAGGTTGTCAACAGTATTATTTGGTAGTAAAGTTTCTGGATATGATCATAACGGCACACTCATTTGATCTACGCATTTAAATATATAGAGCGTACTATGCTTGCTAATACTTGTTTGTTCAACCAATTCTAACTTGTCTAGAACTCATTTTCAAGCATTCCAACTTCGAAGAGATTGTTTGGGCTGTATCTGGTCATATACTCTCATGTTAATAATCAGATGTATTTGGATGGTTGGAATCATTTTACTCTGTTAGCTGCTTATAGACTTTTGCTACTGGAGCTGTGACTCATGGGTTGCCGAGCCTCCTCTGCATATAGCAAGAAGATCGAAATGCTTAAATTCAATGCTTTACATTCAGTTTCTAGATGCTATACCTAAGTCATTTTTTCTGGTGTTACCTTGCCAATGTTTTGACGGTTGTAAAACCTTTCATATCTGTGACTGTAGGTGAAGCACTTGTAAACTTTAGAACGAATATTATTAGTTCGGACGGTGTCCTTCTGCAGTGGAGACCAGAGGATCCTGACCCCTGTGGTTGGAAAGGAGTGAAATGTGATCCAAAATCCAAGAGAGTTATATCCTTGTGAGTTCTTAAAACAACCTTCAGACATGTTTTGGATCCCTTATAGAGGAAGAACTCAGTTAATTGCTTCTTCGTTGTTACTATGTACATCACATAAACTGAGTGAACCTGTTAAGTCAAATAGACCAGCTTACATGTGAAACCCACTTATAGTAATGCCGATAAGATTGGAAGTTAATTTTGAACAGCACCTGAACTTTTTCAGATTTTACAACTTCTCATATTTGAACCAGCTCATGCAAATTGCTGGACAAATTACTATGTAATTCTTATAGGACCATGATAAGCATACACACCTAAGTTATATCAGAAGCTACATAGACGATGCCCATCTTTTCTCTTCTTGCTTCCATCTTCCTTCCTTATCCTTAGGTTGGTGTGCGGTTAGTCTGTCCGATTCTGGATGTAAAATCGCGAGGCATGAAAAAATCTGAATAGCAAAGGAAATTGAAAATCTTTTGATTTTAAAAATCTAATGAATAATCTGAAAAAAGGAAATAATAGTAAGATATGCCGTGTTATACATGCCCTGTGCTATATGGCGTGGGAGATGTAGAAATGAATATCTTTAACAATGCAAACTTTGATACTTTTGTGTGTCTGTAATTTGATGTTTCCATGCTAAAAGTTGTTTACACCTCTAATTTACCAGGAGCCTTTCTAACCACAAGTTGAGTGGTTCAATATCAGCAGACGTTGGGAAGCTAGACCAGTTGACTTTTTTGTATGTATTTTCTTGATTTTTTGGGTGGTGGGGTGGGGAGACTTTGTTAAGTTGATGCATTTTAGGCTACAGAAACACGTGGTGCTACCATTAATTCTATCTGTGTTGGTGTTTTAGAGCTCTTCATGACAACAATTTTTATGGGACAATTCCACCAGAATTGGGAAATTGTACGGAGTTGCTATCATTGTAAGTACAACGGCTTATTTCGTGTTCTCAAGATCTTTGATTACTTTTGAATCTTGGATAAGATATGTTCTCAGCTTTTTGACATCAGTTAAATTGGATGGAGCAATCTGAGAACCAATTTCACCTTGTAGTAATTCTAGCACAACTGCTTTTTGACTGGCTACATCTGAAAGTGTTTTGATTGCTCTATGAATAGCAGAACAGTGGTGATAATTCTAGTGAGGATAGTTCCATATTCATTGTATCACGATTGGCATGGTCTGTGATTACATTGTCAAACTGGTTAGCCTCCGTTTGTTTTGTTTATCAATGTGCAAATTAGCTATGCTGGAGATGAAGAACTTAGGAGAATGTAAGATTTCAAAGCATGCCTTTGTTAAACTTTTCACGCACTTTTTTGAATACTTGGTATAAAAGTTATTCATGAAGATTTTTTTTTCTTGTGCTGGAATATCCGAGCTGTCCGTTTGTACATTTGTGATTCTAATGAAAGTAGAGGGATTACTTCTTCTAATTCACTGTAAAATGATGGGGAATTTTTTTGTAATGAACAAGCAAAATGATGTGGCATTAGCACAATGTGAGTTAGACTAACATTATTTGGTTGAGAGTGGGAAAAACTGCTTTCTGCTTCATGTTTTATTGCTTTCAGTAAATTTTAGGAATTTCATGGATAGTCTCGGTATACAGAGTACTGTATTGATATTCTTTACTGGACTGGAAAAACTGGTTGTTGACTACGTTATGTGTGGGTTCCTTATTGGATAAAACTCTGATGGCTCGACCTTGGAAAACAATTCGAATGTGGTTAAATATCAAATGTAAAATTAATGGATCTCCCTACACAGAAATAGGGTTCTGATATTCCTTACTGGGCTGGAAAAACTGGTTCTTAACCTTAGTTGCACAAAGCGGGGGTGGGGGCGGGAGCGGGAACGGGGGCGGGGGAGCGTAAGCACCATGAAGAATCTGAGGTTGGGAGCGGCTTGAATAAATAAATACGTAAAGAGTATTATCACTTTTTTAGTATAGTTTACATAGCCAACAATAACAGACAAAGAGGCTTTAAGGACTTGAAGGAAGAGAGAAACAAGGAATGAGTTGAAAAGGGTTTGATTTTCAGGTATTCTCTCACTTGTTCCATGCATCTCTATCCAGCTAACGGGATCGAGTTCCCATATTAGCTTGGGACGAGATCCCATGGAGCTCCTAACTTGGGATCGCAAAAGCGAGTTTCCGAGAGAGAAACGTCACCATATTAGGAGTTTCCTGCAACTAAGTTCTTAACTACAACACTTACGGGTCCTTATTGGATAAAACTCCCTGCAATTTGAATGTGATCAAATCTCAACTGTGAAATAAATGACCCAGCATAATTTTGATAAATGGTTGAGTGCACTTTGACTTTTTTATCTGACCTAGTTTGTTTTTAGAATGTTAGTTAGCTGGGTCTCCTTCACAGCTTTCCAACCATATATGAATCAACTCTGAAAAAGTTATGCTCACTATAGCCAAACGATCAATGTAAACTTGGCCTTCAAATGTCCATAGAGATTTACAATGATTTATCAAGATCCCTGCAGGATAAGACTTAGATCTACTTGATAGAATGTGGCTGACTAGTTACCCAAAAGCTTGAAATGGAAATTTAACATTTTCCCTAATTTGGCAGAAGTACATGACATTGATGGTCAACTCTTACTTGAAACTTTAAGCTGCTTAAATTTACAGTTATTATTTTTCTGGAAAGACTAGTGATCAAGGATTCATATGATGAAGTGGCTACAGTAATGATTTTCCGATGGAATGACTAGTGAGTTTCCTGTTGCTCGGACTTTTCCAAGGGGTCTAGCTTTGTTGACCTTGGTAATGGACGAACTTACTCTGAATATGTAGGATGAGGTCCCATGGTGCATTTTATTTGCAATGAAATAGAGTAGGATTAAATGTCAATTAAGAGTCATGGAGAAGTATATTTTAGAATCCAAAGGCTTTAGGTGAAACAGGACAAAAATGAACTACTTGGAATGCAATTTTAGTAAGATTAGGAGGTCGTTGGATGAGGAAGTAATTTTGGATGGGCAGCAATTACCCTAGAAACATATCCTTAGGTATCTTTGATCAAGAATGCACAAGGGGGGAGAGATTGACGAGGATGTTGCCCATAATATAAGAGCAGGTAGGCTGAAGTGGTGGTGCTGTTTCTGTTGTTTTGTATGATCGTGACACTCCTCTCAAGTCGGAGGGAAAATACTAGAGGACGAAGTGAAGCTTGCAATTTTGGTTGTTCAGAATGTTTGGGCAACTAAGATTAACCATACATAAGATGAGTGTAGCTGAAACGCAATTGCTTAGGTGGGTGTGCGACCAGACAAGGAGGGATGGAATAAGAAACGAGAATCTCTGCAAAAATTGTGGGCAGCGCCATTTGAGGGAAAGATGATAGAAAAAGACAGGGAATGTTGCTTAAAGATGGTTTCGTTATATCCAACATTGGCCTCTCGATACTCATATGAGCAGTGCTTTGACCCAAGTTGATGGGGTAGGACGAGGTAGGGTAGCCTGAGGAGGACATGGGAAGTAGTGAGAAAAGACTGATTTGTAGGAATTTATCAAATAACTTGCGCTTTCATTGGGGGGAATGGAAGAAAAGGATTAATGTAGCCGATCCAACTAGTTTGCGACAAAGACTCAGATGATGATGTACAGTCTGAAAAGAGCATAGAAATGCTTACTTGTGCAGCGATCATAGTCTCCGGTTAATTAGTTTTTGTCTATAGAAATGAAGGGACTAAACAAATCCACCTCGTCTCAATCATGACGAACACCCATTTACCGCTTTCTCAAGTCTAGTTCTGATGTTATGGTTTTTTGAGAACTCAAGGTGTTTATTAATTTAGCTCTGCATGTATAGTAGTTGCAATTTTTGAACCGTGCAGAGAATGTATAGAGGAGAACAGTCAGTTGTGTTTCTAATTCTGCCACTTTTCTATCTATTATCTAGGTACTATGTCACTTTCTTTGGGCAGCCATTCTCAATCTCTCTTCTTCTACAGATATTTGCAGGGTAATTACTTAAGTGGATCAGTTCCTAATGAATTGGGAAATCTTTTGGAGCTCGAAAATCTGTAAGTTATTTCATGTTCTTTCTGTTGGCTGTTTCATGTTCTGTGTACTGAAATGTTTTAGTATTTATTAATTGAGTCCAAGTGATTTATTTCTAATGAGCAACCATATGGAAACTTTCTGCTTTCTTTTTTCTTTTTTCTTTCGGTAGCTACCATAAGGATACTTTAACCCTCCCTTTATAATTTTAAGGTTGAGAGGTCTTATAGCCTAAACAGACTGTCTCTGTCCCGTCAGATAATGATCATCTATCTGCATAGATGTTTTGTTTGGAAGTCCTTTCCTGCAGTATAAATGAAGTTAATGCAATATACAGAGAAAAATTCCGCAGGCACAGTTCAGCATATTCAAGAAGGGTTGCATCCTCTCTGGCCTTTTCTGACGCTTAATGTATGTCGTAGTAACCTAGGAATTCAAAATACGTTTCTATTGAAGAACACCTTATGTATTTTTTTTCCCTGAAACTTACAAATTTTAGATGTAAGGTTCTCCAGCATATCTGCATCTTCTATTTCTTGGGATCAAACACAGTAAAATCGGCTTCAAAATTTTTTTTTTCAAACATAGCCAACTCATGAATATGGTAAATAGATGTCATATAATCTGGCGATAACTTCTGAACAATGATGAAAAAGCCTAGGACATACATCAGTACTTTGCGACTCGTCACCTATACGATTGGAGAGCTTGAATCACCTCCTCTTTTGAAAAGTTCTTCCCAGCTTACTTCTGTCCTCATCCATGATCTGATCACATTTTAGGCAGTGGAAAGATCTAGAAAGTTTTAAAAGACAGGGAAGTGAGATGATAAGTGTTTTGCCTTTTGTTCAACTGTAGTATAGCGTAACTTGAAACTTCGGGGAAAAAAAGATGAATTTTATTGGTTCTTTGTACAAGTTACTTGGGTTATGGTGTTGTCCAACTTCATCTAAGAAACCCTTTACTTTGTCTGACTGATATATCCATGTAACCATATTTATAAACTTGATTGCACTGCTCCTAAACTAACTTAATTATGGCTTTCCAATTTGGCAGAGATATCTCAAGTAACTCTCTCAGTGGAAATATTCCTCCATCACTGGGGAAGTTGGAAAAGCTAGAAGATTTGTAAGTTCCTTGACTTTTTTCAAATTGAGTTAGTAACTGAACAGTCTTTATTGAGCATGACATTAGTGTACATCTTGTTTGCTGTCTGCAGCAACGTGTCAACCAATTTTCTGGTTGGACCCATACCTTCTGATGGTGTATTTGGGAAGTTTACTAGGGACTCGTAAGTAACGAATTCTGTGCAACACAGTTAATTTCTTTTTTAGTACAATTCCCGGTGTGATAAGGCCTAACTTGTCAAGTTGCATGTTGGAGCTGCATACACGTGATATATACATCTAGATATCCATATGAATTTATTTTTTGATATCTACGTTTTTGGTTGGATGTCGTACCCGTCAGGTTTGTTGGAAACCGTGGTTTGTGTGGTAAGCAGATCAATACGATATGCAAAGATGACGCTGGAGGTAGTGCATCAGACTCTCAGCCTCCTATTACAGGTATATCTTTGTACGTGGTAGATTGATAATCTTTTGGTGCCATAATTCTAGTAGCTGAGATGTTCAGTCAGCTCTGCCCCCTTGGCCAAGGTATGTCTGTCCTACAATAACCTACGAAAGCGAGGAGGAAAGAGGTTATTGTACTTAAATAACCTCTCTTTTCTTTAGAATTCACAATGCACTCAAAATGTTTTGCGTTTCCCACCAGAAATTTGGAGCTCTCATATCCACACCAACAGTTTTGCTTTGCATGTGGGAATCTTCTTTCGAACTCTATCAAACTTAAAAGCAAATAAGTGTAGCCCATTCCTTAGCTGAAGAAAGGGTTATTTCATCTAGTTAAGAGTTGAGTCACTGAAAACCCAGGATTTTTTTTTCTCAATTTGACTGGATCAAACGATTTCCTGTTTGACCGTGAATTATATTAGAGACCTTGACTGTGTTCATGTTCTCATTTGGAAAGGTGATTTAACGCGAATTGCTAGGTATCTATTCCTTCCTGCTCCTTGTTGGATCATTTTATACTTGAGCTGTTAGAAAATGGGCCCAACAATGTTATCATGCTTAAAACTCGCACTCACGTGCAAGGCCTCTATGCTGGTGGAGAGACAAACCAAGAAGAAATAAATCGAGGTGCACCACCACCAAATGCGCAAATGAACACACATCAATGAGATATATAGAAATGGGCCAACTGCAAGCTGGGAGAATTGAACACAAGACCTTGCCAAACTAGAGCTCTAACAGCATGTTAAGCAAACAAATTGCTCTAAAAGCTTAAGCTATTAGAGAATGGTCCCAACAATGTTATCATTCTTAACACATGTTTCCTAATAATATGAGATTTATATTGATATTATGGTGCAAGTGCCCTCACTCATCTGCACCCTCACTCTACACCCCTCTCATGGCTGTCGCTGAAGGAAGAATGCCTCTGCTTACTGTCACCGTTTTTGCATGCTCACCACCAGTCTGTTGCCATCTTGCAAGAATTGTCACCACCATGCTTGTCACCCCTCTCTCTTCCCGGTTGTCCTGTCCTCTCCTGTTCAATCCATCGTCCTAACCAACCGGGCAACCTTATGCTTCAACCTGCATTGAATGCGGTAAAAGTACATTGAACCTCTCTCTCTCTCTCTCTCTCTCTCTCTCTCTCTCTCGCCCCCGCCCTCTCTCTCTCTCTCTCTCTATATATATATATATATATATACACACACACACATACGTACATACATAAATAGCACATTTACAAACTACAGGAGTTTCGGAGGCTTCATAATTTAACATGGTGAAGTCATGTTGAGGGTGCTGCAAAACTCAAAAAAGAAGAAGTAATTGATAACCGCACTCCACTCTTCACCACTTTTGTTGCTAAGAACTTTATTGACACTTGCTAAAGCCCTTTAATGATGCATTTTGGTCTTAGCAATAATAATGGAGTGCAATTCTATAGGAGTAAATCCCCCAAACAGACAAGAACTATATCTCTTCGAATTGTATAAAAAACCAAGTCACATGTAGCAAGCCCTACACAGCATGCATAAGATATATGTTGTACTTTGAATTTATGCAATATTATTCTTGAAACGAAGATAAACTGCTGGAAAGTATGCCTACGTTTATTATAGGAGGCTATCATATGATCAAAAGTTTCCAATGTCCTAAACTTTGGGAGTTGTATGTTAGTTTCTAGTACCTACCACATATGTTGCGACTGTAATATTGAAATCAGTTGAACTCTTATGTTGCAGCTTCTTTTCTTATCTTTACGTTTTTTTTTCCTGTCCTTTCGCTTCAAGCGATATCTAACATGCTTACCAATTACTTTGTCTGCGTACAGCCCAAAATGGAAAGAAGAAGTATTCTGGGCGGCTACTTATTAGTGCATCTGCTACTGTGGGTGCACTGCTTCTGGTGGCCCTAATGTGTTTCTGGGGATGTTTTCTGTATAAGAAACTTGGTAAAAATGATGGAAGAGGTCTTGCAATGGACGTTAGTGGAGGTGCTGCTCTAACTGTTCATGAAGCTATCATTTGAATAATCTCGTGGAGCTCCATGAATTCAACTGTTATCTATTTTATGTTTTAATCAGGTGCATCAATTGTGATGTTTCATGGAGACTTGCCATACTCATCAAAGGATATTATTAAGAAATTAGAGACATTAAATGAGGAGCATATAATTGGTTCTGGAGGCTTTGGAACAGTATACAAGCTTGCAATGGATGATGGCAATGTATTTGCGTTGAAAAGAATTTTGAAGTTGAACGAGGGCTTTGATCGCTTTTTCGAGAGGGAACTTGAGATTCTTGGAAGTATCAAGCACCGATACCTTGTGAATCTGCGAGGATACTGCAACTCTCCGACATCAAAACTTTTAATATATGATTTTTTACCTGGCGGCAGCCTAGATGAAGCTCTCCATGGTAATGCCCCCCACCCCCCCTCCTACACACACAAAAAAAAATGCCTATTTATCAGCGTCTTCTTTACTTGCTGCAACTGCATGCATAAAATACTTGGTTGATTTTGCATGGTTAAGACTTAAGAACCACAAAGAGCTAGTTAGTGCCATCCTGTCCTCTCTGGAGTGTGTCCTGCCATCCTGTCCTTTGTTAGTGCCAATATGACATTCTTGAAATTATCCTTCTTTCTTATCCCATCCTTCCTTAGTAACACACTAATGAATATGACGCTTTGCAGTTGCCTGACATTCCAGACCATGCAGCATCCCAGCCTATAAAAATTCTCCCTGGGACTTGATAGGAATATTACGATTGCACAGCATTCCAGAAGAAGCCTCCACTTGTCCTGTGGTCAACATATTCATTGATGCCTTCCTCCATTAATTTCATTGATCAAATGATCAAGTAATCGATTCAGAACTTATTTAATCTAGAATTACAGAATAAAAAGTAGTAAAAACAGTATTATCTTCAGATGTAAGGTTTGCTGGTCATGAGTTGGTCCCTCCCGAGAAGTTTCGGTGAAGTCTCCAAATTTAAGAATCTAAACTTTAGATCATAGAATCACTAAAGCCTTCTTATAATTACGTTCGAGGTACCCTGCCTTTTAGAAGTAGAACTGTATTTCTAGGATATATTCCGTGCACAAGCGATATTGCATGATTATGATGCCAGCTTTTATTCTCTGATTCATTCACCCTCAGCCAAGATTGCCTATTCCATATGCCTTTTAGAAAAGAAGAAAAGGAAAATGAAGATGGTGATATCTAATAACCTTAACCACTTCATTTCTTGTCCTCTTGTAAGGTAATGCTTCACCACTCACTATAAATTTGGGCTAACTGAACGGAGCTTGAGCTATTGGTCGTGCAATTTTCTCAAAGATCGAAATGTTCATTAGTGTAACATATGAAATGAACATTAAAAAATTTTAGAACCCTTTACTAAAGAAGAGTCTGAGTCTGAACATAGCGAGGCTTTTATTCGTAAGTTCTTTGTACAACTTGTTTGCATGATTAATAGGTATCTACTTGTATCCTTTTATTTTGATATATGTCTACTGTTAATTTTTGAATACTAAATATTCATTTAATCGGTAAACTGTAATAGTTTGTAAAATCTTGAGAAACCACCTTTCTTCGTTGCTGTCTAGTTAATAATCTCTAATCCTTCATAATTGAAAGCGTTTAAAACGAAAAATCAGAGTAGTAAGGTTTATAAGTGAGGTTATGTATATATGTAACATGTGACATAGGAGAATTAGTATATGATATTGCTAATCAATGTAAAAGATTTATAGTTTTCGAAGGACTAGATACAAATGAAGACTTACCGTCCCCTATCACGTAATCATTTCCAAATTGATAATTTAAAAATATAATGGTACAAATCTCCTCATGAGATCTAAGAAGAAGAAGAAGTTAAGGATATGAGAAGCCTTTTTTACGTCTTGGTGTGATCCAATATGTAACTTTTGTTAGAAGGTCAAGAAATAGTGACTGTAATTCTGTGCGATTACTTCTTTTGTTCTGGGTATGTGTGTGTTAATATGGATGGATGAAGTGTACGAGTAACTTAATACGTAATGCTTTTGCTATTAAACTATCTATCCTAATCCTACGATTTACTATTTATACAGAGTCGACTGCATATTTAGCTCAAACAAAATAGCTTAAAAACCCAAACGCATGCATATCCTTCTGTGTTATTCAGTGCTTTGACAGCCTTAAGTTTCTTCGGTTGCACTCTCTCTTTGGACCCTGATTATTTAAGTTGAGGCCCCCCGGAGCTACAAGTCTCGGCATTGGAGACTACACCCAGACTGCAGCAAAAGAACTAGACCCTCGCTGGCTACTTTGATGGACGTAGTCGTGGCTGTGATGATTGAGCAGTGACAGGCTACTTCCTAGACCATGACTAAAATAGACCTACATGGGTTACCCGTTTGGTTTCTGAGGGCTAGTTAAAACTGCTGTAAAACTATTCTTTCCACTGTCTTATATAATGTTTGAACCCTGCCCACCTCTATGAAAGGGAGGGCTGATACCATTAGAGCGAAAGCTCATCAGTCTCCTAGCTCTTTAGCAGGCAAACGGTCCAAAGGTGATGTTGCCTTGGCATCCATAGAGTGGTGGGTGTGTGAGAAGAGGGGGAGGGAGGGGCTTAAGTAAACTTCATTGAGATGTGCATACTCGATTGTCGTATATTGGCTGTATGTTGCTTTGCTTCGTCATATATGTGTTAACGAGTTTAATCGTTACATGATATTGCTAGAAATCAGAATTCCTTCCATTTTGATTAGGAAGCTCAGTTCTCTAAACTTTTCTGGGCAATGCCAACTAATTGTATAGATCAAACTCGAACATCCCCCACATCGACCCCCACCCTCCTCCCCTCTCTCTCTCTCTGACAAGCACTCTTTTTTGGACGACTATATTTGCTTTGATCTATGAAGCACCGGTGCGGCAGTCTGGGGAAGCACCGACACCGGATGCGCGTCGGGTGCGGGTCCGCGCTGGGTGCGGCATGGGTGCGTGTCCGAAACTTTTTTTTTTCAATTTATTTTTTGGATCTTGGGTGCGGCTCATATACGCACCCAGGGATTTTTGGCAGAGTAGAAGAAGAAAGAAAGAGAAGGAAGAGAAGAGAAGAAGGAGAACAAGAAAGGAGGAGGAGGAGAAGAGAAGAAACAACCTGCGCCGGATCGGCGACGGTCTTCCGGCGATCGACGACGGTCTTCAGAGGATTGGCGACGGTCTTCCGGGGATCGGCGACGGTCTTCCGGCGACCGCGGCGACAACGCCCCTCCTTGCCCAGATCTGAGTTGTGACGGCTATGTTATATAAACAGGGATAAACTTATAAGCTAGAGTTTTTCTGAAGTTTCTCTTTATTATGTTTGACTCCCCCACTTTGTTAACAATCTTTTAAAATGGCCCCAAACTTTTTAAAATATAACAGAACTTCTACAAACTTTGTCATAATTGATTATGCACTTTCAATATTTCTAAAGCAGCCCTCAAAATTAACAAAATACCTTATTGTTTGTCTAAAATAGCATTATTTTTCTTACATATATATTAATAAATTGTTGCCGAATCCCCGCCGCAACCGTATCCTATTTTTTTAAAATATGACGTATTAGCGTATCCGCACCCGTTTCTTATCCGCACCCGCACCAAAATCCGTGCTTCTTAGGCTTTGACTGACTTGTTTCTCATGAAAACGAGTCCTTATCAGACAATGAGATCATAACAAAGCCATTGGCATTTGTTAGGATTCCAAAACCGGGAGATAGACTTTCCTCAAGCATCCATTGCCATCTTCTTCTACACTTTTTATATAACGATAATGAACTGGACTACAGAGATAAAGAACTTGTGACAATTTTATTTATTTCCATCTTGGACTAATGCACAATGTAAATTTGCTACCTATAGTAATTCAAAGTTCCAGGGAAATAACATTTTTTCATGTCATTTCAGAAAGGTCAGAACAACTAGATTGGGATGCACGGCTAAATATTATCATGGGAGCGGCAAAAGGGCTTGCATATTTGCATCATGATTGTTCTCCTCGAATTATACACCGGGATATAAAGTCGAGCAACATTTTGCTTGATGGGAATTTGGAGGCTCGAGTATCTGACTTCGGACTAGCAAAATTGTTGGAGGATGAGGAATCCCACATCACGACCATTGTAGCTGGAACTTTTGGGTATCTGGCTCCAGGTAGATTTGTGGATTATTGATGCGCCGAATGCTTCCATTTCTATGAATGCCGAGTAACTCTCCTGCTATTGGCCCCTTCTTGTCGATGCGTGGCCCAATGCATGGTGACTAGTGCCTGTATTCTTTGTTTAAAAACTGAGCTTAATTTAGTTGTTTGTGTGCACATACATGTACGGAATTTTGTGTGGTATGATAAACTAGTTTGGGCCTGTTTTTAACTAGCTGGTTCTTTTGAGGTACTTTGGAAACAAACTTCAGTCTTAAAAGCATGTAGTTAGCCATAATATCTCATACAGGAGGTGTTACTGGAGAATGCTAGGTTTAATCCACGACCAATTATAATTCATCTCTGTTAACCCTGCAAAGATGAATGGTTCGGCATGTAGTAACTTGACTTCGATTTTTCTAACGTGCTTTTTGCGTTATGCTTGGCGTTTCTTTCCTGAATCTATATGAACTTTACTCTAATTGCAGAGTATATGCAGAGCGGTAGGGCAACAGAAAAGACTGATGTTTATAGTTTTGGGGTTCTTGTGCTTGAAGTTGTGAGTGGAAAGAGGCCCACTGATGCATCATTTATTGAGAAGGGCCTCAACATTGTTGGCTGGGTATGTCTCATCCCTTTTCAAGCTGCTTTTTCTTTCAGCCACAATTTATATCTTCTTTTGCTGGTTGTAGCAACAGTTAAAATGATTGACTCTAATTTGGATGTAAGCTACATTTCTCCAAAACAGCTAATCAGCGGATCTGTCGGCCTTATTACATGTAGCCAAAATTTTTATTCCTGCATGCTTTCTTGGAGTTAAGCATGTATTAGTCTATAATAAACCTCCTTTGTCCGGGCTTTGGCTCGCTCTGTATTGATAAGATACTAGCATGAATATCTTCAATAAGCTATTTCTCTTGCATTTCTGCTCCAAATTTTCTCTGAGGTAGAGGGGAAGGGAGGAAGGAGGGAGCAGATGTTCCGGATTCGCATTCTTTTGCATAAAATAAGCTAGAAATAAAAATCCAGCTTGAACTATAGTTTAGTGAGAGGGAACTACGATGCTAGTGAAACCAAGAACAGGAAATGCAGAAGAAAAGATCTGATGTGATATTAATTTGTACACACATAAAAATGTGAATCCTTGAAAATTATTTTTTGGACCATAATATCCTTCTTACATCTAAAAATCACTTCATTGCCATTCAGAACATAATTAGCATGCTTTGAATCTAAACTCTTCTAGCAAATCCATTTTCTGACTACTTATAAATGCTACAATTAATACATATATATCTTTCTCATTTTTCATAAAACTTATGTATGTCCATTGTCATCCACAATTTGATGCTTTATATCGGTTAGGACATGCAAGACCTTGATGATAACATCTTATGACATAGTAGAGCAATTAACTATTGATGAACATAGTAGACATCCCACAGTATGTTGATGAACACTTGCCAAGCATGTTCTGCCTTCGCTAGAAAAAAATAACACATTTAGCTTTTATCTGGATAAGTTATTATGATTTCACTTTTTATTTATCTTTCTGTATACTATCACTGCCCGTTTGCGTAATCTCTAACTCGATACTACATGAATGAATGATGCTACATGTTTGCAATCAGATTTACAATAACAAAAACTCTTCTATACTACTTCTAATGTTGCCAGAAAGAAAATGAAAAGAATTAAATTGATTACAACAGTGCGAGAAATTGTTTTTTTTTTCTTCTATATATTTCTTTTATCTTTTGGTATTGCTTATTTCAATAACCACACATTACGTTTACCATCATATTAGCAAGGGATTAAAGGGTTTATCACTTGTCAATAACGGGTAATACGAATAGTTAAAAGCATACCACTAATCACTCTAGGCGACAAGATTACACTAAAGGGATTGAAAGCTTGGTTGTTGCTTTAGTCTGCAGTGCATAATTCTTTTTCTTTTAACAAGGAAATCCCTGATAACGATATTAGTTCTAGAAAGTGGTCGTTTATTTTCAAATAGATACGCAATTTTTATGTTTTTGGGTTAAAACTTACTAACCTTTCGTTGCAACTTTTTCCTAAAGAGTAAATGCGTTAGATATTAATCTTTACAGTAACATTTTTCTCTATTAAAATAAAAATATATTTTATTAAAGAAGGTGATTAAGGACGATTGTGAAACATTTCTAACAACTATTGTTATGATTAAGTTGGCTTATAGTAAATATTAATGGCAAAAATGAGTAGAGAAATGATTGAAAGCTAAAGTAAAAAAACCCGGCTATATTAAAGCTGACATAGGAGTATTAATTTGTTTATCGTTAAACTTTATACCTTTATGTTTTGACTAAATGCATCTGATTAAAATTATAATACGGTACAAAGCCCTTCTGCAATGGAAGGATCAGACAGTTTAACTACTTTGCCCAACTACTCATTTTTTTTCCCCCTGAAGTAAATGTTTTTACTTCAAAAAAATGGTAGGTAAAAGCATAATAGGGATATGGGCAATAATTGGCCTCAAATTGACTTATTACTTTCTTACGTTCTATGAAAGTTGTGCGAGATAAAGGTAATTGAGAGACTATTAACATTCTTTAGATGGATGCATAACATTTTTAGACTTATCCTTATCCTTATGCATATACATTTCAATTTCAACATGCACTTTGACTTTAATTGAATTAACATGTATATTTGAACTAAAAGGAATTGATTGTCATAGTGTAAAGAATACATGGAGTTATGACTTTTCTATACTAGAATCTTATTTTGTTGCATGTTTATTTTCACGTGCATCCTACTAGTTCATATAAAAGTCAAGAGGAGAAGAGAAACAAGACATAATAGGGT
Organism: Escallonia herrerae; assembly: GCA_033070095.1. Lineage (NCBI taxonomy): Eukaryota > Viridiplantae > Streptophyta > Magnoliopsida > Escalloniales > Escalloniaceae > Escallonia > Escallonia herrerae. Next base: position 389,063 of record JAVXUP010000188.1, read on the forward strand.
TTCAAATGGAGATGTGAAGATCAACTTAATCTACATGTAAACCATATTTTATCCAACATCTTAAATGATCTAGACATCTAAATCCATCTTCTTATGGTTTGTCAATTGAGTTAATGCAGCATTAATGCATATTAATCTTCATATGCACTTTCAACTGATCCAGTTATACCCTCTTTTTTCAGTTGAATTTTCTGGTCTCAGAGAATAGGCAACGGGAGATTGTTGATTCCCAGTGTGAAGGTGTGCAGGCAGAAACCCTTGATGCCTTACTCTCAGTTGCCATACAGTGCGTGTCTTCAGGCCCGGAGGATCGGCCTACTATGCACAGGGTGGTCCAAATACTTGAATCGGAAGTTATGACCCCATGCCCGAGTGACTTCTATGATTCCAACTCCGAATGAAAGCCTCTGCAGCAACGAAGACGAGATTGGTTTTTTTTACAACATATGCCACTGCTGCTTCTTTTGACAAAGTGGAGAAGTGATGCAAGCAGGAAAGGGCCTTTGAATCTGCACAAATCTTCCAAATTTATTTATTCATTCTTTCTGCCGATTTATCAGTTGGAAAAGGCCCCTCTCAGCTGTGCCCATTCTCTGAAATTTCGGAGCCACTTGTCTGCACTCAACGGTTTTCAACCCTTTTTCGGTGTCGTCATGTTGCATGGTTGAATGCAGGCTTTCTTCTCCACATAAATGATGTTCTGGCTTTGCGGTATGACCAATCGTTTCATCCCGTTTTCTTTTCCTTTTGCTGTCTTTCTCCCCTAGTTTCCTCTCAGCTCTCTTCTCTCAGATAAGTGTATATGACATGATCAAACTGATTTCCTGTCATCCTTAGCGAGAAGATCCTTCTTGTCGATGCCATTTTTGTATAATAAGTCTCTGCCACAATAATCGGCTTACAAGTACAAACAATATGTATTTTACACCATTTTTTGTTGTGTTATGTCCGCAACAGTAAATACCGCTTCCTGTAATTCTTCCTCCTTTCGTTTTGCTGTTGTAAGTTAAAAAAGATTTCTCTTTCTGGGAAAGGGTAGGGGGGATTAAAGAAACTGAATTAGTCCGGTTCCTTATTAAAACCTCCACATTTTACTAGAATTGATGTTATTGGTATTGCTATCCTGGTCATCTATGTAGCGAAACATATCGTGCTCTTTTTTGTCCAACTTTTGTTCCTATCTTGCAGTTCAACTGTAATGATTGGTGCTAAATTATGTTCTTGCTGCACTGCTCCGTATAGCCACAAGTACATGGTGGTTTTATCAAAGAACATTTAATGTACATGTCTTTAGATAAGTATGTACGTGTGCGCGCTCTCGTGATCAGAAAGAGTATGGATGGCAATACTCAGGGAATGCTTTTCAAGTGATTGTATCCTCCCCGCTTAGCCGAATAGTCTGAAATTTATAGCGTTATTCATGAAATCAGCCTGCTGTGAAAGAAATGCTGGCAGACTACTGGTCAGAAGCATCATGTTTCTTTCAACCTGCTACTCTTTTGCTGGTTGAGACTAACCATGGTGGTTTGCAGATAACCAGTTGATGTTTTCACATTCTTATTCTCTGGGCTTCGACACTGACAAACATTGGGTACTTTCAGTTCCCATCTAAGAAATGCACTGCATTGGGTTCAGAGACGTAAAATGAATGAAATGCAAATTTCTTTCAGGTGGATTTTACACTTGGAAGAGTTTTTGTTTGGATTTTTGAAAACATGAAGAGGTGGATTGAAGACGGTAACGAGAGACGGGTTTCGAATAAAAGGGTTAGTTTGGTGTATGAGGCTCCTGGTATGTGGTATTGTGGGGCATGATTTGAGTTACTTGAAGTCCATGTTTCTAGAAATTCTACTTGTGCAAGGATCAACCAGAGTACGTGCTTGTGCAAACTTTTGTTTCATGTTTTTCCTTGGGGATTGGCGTTTTGAGCTGGAAAGGAATGAAGTAGTATAGTAATGAAAAGCATGGTGGAATGCATTTCATTAGAACAAGTCGCCGTGCACACGATGCGTGTGCAAAATTGAAGTTAATAGTATAAAATCTTGTTAAAAAATCTTGTATCATAATGTATAAGGTGCATTCGATAAAATGAATTGTACATTATAAAAATTAGCAGTAATTATTCACTATTAAAATTTTTATTTTGTGAAATTTTTAACGAAAAAATATAAATGACACTTGTCACTATTCTAGATAGGTAGTTATGTAACACCAAAAAGGTGTTATACCAAAACAAATCATGTTTTTTCTTTATATATAGTATAAACTAGTGTCTTTATCACTATGCCACCGTGTACATTGGTGTGATGGAAATCAACAGCAGCAGCAGCAATTTCAATAGAAAAGTGCGAACATCAATCTTTGTAATCACAATGCATCTCTTTTTATGGTCGTCGCCTCGTGAGCGAGAGGAATGGAATTGCGAGCGAAAGTGAAGTGGATTGGAAAATGAGAATTGGAATTAACTTTATTACTTTGCAGTAAATAACACATTAATTCACACTAGTCATGTAGTTTGTTACAAGTTCTAGTGTTAACGTGCTTTTAATAAAATTTTGAACATGCTCTAGCTGCCACCATCAATACCTCCCTCCCATCCCCACCACCATCAATTCCTCCAGCCGTTACTGCCACCGTCACATCTTGGATTTTAAGGGTCCACGATGTTGTCTCTGAATGCAGAGGGCAAGTCATTGTCGTCAGGAGTGGAAGTTGGGTCGTTGTCAGCGGTAGTGAATCAGTTCACGGTCGTCGGGAGTGGAGGTTGGGTCATCGTTAGCAATAGTGAATCAGTTCATGCATAGTTATGAATATCGTATCAGTGTGCCTATCATTTTCTTTACGAAATGGTACGTACCGGTACCGATACCGTCTCGATACCGTCTAAAGATTTTCATCAACAATATCTCTTTATATTATTTATTCACCGGCGAACTAATAATATATATATATATTACTTACAACTCTTCTAAAATAAATTATTTATCTTATGGAACTTGATTTACCATAATTTTTAAATAAGCTAGTTTGTTAAATAATAATATCTTTGGGTTCAAGAATAAGTTTTTCTGTGTAAGCATGTATGTGCACGAGTCGGTGTGTGTAAAGTAGTACATCATATAGATGAAATAATATAATCAAAGTTTACATATATGAAGTAATCAAAGATAAGTGAATATTAAAAACTTATCAGGAATGATTTTACAAATTGTAATGAATTTTATGAGCAGGTAGTTACAGAGATTTTGATTAGTATAATAGAACTTAGAGTATCTTTATATTTAGTCTTTATATGGTCAATTTACAAAATTTCTAATAAAATTTGTTACTTTGATATTTTTTTAAAGAAACCGGTACAAAACACAATACTCGGCCGGCACGCAGTTTTCGGCCGGTATCACCTGTACTGGCCGGTATAAACGGTACCGAACGGTATTTTAACCGGTACAAAATTTAAGAGATACTGTACCAGTAAAAGGCAAAAACGATACGTATCGGCCGCTACGGTATTGATAACTATAAGTTCATGTGGTGGTAGCGGCCGGTGGTGGTGTCCTGTTGAAGACATTTGGCAGAAAAAGAAATATGAGAAAAAAAAATGAGATAAAAAGTAAGCCGAATCGGTTAAGGCTTCGGTTCACGGTTGAAGCGGTCGAGTCCATTTTGATAACTATGTTTGCAACCTTCACGGTCACACTAAAGAAATTCTTTTTCTTTTCCTAGTATACCTTAACTCCAGATATTCCTCCAACACGGCAAACCGTAGTATTCTTTTAGCGCACACAACTTCAACCCCCCCTCCTCCTTTATGAAGTTTTGTCCATTCTCAAAATTGCTATTAAAATTGTAAATATCTTTTAGTAAAAACGTACCAATATTTGTCAAAACCTGGCTTCATTCTGAACTCCTCTTTCATGGCTTACTAGCAATCAAAACATAGTGCGAACTGCGAAGAACAACATTATATGAGGTGCCGCAGCACCGTAACTCCAAGACCAAAATCTTCATTGTCATCTCCCCTTGTAAGCTCTTGTTGGCCGTGCCTTGCTCTCATTTTCTTGGGTACTTGACTCGAGGTAGTTCAGTTTAACCTACTTTGTCAAGATCTAATGTGCTTTTATTGTTGGATGATTCTCTGCGGCTACTTCTTTCCTTTTGGCTTTTCATATCTAACGCTGGACAAAAACAGAGGGAAGAAAGGAGGTTGTTTATATCACCCAAAAGACCAAAAACGGCATTTACCAAGTGTAAATAAGAATGCACCATTCAGGAAGAGATGGTTGAGGTACTGATGGTTGAGAAATCCAGCCGGCAGAAAGGTCCAGTCTTAGGTCACGAGCCACTCAATGAAATCATAGTATAAAGGAAATCAAATTAATACAAAATGCAACTCAGGCATGAAGAAAACGAAATTGTCAACCATCCAACACAGCTATACTCGACTACAAACGGACTGCATCGTACAGCGAATCAGGCCCCAATTGTCAATCAGCGGAAAGGTTCATCAAGCCCGGACACCATTATTTGGTAGCCTGTGCGATCATATTGCTTAGGGAACTTGCTTCTTCTTTAGCAGTCTCCACTAAAGAATCCTGCAACGTAACCGGGATGAGATCTCATTTACAGAATGTAGTCATGCATCACAAAAGCTAGTGTTAAGAACCCATACCTGCGCTGCTATTAGACGTGCAACAGTTTTCTTGCTCGACTCTTGAAGTTCACCAGCTATCAAAATTTCATCCAATATATAATAAGCCTGCCAAGACTTCTGTCAGAAACTTCACAAATAAAGAACTAGTAATGAACAAAAAACAAACCTTGAAAACCTCCCATCAACATAGCCTCTCTCCCATACTATGAATCCTTTTATTCCATTCTCCCCCGTTTAATTTTCTTGTAAGCTCCTTGGAATCAGGTGTTTTTTCCTCGGTCCCTCCAAAAACCCACTCACCTTAATCCACCATTGGTACCTAGTTTAGAAGCTGACGACGAAAATTTGAAGCAGGCAGTTGGCAGTCGATGGCCATGTTAAAAAAATGGATGATTGACTGGAAAATGGGGGGTCGATTTGTAAAAGCAAGGATTACAGCTAGTTATTCAGGTGTATCTTTGCCAACCATTATGCCGATTAATCCTCCCTGCTACAAAATTCTATCCTTTTTTCACTTGTTTCCATCAAACATCATGAATACTATGCAATCAATACCACCCCTTGTAAAGCTCGAGACCAGAAGCATATCCAAAAAAAATACCTTGTGAAAATTGAAGATCAAGTCCAGCTCACAAACCTGATGAAATAGAGAGAAGTAACATATAATCAACTTAAGGAAGAAGATAAAACAACTTATTTCTTAATTCCTCAAGGTCCAGTAGGCTCACACTTCCGAAGTAGCGGTCTAGTATCTCCACAAAATGATGAACAATTTCGAGGACCTCTAATTCATTATCATCCTGGTTAATACACATGCAGAAGTAGAGGCTGGCATATCTGTGGGATAAACACATTAGAACCAAAAACGGTTAAACAGCAGACAAACTGTTTTGTTGCTAAAGAAGAAAGAAGTTGATGTATGTCTGAAAACAAAATACAACATGAATAAGACACCATGTTAATACCTTTTATAAACAACTTTAAATCCCCTCCACTCAACAAAGTTACAGAGCTTGGGCCCTCGTGTGAGAATTAGACCACTGAGCTCTCGGATTACCTTTACAAGGTGCAACACATTTAGAAAAGAACAAAAGATCAAGGTACAATTCCGTTAGTGATAATACTTCATGAATTCGAAAGTTGAAATTCATCCGCATACAAATGAAACAAACAATGGTCATAGCTATGAAGCTAAGATGTTTTATAGTATCTCGCAGTGTAAGTCTCTTCAGTTGATGTTCATTTTTCTATGTTTTTCCTCCTTTATCATTATACGGGGGTTGATAAGTAATCAATAGTGATTATGCCATCGTTCTTACCGTCGTTGGAGGAAAATAACAACTCAAATTTAGAAATATGAACAAGTGATGAGAACATAAGTTCACCTTTGTTCTTTCCTTCTGGGAATAAGGGGAATACCATTTTGTCAACCTCACTTTACCCTGTCGGCTAATTAGAAGCACAAAGTGAATCTGCAACAATAGCAGAAGTGTCAGACTAAGGATCAAAACTTTAGAAGCCTCTACAGATGACCAAATAGTACCAAGGATATGCATGGAAGCTACTTGATGAACAGTGAAGCAACAATATGAGAGAAGTGTACAACGGTGTTAGACCTTATTTCTCTTGCTAATATGTAAAACTATTACTAACTGCAGCTTCTTGTAAGGCTATTGTTTTTGTGCAACGCTCACAAGGGTACTGCTACTACCATTCCCTCCAAAGTGCATAATATGTAAAAGGCTGCGCGTATGAGTAGGGGTAAACAACAGTCTACTTGAAAGGCTACTATCATTATGAAGACCTTATGACCATTCAACCAAGAGCTCCAAGAAGATAAAATTGCAAAAACAGAATAAAAGGGACACAAGCAGTGATCGGAAAGGGGAAAATTTAGCTCTTGAAAAGAAACTTCCAGTATTTTAAATAATACAGCAAAATCTAGAGGCAGAACAAGAAAGCAATAAAGTACAATTGTCGACAAAATTTTCCGAAGTAGGGCAAAAGGATAAAAAGGAGAAAAATGTCGGAAATAATGTTTGAAAACCAACAACCATATAGCTAATCTGCTCAAAGAGAAAAAAGTGAATCACCAAAATGTTTAAACATTTATAACTTTGGTTGTACATGGCATATGGAACATTTAACTGTCATAGGCTCATAGCTTCAAACATGTACATGAAAATATTTCATTGAATATATTTTGGGTTATCTAAATGGACAATGTTATATTTTTTTTAAATATCGAAGTTCAATACATGACCGCCGCCCTCACACAATGGTATAGCTAATGTGATGATCCCCTACTGTACTCTCGGTTCCTGTAGGCCTGTTAAAGAATAAACCAAGTGGAGAGGCCCACAAGGACACTATGGTCAAATAATAAGCTTACTAGTCTGATGCAGGACTGTATACTCTTTCTTAAGCATGCCACCTTAGATGTTGGCCAACTTTTATTTACGTTGCTTCAGAGTAGGGCTGTTTAGCAACATGCTCAAAGGACTTGAGCTGGGCCAAATATGTAAATCATGCTTAACACTTACCTGATCAACAAAAAAATAATCTAGGTGCACGAAGTAGACAAATATGGTGGAGTATATTCCGCACTAATAAAACAGGGAACAAATTCAAGCGGGACAATTGATTATTCTATTCAAGAACTTGACAATCAGAATTCATTGACCATGAACAGAATGTCCCACAAGGCTTCTATAAAAAGCCCTAGTCTTAATAAGTCGATGTGGGGACTTTAGATTCTTTCTTAAACAAGCCCTCAAGAAGTGTGCTAGGACTATTCCGACTTCCATTTGTCCCTCAAGCTCCATGTCTTGACAAAGTCCTTAAACTCCTTACGTCACTTTGACGGACTGTCTTCTAGCTAAAGTCTTTCTTGCCAAGTATTGCAGGCGCCACAAGTTCCTCCACACGTCAAACCCCAACTCCTCGTCTTGGACTTCGACAAATATTCAAGCAGGTATCTCTGTTGTAAATCTGGGCCTGTCATGGCAAATTGGTGATGGATCTTCAGTGGATATATGGAAAGACAATTAGAAGCCTGGCCACCCACCAGTTCTAATGCCTTTCAGAATTGTTGCTCCTGAAAATAGAACAGTCTCAGATTTAATTCTTTCTCGTCACTGGAATGATCAAGCCCTTCTTGATTTATTCTTAAGCCAAATTGATAACAGAACCAAAGGGATTCACATCTCCCTTTCAGGAGCCTCAGACTTACCAATCTGGAACCATGAAACTTCAGGGATTTTCTCAGTTTCAACTGCGTATAACCTTTTGCACACCGAGAAACTAAGTAGCCTAGGTTTTTCACAAAAAAACCTTCCACCTTCCCCGAGAAATTTGAAAGTCAGTAAGGAAAATAAGCTTACCTCTAAAGTTTTTTTTTCATCTGCCAACTATTACTAGACAGACTCCCACTCAGAAATTTCCTACCACACAATGGCATAACCCAGTCTTCTACCTGCCCCCTACGTAATCCTCTAGCAAAATCAACTGATTTTTCCTTTCCTTTCTTGCCCCAAGAATACCTCCATTTGGAACTCCATCAATTTGTTTGTACCCCAATGTGTAGATCATGAATCTTTTAAGGAATGGCTCATTGCTTGGATTTCTAATCCCCAACTCCTCCCTATCATCTCGAGTTCGTAACATAATACTCGTTACTCTTTGGATTATTGGGAATACCCGGAATAAAGTGATCTTTCAAAACCCAAGACTGAAATTCAGAAGGCATCAGAGCCCAGCGAAGACAGAAATGTAACACCTATTGGACTGTGTACCGCCATTCGCATCAAATCATAAATAAGCCAGAAAGAATCCAGCAAAAAGATCTACATCTCAGTTACCGTCACTCAACAAACTGCTCCTGCTCTGAGACTCTAACAAATTTAGTATTTATAGGTTCCAACTTCAGAAGAGATACATATGAATTCAGGCTTTACATCTCTGGACATAATCCAAATCGCCAACCGTTCAGTAAGTTTGAAGGAATCCTTCCCGCAGACACACAGAGAACAGCATCCCTCAAAGGAATTCTGACTACGGACGATAAATTCATTCTTTCTCAAATGCTGCTACCTAATACCGAGAGCCATAAATACTGGATTGATGAATGATATTTGTTTTGCGTTAAAGGAATACCATCACTTCCAGATAAGTCACAGTACAAAGGGTCAGATCAAGGAAGCTTGGAACAAAGCAGTAAAGTCAATATGGATTTGTCAAGATGACTGCACGGAACCCTTACGGAGATTATCACTCCATGATTTTGGTTGACAGCCATATTATATAAACTCTGATGTACATTACTGTTCCCTTTGCTTTTTCTAAACTTTTTTCGATCGGGTTGTATATTCCTCAAACTTTTGGTTTCCCGTGGAAAGTAGCTTGCCTACTCTGGTAACCAAGGAAAACCAACATTTTATTCATATATGAAAATTTCTCCAGCTTAACTGACACTACTGCTCCTGATAACCAGGGACTACTCACGTCAGATTCATCTAAATAACAGAAGATGTGTGCTATGAGTGTTTGTGAGCACCCGCATGAGCACGTACATAAACATGGCTTATTAATCCAAATTGAAGGCAAAAGGGGTCTCACCATTGCGCAACGTAGTCCGATGTGAGACAAAATATCTTGATCGTGTACCCACACAAAGAAAGCCTGTTAAAACAAGAAGTTTATTCGAGTTCAATAAGACTTAATTGGATAAGTAAGAGGGATTCAAAGAAGACTCATTGAAGCCCAATCTAATTCGCGAATAAATACCCAACGATAACGCACTGAATCGCGATCTATACGTTTGAAAGGAAATTGGCCGCAATTTAGGGAGAGAGAAGGTGAACCTGAAAATGAAGGTGCTGGTGCAAGTTTCCGGCAGGTGATGTAGGAGTCTTCGATCGTCGATTCGAGATGGGTGTCTCTCACACGTACTGTTGAAATGCGTGCGCTTATACTTCGCATCAATGGCAGCTTAAAGTGTTGAGCAACTTTTCACTAATCTCCCTTCGAGTTTGGGATGAATTAAGCTTGCACTTGGCTACGTGTATTTTTTCAGTTTTGTAAATCGAAGAAAAAAGACGCGTTTGGTAGATAATTTTTTGTTTTTTTCTTCAGTTTTGTAAATCAATTTAAAAATGAAGATGTTTTTGAAAACTTTATGTCTGAATTTTGAATTTTCAGTTTTGATTTTTGTTTTGAGATCTAACATTTTAACTTCATTAGAAGCAAAAATTGAGTTACATTTATTTCACCTCCAAAAATAGAAGCAAAAAAAACCCACCACACAGAAGAACCACCACCAACACTGGACCATGACCTTTGTCGCCACCATGGGCACCATCGCCCTCCCCCCTCCACCCATACCCCATGTCAAGACACCCGCCCCCATTGCATACATGCATCCAACAACACGTCGCCACCAACGCCCCTACCGCACAAACACGCACAAACCAACCGTTGTTATCACCATCGTCCCCACCTCAATTGATCCATCAAAATCAACCAGACTGCTGACCATCAGCACCACCATGAACAACCCATTTTTCACATTTATGTACAACTAACATAATCTAAACCCAACGCTGCCACATAATCGCCGCCCACAAATCTGTGGGTTGTCCATCAAATTCCAATGCCTAGCGCGTTCACCACCATCAGATCTATAGATTACAAGGGTCGTTGAGGGCTTAAGAACGATGGTGGTGGTGTTGACCGCGGTGGTGCGATTTGGTGGTGGTGTTGACTGGTAGTGGTGCTTGGCTGTTTGGTTTTGTTGGAGAAGAAGAGAATTTAAGGAGAAATGGGGAAAAAAGTAGAAAGAAAACTCAAAAACAAAAACTGTTTTACCAAACATTTATCTGTTTTTCTCAACAACAACAATAACAAAAAAATCACAACTAGCTTTGATTTTTATTTTTAGAAAACCAAAACTAAAAACTACAATTTTGTCAAACAGACCCTTAAACCCACTGCTATTAGAGATGAATTAGTTGCAGAAAATTTATTTTTTCCCATTGTATTGTGCATAATGTGCGATTCAACATGCTTTACAAGTCAAATTTGTGCTCATTTGAAGAGCATTATAGACTCGCTTTTTAATAACTTGGATTAATTGTGCGTAGAACCCCATACTTTCAGTCCGTTTGCACAAAACAATAGAGACTTCTTTTTTGTGTTCACACCATCTTGAACTTTCATTTTGTGCTCGAGACACCAATGGACGAGAAAATGTGGATGTCAGCTACAATTTGAGGGTAAAACAGGGAGTTCATCTCCTTTTACTAACCTAGCTCACCCCACTCGCCGCCCCCTTTCCCCAAACTCAGCCACCATCATGTACCAGTCTCTCATTGCTGCCAACGTCTTTCCAACAGGCCAACCACCCTATTGTCGTCGCCTCCTTTCCCTTCGTGACAATCACCATCTGTATGTGGGTTAAATTGTTGCAATGGATCAATATGGGAATTTAGGGTTTTATTTTAAATTAGGGTTGTTTTAGATTTTTAATGAGCAATTGGGCTAGTAACTACCTAGAAGTCTCTTCTACATGGGTGATAAATGGCAAAAATTTAGATTTCTGGGGTTTCATTAGAGGTTGATGGTCGAGGTGGTTGATGCCTCAACCTCTAATGAAACCCATATTGACATCAACCACATTTGTTTTAATTGTGATGATATGGTACCCATATTGACTTTTGTGAGAAAACTGTCAAACTTGCCTTCAAAATCAAATAGACATTAGAAAATTCAGATTTTTCGTCAATTGGTGTCTAAGGCAAAAAATAAATGAAAAATTAGGGGTGGTGTGAATAAAAACAAACCGAGTGCTTCTTGTGAATATTTTCTAAAGTATGGGGTTTTATGCGCAATTAATCCTAAAATGTTGGGGAAAGTAGGGAATGACCCCTCTACTTTACACGTTGTGCGATTTGCCCCCCTCCACTTCAAAATTAACCACTAAACCCCCCCACACTTACAGAAATTGGGCATCTTAGACGGAAACTGTTAAATTTAACAGCGCGTGGTCAACACGCGCGTTGACTAACGATTTTTTTTTGTAAATGACGTTTTTGCCCATTCTGTTAGGGGTAATTAACTAATGACCCCATGTACTATAGACGGTGTGCGATTCCCCCCCCCCCCTCTACTTCAAACATAACCACTAAACCCCCCCCCCCCCCACACTTACGAAAATTGGGCACTTTAGACGGGTTCGTTATGAATATTCGTAAAATGACCAAAATACCCTTATTTCCTTACCCTATTTAAGTTTAATACCATTCTTTCAACTTCTTTTTCTCTCCTCTCAGACTTTTTACTCAATCCCACATACACACACTCCACGCACACCCAGCACGCACGCACGCACATGCACACACACACACACACACACACACACACACATACCCTAAACCCAGACACAGACGCGCACCCACTGCAAACATACACACACGCTACTCGCATGCGACTGTGGCGGCAACGTCATCGCAAATCTGGTGCAGCCCCAGCGGCGTGTAGCCAGTCACGGTGGTCATGTGACGCTGCTTGGCGCGATGTTGTGGATTGGGGTGGAATGACGACGGAGGTTAGACCTGCGATTTGGGGACGTGGTCGTCAATCGTGGTGGCAGGGATCTGGACGGATGTGCGGCAATCAGACGCCGATAGCCTGTGTCTGTGGGGATTGATGTTACCGGTGTTGATTGTGTCGGTCGGTTGGTGGCCGATGGAGAAGCCCCACTGGCTTGCAGACGCAAGGTGGTGGGAAATGGCAGCGATGAGGCAACGCACGACGATGTGTAGCCAGATAGTATAAAGTTGGGGGAGTTGGCCAGAATGGTGGTTACTGTGACGCTGATCATGGTAGTTGTTGCGCCGGTGATATACCAACGGCAATCGTGGTTCCTTTCTTTTTTTTTTGTAACTCCCTGGTGGTCGGAGAAAAAGACCAGTGGTTGTGCTCAGTGAATCACCAATTGTAGCGGGGTTGACCAGAAGAGGAGGTGCAAATTGCAGCAATCCCTTGTTTGCAATGAATCTGGTAGCGCAGAATGGGGTGGGGGACTGGTCTAACGGGTGGGGGGTGGGGAATGAAGGGGGGGCGGGGGGGAGGGTCATGGGCAAAATTGTTATTTAAATTTAACGGTTTCCATTTAATGTGCCCAATTTCTGTAAATGTAAGGGGGTTTAGTGGTTAATTTTGAAGTTGATGAGGAAAAATTGCACACCGTGTATAGTACAGGGGGTCATTAACTAATAAAGAAATAAGGGTATTTTGGTCATTTCACACTATTCATAACGGACCCGTCTAAGGTGCCCAATTTCTGTAAGTGTGGGGGGTTTAGTGGTTAATTTTGAAGTAGAGGGGGGCAAATCGCACAACGTGTAAAGTAGAGGGGTCATTCCCTACTTTCCCCTAAAATGTTTGTATATCCCTTGTTTGATGACTGTTCCACTTTCTCTTTCCTGTTATCATATGGCTAGACTACAAGCACAATCTTCGACAATGACGATTGATCTCTAGCAATGGAGTGGATAACAGGATGACAGCGTTGTAGTGTTGGGGAGAACAAAATAGCGGCAAATCATGTAAGCATGTTTCTCTCTCCATTTTTTCCTTTCTTTTTCTCCTTCTCTTCCCTATCTTTCATGGCAACCGCCGACCACCACTCCCCCCAACAACCACCTCACCCCTCTTCTCCACCACTAACCATAGAGTTCACATTTAGCAACATCAATCATATCAGTAAAATGGAATGTTAAGCCCGAGAGACTTAGCTATAAATCCCATTTTAAGATTCAGGGTTAAATATTTGAAAAAGTGTTGTCCATTTTTTTAAATTTATTAAAGAGTTAAATACACTTTAGTACCCTATGTTAAAATCTCACGTAAGGGTTTAAATGTTTATTTTTCACACAAAAAGTATGAGGTTTCAAATTCGCAATAAATAAGGACTTCCGTCCAAATTACTAACTTTCCCGGCACTCCGGTCAGGTTTTTTTTTCTCTTCTCTTTTGGAAATTTTCACTTCTTCCTTCTTCTAAAGAAAAATCACCGGCAGCAGTAACAGCCATCCCTTAACCCCCTGAGGACAAGAAACCACCGACGGCGGCAACAACCACACCGGTCGACAGCAAATCCCGGCAGTGACGCCGCCGAACGGCAAAGAAAAAGAAAACCGACGACAAAAAGAGACGCGAAGACCAAATCATAACCCCCTCCAACCCTAGTAAATTTACCCAAATCACCATGGCTTCACCCACCGCATCATCGCAGTACTGCCATCACCACAGATTTGGCCTATACCATGGCTTTACCCACAGACTAGATTTCAAAACTAAAGACAAAGAATGCCATCAGGAAAAGTAGATAAGAGAGTGTTTTTGTGATTTGCAGTTAACGATCTAATTAGGGAAGGGGAGAGAGAGAGAGAGACGATGCACTCGTCGCAGTCAGTCTCGGCAAGAAGTGGGTGCCATTGCCGCTATAGTGGACGTATCAACAAACGTCGCAATATCGCCGGGGACTACCAGATCTGCCGGATCTCCACCACTTGTCCCACCGGTGTATATATATCGCCGACCTCTACAAAAGCCATACCAAGCCACAATCGGTATTAACCACCGCCATGATCAACATCAACCATGACCAGTGACCGGTGCCAACCACCGATCTATCATAGAGGACGCACGATGGCCGGCGAGGAATTCGATCCCTCCACTGCGCCGCCGTCGTGCCGCTGCCCCACGGTTTACCGTCACAAAAAAAGAGGGTGCTAGCCCACAGATCTGTCGCCGCAATGGCACCTTCTCTGGCGACCGATCGACATCAACCACTATTGGCACACCCATCGCCAGCGACCAAGGCCTTCGCTTTTCCTTTCCCCTCCTTCCTTCTCTCCCTCATACATCTGTGGATATACTTTTCAAAAATATGTGGGATTAAGCGAGGGTTTGAAAAAAAAATTGACTTGACAATTTTTGCCTGTGACAGTTTTGTTAAGAAAGTTAGGAATTTGGATGGAAGTCCTTATTTATTGAAAATTTCATACTACAAATTTTTTTGTATAAAAAATAAACATTAAAACCTTCGATTGCAATTTTAGTATTGTTTCAGGGTACTAAAGTGTTTTTAACCCTTTATTAAATCTTTTTTCCTTTGGTATCTTTTGCATTCAACTTACTATTTTAAAGTGACTGACTGCAATTTGTTTTGGGTTTTTCTTTTTTGATTCGATTCTGAAAAATTCTATTTGGATTTCAAACAATTTGTATTTTGTATTTTGATTTTTCTAATCTTTTCTTGTTTTCTTTTACTAGTGTTCATGAGAGTGAGAGGAAAGTGAGAATATGCAGGCTACATTGAGATGAATATTGGAAGTTAGGTGATTTTCATTGGCAAAACTAACGATGGTGTGCTGGTGTTATGGTTGCGTAGATGTCAATAGACATGATTGATCCATTTATTTTTTCATATAAAGTTCTTGATAATGTTCATATGCCAACTGCATAAGCAGAAAATATCAAATTATTGATCTCGTACCACCTTTTTTCATACTCTTTTGAGCCTTCTAAACAACCCTTTATTAATATCATCTCCCTCGTAAATGTGCTGTCTTTTGGTTGTAGCATCAGATGTTAGTGGTCATAAGTTACGGGTGAGAGTGAGAAGATTAACGGGGAAAAGATGACATAGAAACAAGAGGGAGAAGTACACAAATGTCATTAGGTTCAGGGGAAACTACATTTGTCCCTCTACTTTCAGCAATTTGTGATATGGTCCCCTTACAATATACAAAACTTACATCTACTCCCGTGGAAAATATACTATTATCTCACTTGAAAGGTAATTTAGGTAAATGAATAGCAAATTTGAAATTATATGAGGTCAAAAATGTATTTTGGTCTTTAAAATATGATTTCACCCGCCAATCCATTTCCTCCAGAAAGCAGGCTTAAGTTGGAAGGAACCGTCTAATGCGCACATTTTTTGGGAGTAGAGGTAGGTTTAGTTCACACTTGGACTCTGAAGGATTTGTAGCTTTATCCTTGGTTAGTGGGCCTTAGGGCGACCCGACTCGTAGCCCTCGTCTTCTTTTTACTTCCCTTTTGAGCGATCGGTGTTCCCTCTGTCGGAGTCTAAGGAGGGGCATCTGCAGGGTTCGGAGAACTTTCACACTGCCCGTCGTTCGATCTTCCACTCAATGGCGGCATCGAAGGGGTAAGCATAATGGTATCCGTAGCTTATCTCGATTTCCTATAAACCTCAAACATGTCATAGAGAGTCGACACCATATGATTCAGGTTGTGAACCATCTGGTAAGCATCTCCCAATAACCAACTCAGAACCTACAAAGGAGAATCAATTGAGTCATAGCAGTAGGAGAAAAAAGAAATAAAAAGGAAAAGAGACAAGAGATTACTGCTTCAGCTAGGCTAACTCCTTTAGCCCTTGCACGTCTTTGTTCCTCTCGGGCTTAGGGATTATGTCAGCCTTGGGACCTTTCCCCTCTCAGCAAAACAGACACCTTCCAGCAAGGGAAAGGAATGCCTTCTGTACTCGCCTCTTCCTTGGCCTTCATTTTCTTATTTATCGCTGGCAAGGCACACTGGATCTTCTTTGCCCACTCGGCCGTGAAAAGAGGGTTCAAGAAATGGTTGAAAGTATAGGCATACTTCCCCCAACATCATTGTATCCCATGAAGCTTGAAAATCGTCGGAAGGATACCAAGCCCATAGAATAATAAAAATGGGCCATAGTCGGGGTGCCCTAATCATATTCTCCAATTTGGCCAACATCCTCAAGTTTCTTCAAGCATCATAGCAAACGACTTGTCCCCATCACTGGAAAAGGTCTCTCCAAGCATATATAACCAAAAACCTCGGACACACTGAACCGCGATGCCTCGTCGGCATCTTCCAGAGTCATACCCTCATAATGAGACTGGAGGGTAGGAAGTAAAGTTGAGTCGCCTTTCTTAAAAGACGGCTCAAACCTTTTAATCGCTCCATAACGTCACGCTCTCAATTGAGGTCTTGGGCCCAAGGAATCAACCTCCCTCTCAGCGAATACTGGTAATAAGCACAAAATCATATGGGGTGAGAGTCGCTTCCCCAAACGGCAAGTGAAAAGTGGGTAAAAGTATGCAAACCGTTCAGGAAAAAGGTCAAAGTATGTATCAATTATCCGGTCTTTCACTACCTTCGGTCTTTTTTCCACCATTCACGTACCAAATTCGCGAAGCCCTAGATCTAATGCTTGAGGGAAGGGGCCCCGTATAACTAAAGCAAGGAAAATTAAGGGCTCAGGATCCGTCCGGTTTGTGCATGTAATTAACAAAGGCAAACAGAAAAATAGAATGCGGGAACGTGGGGCTCATAAGAAAAACTCATATTACATAGTGTGTGCACGTGTGCAAAAACTAGAGGTAAATTATTAATCACATACCTAATCCACGAAGAATTCATTGCTGAGATAAACAACTTGATTCGGAGTGAGAAGCAAATGATCATCGGCTTGAATTTTTGGCCAGAATAGAGAGATGCAATCGATTTGAGGGCCGCCCTCATGTCCTCTCCTAGTTCTTTGAAACTCCATTGTTGTGAAAATGAGATTAGGGGAAAGAATGAGTGACCTTACAAGCACACAGTAAAAAAATTAAGATAGGAAGGATTAGATTAGGTATTTCCTTCTTATAGTAGAATCCCAAAGAAAGATATTGCGATTGGAATTAGGGTCCGTGTGAAACACTAAAGTTGCGAAGAAAATACCCAAATTCTGAAAGGACAAACCGGAAGGTTTTCCCCTTTTATTCTGTCAACTCTCTAATCAACCGGCCACTTTTTTCTTTTCTTTTTTTCTCTTCTAGCTCTCTGATTAACCGGCCGGTTCCCACGATAAATCTTCCCAGCTCTCTAACCAACTGGCCGGTTCTAGGTTTTTCAAAATTCCTGTCCAAAAAAAAAAAGTAATAACAATCCTCCCTACATGCTTGTGTGCTTGCGCGAAATTCCTTCAGCTGCATGTTTGCCTGAACAAATGTTCCAGCGATTTCCAAGTCCTTTATATACCTATATGCATGTATGCTTGCATTTTAATCTTTTCTATAGCATTGGTCCAATGACACTCTGAATTTGTTGTGCATTTAAGTGATGTTGTACAGTGTAAGGTCAGTGTAGACATCCCATTTTTTAGCCCTTTTATTTATTTATTGTATTGGACTTTATTAATAAGTAAGGTTTATTACTAGTATAGTTGTAGGCGTAATAAGAAGTATTTAATCTAGCCTAGTTAGTCCAGTTTAGTAAGCGTGCAAGTCAAACACGATCAGTTAATTAGGGACGAAGGGAGTAATAATATATGTGTTTATTTAACTTCAAAATTAAAGACATAGCCAGTGTGTCAAGAATTTAACCGCTGGGCGACTTTCTTTTGGTCAGGTAAAACTTGTACGATATAACGTTGAAGAAGAATAAAAATTGTACAGAACACCAAGGCAAAAGGTTTATTTGCTGGATCAAGATTGGAAAATGAATATCATCTTTTATTCAACTGAAAAAGAAGTACTAGCATCCTCCTGGGCCAAAACCTACCTTCCCTCCAGCAACGTCGTAGACTGCCTCCAACGTCTTCTGCTGAAAGTTCCCAAAAATGCCAACATCTGAGGCGGCACTATTGGCGGTGGAAGCCAGGCAGAACTGAGAGCTTGAAGTGGGAAAAAGTATCCCTGACGGGTCAATCCCAACAGTCACATTGCCACCGAAGAGAAAACTTATCGTCGGTACTGTTACAGTGGTATAAGCGCTTAGGTCGTAATAGGTATCGAGTACAGAAGTTGATGGTGCCGGTACTTCATCATATGCTGACAAAAACCCATCTGCAAGGCCCTGTAAGCGGAGAGAGGCAGCCAGGTTACCACAGTTCCAGAGTCTATGATGGTGCCGGCTGTAGAAAATGTAGTAGGACTTATAGACAGTTTACGCCCCGCGAGGTAAATTGTTGTAAGATCAAGGAAGTAGAATGTTGTTTTTGTGTTTAACATCGGTACGAATTTCAGGTTACTCGGAGCTCCACTATTTCCAAACGTTAGTGTTCCCGTTGAACTTGACCTGGCCGGCATGCATTACGAGAAATATTGTCCGTACTTTTGAGCAGTCTGTGATACGAAAGAGAGTTGGTCGGGGCCTAGTCCTAGCAGCCTGTTAATCCGGCCAAAGCTCCCCTGGTTGTTTTGTCCACACCTGAACAAGAAACTGGGAAAAAGTCCGTGGATGTTATTGTTAGGGTCTCTTGGCCGAAGAATCCGACGAAGGAGGACTGATCGCCGTGTTAAAAATCACAGCAACACTGCCTCTCTCTAGAACCTTCCATTTCCAGATTTCTCTTCACTATTCCTTCATCTTCTCATGGCTCTTCATCCTCTAAAGAACCCGGAAACTTCTCTCTAGAATCTACTTCATCTAAGCATCTTTCTTGAATCTTCCCTTGTCTCCATTCTTCTAGAGTCATCCACCATTGACTCAAGCATTGTAGGAATAGGAGGCTATGGTTCTCATTGTTGTATCTAAGAGAGAAACATGGGTCTTCCATGTGTGAGTAAGTAAAAGAGTGATTTCATTGTGCATGAGTGCAAGTGTCTTCTTAGTGTGCTAGTGTGTCAAATATTCACCTACTGTATTAGTGGGTCAAGTATTTGAGAGTTTGCTTGACC
Source organism: Escallonia herrerae (assembly GCA_033070095.1). Taxonomy (NCBI): domain Eukaryota; kingdom Viridiplantae; phylum Streptophyta; class Magnoliopsida; order Escalloniales; family Escalloniaceae; genus Escallonia; species Escallonia herrerae. The sequence goes on from JAVXUP010000188.1 coordinate 408,442, forward strand.
CTTCTTGTAGAAAATTATTTCAACATCAATAAAATTTTCCTTTGGTGTATACCAAGTGCCCCTTTTGAGTCTACATTTTGGCATCAGAGCTTGGCGGTCAGGGACCACTTTTGTGATCATAGCTTATCGGTCAGGGACTGTGGTGGGTGCGCTATAAGAAAATTCTTGTTCGTGCACAGTCCGGGACAATGAAGCAATTCGTCAAAAGCTTACTTGATATTAGAGACAGTAATATCAAGTCACGATGGTGGATTTTCAAGCAATTGACGCAATTAAAAAGCTCAATGATCACAACTATAGCTCGTGGCAGACTTGATGCAATCATACTTGGAAGGCCAAGAATTATGGGAGCTTATATGTGGTAATGAGACGGCACCACCTGCATCAATGGGAACGAATGAAGCTGCGTTGCGGAAGTGAAAATCTAGAGTTGGTAAGGCTTTATATGTTATTAAAGCTTCCGTTGAGAAGAATATTTTAAAGCATATAAAGAGCGCAAAAACCCTAAAAGAGGCTTGGGAAATACTTGCATCCCATTACTCGAAGAAAAATGAAATGCGACTCCAATATCTCAAGAACGAGCTTATGGGAATAAAGCAAGGAGGCATGACAATCAATCAATGCTTCACTAAGGTAAAGTCTCTCTGCGATGAAATTTCTGAATTAGATGTCGAAGCTATAATTACTGATTCCCGAATTAGGAGAATAATTATTCATGGGTTGAGACCCGAATATCATGGAGTTATTACGGCAGTCCAAGGATGGCCCACTCAGCCATCGTTGGAAAATTTAGAAAATTTATTGGCCAATCAAGAAAGTTTGGCCAAACGGGTATCACTAAAGAGTGATGAAGATGCACTTTTTAGCAACAAGAGAAAAGACCAATTCAATAGGAAGAGAGACAAGTCGAGTTCTGAGAATAAATACGGCTGGCGTAAATTCTCAGATGACCAAGAGAAAAGCTCTAAAGGGGGAGCCTCACAAAGTCGCAACAAAGCGGAACGACATCCTTATAAAAATAGACAGCGCTCTGATAAATGTTTAATTGCGGAAAGAAAGGTCACTTTGCACGAGATTATAGCTTTAAGAAAAGGTCAGTTGAAGGTAATGTTGCTACATCAACTGATCACGAAGAGGGAGTCAATAGTAAAGAAGAATGGGATGCTCAAGCATTAGTATGTGAAAGAATTGACGAAGAACAAGAAGAAGAGATTGACTTTGATCAAAGAGATTTGGAGGACTTAAATAGTTCACACAAGATTACGGAGAACAACATTAAGGAGCAAGCATTAGCAGCGACCTTTCCCGAGGAAGTCGACTATAATCATGATTGGATCGTCGATTCAGGATGCTCAAATCATATGACCGGTGACAAGGAAAATCTTAAGAGCATGTCCGAGTATAAGGGAGATCTAGTGGTTGTAACAGCCGACAACTCAAGGTTAGCAATTGCTCATGTTGGCAAGGCAACGATAGCACCACGATTCAGTTAGAGTCAAGTACAACTGCAAGATGTTTATGATGTACCAGGTATGAAGAAAAACTTGGTCTCAGTATCCCAGTTAACATCTTCAAGAAATTACGTGGTGTTTGGTCCGGACGATGTCAAAGTATGTCAAAGATTAATAATACTTGATGAGCCAAGTATGGAGGGTTGGCGATTGGAGTTCGTCTATGTAATGTCAGCGCAAACAACATACATAGACAAAGTGCAAAAAAATGAAATAGTGGACACGTGGCACGCACGCCTGGGGCATGTCAGTTACCATAAGTTGAAAATAATGATGAATAAGTTTATTCTTAAAGGTCTTCCCCAACTTGAGGTCAGAGGAGATATTATGTGTGCCAGTTGCCAGTATGGGAAGGCATATCAATTACCATATAAGGAGTCAAAATTCAGAGCAAAAGAACCTCTAGAGCTTGTACACTCAGACGTATTCGGCCGAGTAAAATAGCCATCACTTGGAGGAATGCAATACATGGTAACCTTTATCGATGACTTCTCAAGGTATGTCTGGGTCTACTTTATCAAAGAAAAATCTGAGACCTTTAGAAAGTTTAAAGAATTTCAAGAAAAGGTTGAAGGAAAAATTGGAAAGAAAATACAATGCTTACGCACGAACAATGGGGGAGAGTATACATCCGAAGAATTTTCAGATTACTTGAAAAAGTGCAAAATTAGAAGACAATTGAAATGTCCAGGAACGCCACAACAAAATGGTGTGGCTGAAAGAAAGAATCGACATCTTGCAGAAACATGTCGAAGCATGCTACATGCCAAGAATGTCCAAAGTCGATTTTGGGCTGAATGCATGAAGACAGCAGCTCATGTGATTAATCGGCTGCCACAAGCAAAACTTGGGTTTATCTCACCCTTCCAGATGTTGTGGAACACAAAACCCACGGTAAGCTATTTCAGAGTCTTTGGATGTGTCTATTATGTTTTTGTACTTGATGAGCTACGCAACAAGTTTGATAAGAAACCAATCAAATGCATCTTTGTTGGGTATAGTGATGAAAGAAAAGGGTGGAGATGTTGTGATCCTACAACAGGTTGATGCTATACATCACGAAATGTAGTATTTGATGAGGCTTCTTCTTGGTGGTCACCGCAAGAGGTGGTTCTTCCAGACACTCATGAGATTAAGGAAAGGATGGGAGAAAGGATTGCAGTTGAAGAAGATGCAGAGCAACCAAGTACCAAATCCACCATAAAGTTGAGGCCAAAAATTCTTAGAGCTGTTGAGGAGCCTGACTCGACACAAGAAAGATTAGAAGGGCCATGGCAAACTGGGGCATATTATAGAACCCCAGAAGAGACTCGACCAGACCAACATGACGACATCCAAAGTGATGATGGGCCATAACCACAACTCAGGCGATCTAGCAGACAACGAAAGCCAAATCCAAAGTATGTTAATGCTGCTCTAGCTGAGATAAAAGAGCCATCAAGCTACTAGGAAGCTTCCAAAAGCAAAGAATGGATGAAGTCAATGGAAGAAGAATATCAAGCACTACAAGAAAATCAAACCTGGGAGCTGGCACCTAGACCTAAAAATGTCAAGCCCATATCTTGTCGATGGGTTTACAAAGTGAAGACTCATCCAGATGGTTCAGTCGAGAGGTACGAATCACGACTTATGGCTCGAGGGTTTTCACAACAATATGGACTCGACTATGAAGAGACTTTAGCCCAGTAGCAAAGCTTACGATAGTGCGTGTCTTATTAGCACTTACAGCAAGCAAATCATGGAAGCTTTGGCAAAAGGATGTGAATAATGCCTTCCTATATGGAGACATCGATCGAGATATATACATGGAACAACCAAGAGGTTTCGATAACAAGGTACACCCCGAGTTTGTGTGCAAGCAAGGAAGGCGCTTTACCGATTATAACAAGCTCCCAGAGCATGGTATGGTAAAATTTTTGAATCTCTAGTACAAAATGGTTACACTCTTTCCCCAGCAGACTCGAGCTTGTTTATCAAGATTTGTGGAAATAAACTAGTAATAGTACTAGTTTATGTTGATGATCTAATCATTACGGGAGATGAAGAAGATGAGATTCATCGAACAAAAGAAAACTTATCTGTTCGATTTCAGATGAAAGAGCTTGGCGAGCTTAATCATTTTCTGGGCCTTGAAGTCGATCATACACGTGAAGCTTTGTTCCTATGCCAACAAAAATATGCAATAGATTTATTACAGAGATTTGGAATGTTGGAGTGCAAACCGATGTTGACACCTATGGAACCCAATGTCAAGTTCTGTGCAGTAGAAGGCAAGGACTTGGTAGATTCATCTATGTACCGGCAACTGGTAGGCAGTCTAATCTACCTAACTTGGACCAGGCCTGATATTGCCTATGCAGTTGGAATAGTGAGTCGGTTCATGCAAATACCAAAGAAACCTCACCTCAAGATGGTTTGGCGAATCATAAGGTATGTTAAGAGTACCATTGATTATGGTCTATTATATATAAGAAGTGAAACATGTAGACTAGTCGGCTATTGTGATGCCGACTATGCCGGAGATCATGATAAACGCCGATCAACCACTGGTTATGTGTTCAGTCTTGGTTCAGGAGCAGTCTTCTGGTGCAGCAAAAGACAACCCACAGTGTCATTGTCAACAACCGAGGCGGAATATCAAGCAGCAGCTATGGCAGCTCAGGAGTGTTCGTGGCTAATACAACTCTTAAGAGACTTACATCAGCTAGTTCAGTATGACGTGAGATTATTTTGTGATAACATGTCAGCAAAGCAGTTGGCAGAGAATCCGGTATTTCATGCACGAACTAAACATGTGGAAGTACATTACCATTACATAAGAGAAAAAGTCTTGCAAGGAGAAATAGAGATGGCTACCATCGGAATAGACCAGCAAATGGCAAATATGTTTACAAAAGGACTCAACAGTGCAAAGCTCATAGACTTTTGTGAACAGCTTGGAATGATTACTCGGAAGCAGTTCACTAGTGGAGTCAGTGTTAAGGGGGAGTGTTAAAAATCATAGCAACACTGCCTCTCTCTAGAACCTTTCATTTCTAGATTTTTCTTCACTATTCCTTCATCTTCTCATGGTTCTTCATCCTCCAAAGAACCCGGAAACTTCTCTCTAGAATCTACTTCATCTAAGCATCTTTCTTGAATCTTCCCTTGTCTCTATTCTTTTAGAGTCATCCACCGTTGACTCAAGCATTGTATAAATAGGAGGGTATGGTTCTCATTGTTGTATCTAAGAGAAAAATAGGGGTCTTCCATGTGTGAGTAAGTAAAAGAGTGATTTCATTATGCATGAGTGCAAGTGTCTTCTTAGTGTGTTAGTGAGTCAGATATTCTCCTAGTGTATTGGTGAGTCAAGTATTTGAGTGTTTGCTTGCACCCTTCTTGTAGAAAATTATTTCTACATCAATAAAATTTTCCTTTGGTGTATACCAAGTGCCCCTTTTGAGTCTACACGCCGTACTGTATCCCGTGGATGCACGTGGAGCCGGAGCAACCCAGTGTAACTCCCATTGCGGTTATGTGAACACTCTGCTGAGGCACATGTTATGTTAGAGTAAGTCGATGACATGGAAGGGTCGAAGATGGGATCTTGTTGCTGATAGCAAGACATAACGCATGGCTGGCATTGAGTCCATGTGAGGTACTTCCGGTATCAAAAATGAGAGAGAGGTCATTTTTGGGTGTCCCAAGGCCGACAAATACGATGTAATCACCCGTGCCAAGTGAGCCGCCATATGTTGCCGGGAGAGTGGCCAGTGAGGTTTGGAAGTTGCTTCTGCTCAAGTTGAAGTTGAGTCAAGACCGAATTCCTTTCACCGAGATCGGCCCCAGGAGAAGATTTCAGTGAGCGTTGGAGTGCTGGCTTTGCCTCCACTGATTTGAGAACACGCTCCATTTCTAGGAGTGAGTGTCAGCGATGAGCTTTTAGATGGACCTGAAAGTGTTGACGTATCTAGTGAGAACTAACATCAAACGCATATAATTGCAGATACTGTAGAATTATGGTGAATAACTAATTGGTCTTCTCCAAACCAATTTCATGAAGTTGTGTGTATCAGTCTGCGTGCATAGGTGACAGAGAGAGAGAAACAGATGATCTAAGTGATCTTGGTTACCTTTGGTGGAGGGTTTGCAAACAGAAATAGGCAGCAGAGAGCTGATTTGAACAGTATGCTGGTACTGAGAAGTATGCCCCCTTTTGAATGTGCTGAGAAGGAAACAGAAGAAAAGAGTGGAAGACCACAGAGAAAAGTTAAGAAACATGGGGTAACTTGGAGTTGCCATTGAATCAACTTACTTAGAACAATGTTTATGACAAAACCCTGGGTTATCCTTGATATATCTATATAGTAATGGCTTCATGTCTACATATTTTCTTAAAAGGCCGCCATCGAACAAAATGATTGACACATACCACAGCTACATCAGAGTTTTTGCTCAAAACTGGGTCAAACTGACATCGTCAGTCAACATGCAAAGTATCATTTTTCACAAACAGTTTCCATCTAGAGCAGAATGTGCCCGGAAGAATTCTTACTTAAAGCCAAAGCACGAATTCTAACACGAAGTCATGTATAAAAATCCATGCCAGCTAATTCCGAATTGTTTGTCAAATCGATCTGTATCACCAACGAACTGGCTAAGCCCAATTTTCTTAAGCTCGCCAGCATACAGAAAATGATACAATTGCCAATTTAAAATACTGTGGCCACTGGCTTACCCTCTAATATTCATAGAGGCTGTACAATCAGGAATATTTGCTGACCATGTATTGCTATCGGAAGCAGGGATATTATATTTCTGGTTGGTGACAATGTCACTGCAGGAATATAGGTTTAGTTGACTTCTTAATTAGAACGCCTTCTTCGCCTACAAGTTATGCGATAAATGAGGAAAAAAAGGGTGGCGACTGCGCAAAGCTTTGTTTCATGGAGAGAGCTTATAGACTTCGGCCAGTTAGAGTCTTTAACACCTCAAAGATTTCTTTTCGGTCTTGTAACAGGTGACAAAGCAGATAATTGTCACATGATGGTCCCATTCTGTCATGCAAATTTTGGTCACTTGCATTGCATTAGCGTCCGAACGCACGCCACTAAAAGTATCAAATTTGGTGACATGAGATATAGTCACCAACAACATATCTTGAGTGACGATTATTTTGTAACTAGTGCTTCACACATTCCGCGCTACACACGGTGAGCTTCGTCATGAAAAATGTGTTGCGTGCATGACACTTGATGGAAGTAAGTTATATGTTGCGAAAGTCTAAGCACAGGTGACAAATTTGGAGACAAGCCCAGAACAAAAAAGATTGTCTGACAAGATCTTTTCACTATTACCTTGAATTTGTCGCAACAAGCATGTACTTCGTGATGAAAGTATCTATGAAATCAACATGCAAGAAATGATTGATCAAAAGACTTGGTCATTACATAGGTTTAGTGACCAAAAGAGTACTCTGTCGCTACATAGGATTAGTAATGAATGAATAAGAAATTTTGTATTGAAATTTTTTGTCACATCAGGTTAGTATATTAACTAGCTACATTCTTTTGGACAATAGCTGCGATAATGCTTTCCTTGCCAAATAACTAACCCAAAACGAGAAATCAAATACTCAAAATAATAATATCTCATAAACTCATATGGCATCCAACATTCATTGCCATTTGTCCAATTTGATCAAATTATGAGATTAGTAGTTATCTTACTGGGTGAATTAGGGTTTTGAAATCACCCTAACTTGATCCACAAGGATCGGGCCCAAGGGCTAGCCATCACTCCTAATATTATAAGGGCTCCATACCTATGCCTATATAAAGGGGACTACCTAGGTATGTAAGCAACTATTCACACATAAAAACCACCGTGTTGTAGCTTTTTCAAAGTTCTATGTTGTTGCTGCAACTTAATTAGCATAAGAAAGTTCCATCTAAGGACCCCCAACGGTCTGTCACTTTTTTTTTTGTTCTACAAGTCATCATTCCCAGCTATAATTTTGATTAACTTTTTATCAGCGACAAATTGGTGCCATCCATGGAACCACGATAGGAACATGGCCAATCATTAAGTTTCTAGCGAATCCACTGTTAAGTGAACCGACTGAGTTCGTTGTTTACATTCGAACAACACTCGTCGAGTCGAACATTCACGTCGTTGGTGCATGGCACCCACTCGCTAGACAACCAGTTCAACAGAAAATGTCACGTCAATGTGACGTCCAGCACTCATGAATCAAAAAAATTATGGTCTCACCAAAGTCGTTTGCCTAGCCCCGCTTTGGGAAACGACAACTTGCGCCTTTGCATCAACCGCAAGTTGTTCAAGACTCCACACACAGATTTGACCAAAGAAATTCCACGAATTGAATTGGAAGTTATGCTAACCATCCTTTAGAGAACTTTTGATATTGTTATGGCTTTGGCGTCAACAAACCTCTCTTATCATTGTCTAAGCAAACTTTGCATTCATCTTTCCTTGCAATCGAGTTATGGCAAGAGGTGCGACTCAAGGGATGATCCGCCTTATAAGCTGAAATAAAGAGACAGCAGACATGTAATCCGAAGTGGTTCATGTATCCAAAGGATTTATACGAGGACAACAGATCATATTCCTCCCCGTAACAAGAATGCTACCCCGAAGGGCGGTCCCACCTCAAAGTTGTCGTCCTCAAGGACGATCCGCTCCAAATTCAGCTCATGGATACCCTTTATCAAAAGCTATCGAAAAAGTGAAGTTGCCACTCAACTTCAAGATGCCACAACGTAACTTATATGGTGGCAACAGTAATTTGTGGGAGCACGTCTATTAGTTCGAGATCAATATGATCCTACTCCAGGTCTCGGACGCCATCACGTGCCTTGCCTTCCTGACCACACTCCAAAAGGCCTCAAACACCTGCTTCAAATCTCTCCCTCCTATATCCATCCACTCCTTCTCCAAGTTATCTGACCTTTTCCAGAAGCACCTTGTGAGTAGCCGATCCAAATAAGGAACTCAGCAAGTCTCCTCAATAGCGTGCAAGAAAAGATAAATCTTTGTCCCATTATCTCGGTTGTTTCAACGTTACAGGTGGACAATCTAGATGAGTTTGTAGAGTGCACATCCGTTTTGAGAGGTCTTCGCCCAGCATCAAGATTTTCCTTCTTGTTAACAAGAGTACACCTAAAAATATAAGGGCCCTCTGGATAAACAAACAAGGACATTCATTTGGTAGAGTACTTGAAAACTCATCAGGGCCTTGCAGAGGAAAAGAACCATGAGTATGGGAAACGAGCATTGGAAGACAATGGCCTCGAGGTCGACATGAAGAACCTAATGCCGTCAAATGAACACTGGTCACAAAATCCTACAAATTAGGGACAAATAATCCCTTCAGTGGCCAAACAAGATGAGGGTGACCCCACCCTACATAAAAAAGACAAGAATGCCCCCGCACAAAAGATATTAGAATCTTTGGTGCCTTTTTTTATAACGATCATGGCCACACTACAGACAAGTATGAATCACTCAAGCAAGTAATTGAAGCACTCATTAAAAGAAGATGCTTGTAGAGCTACATAACCAAGCCTGACCCCAGAAGGGAAACACCCCCCGATATAGAGGATGGAGAGGCACGACAAGACAGAATGGGCACCAGCAACACCATCTCTGGAGGTATCATAATGGGTGGTCTATCTAAACAAGCTCTTAAGGCGCATGTCAGAGAGGTATGTGTCACAAGCCATTTCCAATAAGAGATTAAAATCTCTGTCGAGCATCTCCTTCTCAGATGATGACATTGCGGACGTCCAGATTCCCTATGATGATCCTTAGTCATCGCATTCGCATAGGTAATTTCTAAATGAAGAGAATATTGGTTGGTAATGCATGGGAATTCAACAGATATAATCTTTTACGATGCCTTCAACCATATAGGCATCCCAACTTATGGACTCTCAGAAATAGGCACAACACTATACAGTTTCTCCAATCATCTCGTGGTGGTGGAAGAAATTACAAGTTTGCCTGTCACTGTAGGAATATCGACTACTCAGGTTAAGTTAATGCTAGATTTTATCATGTTTAGTATCCAGCCCAGAAACAACTCTATCCTCGAATATACCAACTTAAATCAGTTGAAACATCCATATACCATATGAAGATAAAGTTCCCTACCAAGCACAGCATAGGCGAAGTTAAAAGAGACCAGGCGGTGGCACGATAGTGCTATGTTGCCACATCCGATAGAAAGCAAGGAGGTCCTTATCATTGAAGATTTAAGGAACGAGATGAAGACACAAATGAAAGAGCTAGCCGAAGATTTACACTACAACAAAAAACACCTTTAGTGAGCGAACTTTCCGTAGCTAAAGGTGGTTGTTCCATCGGCAAGGATAAAACCAATAGACGGTTCGTCGGTAAAAGTCCACTGGTAAAAGTTTCGTCGTTAAAAGATTAGTGATGGAATTTTTCGTCTCTAAAAGTATTATAGGTAAATACTATTTTTTTTTAAAATTCAGTTTAAAAATGCTTTAGCGACGGATATTCTGTCCGTCAAAGTCCGACAATAGTAATTTAAAAGGATTTTTAGCGAAGAAATATCTGTCACTGAAAATGACGTCGCAGTTTCTTCCTTGTACTTTTAGCAACGGAATATCTGTTGCTAAAAGTTCGTCAACAATAATAAAAAAAAATTAAAATTCTTTTCTTTTTTCAATACCTAAACTTACTTCCTGCAATTCAGTTTGCAACAACCATTTAAATTCATCCAGCATTAACCCAATCTGTCCAATCTTGATCCATCAATAATTATTCAACTCTAACCAGTAATCCATATGGCATCCATAATGATCTCATATTTCCATCTACTTTATATATACAATGTCACAAATATATACAATGCCCATCAATATCTATGAGATGAATGCATAATATAAGAAATTGAAGTCATAAGGGATCGAAAGGGGAGTGGGCTGAAATATCCAAGAGGGGAGGGGACTGAAATTTCCAAGAGGGGAGGGGAAAACATGTCTGACTCAGTTGTCATCCAAAGCAGCTTCATGATCCTGCTCGACGTCGTCCATGTCTTCAACCATTCGCTTCATTAAAATCAGGTTAAAAAGCATTTTCTTACATTTAAATAACGTAGATGACACTCGTTAGTAACCATATATATAACACTGCACCAAATAAAGATGAACTTCATAAATATGAACATATTTGTACCTGACGAGCAGACATGTATTTAGCCATAGCATCTGCAATGCGAGCAATGTATTTCGGGTCTAACTCGTCCTGCGGGTTCGCTCTCTGTATGTGCACAGTAGAGGATGGAGATGCTCATATCATGGCACGTGCAATCAAGTTGGTGCCGTGTGTATGCCCTTTCTTCGGATCGATGACCCCCGATTTATCTAACCATATCTTCAATCTATCAACACTTGTACCCGATGAGCCTTATGATTGACCAGAAGCATGTCTAGACAACAACATTGCACTAAATGTAGCCTGCAAAACAATTAAAACACAATATAAAGAGTCAATGCTTGATCAACTGATAAGCAAGAAGACATCCAAAATTCAAAGACAGTCTTATATAAAACTTACATCAACAGTCTTGGAAACCTGAGAAACTACTCACCCACAGGATTTCTTCATCTTTATCCACTTTCTTCTTATGGGTCTTCCGATATGACAAAGCTTGCACCTCGTCTGCATCCAAGTCCAGGTTCTCAAACATAGTTGCATATTGGATAACATGGTGAGGCACGAACCGTCCTTCATGAGTAGGATCTTGACTGGCTTTGTTTGGCTTCCCAATCTTACCTTTTACCTCCCAAGGTGGATCAGCCATCCACTGTCAACAAGCTATGCCCACACTGTAGCTGAGATCCAATTAGGGAAAAATTGTTACCACTCCTCCATTGGTGCATATACTGGTGGCATCTTCTTTGCTCATTCACGTGCAAGATCCCACGTCAAGTAAAGAAAGAAGCAAAAAAAAAAAGCAACCGGAAAGGAGCGAAGACTGATGGGACTTCGAGTTCCGGAGCTACTCTTCGCTCATTAACTTAGCTGTAAGCACACACCCGGGGTTATGTCCTTCAAAGAGGGAAAGCATAAAGGCCAGATATATTCTATATATCCTATAGAATATATAGGCAACCGTTAGATGTCCTTTATAGCCACCATTACGGGGCCTTCTATTTCTTCTATACACCATGTTTTCGTCTCGTGTAGCCCCCGATAAATTCTAGCTATATATGGAGGCAAAAAAGTCAGCTTTCCCCATAACCTTCTGATCAGACAATGCAAACTCAAAGCCCTCATATAATTATGAAGCTAATACAATTAGTTAATCAAATCCATGGAACACATTTTAGCAAATATAAACTTTTAAGTTGATTATACCAAAACTCCGCCCACAACCCCTTTCTCCTTCCGAGGTCCCAGTCCTTCTAGTATAAGTATGGCTCCAAAAACAGGCCCTTCACAAGAATGCCAATTTTTGTAATAGCCCCACGCTCGACAAAGCTGAGAAAAACTACATCAATAAGATGAAATAAGTGAATGGAGTAACTTCCGTAATCATTATGCATGTCAAAGTGCAAGGGTGAACAATACTTACATGCCCTTCGGAGTAACGTTGACTCTCTGTTTCCTCTAGAATGTAAGTGCACCCCATGTGTGGGTCCAGGCCTTGACAAGATGCTACAAAATTTGAACATTAAATTATTTGAAATACAAAGTAAAAATTGACAAGCATTTCTGTAATGCTAATATTAATTATACCTAAGGTAGAAGGATGAAGCAGAAGGATGGGGCAGCTGGGGTGCTGGATGCCAATACCCTTGAGTATTAGGACCATCAGGCAGTCCAGCGTCCGCAGCCATTGGCGTAGATGCAGCTTGTCGTCCATCGCGACTGCCAAGCAACCTATGCATAGCTAATAGCAGAAACTTTATGAAAATATTAGGTTAGTATATAGGTTCTTTACTATGAAACGGAAGAAGGAATGAGGTAATATTGTATTACGGAGTAATCAAGTACAAGACAATGGGGAAATAGCTGTGCACTATCAAAAAATTAAGCGAATATTTCAAGTCACATTTTATAAGTCATACAAGTTAAGATTACAAGTCAATCATCCTCATTAGACAACATCCCAATATCTTCATCTCGAGAGATCATCCTCATCATCTTGGAATTCTTCTATCTTCATCTTGAGAGTCATCCTCATCATCTTCAACACTTTTTACATCTTCCTCTTCATCATCTATAACTTCTTCTGTTAGTTGACCCATTCCCTGAAGAAGAAGATCATCATCCTTGATGTTCACTTGAACAGGTAACAAGACAGGTGCTTGGTGAGCTTGATTGGTGTCTACCTCAGTGTCATAGGCAATTGGCATTTTTTTTACTTAATAACAGTAAATCAATGAGATTTAGGATTTGAGACATCTTCTGCATAGAACACTTGTGAAGCTTGACTAGCAAACACAAATAGTTCATCTGATCCAAGTCTTGGTTTAATATTGACATCTACATTCCCTTGTGAGCTAACACACATTCCTCTATAGCATGTAGTATCAAACCAAGTATATTTGAACATTACCATGCAATTTTGGCAACCGAGATATGTTAGCTAAACAATCTCATCAAGCCCTCTATTAAAATTAAAGTGATTATCGTTGTAATATGATAGTGGTAGTTTCTCACTCTCGGTCAAAATTTTCTTAATAAACATCAAAATCTCGTTGAGTTTTTTCTCCCTCAAATCGTTCTCCGATTCCAACTGTGATAACCTACCAACCAAAGACAACCTTGTGTACTTTTTAATTTCATCCCACAATGGCTCCTTGGCATTCTTAAAAAATCCAAAAACTGATAAACATGCTCATTGGGCCCTTGTGCATGGTTATCATTAAAGTAGTCACCCAGTCAAGATTAGCATACTAGCATAGATAACCATATCTTAATAATCATACTATGCATCCACCCTAGCTTCAGGTTGACTAGCCATGTTGGACGATAATACTATTGTTTCGCCATGCTTTCCACCTGATGTATCCACCCATAAAACCATACGAGAAAAGATGATGTCTACCACCATTTTTTTTCTCCACTGCGACAACCCACAGGCTCTACATGAACACCTTATTTTCTCAAAGTCAACATATGCAGGATTCATATAAACAAACTCAAGAAATTCATCGGCGTGATCCTTCTACCTTTTCATCAACTTTGATCAACCGACATGATCACTGGGATTATTATATAACACCCTAAATTAAAACCAATAATCAGATAGGATTGATATATAAATGAATGCATGCATGTGACAATATATGTCTATATACCCCCTCCATTCCCTAATAAGTAGCAGTCAATATCCCATTCAGAAAAGTATATGTCCATAAAATAGTTAATGTCTCATGCTTTCTCCTATGTTCACGGAATACTCAACAGCACCTTCCCGTATTTCTCCAATACACAACATCAATTAGGTGTTCTGCCATCCAATCTACTCTTCCAAGATTAAACGGATGAAGGACACCACATTAGTATGCACGGGAGAAACACATGAGAAAGTCTTCCAAATTTTCAAGATATCAAACGCGGAGCATGAAAGGATACACTTTTTTTTATATAAAAACTTAGTTTTTTTAAATTATCCAAAGTGGACATTTGAAAGGCGCATTACAAAACATTACTTTGTAATGAATACCTTTGAACGCGAACTAAGGATTTTTATGCATGCTTGTGTTTAAAGTTTGATAATATGCAACAATCTTTCCAAAATATGAACATTTTAAAGAAAACTCTCGAATAATTTGACAGAGAAAATTAAGTTATTTTAATCTAGAAATTTTAGAAAAATATTATTTTACTGATATGTTTCATATTATACTGATATGTTTCATATTATAATATTTTGTACCATTCTGAGGCGGATAGGTATTTTTCGCGAAACTGGCCTTTAAAAGCTTGGTCCAGGCACCCGTTCAAAATTTTTGAGCAAAATTTTTTTTAAATACTTTTTAGCCCAAAAATGACTTCATGATGTTTAAAATAGTATTTTAAGATATTTTTGAAATTTTTCCGATGTCGAAAACTTTCACGAGTATGTTGGTAATTTGCCACCCCCAGGGGGTATTTTGATAATTTTATCCATAAAAGGTATTTTTGATACAGTAAGAATATTTTAGTGATTCTATTTATGAGAAGGCTGTTTTGATGATTTGAGTCTGAGAGGGGCATTTTGGTAATTTTATATCTAAGGGCCTTTTGGTAATTTTACATACCCAGTGAGTGAGGTTTATTTTGGGAGTATGTATGAGTCCGTATCAAGTTATAATATTGTGTTATAGGCTGTGTTCTAATGATTTGATTATTCCGTTTAGGTTAAAGCAACATATTTTCCGGTTAGATAGCCTAGCTTTGTCCAGGTAAGGGATTCTATTTGAACACTGGGTAAGAACTTTCGTCTGAACCCTTATTTTGATAACTCATACTCGTAAGTACTCATTTGATTTACATATGACTAATGTTGAACGTTGAATTATGTACGGATATCAATATGTTATTGCCTAGAAAATCCCAATATTGAACCTGAATCAATTATTTGGAAATCTTGTGATGCTCGTCTGTTATTGCATTCTGAGCAAATTTGATAATTGTTTGTATCCGTTCTTCCGAATTGTTGTGCCTAAATTTGATAATTATTCACAATTATTTTTGCTGTTTATTTTTCTTCTAAAATTTTGAATGATGACTTATATCAGTATGTTTATTGTTATAAGAACCCGAATTGACTTCGGTGATTTGAGCTTATGTTAATGCTCATTGATATTGTTGATTTTTGTGTTGACCTGAGTATTCGTTCCGTGGGGAGGCGTTATATGGCTGGTTTGAATCCTGCATGAAATGCAAGCTAAAACTCAATAGGACTAGTAATTATTAATATACATAATGCGTGTGTACACCACCAACTGTGCCTGAATGGCATCGCAACCGCCCAGGATCAACGTTGATTTTTTTTATTTTATCTGCACCGTATCTTAC
This sequence comes from Escallonia herrerae, assembly GCA_033070095.1. NCBI lineage: Eukaryota > Viridiplantae > Streptophyta > Magnoliopsida > Escalloniales > Escalloniaceae > Escallonia > Escallonia herrerae. Next base: position 423,996 of record JAVXUP010000188.1, read on the forward strand.
CATGATTGTTATGAAAATGACTAAGAAAGGACTGTCTCAAATGGTTTGAAATCCTTCGAGAAATCTTTGTTATATTTTGGAAATGATGACTTTGAAAATGATTTTTTATTGATCGTTTTGAAAACTATCATTATTGTTATTGTTTATTTTGATATCTACTTATGATGAATTTGGATCATTTTGAAAATCATTGAACTATTTTGATCGTTTGAAGTATTTTTAAAATCATCGTTGGTTGGATTCTTTGGAATTATTTTCTAATCTTTTCGCAGTCTTTGTACGACCTTACTGAGCTCTTAAAAGCTCACCTTCATTTGACTCCTTATGCAGGTAATGATAAACTGTAGCATATTCGCAAATAGGTTAGAGTTGTGTGAGATTCCGGTGAGCCCACCACTACTGTATAGTAAGACCCCTGTGCAGATCGTTACGGTTAATATGTTCTTAGGAATTTGAATTGCGAAGGACCCAAATTGTAATAGTTTAAGCTAAGCGGTTGTAATCTAAAATTTTGAGAAATCTGAATTGATGATAAATTAGATGATTTAGAATGTGTTGGTGAATAGACTTGACAGGTTTGATGTGATCTGGTAGGTAACAAGGTGTCTCACCGCAGGCGATGGCCGGAGTCCTTGCCGGTGACAGGCAAAATTTGCAGTGGTGGCGGCCCGATCTCGCTGGGGTTTTAGTTTATTTTGTGCACACTTCTGAGATTCCCCTCGTTTTCGTGTTTGATTTAGGATTATGGGGGCATAAGGGTGGAGCATTAGCAGCCTTTGGGGGCACTCTGAAGAGGTTTTTTGGCTCCTTTATTTCTCCCTACCTTTCTTTAGCTGGGTGTTTTCGTAGTTAGTGATGGTGTCCTTCGGGAGGAAGAGGTGGGGGCGATAAGGCCTAAGGGTGGTTAGATTTAGGGAGGGGGGGGGGGGGGGGGTTAAGACCCTGGGAGTCGGGGAGAGATCTGAGGTTATTCGCTTTGGAGCTCAGGTGGGTAAAAACAGTTCAGAGGGGAGGGTGGGGTGCGATGGAATACTTAGGATATCTATTTTGGTGTTGGTCTCCTGCTGTGCCCACTCATATTTTCCCCCTTTTTTTTCGACAGCAGTTCCAAATGATGCTTGGAAGTGGTAGTACAAGGCTTGGGATCTTGCAGTGGTGAGGACACCTGCTTTTGTGCTGCGATTCCATAGGATGTTAGGTTTCCTCTGATTTCGTGTGGCAGATAGTGGATTTTCGGTTCTCTTCTAGGCGAAATAACTGGTAATAGTCATGGTATTTCATAACTCTATTATTATTTCCTAATGGAAAATGTAAAGTCAAAATAAGCTTATCTAACAAAAATCTAACCTTTTATCCTATCAATGATATTCTCATTTAGAAGAAACAACCATAAAAACTTGTTGGCGTGAATCATATCAAGATGTAATCAAGGAATGGCACGACATAGTCTCCAGTCGCACTCAGATGGTGTAATCAATTCTCATTGAAACCACCCCTAGTAATAATAATAATAATATCACACGTGCAAATAAACAAAATACGTTCTAGCAGAACTCGGCAACACCTCATCCCCATCCCAATTTAATGTCTTATTCTATAACAAAATGTCCACGAAATCAGTTTACCATTCAACATTTGCAAACTTCATTATGTCACTTCAAACTGCATAAATTGCCATAACGAGTGCTCTCTCTGCAGTAATATCCGAAGCGGTCTAAACCATTCGTCAGACTACCTTCGACAATAACTTCATTAGAAAAGTTCGAAACGCCGACGATATATATTGCCCTCCTCTATAAACCAAACCAGGACGCGGTCTTTGGATACTGGCTATGAGCCACTGATAATCTAACAACGCGGTATCTGATAAAGGCACCAAAAACTCGCACTTTGACAAAATTTCAGTTGGGGGTACTCCAGCAACAAGGTTTGTCTCGAGCTTTGGCTTATTCTTCCTGAACTCTTCAGACTTCTTGACTGGGCCTTTCTCGAGGGCAGATGGTGACGCGCCTGGCATCACCTCCTGCTCAAAAGGCAATGACCTTTCAGCTTGCAAGCAGAATTCTATCCATGGATGCACCAGTGGAGATGGTCCTCTCACTCTCCCACCAATTCGTTCTGTAGCAATTCTGGACGCAGCTGGTATTGCCTGCAAAGAGAAGTTAGCTCCACTTCAGGGGTGCAAACACCAACATTCACTTTTGAACATTTATGTGGTCGAGAATGTCAGTTTACAGTAGTATGGGTCAAGTATTCCATCATGAAAGTCCTATAAAATCTGTAGCCTTCATTGCCCATTACGAAGATGATACTTTGGTGCCAGGCACTACTTACACATGTCGAGAGACATAGACACGGAAAATCGACATTCAACAACAACCCCCCCAAAAAAAAAAACTCACATCAAAAGAAAGATACCATCCACAGGTGAAACACAATAAAGAAAGAAGAAAAGATCCAATTCAACATAGGAAAGGGAACATGACCTAATGTATACCCTTAATGTAGCAAGCGTAGTTATAAAACAAAATCATGTTCAAGAAAAGAAAAGAATCTCATTAAAGTCTTAAAGTCAGTCTCAGTAAGGTCTGGTATGGCAACCATATTATTAACTACAGTAGATGACACATATATTACATCTTGCTCACCCACAATTGCAAGGACTGACCAACTTGGAAACCAGAATCTGGGGGTGATGCATAACATGACCTAAATGACACAGTATGCTAATTTGAAGAGTAAACGAACGGGATTTGCGACCTCCCAAATTACAGGTGAAATTCAGTCAAACCCACGCACCAGAGTGGTCAAACTCAAGACTTGGTAGGCAAACTCATATCTGAAAAATGGTGAGGTGCCACGTATACATTCCTCCATGAAAGTTGTGCTACACCGAATTGTATTGGCCAAAAATATATCCCAAAATTCATGCACCTAAGAGTCAAACTGTGTACCTGCCTCGTGGTTACCAGAAAGCTTCTTAAACCGCTGGGCCGCTGTTAGTCGTTAGCATATTAAAGCTCATATATAAATATTGAAAATTGTCCAATCTTACCGAGATGGGACAACGCTATAAAAGATGAATAATTTATCCAAAAAACATGTTACTATATTTTGGTGGTTGAAAAATCATTCACATTGATTGTTATATTTGCATACAAACACTCTAGAGACACGCACTTGTGATTTTCAGCGAAATTTCTGCATTTCAGCCCTCACACCCGCTCGTGCATTGCAACTTTGTCACTTAGGACGTGACAATGTGTATACTTGCATCCCCTGGTCTTTTAAGCCTCTCTTACATAGAACGGCCTTTTGAGAATGTACATATAAGACCTAAATATCCATCTTAACGACCAAGAAGTCGTAACATATTCTGGTTGGACCAGAACATCCTCCTTGGAAAACCAGTTTTCTAATTTTTGATTGAAGAAATACTAATAATCTTTATAATGCCCTGAACTTCTTTGGAACTTTGCAATCTCTTGTTAACCCTTGTTTGGGTAATGCAGGACACAGTGAGAAGGATAGAAGACATATAAGGGCTGTCGTCATATCATTGGGTGACAGAATGAATAAACAAACCACCTTGGCCTCAGACCTAGGGTTCTTAGGCATCACACCTGAGGGAATATAACCTAGGCATCACATATACGGTTCTTGAGTATCACACCAAGGATATGCATCACACATCTAATAAACAAACTAATTGCTTTTTCACGCATCACCTCCAAGGAGATGCATCACACAAACTAATAAACAAACCAATTTAGGAACTTTTGGCTTGCTTTCTAGGTGAGGTGCTGCGTTTGGACCACAACTGTGATGTTAGGACTTCTAGTCGCTGCCTACTTGGATGGAAATCCAATTTTCCTGTCATTAAATATCTAAAGAAGTCCTCCAAATTGAATGCAAGTCTGAAGGCATGCTCAGTATAGTGGTTGTCAATGCATTATTCGTCTTATATCAACATTTAAAGTAGCCATAAATCGACAGCCTTTGGCCTGTGGAAGGCATGCTCAGTATAGTGGTTGTCCATGCATTATTCGTCTTATATCAACATTTAAAGTAGCCATAAATCGACAGCCTTTGGCCTGAGTCTTCCACAACTTGACTTAGAGCATTCAGTTCATGAAGTCTTTGTATGTCCCACAACATCCTGCCGTGTTTTAAAATATCAAGTTGTTCATACAACTTACCATGATAATCATGGGGAAAAACTGTTTGCAAAGCGTTTATCTCATTCCTTCCCATGTGTTTATTTGCGGCTGTCCCAATCTTCTTAAATCTGTGTCAACACCGAACGACCAAATTTCAGCCATCCCAACGAGTGTCATTCTAGGCAAAGTCACTCTCCAATCATCCGACCGATTACGTGAATCAAAATATTTTTCAATAGAAGCAAGCCAACTTGAGAATTCAAAAGGATTACCGCATCCAGTGAAACACGGGATCTCAAACTCCATCATCTTGTGATTAAAGTTTCACACGTAATAGGATCATTCGCTCCGATGACCACTAATGCAGGATCTTCGACATTCAGCACTAAACAGATTGGAAGGGCCTTCCATACAAGCAGTAAACTAGTACTTTTGGGGTTAAAGTGGTTCTGAATCGACGAGGGAGCATTCGGACACATAGCAAGGGGCTTAGATAATGAAGAAACAGGTCTGTTTGGGTCTGATGGGGCTTAAGATGCAGAAGACAATAGATAAAGATGCAATAGGAATCCTACCTAGGCATCACATATAGGGTTCTTGAACATCACACCAAACAAGATATATCACACATCTAATATACAAACTGATTTCTTGTTAATTTCAAGGCTTCGAAAGAAAGATAGTACATCACTTTATATAGCAAGCTAGGGCAAAGAATAAGCCATTTAAAGGCGGGAATAGAATGATTTGTCTGCATCAGTTGAGGCACTTGGAATCCTAGGGATTTGAACATGTGCAAAATCGATACCGTAGAAAATCAGCAGCCTCTAAATATTGAAACAGCAATGAGATTCAACAAATCAGCAGGAAACGCTCCAAAAGTTCCGAAAGTTCCGAAAGAAGGTTCCTCAGATCTTAGGACAGCCATATGAGAACTTGGGCCTTTTCATCAGGCATGTGGACCACCCAAATGCTGCTTGATGTTATGCTATGCATTAGGGTTGAGGGGTATGTCATTCTACAAATACTACCTAATGTAAATAAAATGCTGCAAGGTCCGGACTAGTTTAGTTCAGACTCTTGTTTCCTCCGGTCAATGTCTCCCTCTCCTCCCCTAAACATAGTACAGGAGTGTTCAATCCAAGGGCATTCACTTCTCGATTTTCTTTTTCTTTCTTCTCTATCCGTCTTCCTACAGCCCTTTTTATCATCCGGTCCCTCTTTAGTTGATTTAGGCATACTCTCCTTACAGGTAGAAATCAAGGAGAAGGGTCTAAGTACCCTTGGCTAGTGCTACAGAGGTGAAGTGAAGGGTTTTGATGCAACGTTGGTGAGTTGCACAGGATTAGGAGGCAGCCCAGGGAGTTTGGTGGCGTGTTTGGAGGTTCTGTAGTCTCGGTTCCGAGTCTGTTATGTTCCTTGCAAGATACATTTTGGTTGATTCAGTGTTTGCACAAGCTTTAAGGGTTTAAAGGCTGTTATAGTTCTACAGATTTATTACAGGGCTGTTGTGCCCTTGTTTGGTTCTATTTTCGCTCATATCCGATTGGTGCTTAAAACAGAAGCGATCTCTGGGCTGCTATCCATAACTTTGTGCCGCGGTTCCGAAGGGTATATGTAGTAGTGAATCTAAGGTGTGTGTTTTTGAAAGGGTATGTATACACCTGAGTTTTGGGTTTAATACAGTCACTACCCCCTTGTTCTGAAAATTAACTGACCTCCATTGACATTAAGGTTACCCCCTCACATTATTTTGCCATCAAATGTTGCTATAAAATTTATTGGAAACTCAAAGATACCCCTCCCTCAATAAAGCCCCAAAATTAAGTCCAAACCGCCGCCGCCGTCTGCATAACCCCTCCACCACCAGAGCTCCCCCCCACCCCCACCCCCACCCCACCCTCCTATCTCCCCCTTTACCCCATCCACCCACACCCATGCACAAAGACACACATAGACACAAACGCACACCACGGTCACGCCCCCCCCCCCCCCCCCCCCGGCCCCGACACCACAACCGGCACTTCCCACCCCCTACCTCATCCACCCATATCATATATCACAAACAGCACACACAGGCCCACCCACCCACACCCTGCGGTCACAACCCCCCCCCCCCAAGCACACCCTTCCACCACCGGGCTCCCAAGCACACATGGGCAGTGTGTGTCGTAGGCGTAGGTGTGTGCAACGATAGCGTGTTGCATATGTGTTTGCGTGCGCACAAGTGTGTGTAGGTCATGGGTGGGTGTTCGAGCGATGAGAGAGTGAGAGAGTGTGTGTGTGTGGAGATTGGTGGTGGCCGGTGGGTGATGGATGGGTGTGCATGGTAAATTTGTGTATGGGGGATGGTAGTAGTGGCGGCCAGTGGAGATTGGTAGTGGGTAACGGAATGAGGTTGGAAGTCGTGGGAGAATGGGGAGGGAGGTGGGACTGTTTGTGGTTCATGAGATAAAGCTAAAATTTAAAAGGGGTTACCCCTCTAAGGGGAATTAAGTCATGTTAACCAAAAATTAGCGACATCCAACAATAGGGAGTGTCGGTGTAATTTCCCGAATAAAGGGGGTACGAGTGTATTAATCCCAAAACTCACGGGGTACCGAGTGTAATTTTTCCTTTTTAAACTGTTTCATCCTCCACGCCCTTGACGGATAACAAGACGGTCCAATCAGCAACAATGGATGAAGATGTTAAAATTAAGTTTGACTGGGCAAAAGAAGGAAGCCCATCTGACTAATGATCCTTCCACTGCCAATGCTAGATCTAGTTGACTACGACAAGATGCGGGAAATTTTTGGACAGATGTTGAATTCTGTGGACAGCAAACTTACTGACTTGGTTAAGCATGCCAACAAAGTGAGGAAACTTTGAGTCATTTGAGTATCCTGTATTTTGGCTGGAATAATTTCTCTCGCAGTTATGATTTATCTCAAAATTCTTACTGGGCCATTCATCAGGGTTCCCATCAAGATTCTTACGTGCAGCAAATGCAAGCTCAGTGGGAACAATTGGCTGCGATGAGTTTCTTAGCTAGATCCTAGGTCGGAGTACGATTGCAAATCTTGAGGATGTTCAGGTGGAAACTTTAGCAGATAGTTTTTCTTGTGTATTGAGTGTGTATCGTAGAACTCCCACATTCATGTGCAAAGGGATTCAGCATTTAGGTCAGCTCTTGTCTCACACATCAATAAGTTTGGTGGTAGCAAGTTTACTAGTGGTCAATTTGGTGGAGGTGGTTGCAAAGAAGTACGTGGTAGTGATATTAGTCGTAGCAGTGGCGAACGTGATGGATCTCTCGTCGTGGAGGTGGCAGAGGTACTGGTAAGACCAATTTCCTACCTAGATCTGATTGTTCTAGTCGAGTTATCACTGTGGAAAGCCAGGCCATATAGCACGGTGTTGCACCCTGCTCCATGGTGCACCTACACAATTCCCAGCTCAGTCTTGGTATGCATGCACATGCCTTAGCTAGTTCTGAACCTACTGCAGTTCCATCTCATTTACCCCGACTGGAACAGGGAGGACAGTGGTTCTGTTGGATGATGAACATGCTCATTATATGCAGTATCAGATTTCCCGACAGCCATCCACTTCCTCCGCAGCTACTCTAGCTCACACACTTTCCTTCCCCCTCTTCACAACCCTGAATTATTGACTTGGGTCTTACGGATTATATGACTAGGAATAAAGGTAACTTTTCTTTTTCCAAAAATTCTTAGCCAGATGGTTCCGCTGTTTCTGTTAAGGTTACTGGTCATGCTCACCCCACTTGATCTCTTCCATCGTCATCTGTGCTATATACACCTGATTTTCTGTTTATTCTTCAGTCTTTTACCAAACTTACTCCTGCTTTAAACTGTTATATAACCTTTTATCGGGATTCTTGTGTTCCAGAATCTTGTGTCGAGGAAGACGATTGGTACAGGCCAAGAGTCGAGGGAACTATACGAACTTGACGATGTTCCGGTTTCAATTGTGTTTTTTGGTGTGCAGTCTCCTCTTCACACTCACTGTCGTTTAAGTATCCCTAGTTAGCAAGTTCAAAGAGTTAAGCTTATTTATAAAAGTTAGAGCTTCAATCTTGTCAGTTCGGAAGCATTAAGTTAGTTTCGCACCTAGAATACGGTTTACGGTGAATCCTAGAATTTTAGTTAATTCTTTAGCGCCTGTTGTGGTAATATACATTAACTGGAGTCTTTAGCAACGATTATCGCCAGTTGTATTGATTGTGACCTTTAGCGACAATTTATAATGCTCTTAAGTTGCAAATTGATGAGGTGGGGAGAATGCGACGCCCGGAACTTTTCATTTGTAGATGAAATTTTTATTTTAATCTTACTCTAAAGAGTTTCTGGTTTAAGAGAAGTGGATGAAATGGTGAAAATAACTAAGTAAGAGGGGGTTAAGAGCCCTTTTCTCTCCTTCTCGGGGTCCGGGGGTGGGGTGGTAGACAGCAGTCCAAGAAGTCTGCCCACCTCTTTTACTTGAAAGTCAAAGAGAGAGTGAGAAAGAAGCAAAACCTAGGGCAAGACTTTTCAAGGTAAATCCCTAATCTTTCCTCTCAAATTTTAGCCATGTAATTAGGTGTGATATTGTGTGTTTCAGAGGATAAGATGTGGGTGTGTTTGAGAAAAAGGCTGTTGTAGAGCAGCATAAGACTGGGTTAGAGTTTCTATCATATCTCTTTTATTTCTTATCTGATTGAGGTGATTTTGCACTTTCTAAAAACTACATTGTGTTCCCTTGAACTTTTTCGTTTTTAGTTTTCTCGGAATCTCACGATTGCATATCGAAAAATAACCTTAAAGTCAATTCACCGTAAAAGACCAGAATTTTTTAGTTTTTGGCAGCCACTTCGATTTGTCATTGAAAATTAATTACACGTGGATTTTTTGTGAACTATATATTTCTAGAAACCTCAAAAAGTCGTTTTCAACTTTGTAGCTTTGAGTTTTCTGAGATTCATAGTATTTCTACTCCAAAATAACTATCAAACAAAAACTAGTCGCTGTTTCTATCAGCCACTTCGATTTGCTATAGAAAATTCATTACTCATTGGATTTTTGTGATCCTTATATTCAAATTTGTAGTTTTGAGTTTTCTGAGATTCATAGTATTTTTGCGCCAAAAGAACCATCGAACAAAACTAGTTTGAGCAAAGATGTGTTGTTCTATTAGCCACTTTGATTTGCTATAGAAAATCAATTACTCATTGAATTTTTGTGATCCTTATATTGCTGAAATCCAATATACAAAACTAGGCTTTGCTGCAAAATGTTGTTTCTAGAATTACATATCAGTCCATTGCCCAAAACTTTTTAAGCCATTTCTGAGCATATTTGGGCAAACTGCAAAATTGACCCCTTATTTTTGTGAAACCTTCAATGTAGAATTTTTCTGGGCATGCGAAGGGCCTGATGATTTTATTTTGAAAATAGATTTTCGAATTAATTGGCAAAGTAAAAAAAGTTATTTTTAGCCGAAAATTTTACAGTGATCTGATCTTACTGGAACGCTTCAACGTCTGAAAATTCGAAGCATTCCAACCCCTTTGGTATACTTTTGAAATAGGATCCTTAGCGCTCAATTTAAGGAGCAGTTTAGGGTTCCGAATGAAAATTTTCAAAAGGGTCCTTCTTTACTGAAAAACCCACCTAATCGTTTAAAATTGTTTTTTGAGTTATATTAGGTGTGTAACGGTATGATAGGCATCAGGAGTAATTTGATAATTTTACACAAGTCTAGAAGTATTTTGTTAATTTCACGCACTAGGGGAAATTTAGCACCTAGGCATGATCGAGGGGCAATAAATAACATCCGTATGGTTTAATCTTTAGGTTACGATAGACAAGAACTAGGGCAGGTTTGGGAACAAGAACTCGAACCGCTTAGCTATCCTAATAAGTACTCCTGTCATGTTTCTCCTTACAACCTGTTTTTTCAATGTATGTAGTATATGATTTAATCAAATAAAAGTTTTTAAAGTTCATGTACTGCGTATGTTTTCATGTTTGATGAAAAATTGAGTTAAAATGCCATGGACAGTTTTGTGAGTAGTTGATTTGAATTTAGTGCATACTGAATGAGATGGTAAACTTGACATGGTTGTTGTGCCCCATATCGAACGGGAGAAAGTTGGATTTTGGCCCTAGTCAATGGGGATTGTACCTTGACTCACAGTACTGTTGCTTGTAGTTCGCCTTGCATCCACATAATTATTTTTCCCGGGTGTAGGAGGGATTTCGGGCCCTAGTCAAAGAGGCTTGTACACTGACCGCAACACACCTCAATTGTGTTTATCTGTGATATATGCAAATGAATTTTCTTGATGTTATACATCAGTTTGAGAACCGTTTGTGCAAGTGCGCGCGCACACATATATTAAAGAATATTTTGGTGATGGCAAAACTGATTTCTGTGTTGAAAAAGAAAACCCATGGTTGAAATCCTCAAACCTATTTTAAGAACATGATTTGTGTACTTGCTGGGCTTTCGCTCATTGTTACTATTGGAGGGTCCCATTGGCGTGCATCCAGTAGGAATTGAACCTTCGAGACCCCGAAAAATGGACAAATTCCTTTTTTTAGGAACACGAGTGGACTACTTAATTAGTGGTGCTTTGGACCCCCTGAATCGACAACCTATGTATTGTGCATAAAGTAAGAAAAACTTTCTGTTTCGGAGCATGCTGCGCAGACTCACTTGGTAAATAGCCTTCCCTAAAAGAGGCAAGGTGCTCACACATGAAATTCCCTGGGTTTGTTTAATGACATATCCAATGTATGTTGTATGTCAGGCAAAATTTTTGAAATGATACCCTTATTTCCATGTCTTCCAGCCGTTTCTTTCACTCATATAACTATCTGGTTTAGTTCATCAACTGTGAATCCAAAAGATTCTATTGAAAACGAATTCTAATGATTCATTGATCGGGATGGCGGAACGAACCGGAAACCCTATGTCGTCGTCACCCTCTTATTGAGGTGAGGTACTAAAGATAAAGACAGAATCTAAGACACCCCCCCTCCTTCTTAAATGAAAGTTAAAGCAGCTCCATAGTTCTTATTCTACCGCTTTAGAGTAGCTTTAACACTAAGCTAAGAAAGGAATCTTCCACACCGAAAAAGCCCGTTCATCTCTTTTCTGGGTTTGGAAAAGTGTGGATTTTCAAGAACGGGAATCTTATGATATGCTGGGAATCTCTTTCTCTTTGAATAAGATCTCAATTCCAGCGACGGTTTCATTAGATATCTTACAACTAGAATCCCTCTTTTTTCCGATCCAGTTCCTCCACCACCGCGAACCCCAGAATTCCATCAATTATACGTCTATCAAAAAAATAAATCGAGCTGCTTTACCTTGCCTCCCACATTCGGACCAAAAGCAGGTTGGGCCAAAACCACTCATACCTGGCAATGCAAGGGAAGCCATCGAAAAGCTGCGAGGCTATCGCCCGTAGAGCCTCCGTGCCAATTGGGGCCGGATACGGGACGGGGATTTCCTTTGTATCCAAGTGGGCATTTCATGGCTGGTATTTCACTTCAGATGATAACCTAGGAGAGCCAGATCCTTATGAGCAACACGAGGAAGGGGCGCCCGATGAGAACCATTAGAATAATGAAGTTCTATTGATTTTAAAATTTTAATTTTAAAGTAGTTATTATGAATATGAATGAGCTATGGTAAGGAGCTTAGTTATCCTCAAATTTCCTCGTAATTGTCAATGACATGTAAGTGAGAGTGTTTAATTAGATTATTAATGAATGTCTAAGTGAGGCTTATAATAATCAATCAAATTGTTTTGAAAATTAGTAAGTTAAATTAAATCTCGAGTATAATTTGAAGTAAGGCCTGGCAGAGCCCTGGGTAGATGTTTGAATGGGCATGCGGCCGGTCACGGATCTAGCCCATGGACTCACCCGTGGGTTTGGGTCATGACAGAAAAGACTTCTTGGATGGCTCCCCCTCCCCCCCCCCCCCCAAAAAAAAGGCTCTTATATATGGTTGCCCTAATGCTAATACTTGCTAATAACCCCCTCATACTTAGTTATTTTCACCATTTCATCCACATCTCTGAAAAGACCACAAACTCTTTAGATTAAGATTTAAATAAAATTTTCATTGACAAATGAAGAGTTTCGGACGTCACATTCTCCCCACCTCATTAATTTGCAACTTGAGCATTATAAATTGTCCCTAAAGGTCACAATCAAAACAATCGGCGATATTATCACTAAAGACTCTATTGATGTATATTACCACAACCACCGCTAAAGAATTAACTAAAATTCTACGATTCACTGTAAACCATATTCTAGGTGCGGGGTATTACATTGTCTTCCCCTTAAAAAGATTTCGTCCTCAAAATTTGATGTTCCTTGTATTACTGCTCTTTAACCATGACTGATCTCCGGTATCCATTTTCATAACACCTCGAGTGGTGATATCCCTACGTCCCATTACATGGTCGGAAACAATCCATATCCAATTTCAAGTGACTTACAATGTATATGCGCTAAGCACCTCAAAGTACCGGGCTACTTTAGTTCACGTAGTCTCAATTATCAATATTCTTAAGTCTTAAGTCACAAGCTCATCCATACAGCGAATGCTATCTCCACATTTCTCCATTCATACAACTAAATCGTAGCTAAACCGCACAGCCTCACCTAGTGAACAATTTCTAGAGTATCAAGTATATTCATTAAAATCAACATAACCAAATTTAAGACTAGGATATTACAAGCTCTCCCCGGTATAAGAAATTAGGCCTCAAATTTCACAATTCTTACAATATTTACGCACTACGCTTCCACTATAATAGCCAATAAAATAGGCAAACACCACCCAAACTGCACCGAATTTCATGCCCACGAATACTCAAACATAATAATTTACTTCCAAATCGTAGCGTCAAACTCAACCCTATCATATTATACTTGCGTTCTAACGGTTCTGGAACCTCAAGAACCGATGACTTCGATATTTAAAGTTTATTCTTATTCCAAACACTAAGATTCGAGACCTACGTTTACAAAATTTTTAACTAACTACATTCGAAATACATTATCACGTTTAACCAGTTCCAGAAGAAAACTTTTTGTCCAATTTCCCTTGTCTCTAACCTCAATAGACAACATCACATTCGAAAGTCTCAAGCTCTCTAAGCTCCAAACATGTAAATCGTAGTGTTTCATAATCTCTATCTAGCTATTACCATACATACATACATACTACTAGAAATATATCCTCTGACTATCATGAGCTAACTTCACCCTTACAAAAAAATTGGTTCATATAACCTCCAAAGCGCAAGTCAAAAAACCAATCACAACGGTGGCAACTTCGAGCATTTCACGACACTAAAGAATTCATCACTTAGGATGCTATAACCTAACCACCGAAATCATTACTTAAACTCTAATATCCCAAGATCATAATACTTTAATACCATTTCTATTACGACCCAAACCCACGGGTGAGCCCATGTGCTAGATCCGTGACCAATCGCAAGCTCATTCAAACATCCACTCAGGGCTCTGTCAGGCCCTAATACAACATGTACTCAAGATTTAATCCAACGTACTAATTTCCAAAACAATTTAATTGACTATTATAAGCCTCACTTAGACATTCATTAATAATCCAATTAAAAACTCTCACTTGTCATTGACAATTACAAAGAAATTCAAGGAGACCAAAACTCCTTACCATAGTTCATCCATAATAACTACTATAAAACTAACTTCATTATTCTAATGGTTCTCATCGAGCACCCCTTCCTCGTGTTGCTCATAAGGATCCGTCACTCCTAGGTCATCACCTGAAAAATAAGAAATAAGCGAAAGCCCAACAAGTACACAAACCATATTCCTAAAATAGGATTGAGGATTTCAAAACATGCCATGGGTTTTCTTTTTTAACTCAGAAATCAATATTGTCATCACCAAAATATTCTTCATTATACATACATACATATATATGTATGTATGTATGTATGCACTTGCACAAACGGTTCTCAAACCGAAGTATAACATCAAGAAAATTCATTTCCATCTATCACAAATAAACACAATTTAGGCATGTTGCGGTCAGCGTACAAGCCCCCTCACTAAGGCCCGTAATCCCTCCTATACCGGGAAAAATAATTCTGCAGACGCAAGGGCGAACCGCAAGCAACAGTAGTGTGCATCAACGTATAAGCCCCGTTGACCCGGACCCAAAATCCAACTTTCTTCCGCTGGATATGGGGCACAACAACCAAGTCAAGATACCATCTCATTCAATATGTATTAAGTTCCAATCAACTACTCACTGAATAGTCCATGACATTTTTAACTCAATTTTTTCATCAAACAATTTAACATAAAAACACATGTAGTACATGAACTTGAAAAACTTTTATTTGATTACATCACATATACATACACATACATTAGAAAAATAGGTTGTACAGAGGGTCATGATATGAGTACTTACTTGAATAACTAAGTCGTTCCGGTTCTTATTCCCAAACCTGCTCAGTTCTTGTCTATCAGAACCTAAACATTAAACCATACAAATGTTATCTATTGCCGCTCAATCATGCCTAGATGCTAAATTTTTCCCAAGTGCATGAAATTACCAAAATACCTCTAGGCTTGTGTAAAATACCAGATTACCTCTGATGCCTAACATACCATAACATCCCCAATATAACTCAAAACACTCTTTTAAAATACTAAGTGGGTTTTTCAAACAAAGAGGACCTTTCTAAAAATTTTCCATTCAGAACCCTAAATCGCTCCTTAAATTGAGCAAAAAAGATCCTATTTCAAACGTATATCAAATGACACCAGAATGCTGCGAAATTTTAGACGTTCAAGCGTCCCCATAAGATCAGATCACTGTAAAATTTTCGGCTATATATATATATATATATATATATATATTACTATGCTATTTAATTCGAAAACCTGTTTTCAAAATAAAATCATTTCTCGCCCTTTGCATCCCCAGAAAAATCATTCTACATCAAAGGTTTCACAAAAATAAGGGGGGTTTCAATTTCGCATATTGCCCAAATATGCTCAGAAATGGCTTAAAAAGTTGAGCAATGGACTAATATGTTATTCTAGAAACAATATTTTTTAGCAAATCCTAGTTTTGTACATTGACCATTTTGAGCCAGAAAGACGAATATTAGAGAACTCAAAACTACAAAGTTAAAGCAGATTTTTTAAGGTTATCATAAATATAAGGATCATAAAAATCCAATGAGCAATGAACTATCTATAGCAAATCAAAGTGGCTGATTCAAACAGCACATCTCTGCGCAGATTAGTCTTGTTCGATGGTTATTTTAGAGCAGACATATTACAAATCTTAGAAAACTCAAAACTACAAAGTTGAAAACGACTGTCTGAGGTTTCTAGAAATATAAAGTTTAAAAAACCCATGCGTAATGAATTTTCTATGACAAATCGAAGTGGCTGCCAGAAACTAAAAAATTCTGGACCTCTATGGTGAATTGACTTTCAGGTCATTTTTCGATATGCAAACGTGAGATTCTGAGAAAACTCGAGATGAAAAAGTTGAAGGGAACACAATGACGTTTTCAGAAAAATGCAAAATCACCTCAATCGGATATGAAATAAAAGAGATATGACAAAAAACCTAACCTACTTTTATGCTATTCTACAGCAGCCTTCTTCTCAAACACACCCACGTCTCACCCTCTGAAACATACGCAATACACAGCCATTCAGACACAATATCAAGCCTAAAACACCCAATTACATGGCTAAAATTTGAGAGGAAAGATTAGAGATTTACCTTGAAAAAGTCTTGCCCTCGGTATTGCTTCTCTCTCCCTTTCTAAATCTAACTTTCATGTAAAAGAGGCGGGCAGACTTCTTGGACGGCTGCCGCCGCCCCCCTCTTCTCTCTCTCTCTCAAAAGGCTCTTATATATGGCTGCCATAATGCTAATACTTGCTGACAACCCCCTCGTACTTAGTTATTTTCACCATTTCGTCCACATCTCTTAAAAGACCACAAACTCTTTAGATTAAAATTAAAATTAAAATTAAAATAAAAAGTTCATCGACAAATGAGAAGTTCTGATTGTCACATTCTCCCCACCTCCTTAAATGATCACAATCAATACAACAGACGATAATCGTCGCTAAGCACTTTATTAATGTATATTACCACAACCACCGCTAAAGAATTAACTAAATTTCTTAGGATTCACCATAAACCGTATTATAGGTGCGGGGTATTACAATTCTGATGCATGTGTCCACGTCAAGTTACTAAAGGCTAGGTTTAAGTATTCTCTGATTTGTGGATAATCATTCTCAAGTTACGTGGATCTATTTAATTAAAAGTCATATTGAGTTGTTCTCCATTTTAAGTACCTGAAACAGGTTTGATCATTTAATCCTGTATTTTATGCATTTTTTCTGAAATTAAGACCCAGTTTAATATTCGTGTACGTACTTTGTGGTCCTTAATTAAGAAAAATTTAGAAACTTCTGTAAATTTTGCCATTCTTTCATTTCTCGTGTCCTCTTATTGTACTGCCTTATTGATGATGACATGTGTTCTCTTTCTTTCTGGGGTGCCCTTGTCTGGAAGCTTGATCTTGAGAGTCAAGATAGACTAAACAACTTCAGATCTTTCTAGAGCATGATTGCATTAAGGGGGGGAAGGGGAGTTCTTTTTCACTTCAATGCCTCAAAAGCTTGCACAGTTAAAGGAATATCATTCAGGATTTGAGGCATAGAAACATACCCACAAATCTGCCCATAAACTTGATCCAGACTTCGGAACAATTACGGCAACATCTGACATTCGTTTGGCAGCAGGTAGGAGATCACTACTCCATCCAACAGCCACCCACGCATCACCCACTCCGAATGCTTTTAAATATTGAACACTGTCAAATAATCGCACCTACAAAGATCATTTAACACAGATGTTAAACACCTGCCACTCTCCAGTGCTATAAATTTCTTTTTGACCCGCGACTCCGCAGTGCTATAACTTTACACAAGAATTAACAATGCATGGTTAATTGGTACCTATTTATGCCATAATTAATTAGGACTCTAATGCCTAACCACCTCAGAAAAGGTCATCAATCACATCGGGTTAAAATTCAAATGGAACCAAGCGTAGTAAGCTGGTCAACAAAAACAGGCTGAAAGGGTAAATTCAAAATGGTTTTGGAAAAGTAACATTATCAGATCCTATCCCCAAACATATGTTTAGTATGACCTGTATTGGTCACGTGTGGTGATCTAAATTTCATGAGGTCTACCAAACACTTGGATGAACTGCCCCGCTGGTTTTAAACGTGACTAAAATTGTTTCACAACAAAACGCATCTTTCCTCAGTCCATTTTGCGTACCTATAAGCATTTTCATTTTCATTTTTTTTTTTTTTGCCGGGTTGCTTTTGTTTCCATTTTTTCACTGCACTAGAGTCAGCGCCTCCCAAGGTGTTGAATAAGTCCAGCAACGCTAAATGTACGCATACTGTTGAATCATATCTAAAACAATGATTCCATAATGTCGTCAATACTCCTCATCCCTCAGTCCTTACACTCGTTCCCCTAAGATATACCAGAATTAAAAAAAAAAAATCAACGCTCCTCATAATTTTTTGAACAATGTGCAAGGTATCAAGACCACTCCTACCTGTTTTTGAAGCAAAGCAAGTTTCTCTTGCACAGCATTTCTCCCACCAGGAACTTGAGAGTCAATGTTGTTTGTATTGTATGATGCCCCCATATACTTTAACACTCCACCAACAACCTCTCTTGGAGAATTAACTATTGAAATCTTTCCAGCAAGCTCGGGACGCCATAGATCTGCCCAGTCCTGCAAATGTGACTTACTTCCTCCGTGCACACTATATGAAGCAAATGTAAAAAAAAAGTGTGCAGTAATATTGAGACCATATTAAGATGTCAGTGTGGAGACTTGTTCTGATTGTAAATTATAGAAAGTGTTATTTGGGAAACGAAAAGGTAAAGAAGAAAACCACAATCTCTACAAGCTGGTTTTTTTATTAAGAACTCGTATACTACTCGAGAAGACTATATAAGAAAATGCTCAAATGACTATATGCAAATGAGAAGTTCAACAAGCTCGCCAAAAAATACAGTAGATGCAAAGTACATGAACCGTGGAACAGGCACACCAAATATCTCAGACATCTAGCAATATTGTTTAGTCAAGTTTAAGGTTAACATTACATCTCGATTACGTGAAGAGATTTTGTTGTTGGTCATATCTGCTTTTGTTTCTTACAAATCTTGTTGGAATTGGAGAGTACTTGTGGTCCATCTTTTCTACTCTGGGTTCAGTCATGTTATTGTTCTGTGTTTTGTCTTTATATTCCTCATAGGCTTTCGGTCGAAGTCATATATTTCCTTGTAGTAGTTCTTTTTCTAATAATTGGTCGAAAGTATTTCAGCTTGTAACGATCAGAGTATGAAAAAAACTCCAGAGACAATAATATTACCACCATGTCAACGTGGTGCAGCACATCTAGACCTCTTTCTCTTGAATCAGAGTTTCTTGCATAAAAGGACACAGCTATACAAGCATTCCGAGTTAGGAAACCTATGTCTCGAATAAGCGCCTAAATGTCATCCTTTCTGTGATCTCTGTAAAGCTTTTGAGGGAGCCAGTACTGTCAGTTGACATGTAACTATGATGGGAGGCATAACAAAACTTTCACCTACTCAAGTCCAATGTGACTCTACTTCCTCAAAGGTGGCTGCAATACTAGGTACTGGAATAACAAATCCAATTGATGTCTATTTAACAATTTAGTATTCCCTAAAATTGACCTATCTTAGCAAAGATCATATCTAGAAGTTGACTGAAATGAACCCAGTATTCTCTGTTTGCAAATCAACTCGACTGACTGAATATCACTTGTGTCAAATAATAGACTGCCAACATAAAACCAACGTGACTACCTTCTATAATGTGCCAAGAACATTAGTTCAACAATTTTTGGGTTACACTCCATTAAAAAACCCTTCTCTGCATATCCACTCTCGTTGTGTGACATCAGGTAACGCTTGACCCAACTCTCATTCTCTACTCTCTTTGCCGTTATTCCGACTATGCTTGATGACTGCTTCCTCCGGCAATATCATGAAATTACTTATGACGACAAATACTTTAGAAGCACGTGTTAGAACAACGGGTGGAGAACTGCCCAACAGATAATAAGAATCCCCGTAATCACTGGTTTTGTTATATAGAATAGATGAAAGTTTATGGGCTAGGAAATCAAGAACATCAACCAGCACATTCTTCAGACAAGCTAAACCCTAACTAGCCTTCAGACGTGGTCACCCAATGCAGGTTTCCTAATGATGTAAAAAGATACATGTAGAAAATAGTTTACAACTAAAACCCTTTACAAGATTTTACATTCTAGTGGAGTTAATTACCATCTGCCAACAATATTATTGCCATGGAAACCATGAAATACATCCAACAGTAAAACAGGCAAAAAGGAGCCATTTGGCTTTAATATCGAAATCTGACTGCATATTACTTCCAAGCTATAGAGACAAGTTACCTCTATAGGAGCCAGATTGTGCTTTGTAAATTTCCTTTTCTTATAAGCTATGACCACGCTTCCCCATCTATATGGAGCCGCCCATATTTTACCTTCAGCATCAACTTCTCCCTAACTATTCCTGCACAAGTATGCCTGAGATGGTTTCAATAGTAAAAAGGGACTGAAAGCGGATCCCTTCCAAGGGTTCAAACAGATGTCAAAATATTTGTACAACTTTCAGAGATATAACTACCACGCATCTGAAGAACTTCAAAAATAAAATGTTTAGAGAAGGACATGCCTGATACTACAAGATGATTTGTATCCTTACCTTCCATTGGTCACTTAGGCCATGAAACCAATCCTGGTCTTCTACCCCTTGAATGGGCTCAATTAGAGCCTTGGTAATGGCAAAATTAAGCCAGGAATCACCAATAGTAACAAGATCAGCTGCCACAGCCGATTTAGGAGCAACATCACTTCTAGCAAATGCCGTAGAAAGTTCAGAAAATATGTCCTCGAGACTTCCACGAAACTCCAAGCGTAACTTTACTCTCCTTCCTTGAGATTGCACGAAACTCTATATGTCAATGAGTAAATCATGAATGTTATACTAAAAAAATTGCAATCAATTGGCAACAAAAAGAAATACGACAACAATGGAAAGGGCAACTTCATTTAAATGCCACCGCAGCGAGTACTTGCACACTAGTCTTTGACATTGTGACTCCGTCGCAGTAGGGTAGTTTCCAATAATACAATCAAAATTATGAGATCTCATGACAAAAGTAGGGATCGCAATACGATCCGCACCCACCGAATATTCAACCCGCCCAGGTCGAATAAGAGCGGGTTCTTTGGACTTTGACAGAGTCATGGGCAGTTATCGTAGTAAAATTTTAAACCCTCGGTAATTAGTATAACCACCCCAGTACCGACCCACCATGTTGACCAGTACCCGCCACATATATGCGCTGCACTCCCTCTTCTCTGCGCCACACCGCCCACACGGTCACCCCCGTCCACTTTCCACCCGCACCACCGTCTCTTCCGCCGTGCCGCACTCCCTCTCCTTTAAGCCAAATCCATATCAGTCTATTTCCACCGCGAGAATAGGAAAGCTCGCTGCCATCGTCCAGCCATCTTCCACACGCCATGAATGAAGTAAGATCCCAGATTCAAATGAAAGCCTTAATTTGAATTGCTCGAGAGTGCCTTCAAACCCACTCCTCGTAAACATCCCTCTGAGTTTTGGATTTGAGAAAATCGTTTTTGACAAGTTTAGAATCTTGAACTCCGGCCAACGGTGCGTACAACTTCGGTGTGGATGCTTTGGAATTGGAGAAAGAAAAGGTTCTTTGATGAAGCTAAAGAACCCTAGATTACATGACGCCAGAGAGGCTCTGGCTAGAGCTACAGAGTAAGTCTTAGTTCCAGAATATTTATTCCATAAGTCTTAGTTCTTTCACCCAATACTTATTTCGCGAAGAGGAATTCTAAATAAATGGAGGGATCCTATAAGACCCTGTTTCTTTTCTAAACAACTGAGTAACTACCTTCCTTTCATCTTTGCGTGATGGCCATGCCCAAAGAAAGTTCCCTCTGTCACTAGAGCATGAAGATCTTCTTCCGTTTGAGTCTACCAGTCAGTTGGTGATTACAGAATGTGGGAGTTAACACCCCTACAGTAGGTTTGAATGGAATTTATGTGGGCTTTTTTACGGCAATAAAAAGGGTCGGGCCGGGGTCGGGGTTTTGAAAAGTCCATCAGATCGGGGATGGTATTTCCATCTCTTGACCCGATGGGCGGGCGGGGCGAAGCGGGTCGGAGTCGTGTACTAGGACTGCCGGGGAGGGTACGAATTTCATAAAATCCGCATCCGACCCACCCCTTGCCATTCCTAGATAAAAGCAGTAATAGTAACAATTGAGCACAATGCAAAACCACCAGATGCTGATACTGCTCACACTAATCTAGTTTGATACTTTATTGTAGCCATCAAATAAGTTTCCACAGCTTAAAAAATTATCTGGTAACTGCCTGATTGCTGGAATACCGAGAAAGTGGAACAAAAGTAACTCCCATAGGCAGGTGCATGACAAGGCATAAATAAAAATTTGAGAAAATGGCAACCATGGCAACCTTAATCCACAAAGGAGGCACTGAGCTTCGTAGAGCCACGATTCTCAAAGGGACTGTCAAAGCGTAGGTCTTGGATTTCCAATGCTCAAATGCTGCTCTGAGTTCTCCATTCTCTAAGCTCTCTGCAGTCTCTGATTTCCCCACATCACCGTTACCTGACATCAGACGAAACTACGTCTTCAATAAAACATTTAGCAAAAATAAAAAAGTTCCAACGACATAACACTACCCAAAATAATCAGGCATGACCAACGAATAGGAAATGCAGTTACAACTAATAGTTCGGGCAAATAAACATACTTACTTAACCCCCAAAGAGAGCTGCAATATTCATGTGCTTACAAAAGATTCCACACACTTGATAAACTCTAATAAACGCATACATGCCCACGAAATGAAAAGTACTCATATTACAATGGGTAATTTTGACACCTCACACGCCCTCTGTTGATGATAAATATCTCCTAACAGTCACATTTGAGTAATTACACACACACGGTCACACCCATGCCGTTGGATGGCCTTACGAAATATTGAATAAAAAAGCAAGTCAAAAATTCAACTATAAATAACTATATACTTCTTCTTGACATTTTCCGATAAAAAAAACAATCCATAAAGAGCAAAAAGTGTTACCTAAACTCAAATGAGCAATGCTGCGCTTCTCGTAACTTAAAGTCCGGAACAACGTGGTAAACTGTGAGCCAAGAACTCGGAGAACAAAATGTTTTAAAAATTGCTTCAACCAGAACGTGACACAAATAACAAAAATTTGTGAATAAGAACGCTTCTCATCAACTCAAACCTTGAGGGGTGCGCATGCATGAGAACTGTTACACTTTTTAAGTTTCTCTAACTCAAATTTAACTCGGTACAACGTGGCGTGTCTAGATCCAATGTTTATTCGTTTATTTTTTTACCATTACACACAGCGAGCTTACCTTGAACGGGTTCCTGTTGAACAGCTGACGAACAGCCCGCAGCAATAACGGGAGGAACCCGGGTGCAGGCAGCGCTAAGGCTCAACCCGATGAATAGAAGCGTAGAAGCGGCAATGGTACGGACGAGGTCCGAAGGGCGTTCAGGCGGGTTGAGCCGTTCAACGGAGTGAGAGTGAGAGCGGGAGGGTGGCGTTTGATTCAAGTGGAAGTGGAAGGATGCAGTTACCAAGAACAAGTTGGGACATCTCAGGCGGAGGAATTGGAGGCTTGTGGGTTCGTGAAGTGTAGGGCTAGGGTTTGGGGAGCGGTGGATTGGGCGGGAGAAAGATGTGAAAAACGCTAACCACATTTTCTTCGTACCCTGGGGGCGGGGGTGGGGTTTTTGGGGAGACGGAGGGGGGGGGGGGGGGGGGGGGGGGGGGGGGGGGAGAGAGAGAGAGAGAGACGGTCCACCGAAAGGCTTCCAGAAAAATTTTGCCTAGACCAGTGGACTTCATTTTTTAAAAAAAAAGTTAACTATCTACCGTACGTACAGACAAATTTTATTTTGATCACTGAATATTGATTTATATCAAAATGATCACTAAATTTCAAAATTTATTTTAATCACATCACTCCGTCAGATTAAGCTAACTAGCTAAAACCCCGTACTATGCACGGGTCTCATATATATGTACTCAAGTGATGGTTGTAAAAAGTGAAGAAAGAGGGGTCACAGACAGAACAATTTGAAGTCATGGGGTGAGATGGTTATATTTTGTGACCAATTATATCTTAATATTTATTTACGTAAAGTTATAGAATTGAGAAAGTAACTTTTAGATCAATTATAGTTTAACACCTATTTAGTTTTATAGAAATTAAAAATTGTAGGGAAAAAACGATTAGAGGTTTAGGAAAAAGATCCTATCAATTGAATGTAAATACTTATAATATATAGTGAATGTGGTGAGCAGTGTCCGCAATTCAATCTTATAACATTTTATCACTTAAAAAGTAACAATCTTGTGAAACTATGTCAAGTGATATCCGCATATAGCAGTTTTACTTTTTTAAAAGTCACATTGCAAACACTAAGGGTATATTTGATAGAGTTATGGATTTTATGAAAATTGCAAACTCTGTCAAACACTATCTAAATGTACCGTTCAAATTGTCTCCCAGAGGCTAAAGCTCGAGAACTACTTTTTGTATACCGGCTCTTTTAAGGCCCCGTTTGACGGAGTTTCTTTTTCCAGTTTTTTTTTTAATTTTTTAAACTGAAAAAAATAAACGCGTTTGGCGCACAATTTTTGTTTTTTTTGCTTTCAGTTTTAAAAACCAGTGTTATTTTTAAATTTTCAAAAATGAGTTTCAGTTTCAGTTTTGGTTTTTATTTTGAGACCACGACCACCATCCCCTCCCACCACTGGCAGCCACCGCCCACCGCCACTGTCCACCACTGGTGACTGTCGGCGGCCGACGACCACCTCCCACGGGCGCCGGCCATTGGCACCCATCTCCGGTGACTACCGGCGGCCAGCACCCAGCAGCCATCACCTGTCACCGCCAGCAGACGGCCACCGCTATGCCCCACCACCACCACAGCAAACCACCACCAAAGAAAAAACTCAAAATAAAAACTGGACAATCAAACACCAAAAAAAAAAACTCAAAAAAAAATTGTGAGTTATCAAACACCCACTTATTTTCATAAGAACAAAAATAAATTGATTTTTATTTTTTTGGAGACAAAAACCCAAAACTGAAAATGTTGTCAAACGGAACCTTAAGCTTTCAATTATACTCTTTATTCCATCTTTTAGAACCATTTTCCTCGATTCCTATAAAAATCCACAATGATCGTTTAAATATTTCAAATTAAACCTACCTGTCAATGTTTTTCAACTTTTTACCTCCACTATTCACTTATTTGTCCATCTATTTGTGACTACCAAAAAATTAAAAAAAATTCCTGATTTTCTCTCACCATCTTTGCTATTTTTTTTCTCTTAGAGACCTAAGAAATTCACCCTTGTTACTTGCAAAATTATAACATGTGTTTGCACATGTATTATTTGTGCCCCAAACACTACTTTAATATTAAGTTCTTTTACAGTGTAAAGAAGGTCACAAAGCTAATAGAATGGTAGAATGGCACAAGGATTTGAAATAATGTCACTAACTCTTAAAAGTTAATCTATATAGTTATTTTTGAACTTTTAGGAGAGGAAAAAAAAATTCAAAAATGGACTGAGATCTTGATGGGCAAAGAGAGTACCAATTAAATCCATATATAGAAATAGATAGATTGATTGTTAGTTACTTTGTTTGTCTTTTATCTCATCAATCACCCTCACTTTTTAAAACTTCTCAAATTACAGCCCTTATAATAAAGAGAAAAGAGTTAGTAATATAGCAAAAGTTGTGAATGTATTTACTTTTTGCGTCACTTCAATTTTTTGAAACAAAAATGTCAGATAATCTTTTGTCCAATCGGATATATCTAAAAAATGAGATTTTTATACATGTGATTACACTCTTAGGGTTACTGTGATAAGGCACCTTTTGAGCATATCCTAAATATACGAATAATTTAGATAATGAATAGAAGCATCACCATTTAAATTCTAAATCCAGAATGGAATATAATTGCATTATGGCAAGCCAATGAATTGTTAACATAACTTTTTGGGTATGAATGTCGTCAAAGCGATTGATTAACTTAGTGCGAGTTGAATTTGGTCATCCTCCTGATGTTCAAGAAAGAATTAGTATAGTGTTCGAGGGGTGAAACCTACATGGCTGCATCAAGAGATTTACAAAGAAAAAAGCACCAAAGTTTCCATTTCTTTTTTTGCATGAAGGATTTAATTTGTTTATGCAAGCATTTCTTCACGGTCCTTATAGCCGTCCCAAGCAAATGAAATTTACTTCAGCATTAGACCTTGCCTTTACAATTGAATGAAGTTCTGTCGCATCCAAATAATAAATATGTAGAGAGAGATCCATTACAATAAGAACTAAAAACATAACTTACCATTAAATTATGTGAGGTGGCATCCTATTTTGTGACCATTTTCTTTCGCTTTTCCTCGCTGCTATCCAAATACTACTTCAATGCATCATTTTTCCAGCGTCAAGAACCTGTGAAAGAAGAAAAAGTGGTGGAATCAATTCGATGAACATTTGAAAGGTTAGCAAAGGATTAGTAATGATAAAGATTACATCATAAAGGATAAGAAGACTTTAAATGCGTAATGAAATTGTTTGTTAAGGAGTTAGTAGGCAGTTGCTAAAACTGGTGCATTGTTACTCTTTTATCCTTGTTAGTGAGTATTTATATTTGTAAAGGAAGGGTCTAATCGAGATTTACCAACACCACAACTTGGATAATGGCTAGAATGTAGGATTACAAATGGGAGGCCGTTATTAGGATTTTGACCAATAGAATGCTATGACCTAATCAAATCAGAATTTAAGAAAATCAAAAACTCCATAAAATTGGATTTGGAGTTTGCTAGACAAAGACCCTATCAATCGAATCCTGTTATATATAGTATAGATTTCAGTCCATTTGTTTAGGGATAAAATTGTCAATTCAATGTTCACCTTCGTGCTTCTTCTTCTTCTTCTTCTTCTTCTTCTTCTTCTTCACACACACACCCACAAACACAATAGCTTGATACTATCATTATGGAGTGTTAGGCCTAAATAGCTATAAATTTCAAATTTTTCAAGAACCCACTTCTGGATGCTTGCAATTCTTGGTTCTTGTGCGCAAACAAGAACCCATTTTGAGCTTCTTGGTTGTTTTCATGTAATTATGCCACAAAACCCTTCTTCATTAACCAACCCAAGGGCTGATTTAACTCACCCAAAATTCAGTTAACAAGAACATTGGATCTTTCCCCATAAAACTTGAACTAGCGCATTTGTTAAAATTTGGTCTTTGCAAGTCATGGAGAGAGAGAAAGGAGAAATAAAGTAAAAAATGGAAGATTATGAAGTGATTGAGCAGTTTGGGATGGGTGATTGAATCTAAATTAACCTACAAAGACCAAATTTCTCCATATTTGAACATAGTGGATCTTTTGAAGTAACAAATTTCAGCATTAAGGTTCTTCATATTTGAACAGATCCAATCTACTCAAATGAAATTTGGTAAAGTGAATAAGCAGATCTAATCAGCTCCAATCTGCAAATTTCTCCACGTTAGGGTTCTTCATATTTGAACAGATCAAATCTACTCAAACGAAATTTGGTAAAGTGTTTGAGCATATCTAATAAGTTCCAATCTGCAAATTTCTCCGCGTTAGGGTTCTTCATATTTGAACAGATTGTATTTTTTAATTTAGCCCAAAGTGATTGAGGAGAGTAGGTTCTTCATAAAAAGACCAATATAGCCTTAAGTAACCTAATGATGTCAAGCTTAATTGACAGAGTGGCCTGATTAAAACAAATTTCAAAGTTTAGTGGTCACTTTGACATAAATCGATGTCTAGTGGCCAAAGTTGAATTTGTGTAACAGTACAGTAGTCAATTGCATAGTTAACTCTAAAAAAAAAGGCAAGAACCCTATTCTAATACACACACACACACAAGAGTAAAGTATACAGCGCTCCATCAAGCATAGATATACAGACAGAAAAGAAATATAGATATCTATATGAAAAGACACACTAACCATCTACAAGTGTCCCAAGTTTCCCAACGTGCCTTACGGTGGTCGTTGCACTGATACCTTCGCTCGAGGTCTCAAAATAGCTTGGTCCCATGCAACAGTCCAATCTATGGACACTGAAAGATAATATCATCCCACAAAACAAGCTAATCTTCGACCTTCAGTCAAAATGTGCTTACCTGCCATGCTCAAGGAGCAAAACTGAGCATCATCCAACCTGTAGTATAATTTAGAAAAGTTAGAGAACTTGTTGTAGACAGATCATCCTTCCCTGACAACTATGCAAATAAAGAAGTATCATTAGTAATTAACTTGATATTAAAGAAGTTATGAGCCAAAGACCAAGAAATAGTATAATTGAGAGCAATCACAAATGCCAACGATCTATCCCTACAACACAATGCACGTGCAAAGGACCTCGCGTAATGCTCAGACTCATCAATTGCTTCCATACCAATGCCCACACATAGTCAATCAGACACCAATACCATACTAAAGTGCAAAAGAATGGGCCTAATCACCAAGTTAGGAGACCTCTGAGAGTAGAGGAAAATATTGTTGTCAGAACCAGGTTTCAAGCTTGTCACATGTGCAACCATACTTGCCATTCAGAGATGATGAACATTGCGTTGTTGCCTCTCAAACCAAGCAATAGAGTTGGATTGCACCTAACTATTGGTATGGTCAATGACATTGTTTGGGCTAAACCTAGATTCGTGAAACATTGCTTGATTACGTGCTAACCAAACGTTCCAAAGTGTCCAAGAAACTACCCAAAAAACATGTGAAGGATCACTGTAAGTACTGAAGGTTGTAATAAGCCATTTAACTAGCCATTCAGAGAGAGATATATAGATGCTGAGCATCAAAACAAAACCCTAGAGATCCTTCAAACCAGGCCAGTCTCATAACCTCATAATAGAGAAACAAATGCATCGCAGACTCTTCATAACGAAGGTATGATGGACATGAGGCGGTATCCCCAAGCTTTCTACGGTATAATGTGACTCGCGTCAAAAGACGGTCCCACAAACAAAGCCACGGGGAGAAAATAAGTTTATAAGGGAGCCTGAGTTTCCACAAGCGACTCCATACAGTTATCGGTATGGCAAGAAAGGTAATTTCTAGCGTTCTTTTGATGCCAAGAGTTGGTAAGCAAAGACAATAGTAAATTTGCCATGAGCCAAAGATGACCAACACCATTACTCTGGGTACCCATATTGTGACAAATACAAGCTCCTAATGGCTTGAACAACTGGCCGGGGAAGATGGTCTGCAAGCTTTTTACATAACCACCCTCGTTGAGGATCGAGGACATCTGACACTATCCACTACCGTGTGTAAGGGGATTGTAGTAGACTAACCCGTTGGGCTAAATAACTCGGCACCCAATTAGTGTCCCAAAAACTAAATCTGGAAGACATGGTAACGTGGCACCACAATCCCTTAAGGAGGAGATCACGGCCAAATAGGATACCTCACCAGTTGTACGAGAGCTTGCCTTTAGATTTACAGTGCAGAAAATTGCCTCGCTGACAGTATTTCCCAAAGAGCACCTAACTAAGCAGGCTTTTTGGTTTCCAAAACATTTGTGCTCTCAGCTTAGCTAAAAGTGCCTGATTCATCAACTGGATATTACGCAGGCCTAACCCCTTGATGTAGGGGCTGATACAAATGCTTGTAACTGATCTAGTGAATATGGCCAGAGGTGGTTGTACAAGACCATAAAAAGTTGGAAAGTATGGAGTGAACATGCTGGCAAAAATATGATTGCAAACCAATCACCGACATATAATGACTAAGTATAGGCCATAACATCGCTTTAACTAATGTTAACCGTCCAGCCCGGTTAAGGATTAATCATATCCATCCCTGGCATTTGGCGAATTTGATCTAACAGTTTAGGCATGATATTTTTTCTATACTCAGCCCAGTTTAACTAGAGGCCTAAATATTTGTCGAAACCTGAACCTAAAGGAACTTTAAGCAGATGTCTTGCAAATTTGGCTACCTCCATGTTGTATTCATGCTCACATTATGAGTTGATTTCTCATAGTTAAACATTTAACTAGTGGGAGCAATAGCTTACTAAAGCGTGTTACAGATGGCGAATCATAAGTAAGATGGAAGAAGAAGAAGAAGAAGAAGAAGCTATTTTGTAAATAAAAAAAAAGATGCGAGATGAGAGGAGACTTCCTAGACACCGCAATACTTCTCAGATCTGCTAAATTTATTCCATCACATAAAGCCACCGACAAAGCCTCTGCACATAGAACAAAGAGAAATGGGGATAGTGGGTCCCCTTGGCAAAACCTGATTGGGGCTTTAATAAGGGCCCAGGCCTACCATTAACTAAGACTGAATTCGAGATAGTCGAAATACATTGCATTATCAAACTCACCCAAGACAAGGAAAAGCCAAAGCTAGATAGCACTTGTTCCAAAAAATCCCACCGTATAAGTTCATAGGCTTTGCTCATGTCCAATTTTAATGCAATCATCGCATCATTGCCATCATTCCGATCTCAAATGAAGTTTACTAACTCTTGAGCTAGAAGAATATTGTCCTGGATATGTCCACCAAGAACAAATCCATTTTGGAATTCAGAGATCGAAGATCCTATAAGTGACCAAAGCCAAGAAATGATTTTGTAATCTACACTGCATAAACTTATTGGCCTAAAGTCCGTCACCAACTCTGATATGTTTTTCTATTATTATTTGGAACAAGCACAATAAAGGTTTTGTTAATCTCTTTAAGCATCTTGTCGAAGCGGAGAATTGACAAGACATCTAAGATTATTAATGAACCTACAATATGCCAGTAATGTTGAAAAAATAATGTTGGCATACCATCAGGTCCCGATGCCTTAAGTCGACCAATTTTCTTGAGAGCTTGGTCCACCTCATGGGCAGAGAAATGTTTGTCAAGTAATTCCAATTGTGCCAATGTGAGTCGAGTTCTCAAATGCCCCAAAATAGAGAAGTTAATAGGAGAATGACCTTCTAAATCTGAGCTGGAACAAGAGAACAAATGAGAAAAGTAATTTTAGAGTAAAACATAATGTGTTATTCATCCCTAATCCAGGCAACACTGGATGATCGGAGGCATGCTTCATGATTTCATTGCCTTCGAATTGGCACATCGTATGAAAGAAACATGTGTTGCAGTCCCCTAAAGCTAGCCATCGCTCACCACTCCGTTGGGCCCAATACATTTCTTCACAGGCTAAAAGATGACCATTGTGCTCGCAATGCCTAATCCCATCGTTGTTCCACCTCCGTGCTAACATGTTATTGGCTGGCAATAATTAGACTTTGAAGAGTGCTAATACGCGAGGCCAAGTTCCCAATGGCTGATTTATTCTAGATTTTGAGAGCATCCTTCACATATCAAAGACACTGTACCATTTCGTAAATTGGGGATCCCGGGATCTAAGAGGCCCAGGCTTCTCGCACAAGTTGCTGACACACAGGATATTGTAGCCACATAGCCTCAAATTGAAAGGGCTGACCCTGTCACACCTATATCGGTTTGGTATCCAATAATATGAGAACATGATCCGATCGAGATATGGACACATTCCTACCCCACACCTCAGGAAATAAAGATTGCCAAGCTAGATTGGCAAAAACACGATCAAACACCTCATAAGTACACCTGATATCTCCTCTATTGTTAGTCCATGTATACTTTGGACCGCTGATGTGAATGGATAGAAGGCCCATGTGATCTAAGAATGCTTAGAAGTCATAACCACCCGGGATCGAGTGTCGATGTGTGCCACATTTATCCGCAAATGAAAGCACTTGATTGAAGTCCCCTAAAAGCATAAGTGTGCCGGTGTTCTGAATCAAAATGCTACTTAATTGAACCTAGCCAACTATGTGCGCAAACGCGACCTGATGCCCATAAATAAACCCCACGTGTTAGGAAAATTGAAATTCGTTCGTGACTGGCATCAAAATAAGATATTCATTCTTAAATACTAAAGTCATTTGAAACAAGTCATCCACCCCAACCATAGCACACCTGCAGTCCCAGAGGCATCTATCCCTAATGACAATGTAAACCCCCTCCAAAGTAACTTGCGAGAACATAATGTCCCTATGATTTGGTCTCCATTAGGAACACAACATTAGGCCTTGCAGCTCAGAAAGTCTTCCTGAGCGCATGAACTGTGAGGGCTTGGCAATACCCTCACAATTCCAAATAAAACGTTTCGTGAGTTCTATTGGGGTTATTGTGGGAAAACCACCAGAACCCAAGAGTAATCACTAATCTCCATATCAATAGGCATATCATGAGATAATAGATTAGTCAATGCAATGACCATACTTAGGGGCAGTGGTTACTAACTAGTTGCAGTCTGTTGTCTCTTATGAAGAGCCCCATCAACAGTACTAGCCCCTCCTACACGCTTTTGAGAACTCTCTGAGGTTGCCAGGGAAGAATGAGATGCCTCTGATGCCATAACTGTAGCCCCTGCCTCAACTGCCGATCTTGCATCTGAAGACACGAAAATGACAGACACATAAACCGTAGCCAATGAACCTCCACGATCATCTGATGGATTAGTTTCTGGATTAGATTGTTGGTCCACAGGGATGGACTATACTGAACTATAAGGAAAACTGGATGCAATCATGTGAAAATCCCGGCCTAGTCGATCCACCAGGTTAACCCATAAAGCTCAAAAAAGTGGACAACTGTGCTCGGGCCATGCCACTATGTACACTAAAGTAGGCTGCTCAAGATTGGCCCTGATAGGATTGCTTGTGCCCATCATTGACTCCAAATGCCTATTAGGGGAGTAACCTAAATTTTGAAGCCCACCTTTATAAAATGCATCCATTAAATCCCCTCTTCCAATAGCACCTGGCCTAATTTTCATTGGCCCATTATATAAATTGTCTGCAAGCCCACCAGAAGACCTGTCCAAAATCAATTTTCTTAGATATTTTATTGAGGTGATAAGTCTAAGGAGTCAAACCCTTGAGGCTGACTGCTCCCCGTCTTCCAAGATCCAACCTTACTGCCGTTGACCATTGCCCCGCCGCTCCACCACAGCCACCATTTGACCCCCCACCGCCATGTAACCCGACATGCCCACTACATGTTCCTGCTACAGTCACGAGGTCACACGTGATTGTGTCGAATCTTCCACCTGTTATCCACCTCCTCCAACGCCGACCACCGACAACAGCGAACGGCCAGCCATGCCTATAATGCCCAGGACATTTTCTATATTATAATTGTTTTCCGGGCCAAAATGACATTCGTATATTATTTTGGAGTATCTTATAGCGACAAAATTATTTAGCGTCGACATTTTAATTGCTATCAACTTTTAGCGTCAATTCGTGAAGCAGATTAGTAAATAAAAAAATACATAAAAAATAAATCTTGATTTAATTGAAAAAAAATAAGTCAACTCTTTATTTTAGAAAGAGAGGGAACCAAGGACGAGAGAAAAGTGGAGAGAATTTTGCTACCTTAAATTAGATTTTCGGTAACGCCACATAGCAGAAGAAAGAGTAATAAAAAAAAACAAACAAACAAACAAACAAGGAAGCCTCGGCAGGAAGAAAAGAGAAAAGGGAAAGAGAAAGAGAGGAAGAGAAGGCTAACAAGATCTCAGGCGAACGTAGCGAAGATTTCCGGTTTTGATAATCAAGACCTAGGACCGGCATTTGAGCAAATACTAGAAGCAGATTTTGAGCGAGGTAAGTACCCTGCCATATTCCTCCCTATACCTACTTGAAAAATTATATTGTATGTATGTTCTCGGTTAAAAATGAAAGTTTTGAAAATACTGTTATTGCCCTATGTTCGTGGTAAATTGATTGATGAAAATGGAAATGAAATGCCATGGAATTGTTGTACGAGTAACCAAATCCTGATTGATATCTTGGAATGAAATGATAGTTGACTGTGTTACTGCGCCTCATATCCACGGGAGAAAGTGGATTCCGGGTCCTAGTCAACGAGACCATACGTTGACGCACAGTACTGTTGCACTATGGTTCTCCCTTGTATCCACACTTTGTTATCCTGGGTATAGGAGGGATTTTGGGTCCTAGTCAGTAGGACCATACGTTGACCGCAATATACATGTTATGATTAATTGTGACAGTGCTTGATGAAACTCTTGGTTGATCTCATTCTAATTTGAGAATCTTTTGATGCAAGTACAGATATATACGTGGATATGTTGAGTGTATTTATTTTGGTAACATTAAAATTTTATTGTGAAAAAGAAAACCATGGCATATTTGAAACCGTCAAATTTATTTTAAGGATATGACATGTGTATTTACTGGCCCCAGCTCACCCCTTTTCATAAATGTTTTCAGGTAAACACTTAGATGAACCTCAATACTATGAGGGTTATGAAAATGAAGCCGCAGGAGATGCTCATTAGGAAGTTTGTTTAAGCTCTTGAGAAATTGTAGAACTGCCAGTTAATTATTTGAATTGTTCGTAACTTAATTCCAGGAAGTTATCTTTAAAATAAATACTATCAGTTTTTATGGAAGAATTCAGTGGAGATAATTTTGGAAAGAGCTGTAAGGAAATTTTTCGAAATTCATGTTATGGTGTTAGTTAATGTATAATTTTAGAATTGTGTACATGTTTTAAATAAGGCATGACAGAACCCTAATTAGTTGTCTGAATGGGTCTGCGGCCGGTCACGTGCCTAGCACATGGGCTTACCCCTGGGTTTAGGTCGTGACAAAAATTGTATCAGAGCATTAAGGTTTTGGGGTACTAGAGTTATAAGAGATGATTTCGCTGATCAGGCTATATAACCTTGTATATGAGTATCTAGGTGACAAAGTCAGGGGTAGAAAGGGAAAAAGGAATACTATTTAAGAAGAGATTATATTTTGATGTGCCTTATTGCAATTTTTTATAACCGACTAAGTCCTCGAGTTGCAAAATTAAGATAACCTTGTGTTAACGGAAGTTATCTGTGATGTTTGTATTGTGATAGGGCGATGGCAAATAGGAGCGAGGATAATCTGTCATTTAAGATTAGTCAAATGTCCTCTGAAGGATCCAAAGATTCCAGTCAGGCATCCTACATTGGCAAAAAGAAAATCGGAAAGCACCCCAGAGAGTAAGTGGCAGATTTAGGAAGGAGAATGAGCCCATCAAAAAAGGAGATAAATTTTTTGAAAGAGAAGATTAAGGTACTCGAGACTCAAATGGGGAGTATGAGGCTTAGCTTCAGCCTCACCTGGGAGCAAAGGCAAAAAGACTACAATTATTATTTTGGAAGCAAGGTCATAGCGTTGCAAAACCGGTTGGGAGATGAAGATGAGATGACCTTCTCTCGAGCTGAAGTACAGGAATGGATCCAGGAGTGGGAAACCTACATCTAGCCCCTAAATAATTAGGATGGGAGAGAAAGGAGAAATCATAGTAATTAAATTAGGAAAAACGATATCTTCAGAATAGTTTGAAATAAAGTTACTCAATTAAATTATGTCATATTTATGATTTTAATACATCTGAATGGTTTGTTTTAGAAATGCCAGCTTGACGAGAATTTTTAAACCACTTACGTATGTTAGATTAAGGAAAGAGATCAGTGTAGTGTAAATTACATTGATAAATTGATATTATTATTATTATTATTATTATTATCATTCCAATGATAAAAGGTTCTGATTGGAAGGTAAAGATTCATATGAGAGCTCCCTTATAGGTTGAAAAGAAATGGCACAAAGAAACGAAGGTCAAGGTGATGACGTATTTAGGATGGTGGAGAACCTCGCTAGAGTCGTGGAACAACAGGTGACTACAACTGGGGGGTCGTCGATTGAAAAGTTCAAAAGGATGGACCCGCCATCTTTCTTTGGTACTACTGATCCCTTCAAGGCGGAGTCCTGGATATCGGATCTGGAAGACATCTTTGAGGTTCTGGGTTGTACCGAGAGATAAAAAGTCATGTTTGCAGCATTCATGCTTAGGGATGAAGCCAACCAATGGTGGAAGGCTACTAAAAGAGTGAAGGCCGATGAGGTGGCAAGCATGGAATGGGAAGGCTTCAAAAACTTGTTCCTTGAGAAATACTTTCCTCAAACCATCAAGGAGCAAATGGAGATTGACTTCATACAACTGACCCACCCGGGAACCGTTCGGTTAAGGAATACGAAGCCGAATTCACTAAGTTGCCTCGATACGCTACCCACTTAGTGGATATAGAAGTCAAACGAGCAAGGAAGTTTTAGAATGGACTGAAGCTCAGTATCTGGTCTCGCATTTCGACATTAAGGCTAGGGATTTATGCTGAGGTGGTGGATAGAGCCCTAATCGTGGAAAGGGACAGTGAGGACTTGTACCGGATGAGGAACCAGCAAAGGAAGAGAGCCAGAAATAACGAACCGTACAGAAACAACATGTCAAGATATACCTCCAAGCACTTGAAACCTCAGGAAGCAAATAGAAGAATGCAACCTCAGCGATGGGACGAACAGAGGCAAGGGCCCGAAAGTAGAGTAACACCTCAACAGAGGAATGGAGTACCAGCAAACTATCAAGAGCGTCCTGCTAGTAGGACGGGGGGACATAATAACCCACAGGCCTGTCGTTGGTGCAACCACTTTCATCCCGGCCGACCATGCTAATGGGGAACGAAGAAGTGCTTTATATGTGGTCAAGAGGGGCATCTAGCCTGGGATTGCCCCAGGGAGGGACCCCAGAACCAAGTGAAGAATAACACAACGAAGCCCAGGGGAACAGCTAGAGTGTTTGCTATGACTCAACGGGATGCGCAAGCTTCGGACTCAGTGGTTACTGGTACACTTCATGTCTCCTCCAAATTTGCAAAAATATTGTTTGATTCCAGCGCTACACATTCCTTTGCATCACATGCTTTTATTAAACGCTTGGAAAAACATATAGAACTATTAGATTCGCCATTGTGCATCTCTACCCCAATAGGGGACTCGGTTGTCGCGAACCAAGTGGTCAAGAACTGTCTAATAAAACTTAAGGGAAGAGAACTAGCGGCGAACCTGATTCGTTTAGATATGTTGGAGTTCGATGTCATACTAGGGATGGATTGGTTGGCAACATATCATGCTTCTGCAGATTGCTTCCATAAGGGAGTGACTTTTAACATTCCAGGGCAAGAGCAGTTATTTTTCCAAGGATCTAGTATTGCACCCCCTCCACTTATGGTTTCTGCCTTACAGGCAAATCGACTCCTTAGGAACGGTTGTCGTGGGTACCTGGCATGCGTTATAGATACCCAGCAAGAGGAACTGAAGTTAGAAGACATTTCAGTGGTAAAAAAATTCTCGGAGGTGTTTCCCGAAGATTTGTCGGGGATGCCGCCCAATGGGGAAGTTGAATTTTAGATTGATTTGATCCCGGGGACTACCCCTATATCTAAGACACCCTATGGTATGGCACCCATGGAGTTGAGAGAACTTAAGACCCAACCGCAAGACCATTTAGACAAAGGGTTCATTCGCCCTAGTACATCACCCTATGGTGCACCAGTACTGTTTGTTAAGAAGAAGGATGGGACAATGAGGCTATGCATCGAATATCGAGAGTTAAACAAGGTGACGATAAAGAATCGTTACCCGTTACCCCGCATAGATGACCTGTTTGATCAGTTACAGGGGGCGAAGTGGTTTTCGAAGATTGACCTTCATTCGGGGTATCACCAGCTAAAAATCAAGGCAGAGCCCCAGACGGCATTTTGCATGAGGTATGGACACTATAAGTTTTTGGTTAAGCCGTTTGGATTGACTAACGCCCCAACAACATTTATGGACTTAATGAATCGGGTATTTAAACCTTTCTTGGATCAATTTGTGGTGGTGTTCATTGACAATATACTGATATATTCTAAGATGAAGGAAGAACATGAAAAACACTTAAGAACAATATTAAGGATTCTAAGAGAAAAAAGTTGTATGCCAAGCTTAAGAAATGCAAATTTTTTTTGGATAAAGTTGCATTCTTGGGGCATGTGATGTCGAAAGAAGGAATATCGGTCGACCCTAAAAAGATAGAGGCAGTGGTCGATTAGAATAGACCTACCACGGTGACGGAAATTTGGAGCTTCTTAGGGTTGGCGGGATATTACAGAAGATTTGTGGAAGGGTTCTCATGTATAGCAACACCTTTTACTCGCCTGACCCACAAGGGAGTCAAGTTTGAATGGAGCAAAGATTGTGAGAAAAGCTTACAAGAGTTGAAGAGGAGGCTAGTCACAGGCCCTATACTCACACTTCCTAGTGGGTCGGGAGGGTTCACGATCTATAATGATGCCTCCCATAAGGGTCTAGGGTCGTACTCATGCAAAATGGAAAGGTGGTTGCCTACGCCTGTAGACAGTTGAAACCCTATGAAAAAAATTATCCAACCCATGACCTAGAGTTGGCGGCGGTGGTTTTTGCCTTAAAGATCTGGAGGCACTACCAATATGGGGAATCCTGTGAGATTTTTACCGACCATAAGAGCCTGAAGTACATATTCACCCAGAAGGAACTAAACTTGAGACAAAGGTGATGGTTAGAACTACTGAAGGATTATGACCTCAACATCCAGTACCACTCAGGGAAGGCGAATGTAATTGCCGATGCACTTAGCAGGAAGTCGTCTTCGTCAATGGCTATCCTAATCACAAGACAGAGGCAATTATTAGAAGATATGAGAAAATTTTACATGGATGTCAGGATCCGAGACTCAGACAAGGACAGTTCACTAAGCAACTTATTGGTGCGACCCACTCTAATTGATAGAATTAAGACAACTCACGAGAGCGATGAACATCTACTTAAGATCATAGAAGAAGTAAAAAAAGGAGACAGATCTGAGTACAAGTTGCAAGATGGAATACTTCATTTCGGCAATAGGATTTGTGCGCCGAGTAACCCCAGTTTAAAAAGAGAAATCTTAGAAGAAGCTCACAGATCAGGTTACTCGATCCATCTTGGAGCCACAAAAATGTTTAGGGATCTCCGAGAGACTTTCTGGTGGGGAAACATGAAGAGAGAGATTGCAGAGTTTGTATCTAGATGCCTAGTATGTCAGCAAGTGAAGGCAAAACATCAAAGACCCGCCAGACCATTACAGCCATTACCGATACCAGAATGGAAATGGAAACACATCACTATGGATTTTGTAATAGGATTGCCAAAGACCCGTTCTGGACATGATGCTATTTGGGTAATAGTAGACATATTAACTAAGTGTGCACATTTCATGCCTGTCCGGATGACTTATTCGATGGACAAGTTGGCTACTCCTTATGTAGAGGAGATAGTGCGGTTGCATGGCATTCCAGTCTCAATCGTTTTGGGTAGAGACCATCGTTTTGTATGTAAATTTTGGGAAAGCTTACAACATGCATTCGGTACTAGGCTACAGTTCGGCACGACTTTCCATCCCCAAATAGATGGCCAGTCAGAAAGGACTATCCAAACATTAGAAGATCTACTGCGGGCTTACGTATTAGATTTCAAAGGTAGTTGGGATGACCATTTTTCGTTGATCAAATTTTCTTACAACAACAGTTATCAGAGTAGCATTGGGATGGCTCTATTTGAAGCCTTATATGGTAGGAAGTACAGGTCACCACTATGTTGGGACGAGGTAGGGAAAGGAAATTGTTGAGACCAGAACTAGTGCAATTGACTTCAAAAAAGGTCAAGGTTATTAAAGAGAAGTTACGTGGTGCTCAAAGCAGACAGAAGAGTCATGCAGACATACGCAGACGGGAGTTAGAGTTCCAAGTGGGCGACCGGGTGTTCTTGAGGGTGTCACCAATGAAAGGAGCACTACGATTTGAAAAGAAAGGGAAGTTAAGCCTAGGTAGGGTCAATTGCGTTAGGCACCCTCAAGTTATCACTGTGTAGCGCTCTGCACCACAAACTTTTTTTTAGCTACCTTACACCCCAAACTTGCATAAGTTTGGCGACCATCACCCCCCGTCAATTTTTCTGCCAACAGCTTCGCCGGAGAAGTAATTTAACTCAAACAAATGGGGCATTTTTGACAAATTTCCCTTTTTCTATGACATCCATCTTCATCTTCTACCTTCCATCTTCACCAAAACCATCACCACCAATATGCAGCCCACTCCCACCTCCATGCCCACCACCACGACCTCCACCAATCGCCAAACCCGCCGCGACCTCCTCTCTCAACTGTCGACGCCACCTTTGATTGGAATACCGCCACCACCTTAGCCACCATTACAGAAACCCGTCACAAAAACCCACCGCACCCTTAATTTTTGCTCTAGATCCCACCACAACCATCAATTTCTACCATACACTAGGCCTAGAACCCTTCTTCCTCAATTTGATCATAATAAACCCTAGACCCCCAATTTTTGACCTGATATTCCAAAAATACCCTCCTGAGTTCAGCCATTTGCCTGAATTTTGGTCGGAATATGGTCGGAGGTGATCGGTACCACACTTATGGAAGTTTGGGGTGACAGATAGCTAAAAAAAACTTTGTGGTACAGAGAGCTACTACAGGCAAACTTAGGGGCGCCCAATGCAATTGACCCCCTAAGTATGTGGGACCTTTTGAGATATTAGATACAAATTGGTTCTCTGGCCTACCGTGTAGCGTTACCGCAGGAATTCGCCAGCGTCCATAATGTGTTTCATGTATTCGTGCTAAGGAAGTACATCCCAGACCCTACGCACGTATTACAACCAGAGCCCTTACAGATTAGAGAAGACTGCACTTACATTGAACAACTAGTTCAAATTTTGGATTATAAAGAATAGACACTTCGGACTAAGAAGATCCCCTTGGTAAAGGTCCTGTGGAGAAACCACGCGGTTGAGGAGGCCACGTGGGAACGCGAAGACGAAGTCAGAAACAAATATCCCCACCTGTTCCTAAACTGAGGTACGTTAATTTGGAGGACCAAATTCTTTTGAAGGAGGGGAGAATGTAATGCCCAGGACATTTTCTATATTATAATTGTTTTCCGGGCCAAAATGACATTGGTATATTATTTTGGAGTATCTTATAGCGACAAAATTATTTAGCATCGACATTTTTATTGCTATCAACTTTTAGCGTCAATTAGTGAAGCAGATTAGTAAATAAACAAATACATAAAAATAAAATAAAATAAAATCTTGATTTAATTGAAAAAGAATAAGTCAACTCTTTATTTTAGAAAGAGAGGGAACCAAGGACGAGAGAAAAGTGGAGAGAATTTTGCTACCATAAATTAGATTTTTGGTAAAACTACATAGCAGAAGAAAGAGTAATAAAAAAAACAAACAAACAAACAAACAAGGAAGCCTCGGCTAAGAAGAAAAGAGAAAAGGCAAAGAGAAAGAGAGGAAGAGAAGGCCAACAAGATCTCTGGCGAACGTAGCAAAGATTTTTGGTTTTGATAATCAAGACCTAGGACCGGCATTTGAGCAAATACCAGAAGCAGATTTCGAGCGAGGTAAGTACCCTGCCATATTCCTCCCTATACCTACTTGAAAAATTATATTGTATGTATGTTCTCGGTTAAAAATGAAAGTTTAGAAAATACTGTTATTGCCCTATGTTCGTGGTAAATTGATTGATGAAAATTGAAATGAAATGCCATGGAATTGTTATACGAGTAACCAAATCCTGATTGATATCTGTGGAATGAAACGATAGTTGACTGTGTTACTGCGCCCCATATCCACAGGTAGACCTGGCAATTTTCTACCTGTACCCGCGGGTTGATCCGTACCCGGTAAAAAATTATGGCTACATATATGTGTTACCCGTTGAAAATAGACCCGTACCTGAATCGGACCGTAATTTTCGGTTCAATCCGGGTCGGGTACGGGTTACCCGGACTACCCGACTTTTTCACTATATAACAAGTAGCCAACTATGGTTTTCCATCCTCACGGTTCTCCAATCTGCGTTGCTGTCCTTTCCCCTTCCAGAACTCTCTCTCAACTCAACCTCTTTCTATCTCACTCTCATTCAAAGTCAGATCCATCTCTCTCTCTCTCTCTCTCTCTCACACACACACACACATACACAACCTTGGTCTCTCTATCTCTCGCTCTCACCCAGTCAGATAACTCAGATCTGCTGACAACTACTATACTCCACATCAACTTGATGGCACCGCATCGTCGTCACAGATCCGCCTCAGATCTGCCACAGTTCCACCACAGATCTGCCACGGTCAGCCGCCGCTCCGCTATT
This sequence comes from Escallonia herrerae, assembly GCA_033070095.1. Taxonomy (NCBI): domain Eukaryota; kingdom Viridiplantae; phylum Streptophyta; class Magnoliopsida; order Escalloniales; family Escalloniaceae; genus Escallonia; species Escallonia herrerae. The sequence continues at coordinate 465,678 of JAVXUP010000188.1, forward strand.
GCGCCGCCGCCTGTCTTTCGCGGGAAACATCAACTTTGTAAACAATTTGATTTCATAGTCGATCTGACTATGACATCAATCAGATCTAGTTGATTATTTTTGTTAATTCCCGAATGGATTTTGTACTGGTAGATGTTCTTGTATTTTGTTAATTTCTTTATGATATTTCGAACTTTACACTCTTGGGATTAATTTGTAGATGATGTTCTGGAATTTTTGAAATCGATGTGCAGAATGCATTTGAGATGATTTTGTATTTTTGTTGGATCTTAAAATTGAGATGATTACATACACAAAGTGAGTCATGTAAAAATTAAAAAAGAGAGTGATAATTGTAGTAATAAGAAGGTGGAAAATATCTAAGAGGAAAACAGCCAAGTAAATATATGTTAATAAAAAATTCAAAAGTCACTTACCCGCGGGTAATATTCGACCCCCATGAGTAGGGTACGGGCTGTAAAAAACACTACCCGGTCCGTTTTTATCCGGACCCGGCCGGTTTTTACCTGTACCCGCCAGGTATACCCATTTGCCAGGTCTATCCACGGGGGAAAGTGGATTCTGGGTCCTAGTCAACGGGACCACACGTTGACGCACAGTACTGTTGCACAGTGGTTCGCTTTACGTCCACACTTTGTTATCCCGGGTGGAGGAGAGATTTTGGGTCCTAGTCAGTGGGACCATACGCTGACCGTAGCATACATGTTATGATTAATTGTGACAGTGCTTGATGAAACTCTTGGTTGATCTCATTCTAATTCGAGAATCTTTTGATGCAAGTACAGATATATACGTGGATATGTTGAGTATATTTATTTTGGTAACATTGAAATTATATTGTGAAAAAGAAAATCATGGCTTATTTGAAACCCTCAAATTTATTTTAGTGATATGGCATGTGTATTTACTAAGCCCCCAGCTCACCTCTTTTCATAAATGTTTTCAGGTAAACACCTAGATGAACCTCAATACTATGAGGGTAATGAAAATGAAGCCGCAGGAGATGCTCATTAGGAAGTTTGTTTAAGCTCTTGAGAAATTGTAGAACCGCCAGTTAATTATTTGAATTGTTCGTAGCTTAATTGCATGAAGTTTTCTTTAAAATAAATACTATCAATTTTTATGGAGGAATTCAATGGAGATAATTTTGGAAAGAGCTGTAAGGAAATTTTTAGAAATTCATGTTATGGTGTTAGTTAATGTATAATTTTAGAATTGTGTACAAGTTTTAAATAAGGCCTGACGGAATCCTAATTAGTTGTCTGAATGGGTCTGCGGCCGGTCACGTGCCTAGCACATGAGTTTACCCGTGGGTTTGGGTCGTGACAATGCCCCCCGTCATCGGTGACATATGAGGTGCTCGTCTATCGACCGTACCACCTAGATGAGTACTACCCGTTCCCTGGAGAAATTTTTTGATGGCTCATCCGAAATGCACAACGCCTGCAATTCTTCCAAGGACTGAACCAATTCCATTGAACACCGACGTTCATGGAATTCAAACCATAAATCTGCCCGACCACCCACTTCCACTAATTGTACCTGCTGGTGCAATTAAAGTTGGTATTTAGCTATGCCGGAAGCTTCTCATTAGATAGAGCGAGCCCGTGAGTTTTGTTGTAATAATTCTAGATGATGTGCTAGAACGGAGCACGCAAACCCCTAATCAACAACATAATTTATCTCATCGAGAGATTTTGGGCATGTATAGCTCGAATGGTTGATCAATCCACAGCAAAAATGAAACCCGAAAAAGATTTTCATAATGGAAAGGAATCCACCATTATGAAAAAGATTTTCATTATGAAAAAGATTTTCATAATGGGGAAGATTGTTACTGAATTGATGTAAGGGTTATATACGTATCACATTCGTCGTTGTGAAAAAATTATCGTCCAGTGATCAATTAATTCTTATTTGCTTGGTGTCATAAATTAGATTGCTCACCTTTTTGCTTGTTTTTACGTTCATGATATATTAGCCTCTATTCATGTCTCGATTTCAGTGCTTTAAACTGAGAGTGCAAGATTTTTGTTTAGACAACAATTGCTCAACATTTAAGTAAGGCTACAACTTTGATTTCTTGGGTGCATTAAATTGTTAACCTTGTACACTTTGACCCTTTTTGTCATATTCATCGTTTCTTTTGCCCAATTTTAAAAGCCTATTGAAATTGTTTCCATGACTTTAGAGTAAAACTTTGGTAGTTGCCAAAATTTAGAATTCCAAGTCTTGGACAGCTTATTCAAATTCTCGCTAATTGTATAGCATTGTTTCGTTGATATGTTGCTTCCTTGTTTCACTCTTTGACTATTTATTATCATCTTCATTCAATTTCAATGGTTACTTAGTTAATATGATTTTTGAAACCAATAAAACAATCCTAGAGGGGGGGTGAATAGGGTTTTTGAAATATAATGAGGAATTTAAACTAAGAAACAATCATGAAACTCAATCAAACCAAGTAATACTTCAATGAAGATGCTAACTACACAATCTCAAGCAATTGTAGAGCAATAAGTAAAGAGATTGAGTTAGAGATACTTGACAAGGAGATTTAAATGGTTCGGCTTGAATTACCCTCAAGCCTATATCCACCTCTTCAAGGAAGTCCCTTGCAAGAGCACTAGAATCCACTAGCAACAATCTTCTTCCGGGTCAAGATCAAAACCCTTACAACACTTGGTGATATCCCCACACCAAGCATAAGCCTTGAATCCACAAAGCTCACCCAAGACTTGACAAACCCAAGCCTTGATCACAATCCTTTTACAAAGATCAAATGTGTACAAAGAAACTCTCTTGAAAGGAAATGAGTACAAATGAAGCTCTAGTACAATAGAGAGATGAGAGAATTGATGACTTGAAGAATGCTCACTCTCAATCAAAGAATTGCTCACAAAGATGCTCTCTTTAATGATGTAAAATCATGAAGATGAAGAGAGAAAAGTTTAATCTATGAGCCTTGATGTTTCTCTAATGAATGGAGGCTTAGAATGTGGTTTCCATGGTGTATAATGAAGCCCCAAATCATTTATATAGAGAGCAAATGAAATATAGCCGTTAGAGGCAAAATATGGGCAAAACTGCCATTGCAGTCGACTGTAATCAATGCAGTCGACTGTATTCCCTCGAAAATAGGCGTTGGAGTTTTGTCCTCGAAAATAGCCGTTGGAACTGAATTTTGACCAATGCAGTCGACTGCATTGGAATGCAGTCGACTGGATTCAAATACAGTCGACTGTAATACCCTACTGCCAATCAGCTGCCTCACGGAACCCCCTTTCCTATTTTGGGCATAACTTTCTCTAGAAAAATTGGATTGAGGTGCCGTTTTTTGCGTTGGAAAGCTAATGAAAAGTTTTATCAAAATATGAAAAGATTAGAACCAAAATAGGTTTTAAGAAAATCTGAGTGAGCTCCAAAGTTCACTCATTTTCGAGAACCACACTTGTGTGAAAGGTTATGAACTCGCATGCAATGCACAAGGTGTCCTAAGGTCTTTTTAGGTCATAGTCATCAATCCAAGCATCAAACCAAGACTAGTTACATAATAGTAAAGATCAATTATAATCGATAGTAACTTAGCCGATGCGTCCTTTGTTGCTCTTCGACATTGGACTTGATGAAGTTTCTATAGCATGTCCACTATAACTTTAAGCTTCTTTGGCTTTAATTCATCTATCCAACTTCACAAATGTGTCTTCATGAGTGTGCATGTATATGCCTACTAAGAATACACTCAAAGCACACATTAGAACATAATCAATGTGTAGTTATCATCAAAACAAGATGTAAGCCTAGGTTATCCAACCATAGGGCTAACAATCTTCCCCTTTTTGATGATGACAAACATTGATTCTATATAAGGTAAGATGTATCATATGATAGTCAATTAAGCACAACAATCTCACTTAGAATATTCAATCATCTCTAGTATATTCAAGACATGTCAATTTATCTCGTATAGCAATTAAGCTCATAGCTAGCTTCCCCTAGCTAAAAGAAGATATGCTCGTCCTCTAATGTTATCTCGAAACACACGATCACATAGCATATAGAATCAAGATTATTTCTCCCCCTTTGTCATCAACAAAAAGACAAGGGTATGCATGTGTGAAAAGATAGTTATAAGCATGATAATGGCGTGAAGTGCATATAACTCATGAACTCATACAGATGACATCAAGAGTTCCTTCATGATCCAAAGAAAGATATATAATGGAGCTTAATAATCTCTTTTACTACATGCATTTTTCAAGAGTAATAAGATAGAATGTGATTCAAGCATGTAAGCTCCCTCTATCAAGTTTGCATACACCATCCTAATGTATGCTCCCCCTCAATCAATGCACGCCGATAATATCCAACAAACACAACTGAATGTCTAACCGAGTCAGATTCCCTTTTCGGCATTACCAAAAGGGGTGTGTGTATGAATGGCATTGTGAAGCATTAAGATGACATAATTTCAACATGGAATTTTCACAAAGCGAATAATGGTCATCAACAATCAATATTTCCAATATAAGTGCAAGAGGACCATTCATCGGCAAGGTTCACATCAATTCTCAACAAGCAAGCTATTTATAGATTTGACAATTTAAGCATACTTGATAACATATAAGTTTAGCACATAGCACAATGTTAAGAAGATCATTAAGTTTTACCCTCTTGGTGAATTACCAAGGAATTGAGCTCATGAGTGATCATTCTTGAAGTCTATTTTCTTGACAAGCTTTGAGGCTCTCCTCATTTGAAGTAGCATGTCCAATCTCGGAATGCTTACTCCCCCTTAAGATTTAGCTTGTTGCTCCTCCTTCTCAAAATTTTCTTGGAGCCTTCTCCTTGTTGCTATTTGCCTTTGCTTTGAACAACCTACAATCATAATTTAGGTCTAACTTTTGGTACCCACATTTTCTTGGGTCCATAAGTGTTAGTTTTAGCAACATTAATAAACTCTTTAACAACCCACATTTTCTTTCTACCTCTAACATAGACAATTTTATAAGGACAATAATTAGTTGTATGTCCTTTCTTGTTGCACCAACCACAATGTGTAAATGGTGTGCAATAGTTCTTTGGTTGTCTTGTATGAACATTTAATCTAGCTTGTTGTTTAAAAACTTTAGGAGACAAGGTGAAGGGATCTAATCCAACACCGCCTTTGTTAAGACCAACTTTTGGGTGTCCAAGCATGACATCCAAGTTGTTTTTACCATCAACAAATTTTTCAAGACATCTTTTCAAATCACAAATCTCAAGCTTTAAAATTTCATTTTGTTTTTCTAAAATCGAAGTATTACAAGAGATTTGTTTTGTGCTAGGAATGCTCACAATCAATTCAACCAAATCATTATTCACATGCTCTACATATAAATGGCTAGATATGCATTCATTCTTGGCATGCAACTCATTATTTTCACTTTTTAAGTCATCTAGCTCTTTTGAAATCGCACGCACTTGTTTTTTCAAAGCACAATTTTTCTTGGCTAATTTCATGGATTCTTCATATAAAAGAGCGTAAGCATCATAAATATCATCATTGGAAAAATTGCTATCACGATCACTATATGAAGAATTTACCTCATCTTCTTTTTGAGCCATGAAGCATAGATTTAAATCTCTATCGTCGAAATCACCACTTTCATCTCCACTTGAGTCATTATCGCTCCAAATAATGGCTTTAATTGATGTCTTTATGGAGTGCTTCTTTCTGGCCTCGTTCTTCTTCTTATTCTCCCTTGAGGTACTCTCCATACTTGACTCGTTCTTGCTCTTGTGCAAGTTTCCATCTTTCTTCATTTTGAGATACTCATTAAATTCCTTTGCAAGTATATCAATCTCTTTGTTATTCAAGTCTTTCTCCTCCGCACATGAAGATTGATCCGTTGTTGATGAAGCTTTAAGAGCAATGCACTTCTTCTTCTTCTTTGGAACTTTTTGCCCGGATGATTCGAGTTGCATTTCATAGGTCATCAATGAGCAAATTAATTCATCCAACGGAAAAGTATTGAGATCCTTTGATTCTTGAAGTGCGGTGATTTTTGTATCCCATTCTCTAGGTAATGACCTAATTACCTTTCTCACAAGATCACCGTTAGAGAAATATTTTCCTAATTGCTTCAAAGTATTAACAATTTTAGTGAAACGAAAATTCATTTCCATAATAGATTCATCGAAAACATTTGAAACAATTCATATTCTCTATGCCATAAATTCATCTTTGAATCTCTTAAAAGAGAAGTCCCTTCATGACTTGAAGTGTATCCCACATACTCATAGCCGAATCACACATAATAACTCGATTGAGTTCATTTGTGTTTAGAGCACAAACAAGACAATTCTTAGCTCTAGAATTCATGCAAAGCATATTTCTATCATAGTCATTAAATTCGGATTTCTCCTTTGGCACAAGCTTATTCCTAATCCTCTTGGTTGGAACATAAGGGCCATCTTCAACAATTCCCCACATTTCATAATCTAAAGATTCTAAAAATACTCGCATCTTAATTTTCCATATACTATATGAAGACCCATCAAAAAGTGGAGGTCTAGTAGTAGAACTCCCCTCAAGACTAGGAAACCCCATGATCTTTTAACTCTCTAGGTGTTAACCAAAAAATCAAGAGCCGAGGCTCTGATACCACTTGAAACTAATAAAACAATCCTAGAGGGGGTGAATAGGGTTTTTGAAATATAATGAGGAATTTAAACTAAGAAACAATCATGAAACTCAATCAAACCAAGTAATACTTCAATGAAGATGCTAACTACACAATCTCAAGCAATTGTAGAGCAATAAGTAAAGAGATTGAGTTAGAGATACTTGACAAGGAGATTTAAATGGTTCGGCTTGAATTACCCTCAAGCCTACATCCACCTCTTCAAGGAAGTCCCTTGCAAGAGCACTAGAATCCACTAGCAACAATCTTCTTCCGGGTCAAGATCAAAACCCTTACAACACTTGGTGATATCCCCACACCAAGCACAAGCCTTGAATCCACAAAGCTCACCCAAGACTTGACAAACCCAAGCCTTGATCACAATCCTTTTACAAAGATCAAATGTGTACAAAGAAACTCTCTTGAAAGGAAATGAGTACAAATGAAGCTCTAGTACAATAGAGAGATGAGAGAATTGATGACTTGAAGAATGCTCACTCTCAATCAAAGAATTGCTCACAAAGATGCTCTCTTTAATGATGTAAAATCATGAAGATGAAGAGAGAAAAGTTTAATCTATGAGCCTTGATGTTTCTCTAATGAATGGAGGCTTAGAATGTGGTTTTCATGGTGTATAATGAAGCCCCAAATCATTTATATAGAGAGCAAATGAAATATAGCCGTTAGAGGCAAAATATGGGCAAAACTGCCATTGCAGTCGACTGTAATCAATGCAGTCGACTGTATTCCCTCGAAAATAGCCGTTGGAGTTTTGTCCTCGAAAATAGCCGTTGGAACTGAATTTTGACCAATGCAGTCGACTGCATTGGAATGCAGTCGACTGGATTCAAATACAGTCGACTGTAATACCCTACTGCCAATCAGCTGCCTCACGGAACCCCCTTTCCTATTTTGGGCATAACTTTCTCTAGAAAAATCGGATTGAGGTGCCGTTTTTTGCGTTGGAAAGCTAATGAAAAGTTTTATCAAAATATGAAAAGATTAGAACCAAAATAGTTTTTAAGAAAATCTGAGTGAGCTCCAAAGTTCACTCATTTTCGAGAACCACACTTGTGTGAAAGGTTATGAACTCGCATGCAATGCACAAGGTGTCCTAAGGTCTTTTTAGGTCATAGTCATCAATCCAAGCATCAAACCAAGACTAGTTACATAATAGTAAAGATCAATTATAATCGATAGTAACTTAGCCGATGCGTCCTTTGTTACTCTTCGACATTGGACTTGATGAAGTTTCTATAGCATGTCCACTATAACTTTAAGCTTCTTTGGCTTTAATTCATCTATCCAACTTCACAAATGTGTCTTCATGAGTGTGCATGTATATGCCTACTAAGAATACACTCAAAGCACACATTAGAACATAATCAATGTGTAGTTATCATCAAAACAAGATGTAAGCCTAGGTTATCCAACCATAGGGCTAACAATTTTGTTGTCATGTTACGTTGTTTTGGATTTCAAATATAAATTGAACCATAGTATTTATTGCACTTTTAGCATTATTATATCATATGATTAATTCCCCTCGAGAGGATGGCCTATTAGTACCGGTACAGATTGTATTGCTTCGCCACATAGGTTGATGCGTGATCCAAAGTTCAACTAGTCTATTGTGTTGTATATTATTGTCTTGTTTTCACAATCACCGGTAAGACGTTTTTCACTCTATTCCGTTGTAAAGTGCATGGATAGCCACTCTCCCATGCATATTGATCATTTTGTCTATTGGTTCCAAATACTTGTTATTAATACCATCGTATTGTATTCTGAGGGTCTGCGTATATTTCTTTTACTGAGCCCTTGTTCCCCAATTATTTTTTATGTGAAAATTGATTAGAGGTTGCACTTAGAGCTCTGATGGATTGTTGGGACTTTGAGCAAGTTTTGAAATTTCTGATTTTAGTATTAGTAGTGGAAATAATTTTTATTTGTAAGAAGGTTCCGTGGCCTCCAAAAGGTTGGGCAAGCCTTTTTTCTCTAAATTTAGTAGTATTTTTTTGGTATTTTAGGAACTTACTTTTGTTCCGTTAGATTTAAAGTTACTGAGATTTGTCTTGTTGGACACTGATGATATTAGTTAGGGGTGAGGGCAGTTCGGTTTGGTTTGGTTTAGGGGTCAAACCGCAAAACAAAACGTTACCCATTAGTTTGAACATTTTGAACCGAACCAAACCAAACCAAACACTATCGATTTGGATGGTTTGGTTTTTTCGGTTTAAACGGTTCGGTTTGATCAGTTTGGATTAGTTTGTGCCTATCTAAAGAAAGAAGTTGTCCATTTGCGCAATTACTATTGGATCTAAATATATTATTCAAAATTGCAGTTATACTTATCTAAATTACACATAATCTTCTTATGTTTAACATATAAGTGCTCGTATTAACATAACATATAAATATTACTCTAGATAACTATAACATTTATTATTGGTATACAAGAGACTTTTGTGTTATAACTGCTCCAGTTATTCTCTTTTCTTTAACTTTTAAGGTTTTGCTTAGTAACAAGTGAAAATTATCAATGAATGTCACAAAAAATAAATTAATATCATAGGTCAGTTCGGTTCTTTTTGTGATCAGTTTCAAAAAGTGAACTGTGAACTGAACCGAACCAAACCGAGGTTGGTTTGAGAAATGCAAAACCGAACCATTAAGGGGCTGTACGTTTACGTTTTTTAGTTTTTATTTTTGTAATGATGATGAAAAAAATGCCTTTTTTCATGAATGTTTACGTTTTTTCGGTTCCGTTTTGGATAAAATTTCTAAATACTGTCAAAAAAGCTGAAAACACCAAAATGGTGTTTTCACCTTTTTCCTCGAACTGTATTCTCCTAGTCAGAATACCACATCTTCTCCCTCATGTCTACCACCATGTTCCAACAAACACTCACCAAACTAGACCACTTATTTCACTGGGTCTTTCTAGAAATGGAAATAGTGGGGTCCATTAATGAATTGGTTCAGAAAAAAGTTGGTGAAAACGAAAATGAAAATGATAAACGTACAGAAAAAATTAAAAAAGTAGATACGGAAAAAAGTAAAAATACACAATACGATTTTAGAACTGAATACTAAATTCTGAAAATAAAAAACAGAATATAAAATACAGAAAAAATCTCGTAAGCGTACAGGCCCTAAGATTTTTAAATGGTTCGGATTAATTGGTTGAACAGTTCGGATGGGTTTGAATGCTTTGGTGCTCACCCCTAGTATTTGTGGTCTTGATTACCTTATTGGGGTATTAGTATTTCGCAAGATTTCAAATATACTAGAACAAGAAATTTGATTGATTGTAAGTCGCACCTCTGGTTTCGGGGCATGATAGTCATTCCCTGCATCTTTGCACTCTCCTACATACTTGGCCTTTCTTTGTTTTCTACTACTAGCTAATTGCTAACTATATCTCTGACGAAATACTATTTTATGGACATTATCAAATGTGCCCATTTAATCAACTCATAGTGGCAAGACTCGATGATGATGCATAAAAATAAAGAAAAAACTCTCCTAGTCTTATGTGATGTTTGATCATCAACAAAGAAGAAATTAGGATGTCTGTTTTGACCATGAAGAGTGGAAGGCAAGATATGGAAGAAGAACGATCATCTTAGGCAGAATTTTCAAGAGGTTACTCTGAGTTATTAATCGTTCGTTGTGTTTTTTTTATACTGGGGTATTCTGTCTTGATTTTGATAAGATAATGCTCCTTTTGGGTGTGGGATATGTTTTTTTTATGCTTCTATTGTGTACGGTGTCTAAAATGTCGGTACAAGTGATACTTACTTTCCAACCTACTTTACGATGGAAGTTCATTATGGTGGTAAGCTTGTTATGAAACTTAAAGTGTAATACTCATACTCTGCACCTAATTTGGGTTTATGATTTATATCAAATTGCTTGACGTATAGTTTTAGACTTTTAGCGCACTATTTGAATGGTAAGACTTTCAAATTTTTAGTGACAATCTAATCGGTGAGACTTTATACAATCATTTTGAGTACTAAAATTTTGAGAGAACTAACTGCGTAGCACTTTACAAAAGTAGTTATTCAAACGGGAGAACAACGTGGACTTTAATGACTATGGCATTTTATTTGCTAAAAGGAAGAGAATGAGAAAAAAAGTTAGAATAAGAGAGAAACGTGAAGAGAGGAGGACCGAGACAAAGGCCGTGGAATGTGACTTTAAATCACTAGAGGGTGGTTTGAGAGTTATTTGAACGTCTAGGTCCATCTACATTATTTGTGTTTGTGCGTGAAAATCATTTGTGGATCCTTGGTCATGTATGAGTTTGCACTTCTTTTTTCTCGTTGGTTAGCTTCAGTCTTTCTGCCTCAAGCTCTTCCTTTGCCTCTTTGGAATCCCCCACATTCAACTTTGCTTCAGCACATCTATCCAAGTTTGGATTTCATCCCTTTCAATATTTTTAATAAGTATGTCAGCACGTGTATGTGTGTGTACAATACAGATTTGAAAGGCAAAGAATAAAAAAGAAAGTGACTGCAGGGAAGGTGTGGATTCCATGTAACAAATAGAAAGAAAGGATTTATTCTAAGTGGATCATCGAAAGTAGGAGGATCAACACGTAGAGAATTGGTTCGTTGAAGAGAAACTAAGTTAGAATGATGGTTCTTCTAGTTAGATCTAGCAACACGATCACCGCACCGGATTTAGTACCCATGAAATCCGTAGCGTTGGATGTAAGTAATATTTAGCCCGTCTACTGTTTTTATTTAGTACACATGCTCATAAGTTTTTCTTAAAGAAAGCTTCATTTATGAAACTGAAATACTTTTAGCGACACTTCTTTTATTTAAAATCGGACCAGCAAGTAAATATTATTTTTTTGGTAGATACTGCTGCTATGGGAGATGCTTATTTCTAAGGCTCTCTATTTGATTGTGTTACCGTTACGGATTTTGTTACCTAATTTTCTACACGAGAATGTGTTACCGTTACCTGCTTTAGGGACCTCTCTCGCTGTTACCCGTCGATCTGGATCTATTATTGTACATGTTACTGCACTATACTATAAGGGCACTTTCACGTAATCTAGACTTCGAGCCCAAATGATCTTTGAATTGATGATCTATATTTAGTCGGTATGAGACGGTACGATATGTTTAATTAACCGATCATTGTTTTGTAAACTGTTGATTTGATTTTGTTCAAGTAGTTTTGTGTAAAAAACTATGATCCACCTATTATTTTTTTGAGTGTTGGGATTGAGCTCTAGCACAATCTCATGCATTGACACATTTATCTATTTAATAGATATATGATTTTCGTTTGACATTTTAGCATTTACATACCTATTTATTGTTGGTAGTTTTACACTTTGTAATAAAATAGGTATACGTCCACTATTATATATTTATGATCATGGTATATGGGATAGATCAAGGTACCCCATTTCCAGTTGCATACACGTATTGATAATGATTATGATAAAATATATAATTAATAATTATTCACAACGTTAGATGGAACTGGACAACCATTAGTACGTTGGAGTATGCAAAGATGATATGGTTTATCTTGTCTGCTCTGCATGCTAGTAGAACGTCTGTATTGAATAGGAACTACTTGAGATTATTTATTTTTAATTTACAATGACTTTATAAATAATCTCTACAATGATATAATGCAATGTTATTAATCCTATAGATGGTGCTGTATCCTCAGAGTCATTAAGTGGAAGCTTTGGTATATCTACCGGTGAGATACGTCGTGCATAAATACCTCGATATGTTTGGATTTCGTTTAATGTACAATGGGAGCATGTACTTTTATATCACATCCACACTTATTGATATTCACATATGATGATATAATAAAGTTGATCATTATGAGTCATGGCCAGTCTTTTTATAAGGTAGGTAGGTAGGTATATATATATATATATATATATATATATATATATATATATATATATATATATATATATATATATATATCAGTTACTTTGTTCCCCTACTAACTGAACATTAATCCATATGTCTCATGATAATAATCCCATGATCATTAAATTGATTTAACAGATAAATCAAATATTTGTGGAGGAGCACAGTTATATTGATTAATTAGTAGACTTGAAGATATAATTTGATAATGTCCTGACTTAATCACATTTTAGTTTCTAAAGTTTTTAGTGATAATTGTTTAGTGAAATTAATTACAATTAATTGATTGTGTTTGACTTACATGCGTATTTAGGATATGAGTCATATTTTATGATTTTTTCATTTTACCCAAAAAGAGAGGGAGGGAAGAAACTGGGCCAACAGAGAGAAAAACGGGTTAAGTGTAGAGAGATAAATATAATAAAAAAATAAAAGAAGGATAAACATGGAAAAACACATGCGAAATCTATCTTGATTTAGAAAGTGATCAATTTTTTTTTGAGATAACTCAAAAAGAAAATATGATAAGTTAATTAGGATGAAGCGCATTAGTTAAGCAATTGAGTCCTATTAGAGCTGAAATTAAAAGGTCCAGAAGTCCTCTTCCTGGCCCATACTTGAATCCTAATGTCAAGGGAAGTCTTGCAGAGATAAGAGTAGAATTGAAAAAAAATAGATGAAGAGCCATAGGCCGGCCATACCCCTCTGCTCGTCTCTCTCTGTATCTCTCTTTTGGTTGATGCTCTCCTTCTCTCTTCTTCTCTAGCTTGTATTCTCTATCGTTTAGAATTACTTCTAGAAGCTTAGATAGGAGAATTGCAAGAGTTCACACTCAGATTCGACGTAGGGCCATAGTGAGGTACGGTAGTTGATGTCAAGATCTACATCAAAGGTTTCATCACGTTCTAACAAGAACACAAATGTATGATTTAATTACATGTATTATGTATCCCTACATAATCTAAGAGTGTTAAAACATGGTTACTTTCTTTTTGGTGTAAAATTTTATTACCCATAGGATCAAGTTATCCTTACACTGAGCACTTCTCAGAAGCTCACCCCTTACTATATTCAACCTTAAAAGTTAAATTGATAATGTCGATCGCAGGCTTTGGATTGTACTATAATTGTCAACTTATGAAGAATTTGTATTGAAAATGAGGTTTGACCGGGAGTTGTAAACATGTTAATTTCTATTGCTATTAGTATTGGTTTTAGCCAGTGAGCCCTGACACTGCCCATTAGATATTGTCAAATGGGCTTGCGGCCAGTCACCCTCGAGCCCATTGAACCCATCGTGTTTCCATGTCATGACAAAATTAGCCGATTTTTTTTTTTTTTTTTGGGGGGGGTGGGCGCAAATTGACAACTTTGACTGTGACGAGAGTAGAATGTTTGTATGAAAGAGAGAACATGGTCACAGCGGAATTAGGTTATCCACCCTTCAGTTGATATTTGCACTTCTGATGCCTCGTAAAAACTTGGATGGTTGGTTGGTGTTGATCCTTTTGGAGCAACAGTTTATGAGCATGGTAGGTTTCATGTTAGTGAGTATAACAATCAAACAATTTTTCATAGCGTTTGTACCTTCTAAGCAAAATTAGGGTTCTTGTGAATGTTGTAAGAAATATGAATCGTAATGCTGATCTATGGGTCTTAGTAAGATGACAATGTCATCATTTTCTATGAAGATAGACTTAATCATAGTGATGATCGTAGCCTTGGATATTTGACTACCGGAAGCCATCAAGAGAATTCAACTTTTTAGTTGATGAACCTATAACATGAATGGAATCATATACTCGTGATAACGGAATTTCTTTCATCATCTTCAGCTAGAAGGGCATGACCACCTTCCAATTTGAGTTTGATACCAGATTCTCGCGAGAATCCTATTTTTTTAAACCCTTATTCTCCTTTCATCGGGAACTTTCCACTAAGGTCTACACTTCCGATCTTAAAAACTAAGCTATATAAATGGATTTGCAGCTATTACATCTATTTGTACATCAAGTTCAAAGTGACTCACTCTCTTCCAGGAGTCAAGCAACGAACCTTATCATCAACCGTAGGAACATTTGAGGACAGATTCTTGATAACTTGCTTGACTTGTTCTACTTGATGGCTTACCCAATGAAGACACAGGCATAGAGATTTGACACATCCCTCAAAAAAAGAAAAATGCAACCGATCCACCGAAGGGGCATCAGATCTACAATGTGGTGAAGCAGTCATGTATGATGATGATAAAGTAACACTAAGATGGCTTAAAGGGAATGAAGGAATGGATCAAAGACAAGGTGAGAAAGGAATACTTGAAGGTGGTGAGGATATGAATGAAATGAAAGGTGAAGGGGATGTTGATGAGAGGGAAAGTACCGAAGAAAAACCTGTCTAAACTAGTGGACAAGGTAGATATGATAATGAACCCAACTAACCCAATGAGCCTAATGAATACCATGTCAATCAAATAAACTCAATGCAAATGAAGACCAAAATAGAGACACATGCTTAGCAAATTTGGAGGATGGTGCTGAAGATGTGCATTTAAAATATGCAACATTCAAGTGAACTTTGGAGTCTTAATGTTTAATTTGATATAGATAAAGAGCGAAATGGTCTCCGAAGGATTTAGAGGCCTAAGTTCTCTGAGTTTAGAGCCCACATAAATATGCAAAACCCTAGGTTTAAGCTAGGGCAAACTTTTAGTAGTCTTGAGGAACCTTAACAAGCTGTGAAAAACTACTCAGTGATATGTGAGACACTTATCTCATTCAAGAAAAAAGAAACAAGGAGGATGAGAGCTATTTGCAGCAAGGTAAAAGGAGAAAGTAGGACAAAATGCCAATGGAGGATTTTGCTTCTTATATTTCAGGAATATTAATCTTTTAAGTGAAGAGATACATTAAGATGTCTTATAAGATCACTGACCTGGAATATAAATGGTTTGGAAGAAAGTATTTGAATGAGTAGAGGCATAATCCTGCCTAGAATATATACATGTTATTGAAAAGGTTAGAGAAGATCATCAGAGTTTTATCTACAAGACAATGGCATATAATGAAAACAAGTTGGCCATGAATATTTTTGAGGAAAATCACACGGAGCAGTATGAAAAACTTAGGAATTGCTTGTGCGAGCTAGAAAGGTCTAACCCTGGGTGCAACAACAAAGTTAGAATTTGGGAAGGGTGGTGAGGGAGGTAAAGATATCTTGAAGAGGTTGCGCTTTTGTTGTCTAGCTTGTAAAGGTGGTCTTATAGATGGTTCTAGGCACATTATTGGATTTAATGGTTGCCATTTAAAGGGACCTTGCAAAATAATAATGTTAACAATTGTGAGGATATATGCAAATAATTGCATGTAGCCAGTTGCATTTGTTATGCTGGAAGTGAGAACAAGGACCCTTGGAATGGTTCTTTGATTATTTTATAGATGACTTGTTGATTGAGAATTCTTGGAGTCGGACTTTATTACAAACAAGTAAAATGGACTCATACTTGCCATTCCTTACTCTAAGCATAGACTCTGTATGCAGCACTTGTACTCATACTTCAAGGGGAAGGACCAAGGTATTAGATTAAGGGTTGAACTCTAGAAATCCTGCAAGTGCTACCTATCCTCATAAGCATAATGATGATTAATTTTGTGAAAGAGATGCCGGAAATGGATCCGAGAGCTCATGATTAATTGTGTGAAATAGATGCAGAGCATTGGTGTAGGGCTTAATTAGGAGTGGATGAAGTATGGCATCATAATAAATAACTTCTATGAAGTATCTAGTGGCGTTCTGAATTTTTCTAGAGATAGGCCTATTATAACAATGTTGGAGAGTATCAGGATAACTATATTATTATTTAGGCTGAGCACCCTAATGTTGAAGCCTTTTTTGCAATTCCATTTTATACCCATTGATAACATTTATCAGTTTCTTATATTAACCGTTTATTGTTGTTGCGGAGGGTTATTAGTTCTTTCTATGAAGGGTAGATGTACGATTTCAAATAACAGGTCAAAATAGCTACTACAAATACCCAAGACTCTCGATCTTATCTCCAGAGTTTCCATACCCCCAATCTTTGATCTCCAGTAAGAGGGATATTTCATGCCCACGTTGTCCCTTCTTTTAGGTTAGAAACTGACTGACCTCATGTTTTGCAGGAATTTTCTGTTTTGGGACTTCGTTTCTGAGGCTTTTCAATTTCTTGGAGGTGGTAACAATTTCACTTGGTTTTTTGTTCTTCGTCCAATTTCTATTCTTTTGTTTTTTGTTTTTGATTTCACTGATGTTGGGTTGGTGTCTTTTGTTTGTTATTTGAGATGATTGAAAGGTCAATTGGTTGAATTTTTATTTCACTTGTGTATGTGTGTGTGTTATTTCTTTCTTTTTTGGATTGGGGGGAAGGGGGTTGATGTTGAATCTGCTTATTTTGGGACTTCTTTTTGAGGGCTGTTCAAGTTTATTGTAGGTATTTATTTGTTTTTGAGATGATTGTTATTTCGGTAACACTTTTAATTGGTTTTTCGTTCTTCGTCCAATTTCTGTTCTTCTATTTTTCGTTTTTCAGTTGGTCTCTTATCTTTGTTATTTAAGATGATTGAAAATTCAAGTAGGTTGAATTTTCAGTTCCCTTGTATCTCTGTGTGTGCGCATGTGTCTTTTTTTCTCAGGGGGTGGGGGGTTGTATCTGCTTGCTTTGTCTTATTCAGAAGTTCTGCCTTGTTGGTATTGTCTTATTAAGATTTGAGATCAATTTTGATTTCAAGTGGACTGACTCTGCAGCATAGACCTTACCAAATGCCATTTTGTATTCTTCATGTTCTTGGCTGATTCTTACAAGAAAAACTTCGAAGAATCACTAAAAAAAAAAGAAAAAGAAAAATTGAAGCGTCAATTGTAAAATATCGAAAATATTTGTGATCGTTGTGCATATACATCAAAGTATTGAAGTTTGTTGTTCAGTAGGTTTTTGTTTTACAGTTTTTATTAGCTCCTTAGTAATTCTGTAAAAGTGAAGTTGACTCTCTTTTTTATCACAAATTTTGTTTTTTCTGTTAGTTTTTGCGGCACGTGACTAGTATTTATTGAGGGGACTGCAAGAACGCAGAGTTAAGATAAAAGATATGATTGTGATCTATCCAGAAAGTCAAGCAGTTCTAATGAAGCTGAAGGTGTATTCTGGTGGTAGCATTCCTCTGTGGTCTAATGTGAGAAAGTATCATATTATATGCACCAACCAGGACAATGGCTTTCCTGGTTCACATGGGATTGCTACAATTTATAAAGCGAGAGAACAGCTTGAGGACCTTGTTCATCCTTGTTAATTCATAGATACATAGCTACATTAAATGCTATGAGTACATCATATTCCTAATTAATGACCAGACTATGTGGCTGAAATCAGGTTTACCTAGCTTTTGCCTTCAACTGTTAGGAAAAACCAGGCAGACCAAAGAAAAATAGGAGAAAGATAGTTGAAGAGATTGATGGCAGTAAAAATCCCAGACAAGAGAAGGAAATACCAGGATATAGTTAAGTGCATTAGGCTCTATGGTAATATTTGAACATCTGATGCATTTTTGTTTCATTTGTTAGCTAACCTTGAATCTTTCTTCACACTCTTTTCTGTTAATTTATGCAGGTTCAGGTAAGCAGTTGCTCCTGTTTAGGCTTCCACCTGCACCACGTGTTGGTGTTGGTTCAACTATACCTCCTATTCCTCTAGTGGAGCTAAATGGCCAGGCAATTGCAAACGAAGCATCACAACAATTGGAGCTGCATAGCCAAGTGGAACTGTAGAACAACTAGAATTACACAACCAAGTGGAGCTACTAGAAGAAGAGCCCCTAAGAACAATAACAAATGTGCTAACTGTGGTAAATTAGGTTATAATAGGAGACTTGCAATAAATTTTGGTAGTTGGAATCCAATTGGTAGAATGGTGAGTATATTATTTGTTAAGAGTATTGGTTTTTCACTGAGTTGTGATACTAATACATTTCTACAACCAAGCATAGAATTTAGACGAATGCTAAAGCAATGCACATCTAAACATTGCAAATGTGAGCATCCCCTACAAGCAATACAAATTTGACTAATCACCTTACACGCAATACAAATGTGAACAATCCCCCTGGATCAGAGCAAGAAAATGCTAGACAAAGATTTCAAAGCCGAACGTGGAAGGGGTATCTTAAGGCCACAAGCATCCATTGAAGAAGTTAGAATGGATCTAGGAGAGCAGAGGCAATAGAAATGAGAGCTAAGATCTGTTTAAGGACTTTTTGTAGTTTTATGTGGCATATTGCATGGAGCTGAGCTCTCTTTTGAGATGTTGAAAATGATTTT
Source organism: Escallonia herrerae (assembly GCA_033070095.1). NCBI lineage: Eukaryota > Viridiplantae > Streptophyta > Magnoliopsida > Escalloniales > Escalloniaceae > Escallonia > Escallonia herrerae. The sequence continues at coordinate 484,615 of JAVXUP010000188.1, forward strand.
GATTATAGATATACTGTAGAGTTGAGCTCTGTTTTGAGATGTTGAAAATGATTTTGATTATTGATATACTGTAGAGTTGAGCTCTACTTTTTTATGTTTACATTTTCAGACCGTAACGTGACTTTGATCATTAACGTGCATTAAGGCTGAGCTCTATTTCGCTAATGCTTTTTGTAATGTTCTTTAAGTCTTCTATTGTTGAAGGGATTCATCTTGCCTCTCGTTTTTGAAGTCTTTAATTTGCCTCTGTTCTTTAAGTCTTCTATTGTTGAATCTCATAGCTCGCCTTGGTTTAAGAGCTCTGTTTAGGGTTCTTGATGAATGTCAAAGTTGAGTTGTGTGTAATTTCACTGGCTTTCACGTTTTTAGCTTTGCTTAGGTTGTTTGCACTTGGTAGTAGGATATAGATAACATAAAAACATCTCTAACACTAGAAACCATTTCATTGATATATTAGGAACTTTTTACAAACTTTCACAATTCCTTGGAACAAAACATAGCCCCACCCTACATTTACATTAATACACTGGGCATGTCTTACAACCTTACCAAGTCCTTACACCATAACATGACCCCACCCTTGGTCATCAACATCTAACCCATTCGTCCGTTTATCTCTAGATTTTTATTGTCGACCCAGTTCCCCTACATTATCTGTTTATAGGAGCACAAAAATGATGGCCCAGATCAACAACAACAACACCCATAGAGCCACCGCACTTTCTCTGCACCTTTTGCGCTGAGGCGTAGTGAGATCGTACCAAAGAAACCACCATTTTGCAACGTGTTACATATTTCGTAAGAAATGATGAAGAACGAATAGAAAGTAACCAGGGTTCTAATTACTCATTGCAAATGGGCACACGAGAGGAATATACTCCCAGGATTAAGATCAGTCCAAGATGTCTTTGGCATGGCAAACGTGCCCACAGTGACAAATAGTATATGCCAGATGTGAGTCAACAATTTTGATCTTTTCTTTTTCTCGGCTGTAACATGCATATTTATAACTCTGCGCATACATTTAAAGAAGCACACATGTTGGTAGAGTTTTCCTCTCCAATATTTTGAACTCCTTTAGTGATCTTCCAATCTTACTCTATCCTTTGGTCAAATAGGACACGTTTTGTAATGCCCCCAATTTTTAGATGTGTCTAAAATAATTGTTGGTTCCTTTCGAGCTACCAGAATGATGATTTCTAGTGACAAATGGGATTGACATTGTCGTGTTTGTTAGGCGTCATCATGCCATTGTTACACATCAAGCTCATTGAGGAGTTAGTGTTGATTATTTTTCTAACTGCCACCTTGTGCTACAAGTCATCGTCATGCTTGTAACGTGTCAACATACTATCGTTACACGTCGTGCTTTGATCGGCCTCGTCGTGCTCGCTAGGTGGCATAACCTTGTATCTCCACCTTGTCGTGGTGGTTGGTAAGCATTGTCGTGCTTTCTGGGTGATAGAAACTTGTCTTGCCACCTCTTGCTTCGAGTTTCGTCGTACTTTACTTAGCCTTGTCGTGCTTGTTAGTGGCACGGGCTTGTTTCGCCACCTCGTATTTCTTTACACTTCGTGCTTTCTAGAAAATTCTATAAATAATCCTTTGATCTCTTTTGAGTTTATTTCAGGTTATAATTGACTTTCATTAATATATAGATGGATATAGATAACGAGTGAGAGAAGAAGATTAGCCATGATTATGAAAGAAAAATCATAGTGCCTAATTTAAAGAAATTATTTAAGTAGATTCTTCATGATTTAGGTAAGAGGAATTCCATATCACTATTCCTTTATGCCACACGGTTATTCTTAATGATTTTGTTCTATAATTTTTCTCAGATACTTGTCTTGAGACAAATATATTGCTTTTGAAATACTTTCTGTGACGTGGCTTAAGTACTTTTAATCAATGACAGTGCTCCAGTTATTTGCCTATGTGCATAATATGTTATAATTATGATACAACTGAGCTTTGACGGATCCCTTTGAGGATACCGGAAGCAAAATACTGAAGTGTTATGTTTGATTTGCAAATTGAATATTGAATTGGTTTACTAATTGATTGGAATACTAAGCCACGACTGCGTTGACTATTTGATTATCTAATATTTTGATCCTGAATTGTGTAACGTGTTTGATTATGATCCTATAGTGCTATGATTATTTCACTTACTTTATCATCCGACTCAGCCCTCCTCCCCCCACCATTTACCTTTTCAGTGTAGATGATTAATTAGATGAGCATATGCAAGCGAGGATGTGAGCGGGATTTGCTGTTTTGTGGTTTAGAAATGTTCGTAACATATTTTTAGGGTTTGTAATCTGATTGGAATTGCGTTATAGTTATGTTGAAGATATGAGATTTTGGGACACATAAAATTATTGCAATATGATTGGGACTGTTTTGTAATAATGTTAAAAAAATATTGAATTCTATCTTTAACGACTTGGGTCATCACAATCGGCATCAGAGCGATACCTAGACTTGAACTACTTAGGTTAGCGTAAGCCAGGATAGGTTCCTTGGCCTTAGCAAAAATATATGCTAAATTTTGAAGTTGTCGATTTAGATTTAAGGTCGGTAAATTTTGTGGACGAACTTCTTTTAAGGAGGAAGAATCTGATACCCCAAAATTTTACAGGTGCTCAAAATATTACTGGTTGATTGAGAGAAAAATGATGATGGTGATTATTAGTAACAATTGGGATTGGCATTATCGTGTTTGTTGGGTGTCATCATGCAATCGTGACACTTCGTGCTTATTGAGGAGTCAGTGTTGATTACTTCTGTGAGTGACATTTCGTGTTACCTATCATCGCCGTGCTTGTGACGTGTCAACATATTGTTCCCAACCTATTCTGGTCGCACCCAAAGGCCCACTAGGGGTCCCATTTCGCATGACACGTTCGCACAAGTAACATGCGATATTCAACGATTCCAACAAGTCAAAGGTGCATGCTCAAGTCACGTGCACTTCTCACTTTTCTACGTGACTTCGTCACCAAGAAACTCATCCTTGCGTGACTGCTCATCACGCTCCGACCGTCGTACTTCGCCCGTCGGCGCACCTTGGCGCTTACCGAAGGAAGTCGGCCTTCGCCTTTCCCTTGGAGTCGGCCTCGGCCTTGGCCCCCTTGGGATCGGCCTCGGCCTCCCGTGGGGGTCGGCCTTGGACTTTCTCTAGGGTTGGCCTTGGCCTCCCCCAATGGTTGGCCTTGGCCTTCCCTTAAAGGGTTGGCCTTTGGCTTCCATACATAGCATCTTTGCTACTCTTCAAGGGGCCTGAGTCACTCCGCAACCCCTGTCGCCCGGAGGTCACTTTGCGACCCCCGTCGCCCGGACGTCACACCGTGCCCCTGGCACCTTACTCACTCCGCCACGCCCATGCGCCACGCCACTGATACAGTCATGCCCCTGGCTCTCTGTCACACTTCAGTGCCCTTTGGCAGCATACGTACTCTGCTGCGCCCATGCGTCTTGCCACTAACACAGTTATGCCCCCGGCACCTTACTCACTCTGTTGCGCCCGTGCGCCGCGCCACTAACATAGTCGTGCCCCCTGGCTCTCTGTCACACTACCATGCTCCTTGCATCGGTCCATCCTTTCACCATACCATGCGCACCTTACCTTGGTCGTGCAACATGCTTTGACCCACTCTCCGGAGTGTGCAGCATCCTACGGGGATAGGAAACTCCTTCGGGACACTGTCTCCGCCAGGGAGCTCTTCAACTCCCCTTCTGCTAGGTAGACGGCTCATCCGGGATGCTACCTCGGCCAGTCGGGTAGACGGCTCCTCCGGGATGCTACCTTGACCCGCTCCGAGTGCTTTGGCACAAGGACTCATGCGGGGATAGGCGACTCCTTCGGGACACTATCTCCGCCAGGGAGCTCTTCAGCTCCCCTTCCGCTAGGTAGACGGCTCCTCCGGGATGCTGCCTTGGCCAGTCAGGTAGACGGCTCCTCTGGAATGCTACCTTGACACGCTCTGAGTGCTCTAACACAAGGACTCACCGCGGGGATAGGCGAATCCTCTGGGACACTATCTCTGCCAGGGAGCTCTTCAACTCCCCTTCTGCCAGGTAGACGGCCCCTCCGGGATGCTACTTGGCCCATCGGGTAGGCGGCTCCTCCGGGATGCTACCTTGACGAGCTCTGAGAGCTCCGGCACAAGGACTCACCCGCGGGGTAGACGACTCCTCCGGGACACTATCTCCGCCAGGGTGTCTTCGTGACTGGCCTACGTGCTCCGGCACTGGGGGCTCGCATCGGCACCCCTAGGGACTATGACCCCCGAGTCACTCCGAGGTGGGAACATGTCTTCGGAGGGCATCGCGCCTAGTCCACCTGGTAGCTGGGCGTCGGGTTTTGCCCACTGCTGCTAGGCCTGTGGGACTCTACAAGGGCTTGGATTTGTGGCTAGATCAAGGGGGTTCCTGGCCACACCGACGCTGTGGGAGCCAGTCTTTCTAGACAGACAGAGCGACGCTGAGTGGGGCAGGCCAGGTGAATATGTGATTCGACAGTCCGTGGAGCACCAACAGCTGTGAACCCCTTGGTGATGTGTCATTCCTTTGGCGCTCCACGTGTTGCATGATGACATCATCATCTCAACCTCTATGCATAGAGGTCTTGAGAATTCATTTGCAGGACTTCAGATTTTTAGATTCACGAAACTCTGACATTTTTACTTTCTCACTCTAGAATCCTAGAGAGAGAAATATACATGACCCTGAGTCTGGACCTAAGCATCAGACTGTGACTGTTGTCGTGTATTCACCTTGCTCCATCGCCCTCGCAGCACTGCTACCCTCAGGCTCTGTCTGGAAAGTCCTTTGTCTCTGCCCTTGCTCTGCCTTTGCTGTGTCCTACATCATCACACTTGGCATCTGACTCGGACTGCATTCCTTGTGGCACCTCCATGTCGACTGCGAACCCACTTTCGTTGGCATCATTTTGACGACTCTGATGGGGAGGTGAGCATCGCCGTGCAGTTCCTCCCTTGCCCGACACACCCAAGCAACCATGTCTCAGCAACGCAGGGCTGCCAGGACTGCCAGTCATAGCCTAAACCCAGCCATCCAAGAGGCCGTAATTTTCCAGACTTAGAAAATTTTTAAGCTACATTGCTCTTGCCCAAGTATACTGACACCACCCTTGATACCATCACCTATTACCTTGAGGGCTTCACCCCTTCCCAACCCCTTCAGCCTCACATCCCATACCGACTTGGTACGTGGTGCGCGGGGTGGCTCGAGCCACGTTACTAAGTCTCAACTCTGTCAGTTGACACCCCCCAGGTCTCGCGACTGCCCCTGCCAGGTATGCATGCAACACACCTCACCAACCCTCCCCTACCTCTGTCACTTAGTCTGTCATCGATGCCAGCCCATCACCCTTAGTGGTCTCCCTCGCCATCCTTGACTCAGCCCAACACCTAGAAACATTTTCATTTTTTTCGCAATTGGTCATCCATGATCACCATTAGCGGTCTCCCTCGGCACTCTTGTCCGAGCTCAACACTTAGAAAAAATTTGTTACAAAAATTTTCACGCCCCTTCTCCTTAGGCTTTGTCCAACACTCAGGAAATCTTCTTAAAACTTAGAAAATTTTCTCACCCCCTTTCGTACTCCTCCCTCTCACTCTGCCTGCTCGCGGTCGGGTCACCACCCTCTCACCCTCGTTCTACACTTAGAAAAAAAAATTCACATAATTTTCATCTCCCTCCCACCAACCCCCTCACTTTCCCTCTAACATTTTTCTCCCTTCACTCCCACCATCCCACTCCTCTCATTCTCGTCTTGTTCGTTGTGAAAATTTTCTTGGGGGCTCCCACTTTAGGGTTGCCAATAAAAAAAATTGATTTTTTTTAATTCAAAATTCAATTCAGATCTGGGCAGACCTCGCCCCGTGTGACCCGCAGGCCCGAACCTGATTGCGCGCCCATTTTATCTCTTAGACCCTCGCCCAGATCCCTTACTCGAAACTGACCCACCCAACCCGCATCCTTCCCCCAAACCCTAACCCTAAATTTCTCTCATCCCTTTCTCTTTCTCTTCTATGCGTCGCCGCAGCCCCCATTGCAGCCACCGCCCTTTGTTCTCGGCCTCCTGCTGCGCAGCTCTCCGGCCGACGTCACCTTCTCCTCGGCAACCTTCCCTCCACTCTCTCCTCCTTTCTTTCCCCCGCCCCTCCTTCCCCCCCTCGGTTTTGCGCCGCCCCTTCCTTTCTCCCCTCATCCCTCTTCCTTCCCCGCCGGTCGGCCTCGACCTTGCGACCTTGTGACCTTGGACGGCCTCAGCCCCCTTCCCCCTTCCCCTTTGGCTTCGCCTCCATTCCTCTTACCCACCTGCGGCACCCCGCCGCCACCGCCCTCCATCCCTTCCTCCTTTTCTCCATGGCAGCCCTCAAGCTCGGCCTGCTCCTCTTTCAAGGTTGGCCTCAGCCTCCTTCCCCCTTGGCCTCCCCCCATCCCTCCTTCATCTCTTCTCCCCTGCAAGCCCGCCGCCTCCACTTGGTCTCGCGCCGCTGCGCGGCTTCCTTTCCTCCTTCCCTTCCCCCTTCCCATTCTCCCTTTTCCAGCCGGTCGACCTCTGCCTCGACCAAGAGTCCTTAGTCGGCCTCTCCCTCGGCCAAGAGGCCTTAGTCGGCCGAGGCCTCATGGCCTTGGTCGGCCACGGCCACTTGGTCGACCGACCTCAGTACTCCATCCCTATACCCTCTCCCCTTTACTCCATGGCCCGCTCCATGCCCACTTCGGCCTCTATCACCAAGGCCATTCTTTGGCTTCATACCACACCAAAGTCCACCACGCCACCTTCGACCTTCCCACATTCATCCAACAGCCGATAACCATCACCAAACCTCATCGCCACCATCCTCACAGGCATGAGCAAAAATTGTTTTTTGACAACCAACGCGCACCTCGCGCACCCTTACCCATCTCGTACTCTCATTCACTTAGAACTTTTTTGGCAATTTTGATCACATCCCGTTCCGTGACGAACCCGACATCAATGTACTTGGTAGGTGGTGCATGAGGTAGCTCGAACCACTTACCCCATCACCGTCACCCGGGTGCCGCCTCTGCGACCCCTGTCGCCCCCGTCGTGGACTGCCCCAGCATCACGATGCCCGATCGCGCCCTTGTCGTGTCCCTCATGATGATGTCCCTCAACATCAATGTACTTGGTAGGTAGAGCGCGAGGTAGCTCGAACCACTTACCCCGTCGCCGTCGCCCAGGCGTCGCCTCCACGACCCCCGTCGCCAGGGCCCCGGCGACCGTCGTGGACTGCCCAGCATCACGATGCCCGATCGCATCCTTGTCCCGCCCCTCATGACGATGTCCCCCAACATCAATAAACTTGGTAGGTGGTGCGCGAGGTAGCTCGAACCACTTACCCCGTCGGCGTCGCCCAGGCACCGGCTCCGCGACCCCCGTCGCTCACTCCTCGGCACCCGTCGTGGACTGCCCCAGCATCATAATGCCCGATCATGCCCTTATTGCGCCCCTCATGACGATGTCCCCCAACATCAATGTACTTGGTAGGTGGTGTGCGAGGTAGCTCGTGTAATACCCCTATCTTAGGTTTGAATTTTAGTAATTTTTAACAAATTTTATTTAATTCTTTAGCTACAATTTTACAAGTAAGAATATTTGCATCTTTTTAGCGGAAAACTGTCACCTAGCATTGGTATATTAAATTTAGGCGGCCTACAACGACAAAATTGGGGAACACTAGAATTACGATCATAGCGATAAAATTGAAATCATAAGATATGATTTACGATAATTTATGAACTCTTGGCGATGAAATTCTTTTGTTGGCATTGATATTTTCTATGTGACCCTTTTTAGCGACACTTAGCGGAGCGGGTTAGCGTAACAGTCGTTAATAATTTGCTACCATATAATTTATCGTAAGTAATTTATTTGGGTCTTTTCTTTTGGCAATAATAGAAAGCCGTGGGTAAAAAAAAAATTAAATAGCTAACGAAAATTTGGAAAGTTTAGAATTAGAGTTTGTATATATATAAATGGGTAGCGATTATAAATGAGCCGGCCCTATTTTTAACTTTGATTCTCGGGAAGCAACTTAGAGAGAAAGAGATGATAGCCGGCCCTAATTGTGGCAGCGCCGCTCCCGTCTCCGATTACTCCACGATCGGCCACTCTCCGTTGCCCGTGAGTAATTCCGACTTCGCCTCCATCGAGCCTTACCTCCGCAACCACCGTGCGGTAGCCAAGGCTCCGCTACCTCTGCAAATCGTCATGCGTCCCTATCGCCGGAAGCCCAAAACGTCGGCCAACACCTTTTTCCAGATCACGGCAGCCCATCCCCGGCAATGAACTCCAGTACCGCCTATACCGTGCACCACAACACAACAGCCACCACCACCGCGCCTCTGCCAATGCGCCGCTGCCACCACCGCATGAGATTTATTGTCGACGCCATCTCCGGTCAACCCCTCCCTAATCCCCGACGACATCCACAGTTACTGGTGTCGAAGCCATAGGGAAGCCTTTCACCGTCGCTGCCCTGTTTTCCGCAACTCCGGTGATGCCTTCGCCCCTCTATTGTAGGCATCGTTTACCACCACCTCCAAGCCGCCGTGCTACCACTGTCGCGGGCAAAGCCACATCCAGTAAAGGGCTACCGATGGCCGCTATGGCCACCACGACTTCGGCCAAAGTACAGTCTCCCCAACATCACATAAAACGACATGGGTCTCCCATCTTCTCTGATCGCCCTAGCTATTTTCTTTACCACCGTTACAATAACTGCCATGGACCACCTTTGCACCACCACTGAACCACCAGTTTTCCATGGCACGCACTACACCGCCTCCAATGCACCCCCTGAATCACAATCACCTCTATACACACGTCAGCGTAGTCACAATAGGTATGTGAATTAAACATTGTTTGACCATGTTGCGGGTAAACAAATTTGATGGTCTCATTTGGCAACGATTCGTCTACGGTGAATGTGAAGCTCTGTGGTAAATATTGTGGCTGTGTAGTGTGTGTGCAGGAGTTTGCGCAGAAGTGTGCACAAGAGAGTGCACGATGTATATTATGTGCGGATATGCAGTGCAAGTGTGTCCACAGGAGTATGTGTTCATGTGTTTGTGTAGCAAAATTGTGTGTAACAAAGGCGAGTGTGCACCGAAGTTTGTTGGCACAGGTGGGTCTGTTTTGCGGAGGGTTATGTGTTGTGGTATGTTTTTGTGATATGATGTAAAGAGTGTATTTGTGGTCATTTAGCGGCAGTGTTGGCGGTGGATAACATGGAATAAGTTTGGTGGTTTATGTGTAACAGCTTGTGATTTGTTTGGGTGCGTAATGTGGAGGGTGCGTTAGAATTGGTTTTGGGTGTAGCAAACTAGCAAGAATGGTGGTGGACTGTTTGTGAGTTGTTGGAAGGCGGCACTTGTAATGGTAGGTTTGTGGTGGAAGCTAGCCGTCGGCATGTTGTGTTTTGGTGTTTTAAACGGAAGGAAGTGGGTAGTTTGTGTGAGTGCTATGGATGCATGTATGTGTTTCAGACAAGGAAGCGCATAGGTTGTGAGATTATATAAAAGGGAAGAAGCGCCTAGGCAAATGCAGGGAGAAGGACCCAAAGAATTCCGGCGAGATTTCGGTTTTGATAGTCAAGACCTAGGACCGGCATTTGAGCAAATACCAGAAGCAGATTTCGAGCGAGGTAAGTACCCCTGTCATGTTCCTCCGTATATTTATTTGCAAAAACTATAATATGTATTTACGTTTTGATCAATTGAAGTTCAAAGATTTATTCTGCATATGTTTTATTTCTAAAATATTTGATGAGAAATGTAATTTGAAAGAATGCCATGGAATGTCGTGTGAGTCATAAAATTTTACTGAGTACATGTTAATGAGCAATGAAACTTGTCTTGGTTTCTGTGCCCCATATCCAACGGGGGAATGTTGGATTTCGGGCCCTGGTCAACGGGACTCATACGTTGATGCATAGCACTATGGCTGGTGGTGCGCCCTTACGACCACATGATTATTTTATCCCGGGTGTAGAAGGGATTTCGGGCCCTAGTCAGGGGGGCTCGTACGCTGACCGCAGCATACCTACGAAAAGAAATATCTGTGTTTGATGTGAATGGAATGAATGATGATTGTACTCAGATTTGAAAATCTTTTCTTTTGAAATTTCATGTATATGTGTATATGTATATGAAGGACGTTTTTACGAATGACAATAATCGAATGTCTGATTTGTTGAAAGAAAACCCATGGCATGTTTTATAAACTTCAAAACTATTTTAGGAACATGGCTGGTGTATTTGCTGGGCTTTCGCTCATTCCTTATTTTTTAGGTGACGACTTAAGGGAAGCGGAGCCGTATGAGCCACACGGGGGAGTCATGCCCGAAGAGAACTTTTAGAATAATGAGTGCCTACTATTCGAACATTTTAGTCTATGTTAATTTACGTGATGTTTGAACTGATGTAAGGAGCTTAGGTCTCCTCGAGTTTTCTTTATAAGTTTTAAAGACATGTAATGAGAGGTTTATTTGAATGTTTTGGAGGTTCGTAAATTAGAAATAAATTTGGAGTCACAGGATTGTAGTAAGGCCTGGCAGAGCCCTGACAGGTGATTGAATGGGCCTGCGGCCGGTCACGTGCCTAGCACACGGGCATACCCGTGGTTCGGGTCGTGACAGAAATGGTATCAGAGCATTACGATTTTGGGATATTAGAGTTTAAGTAATGATTTCGCTGGTTAGGTTATAGCATCCTAAGTGATGAATTGCGTAGTGTGGTGCAATGCTCGAAGCTGCCGTGATTGTGATTGATGTTTTGACTTGTGCTTTGAAGCTTATATGATTCTGTAGACTCGTTTCTAGGCTAATGAGAGTGAAGTGGGATGGGAAAGGAAAAGACTTTGACTAAGTAATTTTAGGAATTTGTTGATACGTGTTCTTATTACAAGTTTGGGAAAAGGTAACGTGATTAGTTATTAAGCTAAAACAGTATAGTCTGGTGGTAGTTAGGGCTTAAACTGAGATGCTGTTGACTCCTAAGCCTAAGCTAGTATGTGATCGAGATTAGACTTTGAAAAGGTGGAAGGCTCTTTCAGATGCTACCTTGACGTGCTCTGAGTGCTCCGGCACAAGGTCTCACCGTGGGGATAGGCGACTCCTCCGGGACACTATCTCCACCAGGGTGCTCTTCAACTCCCCTTTCGTCAGGTAGATAGCACCTCCGAGATGCTACCTTGGCCAGTCAGGTAGAAGGCTCTTTCGGGATGCTACCTTGACGTGCTCTGAGTGCTCCGGCACAAGGACTCACCCGCGGGGATAGGCGACTCCTCCGGGACACTATCTCGGCCAGGGAGCTTTTCAACCCCCCTTTTGCCAGGTAGACGGCTTCTCTGGGATCCTACCTCGGCCTGCGGAATAGGCGACTTCTCCGGGACACTATCTCCGTCGGGGAGCTCTTCAACTCCCCTTTAGCCAGGTAGACGGCCCCTTCGGGATGCTACCTAGCCCGTCGGGTAGACAGCTCCTCCAGGATGCTACCTTGACGCGCTCCGAATGCTCCTGCACAAGGACTCAACCGCGGGATAGGCGATTCCTCCAGGACACTATCTCCGCTAGGGTGTCTTCGTGACTGGCCTACGTGCTCTGGCACTGGGGGCTCGTCGGCACCCCAGGGACTATGACCCCCGGGTCACTCCGAGACGGGAGTAGGTCTTCGGAGGGCATTGCGCCTAGTTCACCTAGCAGCTGGGTGTCAAGTCTTCCCCACCACTGCCAGGCATGTGGGACTCTACAAGGGCTTGGATTGCTGGCTAGATCAAAGGGGTTCTCTGGCCACACCAACGCTGTGGGAGCCAGTTTTTCCGGACTGACAGAGTGACGTTGTGCGGGGCAGGCCGAGTGAATATGCGATTCGACAGTGGACCCCTCGGTGACATGTCACTCCCAGGGAGCGTCACGTGTCGTGTGATGACATCATCATCTCAACCTCTATAAATAGAGGTGTTGAGAATTCATTTGCAGGACTTCAGATTTTTAGATTCATGGAACTCTAACATTTTCACTTTCTTTCTCTAGAATCCTAGAGAGAGAAACATACAGGACCCTGACTCTGGACCTAAGCATTGGATTGTGACTGTCATCGTGTATTCACCCTACGCCATCGCCCTGGCAGCACTGCCACTCTCAGGCTCTGTCTGGGAAGCCCTTGGTCTCTGCCTTTGCTCCGCCCTTGCTATGTCCCACATTATCACACATGGCATCTGACTCGGACTGCATTCCTTGTGGCACCTCCACGTTGACTGCGAACCCACTTTCCTTGGCATCACATATCATCGCGACACATCGTGCTTCGAGTCTCGTTGTGCTTCCTTAGCCTCGTCGTGCTAGTTAGGTAGCACAACCTTGCCTTTCCACCTCATGCTTCGAGCCTCGTCATGCTTTGGTTAGCCTTGTCTTGCTTGCTAGGTGACATAACCTTATTTTTCCATCTCGTGTTTCTTCACACATCGTACTTCCTAAAACATTCTATAAATAGGCCTTTTATCTCTCTTCAAATTATTTCAAGTTATCTTTGAATTTCATCAATAAATAGATAGATATTGAGTGAGAGAAGAATTTTAGCCACGTTTATGAAAGAATGATCATAAGAACTGATTTGGAAGAATTATTTAGGATTCTTCATGATTTAGGTATGGATAATTTCATATCACTATTGTTTTATGCCACGTGGCTGTGTCTTAACATTTGTCATACTCTTAAATACAATTGTCCTGAAATCTTGCTCAAATTCTTGTTTTGAATACTGGTAAAGGACTTGGTTTTGAAATATATTTTTGTGATGTGGCTTAAGTACTTTTGATCAATGATAGTGCTCCAGTGATTTGTCTACGTGCATGATACGTTCCGATTATGGTACCGCTGAGTTTTGGCAGATCCCTTTGAGGATACCAGAAGCAAGATGCTGAAGTATTATGTTTGATGCTCAAATTGGATATTGAATTGGTTCACTAATTTTTGGGGTACTAAGTTACGGTTGTGTTAACTGTTTGGTTGTCAAATGTTTCACATTGAATTTTTTAACATGTTTGATTATGATCCTATGGTGCTTTGATTATTTTACTTACTGACTGGGCTACCCGGCTCACCCCTCACTATTTACATTTCCTGTGCAGATGATTATTTTGGTAAGCATATGCAAGAGGGGATGTGAGAGAGGCTTGTAGTTTTGGAGTTTATAAATGCTTGTAATTTAGTTTTAGGACTTATAATCTAATTGATATTGAGTTGTAATTGTATTGAAAAATATCGAATTTCATGATTAGCAAATATTGGGTCGTCATAGTTTATATCAGAGCGATACCTAGGCTTGAATTGCTTAAGTTAGCGTAAGTTAGGATAGGTTCCCTTGCCTTCGGATAATTATAAGCTGAATTTTGAAGTTTTTATTCAAATTTATGGTCGGCGAATTTCACGGTCAAAATTCTTATAAGGAGGGAAGGATTTAATTCTCTGAATTTTTAGATGTGTCTAGAATAATTGCGGGTTCCTTTTGAGCTACCAGAATGATGATTTTTAGTGACAAATGGGATTGGCATCGTGCTTGTTAGGTATCATCATGCTATCGTGCACCTCGTGCTACTAGTCATCATTACGCTTGTAACGTGTCAACATACTATCGCAACACGTCGTGCTTCGAGCTTAGTCGTGTACTTCAATCCTTGTCGTGCTTTTTGGGTGGAAAAACCTTGTCTTGCCACCTTGTACTTTAAGCCTCGTCGTGCTTTTCTTAGCTTTGTCGCGCTTGTTAGGTGGCACAACCTTGTTTCGCCACCTCATATTTCCTTACACCTTGTGCCTTCTAGAAAATTCTATAAATAGGTCTTTGATCTCTTTGAGATTATTTAAGCTTATCTTTGACTTTCATCAATAGATAGATAACGAGTCAGTGATGTAGATTAGCCGTGATTATGAAAGAAGAATCATAGTGCCTAATTTAAAGGAGTTGTTTAAGTGAATTTTTCATGATTTAGGTAAGGAGAATTCCATATCACCATGCCTTTATGCCACATGGTTATTTCTTAACGATCCTCGTACTCCTAAACACTGTTGTTCTGAAATCTTGCTCTGATGCTTGTCTATATATTGACAAATATATTAGTTTTGAAATACGTTTCCGTGACGTGACTTAAGTACTTCTGATTAATGATAGTGCTCCAGTGATTTCTCTATGTGCATAATATGTTATGATCATGATATAATTGAGCTTTGATAGATCCCTTTGAGGATACCTGAAGCAAGATGCTGAAGTCTTATGTTTGATGCACAAATTGAATATTGAATTGGTTTACTAATTGTCCGGAGTAATAAGCCATGGTTGCGTTGACTGTTTGGTAAACAAATATTTCGATCTTGAATTGTGTAACGTATTTGATTTTGATCCTATGGTGTTATGATTATTCCACTTACTGGGCTACCCGGCTCATCCCCCACCATTTACCTTTCTTGTACAAATGTTTAATTTGATGAGCATATGTAAGCGGGGATGTGAGCGGGATTTGTCGTTTTGAGGTTTAGAAATGTTCGTAACAATCTTTAGGGCTTGTAATCTGATTGGGATTGTGTTGTAATTATGTTGAAGTTATGAAATTATAGAACACATCAAATTGTTGTAATCTGATCGGGTTTGCTTTCATAATTGTGTTTAAAAAAAGTTGAATTATATGTTTAGCGACTTGGGTCCTCACACATTAACGCATTTCATCTAAGAAAGTTGGACATAAGGTTTTAAGAGACACGGTAATTCGTCAGAAAGACTTAGTAGTAACTAGGAAAAAAAGGGATCAAGTGGGTTACGAGTGCAAACTTAAGGGGCATAATGAGAATTATTTCTTGGTGATTATTCCTGTACTCATTTTCTTGAATTTTGATTTAATCAGTTTTTTAACTTTGTCAAACACCATACAACCCATCCTGATTAAATCAGGCTTGATATTCCAAAATCACTCTCGAACATCCTTTTAATGTTATGTTCAGATGTATTCGGAGTGCGAAACGTTTATATTTCAAAATATAATTGAGAGAGCACCATTTGCATTATGAATTCCTTTAAAAAAAAGCCCTAGTTTTCCCATTTTGGTTGTCAGCAATTTGAGGCAGCACTGGTTACCAGAGAGAACACACGATATAACATGGTTCTTGACAACTATGAGCTATTGTTAAAATTTAAAAATAAAAAATTGCGGAAGTACGATTTGAACTGCGTATTACAAAATTTGAGATTTCAAAAAAGGTGAAGAACAAATTACCTTAACAACGAATATTCTGCTTCTTCCGTTTTCTCTAAACCTTAGCCTTTCCCCCCCTAACCCCCAACACACTATTGCTACTTGTGTATGTTGTAACAGCCTTAGTCTCCCTCACAATACTTCCTCTTATGCCAAATGTTATACATGTAAGTTTTTGCTTTGTACCCAATCAATTTATTGTATTTACTTGGGCTACCCACCAATAAAAGTTAATTATAGATTACCCAAATTGAGCATCCACTTTAAAGCCCATTAAACATTTCATTAATAATATCCAATGAACCTAATCTATTAATCATTGCTAAAAGCATAGTATATGGTTTTGAGAATCTTAGAGAAAGTATATCGAGATGGTTTTATTCGACTCAAGGTGGATATAAGGAGTCCTAAATTGTGATGTTGCCTTTGATGAAGATATGAAAGCAGTGATTTGTAGCCTATGAAAAGAAATGATGAAGGTAAAATTACAGCTGGCATGGTGATATTATGACATAGGGATAACATGATATTATTTGGTGAATTTTGGCACTAAGATCTCAACACTCCGACCCATTTTTTAGGGAAAAAAGAGAATTATTTGGATAGTAATTGCTAATTTTTTGCTAATTAGGGAGATGTTCATACTACATTTAGTATTCTATCTCTCACAACTTTTTTTGAGTACTCAAGAATGACAATTGATGCAAGGAAGTCGGTTAGTAGCTTACATGGATGTGCCACAAATGATACAGTCTGAGTCAGCTGCCAGATGTACAATAGTGGAACACAGTGAGAGTGGAGTAAGGGCAAAGAGCAAGGCTTCCCAGACAAGGCCTGAGGAGTGGTAGTGCTACGAGGACGTGTACTTAGGCAAATAAGGCCAACAGTCAACAGTCTGAGGTCCAAGTCAAGGTCAAATGTTATGATCCAATTATGTTTCCCTCTCTAGATTTTTGTAGCTCTAGATTCTAGAGTGAGAGTGATTTTAGCAAATAAAATTCTATGTTTAAAATCAAGTTCAACTTCCACTATTTATAAGCAAAAGTATGCCTGTGTCATCAGATAACACGTATCGTCCCCACATGTCACCAGGGGGTCTACAAATGGTGGTGCTTCTTTGGCTGTTGGATCGCCTATTTGCCTTGTCTGCCCCATATAGTGTCGCTCTGTCTATCTGAGAAGACTGACCACACAACGTTGGCATGATTAGAGAATGCCCTTGCCCTAGCCACAGGCCCAAAGCCTTTACTGAGTTCCACAAGGGGCATCAAGAGACGTGGAGAACCTAATAGTGGTGGGGTAGGGTCCTTATGCCTGACTGTCAAGTTGATTAGGAGCGATGCCCTTCGAAGACCTTCTCCCATCTTAGAGTGACCTAAGGGTAATCGTTCTGGGGGCTTCGACGATTACTGCTAACATGCGCGCAATGTGGTCACAGCTCAGGCATGCCTAGTGCCATATAAACTGCCCGAGGTGGAGATAGTGTCTTTGAAAGTGAGCCTTTCCTGCTGCAAAGGGTCCTCATTCCGGAGCACTGCGAGCAGGGCCCCTCAAAATGCTACACATTCCGGAGAGTGGGTCGAAGCATGTTCCACGTCCAAGGCAGGGGCGATGGTATGGTGAATAGATGGACCAATGCTGGGGTACGCTATAACGTGCCAGAGAGCTGGGGGGCCGTGATCATTTTAGTACCACAGTCCATGAGCGCGACAGTTATGAATAGTGCCTGGGCACATAATATGGGAACAACGGAAGGGCGCAGTGATGTCTATCACAGAAATGGGCATCCTGTCGAGGGAATGTGACCTAAGAATAAAGCATGGGTGGGGCAACATCTGCTATAAAAGTGGGCGTCGTGCTGGGGGAACGTGATGTAAGAACAGTGCACGGGGGCAACGACGTCTGTTGTGGAAATGGGCGTTGTGTTGGGGGCACGTGATGCATGAACGGTGCACATGCTCAATAATGTTTGTTGTGGAAGTGGGGCGTCGTGGCGAGGGCACGTGACACAAAAATGGCGCTCGAGCGTGCAACACTCAGGCACGACGATAGGCATCGTTGAGTCGGTACACAAATGAATCTACCCTTAAAAAGTTATAAGGGTTCATGAGGGAAGGCCAAGGTAAATCCTTGGGGGAAGGCCGAGGCCGACCTTCTAAGGGTGGTCGAGGTTGACCTTCATGGAAGGTTGATACTGACCCCCTTGGGGAAGCCAAGACTGACACCCTCTGGCCAGGCCGGGGTGCATCAAGTTCATCTTGCTAATGGAAAATGGGGCTCGATGGCTGAGATGCCGAGGTTGTTTCTGTTAGCCGGGCAAAAATAAGTTTTTTTGCAGAGAAGATATGCAAAAAAGGGAAAAAAAAAGAGAGAGATAAAATGCACATGACATGAGCATGCATGTTGCTTTGATCATTTTGGTAGCATTGAAAATAAACCGTTGACAATGTCGACATGTCATGAAAAAATGGGACCAGTGGTGGGTCCATATGTGTAACCAAGATAGGTTGGGAACGTAAGCCCCCTGCGTGGGGTGTGCGTAGAGTGGCTACCCGAGCGGACACTGCATGCATAAACGTCTGGGAGAGAAAAAAGATAACATTACCAAAATGTTGGGGGGGGGGGGGGAGTCAGAAACTTGGTGAAATGTTGGGGGATAATCCATAATAATATGGATAAGATTTTTGAATTTTGAAATGGATGCCCAAGATTAAATCTTGGCCCACATATCAAAAAGGGGTAGGTGGGGAGTCTTTCTCATTCTTTCAAGACTTTTAAAGAGAGACACAGAGAGAGAGAGAGAGTGGCCCATATATCAAAAGGGGGTAGTTGGGAGTCTTTCTCATTCATTCAAGACTTTTATAGAGAGAGAGAGCAACGAAGAGAAGAAGAAGTCTTGAAGATCCATGGCTAGATTGAAAGACTCATAAGAGGCTTAAAGGGAGGGTAAGGGTGGTTTTATGGCGTGGCATGGGGGAAGTGGGAAGGGGAGTAGCGGCATCGATCGATCCCATGTCAGAGTTGAATCGACACCATCAGCTATGACCCAATGGAGAGAGTTTAGGGGCTGAAAGGGTGCGATTGAAGGTGAGAGGGGTATGGCGACCAAAGGTGGGAGGGGTATGGCGACCGAAGGTGGAAGGGGAAAGGGGACCGAAGGGATGGGTATAGAAGGGTGAATGGAGATTGAAGAAGGGAAGGAGGAAGACGGGGTGGAAGAGGAGCTGAGGCCAAACCTTGAGGTAAGGTCGAGGTCGACTAAGGCCAAGGCGCTGAGGCTAAGGCGTGATAAGGCCCCATTAAACAGGGCATCATGGTGAAGACAATGAGAAGGAAGCAATGGACAAGACCAAGAGGTGGGATAACTAGTTGCCCGCAGCCACCTCAGAACGCCGTGATCATGCTAGCATCGGTGCCTCAAAGCATTGCCCCGCGGCAGTGCCTGCCAAAGGGTCAGCAGTGCCTTTGACATTTGATCACAGTGGGGTCAAGACTTTTGATTTGGAGCCAAGCAAGAGTAGTACGTTGTTGGCAGTAAAGGGCTCGTGCCTAGCTGGCCAGCCAAGGAGCTATGAGGAGACCTGGCCGGGTGGCTAAGTGGTCCGTCAATGAGTGAGAGTCCCGCTGTGTCGTCGCATATGATCGAGCCCTGAATGGGGAGGTTGCGTCTACGATGTCACTTAGGTACCTGCTGGTCCTCCTGGCCGAAAGACTAGATATAACGTGGTCGCCCATGGTGTTCAAGGCCCACAACGTGATGCTGGTAGGTGGGCATTGTGGTGTAACTACACTGTGAAGAGCCCAGCTGGTCATAGATGCTACGGGCTTTAGGGTTAATACCAGCGACAGAGGTGACTGCTCGAGGAGTGGAGTAGGACAGGGATATGAGTGATTGACATTACTGCTAGCTAGACAGAATTCTCAAACGCACACATTCATCATCGAGTTCGAGGAGATAGGGCCTACACTACTTATCTACACTTGTAGGTTTATCTTTGGGGGGCACCTGAGGATGTCATAGCTTCGAAAGCATTCCGGCTTGCTACCCCGATATATTTAGGTACTATATTCACGGCTGGATTAGTTTTTTTAGTGAAAAGGTCGCACTGGGAATACCAGGTGTTGACTTATATGGACTAGATGTTTCTTCAGTGGTACTTGTATGAGTGCTACATGGACTACCGGTCGACGAGGTATCCCTAGGTGCATCCTTCTCCCATGATGGGTATGGTGATGAGGCCAGGCATGGCAATGCCGTAGGAAATGTTTGGTATCGTGGTCGGTGGGCATTTTCTTGTGCGGGCAGTAAGAAGCCTGGGCGTGGGTTGGCTAGAGTATTGGATAGGAGGGTGAGTACTTGTCGCACCTATATCTGGACATTCATTGGTCGTATGGGACTCGTTCGTGGTTCATATGCAGGACATTAAGGTGCGGTTGGCTAAGAGGGATGAGTTGACTGAGGGGCAGATGTCGCTACTGGTAGCCTACTTCCCTGAATGGGTCCCTGTATTGACTGATGACGGCTAGAAGCCGGTGATGATGAGATGTTATGTGGCAAGATATAGCCCAGATCGCCTACCATTTTCCTTTGGCTATGACTTGGAGCCCCCATGTGGTTATGATAGACCCTGGAGCGTGAGATAGCCTTCTGATATGCTTTCCTAGACACATTTTAAGAGCGACCAGCTCTGATAGAGGACTGGATGAGGCCTGGTACGTTGTCGATCGGGGTGGTGACAGTTGAGTATGCGAGGTGGTGGGAGTGGCTGAGGGCTAGCTGGGCATATTGGCTATCCCAATCGCCATTTGAGAGACATAGGGTTGACGTGTATTTTAGTGAAAGAAGGTTAGAATGATTTTAGCACAGAGTGTGAGGCAGTCGGGTATGTCTGCATCGATTATTGGGGGTTCTAGCACTAGTTCAGAGAGGGATGTTGAGGAAGACGGGGGGAGCCAGCAGTATTGTTGCAGGCCCTTGTGTAGATTGGGTTAGGTGCCAACATGGGTCCCTTTCCAGAATTAAGGGCGACAATGATAGCACGGGCTGAGTTGGCGGTCGAGAGTACTTTGGCCGCACGAGGACACAGGTTGAAGAGGTCATGAGATATACTAGATGAGTCTGACGATGTGTGTGTTTTTTTTTGTATAGTTGCCCCGTCTGGTATCTAGTTGCATCGATATGATCTAATATCACTTCTTGCTTGCTTGGCAGGAGTCCGACAAGGGAGCCAATGATGAGCATGATGAGCCAGCCCCGACGCTGAGGATACCGAGGCGGTTGAGGAAGTTAAAGCGTCAGAGTAGGCAGCGAGTTATTTAACATAGTACAACAGTCGACTGAGCCTGCCACATAGCCACCCTAGTGCTGATGACATTACTGAAGAGGAAGGAGTGGCGGCTTCACATGGCAACCAGGTGAGTGACTGATATGTTTGAGGCAGGATGTGACTGGTGGACCGAGGCAGAGATGGATGCCCGGGTAGGGGGCCGTGATGAGTCGGTCGATATAGATGCAGTGATTACAGGGCCCGTGCCACAACAAAAGGTTCCCGCTCTATCATTTGTGGAGCTTCCCCAGGACACACTGTTGAGATTAGTGGTCGATCCGATGTTACTATCCAAGCGATGCATTCTAGCACTAACGACACGAGAGCTGTAATTGTGCTCCTTGGTCCCCTCTTAGCGGATGGCAGGGTTATAGCGATCGATGATGCCAGTGAGGGATCCTTAATTGGGCAGCATGATGGGGCACCGTAAGAGGGCATTAGATTACCTACTGAGATGGTGCACCGACTAGAGATTGTTAGGTCGAGATACCCGCAGACCTTTGAGGAGCCTACGACCATGAAAGACGCGATCCTTCTGAGGATGATGTACTTTGTAATTATTGAGTGGCTAGTGGCCCTTACCAACGTGCCGTCATCATAATAGACTCTAGAGGTATACCACAATTTCTTACAGAGCTTGCGCCTTTGGGACTCTAGGTTTCCAGGTGGAGTAGTTGGTAGACTATGAAAGGTCGAGGAGTCGGGGTGCGAGGTAGTGTAGGGATTGGCCCTTATGAGCATCAAAAGACCATGAAGGCGAGGCAGCGGAGGGTGTTGGACGAGCAGGGGATAAAGATAGATGGGGAGTTGGCAGAGGTGGATAGGTAGCTGGCACAGTTATAGAGACGGTGACCGGAGTTGGAGAGTCGACAGGCAAAGGTGGAGAGGCAATGCGCCGATTGGGATGCTAGATGGTTCGACCTACAGACAC
Organism: Escallonia herrerae; assembly: GCA_033070095.1. Classification (NCBI taxonomy): domain Eukaryota; kingdom Viridiplantae; phylum Streptophyta; class Magnoliopsida; order Escalloniales; family Escalloniaceae; genus Escallonia; species Escallonia herrerae. The sequence goes on from JAVXUP010000188.1 coordinate 506,180, forward strand.
AACGACAAATATTTGAGGCTTACAGTTTTGACCCTGTTACGTGCTGCTTGCTGCCCTTCCTAGATAGTTTGTACGTTATGTTTCCATGTAGACATTGAGCCCAATAGTAACCTGCAGACTATTGAGTTGTATTTAATTTTATTATATTTGATATTTCTGTCGCATGCTTGCTTTGCACGTGTTGGCCTCTTATGTTTATGTTTCACTATACTTGACTGAATTGCAAGTTTAGGTAGTCTTAAATGGTCGTCCACCCCCGTTAGTTCTATGGTTGGATAACCTAAGCTTACATCTTATTTTGATGATAACTACACATTGATCATGTTCTAATGTGCTCTTTGAGTCAATTCTTAGTAGAGATATATTCATACACATTCATGAAGACACATTTGAGAAGTTGGATATATGGATTAAAGCAAAAAAAGCTTAAAGCTATAGTGGACATGCTATGGAAGCTTCATCAAGTCCAATGTCAAAGAGCAACTAAGTTATTATGAACTATGGTTGATCTTTACTTTCATGTAACTAGTCTTGGCTTGATGATTGAATTGATGACTATGATCTAAAATGACCTTAAGAGACCTTGTGCATTGCATGTGACTTAAGAATCTTTCACACAAGTATGTTTCTAAAAAATGAGTGAACTTTTATGTGCTTATAATTTCATATTATGATAAAACTCTTCATTAGCTTTCCAATGCAAAACATGGCAACTCAATCCTATTTTTCTAGAAAAAAAATTATCCCAAAGTAAGAAAGGGGATTTTTTGAGGCAGCCGAGTAATGAGCAGTAAGGCAATGCAGTCGACTACATTCCCAATACAGTCGACTTTTTTGACCGTTGGACGAAAAATAATGGCTAGTTTTGTCCAAAATCATTCCAAATCTTCCAATAACGGTTATATTTTATATCTAACTTATATAAATGATTTGGGGCTTCATCATACACCATGAAAACCACATCTAAACCTCCATTCATTAGAGAAATATCAAGGCTCATAGGTTAAACTTTTCTATCTTCATGTATATGATTTTACATCAATAAAGTTGTGAGTAATTCCTTGATTGAGAGTGAGCACTCTTCAAGTCATCAATTTTCTCATCTCTCTATTGTACTAGAGCTTCATTTGTACTTATTTTCTTTCAAGAGGGTTTCTTTGTATACATTTGATCTTTGTAAAAGGATTGTGATCAAGGCTTGGGTTTGTCAAGTCTTGGGTGAGCTTTATGGATTCAAAGCTTGTGCTTAGTATGGGGATATCACCAAGTATTGCAAGGGTTTTGATCTTGACCTGGAAGAAGATTGTTGCTAGTGGATTCTAGAGGTGTACATAGGCTTGAGGGTAGTTCAAGCCGAACCATTTAAATCTCCTTGTCGAGTATCTCTAACTCAACATCTTTACTTATTGCTCTATAATTGCTTGGGATTGTGTAGTTAGCAATTTCATTGAAATAGCTTGGTTTAATTGAGATTCATGATTTTGTTTAGTGTAAATTTCTTATCAATTTTCAAAAACCCTATTCACCCCCCAGGGTTGTTTTATTAGTCTCACACTCCACCCCTAACAGGATACTTAATTGACAAAGGTTGATATGAAATTACACAATCATTAACTAGAGTTGAGACAAGAATGATCTTTCATTGATGATAGAGGCCAAATGCAATATAAAAGGGAATTGAAAACTTGTAATCGACAACAAAATCTATAAGTATATAAGTAGATAGTCATGTACATGATTTTTGTAATTGTCTAAGCTTGGTAGGGTGGGGGTTAGCCCGTAATTGGCCATGAGTAATAAATCTTCAGATATTGCCCGTTTATAGGGGCCATGACTTATTCGTCATTGGGGTTGAGAAGGAGGTATGAGCTGTTGTCTCTGGCTGCATGCACCTGGAAAGGACCTTCTTACTTTAGAGTGAATTTGGGGGCTATCATGTTGGTAAGTACATGTTCGGCGGCTTGAAGGATGAGGTCGCCTTTAACAAACAATCGTGGCCTGACTGACTTCCCATAAGCTTTGGTGAGCTGCTCGTGATACTTCTTCATTATGCGCAAGGCATTGGCTCTTCTTTTATCAAGATCCTCAAGTGCTGTAAGTCTTGTTTCTTCCTCCCCGAGGCTGCTGCACAAGGTGAGCCTGGCAGAGGTGACTGTGATCTTAGTCGACATTATGTACTCATTCTGTAGACAAGGGAGAAGGGTATGGCATTGTCGATGTGTGTCTGAAAGTCTTGTTAGCAAAAAATGGCATACTTAGCTCATCGAACCATGACTTGCTCTCGTCGTGGACCGTCCGCGACAGGACACCAAATAAAGTTTTTTTCAAGGCTTCGGCCTGACCGTTGCCTTGGGGTTAGTAAGGAGTTGATGTGGTATCCTTCCATGAGGGCACATACCTCCCTATTGATGAAGGGCTTGTTGTTGTCTGAGATGCAGTAGGGAATGCCAAAACGATAAATTATGTGGTCGTGAAAAAAGTTGGCAAAGACTGCTCCTGTGGCTCTCTTGAGAGGTATGGCTTTGACTCACTTCATGAAGCATTCGGTGGCGACCATGATCCATATATGGCCTCTTGAAGGTGGCTAGATATGGGCCGGGGGCTAGGATCATATGGATATTAGAAGTTGGCATGTGAATCTTGTCGGCATGCCTTTGGCAAGGCTCACAATGCCTAACATGCGAGATAGAGTTGGACTCCATGGTCGGCCAGTAGTACCCCAACCTCATAGCTTTAGATATAACTTCTGGGAGCCCTGGTGCTCACCACAATCACCGTTGTGCACTTTGTTGATCACTTGAACTGCCTAGACACCCTGTAGGGACCGCAGGGTATGCCTAAAAAAATTCTTCTGAAACAATTGGCCTTTCTTCACAAAATACCTAATGACTTCCTTTTGATAGACCAGGCCAAACTACGGTAAAAAGGCAGAATCCCATGGGATACTTAGTGGATGAAGGGCTGGCACCAGTCACCCTAGACATCAATTACTAGGTCCTTCTAGTTGTCTGGTGCATATAGGAATTCAAAGCAATCCCGTTGGATACTTGAAGCATCCTTGACCACGGATGGCCAGAAGAAGCCCAAGGCTAGAGGCGACGGTAGAGAGTGTGACTATGAAGGCCGTAATACTTTTGATGGCCAAGTTAAAGTTTCTGCTTTGCTTTTGTGGGTGCCAAGTATCTGACCGGGTTATCTCCGGGACAATGTCTGTGCACAACATCTCTTAACATCAGGAAGCCTGTAAGGGTAAAGACATAAGCAAGAGACGAAGTCTTGAGCTGGTCGGCGATCGACTGCCTCCAATCATCTAAGTGGGAGTCCTTTGGTACAAGATTTAGGGTTGTGCAGGATTTCATCCTCTTTATGATATTTAATGTTTGCTGTTCACTGTTGACTTCTATCTTGGATGCAATTTTGGCCAAGCTATCCGCATGTCTGTTGTGGCACCTGTTGTGATGTTCATGTTGGACATGGCCGAGTCTTCCCTCCAAGTGATGTACTAAGGCACGGTAAGGTGCCGAGACTAGCTCCTTAACTGCAAACTCCCCATCAGCCCACTTCATGATCAAGTTGGAATCCCCCTTTACACATAATGACTTAGCCTCAGCGTTAGGCTTCAAAGGACTATGCTTCTTCCACCTGCCTGAGTGTTACTCCGATGGGACCTTTGATAGTGGCTAAGCCATCAAACTTAAGTGTCAATAGTTTGTCGATGCCGGTGATCAACGGTATCTCTTCCTCACACAATTGGTTCGAGGTCAGTTCATAATGTTGGTATAGAAAGAATACCAGTAACCAGTGCATAAGTCACCCAGACAGGTCAGGGTGGGTGAGCATGTACCAGAATGAATTGACCTTGGTTACGAGTGTAATCTAATGTGCCAAAATATAATGTCTGACTTTTTAGAAGGTGTACACCAGGGTTAGGCAGTGTTTCTCGAGCTCAGAGTAATTAGCTTTAGGTCCCCTGATCGTCTAGCTGAGATAGTAAACAAGACATTCCACCCTATCTACCTCCTGGGCGAGTAAATCCTCTATGGACTTGGGAGTGAAGGTCAGGTAGAGTAGGACTGGTATACCCTATCAAGGAACTATCATAGTCTGTGACAAAATGAGAAAAGACTTGATCCGTTCGAAAGCTTGCTGCTGGGGTGCATCCCAACTCCAAGGAGTGCTCTTGCATGTCAGTCACTGAAATGGTTTGAAGAGTTTGGCTAAGGCAGGAATAAATCGATGATGGTAAGAAACCTTGCCGAGAAAGCTCTTTTGCTGCTTAGTGTTCTTCAGAGGAGGCATCTTCTTCTGTATAGATGTAGTTTTGGATGGGTCAACATCGATGCCCTGTCGGCTGACTATAAAGCTAAGGAATTTTTTGAAACACCTCAAATGCATACTTCAATGAGTTCATGGGCATCTTGTACTTTCGACATCGATTACTGACTGTTTGGAGGTTGCCGAGGTAATCATTCTCCTTTTTAGACTTGATGAAGAGATCATCAACATAGTCTTCCCCTGCCCGGTGTATCATGTCATTGAAGATGGCTGTCATGGCCTTTTGATAAGTAGCACTAGCATTCTTGAGGCCAAAGTGCATAACTTTCCAACATACCTTTCCCATAGGAGTTCTGAAGGCTTTGGTAGAGTCATTTGGGTTCAAGCGTATTTGGTTATAATTATAACTAGCGAAGCCATCCATGAAAGATAAGGTTTTGTCCCCATATGTTCTTTATACATATGGGGACCAGTGTCTCGTCCTTGCTGAAATCCGTGCACTCAAGGCATTTAAGGTGGAAGCAATTCACGTATTTGTTCATGTCCTCCCTGGGGTTCTGATGGATGCTAGCAGTGTCGATGATGGTGACTCTTTCAGCCTCGAAGTGAAATTTTCCTAAAAAGATTAACACTATAGCATTCCATGAATGTATAATTCCTTCGAGGATCTGGTGGTACTAATTGTAGGGGAGTCCTATTAGGGACTTGTAGAATTCCTAAAGTTTCAAAGTGTTGTTCAGTCCATATTGATCTAAGGAGCTTACAAATCTGGTCAAGTGTTCACAGGTGTTGCCTTCACGACTGTTAAAGAGCACATAGGTTGGTTGTTTATATTTGTGCGGGTAAGGCATGACAGAGATGTCACTGGCATAGGGCATGGCCAGCCAGCTAAGTCAAGGAGTCGGGCCAGAGTTCTTCGAGAGATGGTGGATAATTGCTTCCAAGTTGGACTTGGTGATGTAGTGAGGAAAAGGATCCTCAAGGCCTGTAGGGATGTGGTGGTTGGCAGGGGTGCCCTGAGCCCCCAAGCCCCCAGGCAGAACAAATTAGAGTATATGGGTAGGATATGGAACTGATATAGAACAGGGGCTGATACTGGCGCCTGTACAGGGGCATGGGCGGTTGGATGAGATACGTCCACTACCTAACCGGTGGTTTGGTGTTGGTCAACTTGGTATGGTTTAGGCTCTATCTCAATGTTAGTCATGTGTCTGAGGTAAAAGGGTCGCGGCAGGAAGGATTTGCTACAACACTGGTCCAAGGTCTGTCTGAGGTCTTCGAGGTGGTATCACAAAGGGAGGCATGTCGACTAAATGTGCCAAAGATGTCATAACTTCTACTACCAAGGGTCTGGATGATTGAGGCAGCGATCGTCACGACACTGAGACCTAGCTGGTGTCTAGGGCCGGCACAGGTTCTAAAGGCTAGATTAGTGAAGCAGCTTGTTGAGAGGCTAAAGCTTGTACAAATTTTTGTATCTCCATAATGGCAACCATGAGGAACGACTGGGAGTCCTGTAGATTGAGGATGGTCGGAGTGAGCTATTGAATAAATACATCAATAACGACTTGCACAAGCTGTGTAGTGGTTGCTTGTTGGGCTAGGAGTCAGACGGTATTAGTCTCCTCCTGTTCGTTGAGGTGATGCTCCTCTTGAACAGCAGGGTTTAGGCCTTGATTGGTTGTCCTAGTAGCTCTCTGTTATATAGGCATGATGGTCAAGTGTGTCAAATAGAGGTGGACTGTAGTATAATGCACAATGTCTCCAAAAATGATCCTAAGGAAGTGGGTTCATAGTTTATGTGAATATGCCACAAAGGATACAGTTCGAACTAGCTGCCAAATGTACAATAGTGCGACATAGTGAGCATGGAGTAAGGGCAGAGAGAAAGGTTTTCCAGACAGGGCCATAGGAATTACAGTGCTGTAAGGATGATGGTTAAGGCAAATAGGGCCAACAGTCAACAGTCTGAGGTCCAAGTCAAGATCCAATGTTACGGTCCAATTATAGAATTCTATAGCTTTGGATTCTAGAGAGAGAAGGTGATTTTAGCAAATGAATTTATATTTCTAAAATGAAGTTCAAAGTTCACTATTTATAGGAAAGAGGTATGCCTATGTCATTAGCTGACACATGTCGTCCCCTAAGGGTGACACGTCACTAGGGGTCCACAAATGTCGGTGCTCTGTTGGATTATCGGATCGCCTATTGCCCTGCCTGCCCCACACAGCTTCGCTCTGCCTGTCTGAAAAGACTGGCCATACAACATCGGCATGATTAGAGAATGCCCTTGCCCTAACCACTGGTTTAAAGCCCTTACTGAGTTCCACAGTGGATGTCAAGAGACGTGGAGAACCTGACAGTGTTGGAGGAGGGTCCCTACGCCCGACTATCAGGCGGACTAGGCGGGATAACCCTCTAAAGACCTGCTCCCATCTCGGATTGACCTGAGGGTCATCGTCTTAGGGGCATCAAAGATAACCAGTAATGTGAGTGTGACGTGGTCACAGCTCAGGCGTGCCTAGTGTCATGGAAGCTGCCCCAGGTGCAGATAGTGTCTTTGAAAGCGAGCTTATCCCGCAGTGAAGTGTCCTCATGCTGGAGCACTACGAGCGGAGCCCCTTGAAATGTTTCATGCTCCGGAGAGCGGGTAAAAGAATGTTCCATGTCTAAGGTAGGAGACATGGATGGTGAACAGATGGAACAATGCCGGGGGGCGCGGTGATATGCCACAGAGACAGGGCGTGACTTTATTAGTTGCATGGTGCATGAGAGTAGCTGTTGTGTGTGGTGCCTGGGGGCACATGACATGAGAATGGTGCATGGGCACCACGATGGCTATCGCAGAAGTGGGTGTCATGCTGAGGGCACGTGACGCAAGAATGGAGCACAGGCGAGGCGACGTATGCCACGGAAGTGGGAGTCATGCTGGAGGCACATGAGGTATGAATCGCGCATGAGCGCGGCAATGTCTATCTCGGAAGTAGGCATCCTACGGGGGGCGCGTGACAAAAGAACGATGCACGGGCATGGCCACGAGTGTCCCGAATTCAGCGTGCATGCGTGGGGATTGGCGTTGCAGAGTCAGCGCGCGGACCCTTCAAAAGTAATGAGGGTTCATTGGGGAAGGCCGAGGCCGACCCGTTTGGGCAAGGCCAAAACAGACCAAGTGCATCTCTCTAGTGGAAAATGGGGCTCGATGGGCCGACCAATGCGACGAGGTTGTTTCTATTAGCCGCAAAAAAATAAGTTTCTTGGCTGAGAAGACATGCGATGAAGGAAAAAAAGAAAGAAGAGAAAATGCATTTGACATGAGCGTGCGTGTTGCTTTGACTGGTTTGGGAGCGTTGAAAATTGACCATTGACAATGTCGACGTGTCATGAAAAATATGACCCACAATAGGTCCATGGGTGCAACCAAGGTAGGCTGGAAACAACAATCTAACCAAAGAAATGAAAGTGAATAGCACAAAAGGAAGATGTTTTTCAGAGCGGAGAGACCGTAGACGTCGAGGAGACAATTCATATTAATGGTTAGATTACCTTCTTAAACACAATTATTGATTGGCATACTGATTCACTTTGAATTCACTAAACAGATGAAAGCTTATGTTAAATCCGCCTTTAAGTTTGGCAATTCTCATAAAAAAAAATTTCTTCGCAGAAAAAGAAACCACAAATAAGAAAATATAACACAAGATAAACACAATTTAGGCTACTACTGTTGTGAATCTTGCCATGAATGCTTATACATAGTTGGTACGCATAGAGTTTGTTTGAGCGTATTATATCAGATATGTTGGTAAGTAACCCATCAAACAATAATCATGGGAAATTACACCCATCTCCTTGAGGTTAGGGTGAAACTACAGTCAATGATACTAAATTTCAAAATGTAACAAACCGTGACCAACAACTTTGAAAATTTTTCAGTCGCGTCCTTTCATCATTGATCCGCTAAAAGACCCTGCATTTTTGCTGATGTCATGAGCATGTATTCCTAAAATATCATTACTACCCTTATTTGATCTTTACGTGCTTTATAATATATATACAGATTTAAACCCCTAATTTTCAAATTTGGGTTTCAAAACCCTAATTCTCTATCTTTCCAACTCTTTCTCATTCTCCAAACCTTCTCCTTTACCCATTCGATGCTCCCTCCTTGCTGCGCCCACCCTGCTGCTGCCCCGTCCCTTCCCCACACTGTTGTCGCCCCAACCCTGCCGCCGCTCTGATTCTCCCTTACCTTGCTGTCGCCCCCTCCCCTACCCACAGCACGACCCCTCCCTCATGCCACCTCGTCGCTGCCACATCCTTCCCACCCCACTGTGCACCACATTTCTCCCAGCATAGCCATAACAATGGTATTAGATCTGCCGCCATCATCACGGTGACCTGTCCGTGCAGATGGTGAGATCAGCAATTGATTGGACAACGGTGTAGCAGCGATGGCATGGTTAGGGTAGGTAGTTGGGTTTGTGGATCTGTGCTTTTGATGGAAATGGAAACGTTGATGTGTATATGCACGCGCTTGTGTAATGAGGTGGAGTTAACAGTGTTTGGTGGTGGTTGATGGAGCGTCATTATGGTTCTGTAATGTTGGGGTACCAGTCTAGTTGTCTGTGGTAAAGCTGTTGTGACCGTTAGAGATGGCTCATCGCCATTGTTGCCCACCCCACGGTTAAAAAAAAGGTCAAGTCTGGAAGTTTATAGTTGGGAGTTGTCGTCATAGCTATCATGATTGGGCTTGTGATGGCAGAGTTTGGAGGTTGATGTTGGTGGCACGGTGAAGGTGGTGCTACGATGTAGTGTTTGAAGGAGGGAGACATAAGGAATGACATTTGAAGAGTTTACTTTCCAAGTCACGGGTAATGCACACATTTTACCAAAATCATTTTACCAAAATCATTAAGTATTTCATTAATCCGTTTGGTCAACGGGTATAACTGTTATTTGTACAAATTAATGGACGCGCGCATAATTTTAATATAACTTCAGGAACATTGGTCATTGGTGGGTAAACAAAATAACCCTTGTCAAAAAAATTTTGATGAGTTTTAGTACCTTAATATATTCATCATGTGCCTTTAAGTGGAACAAAATAGGAGCCTAACTCAAATATAATCAACTACACTATTTTTCTCTGCCTTCTCTTTAAAACCAACTTTTCATAGAGTCACCATGGCCGCGCCATCGTGCTTTAGCACGAGTGGGGCGGCAGCCATCCGGACGAGTAGTCTACAGTTTCTATGTTTTCATCTCGTGTGGTGGTAGCCTTAAGGCTTGATCAATGGGTGTCCGACGACGCAAGTGATGGGCAGTCGACGTCGGTGTGCGTCTCACCAGATCTGATCGGAGACGTTACCCTCTCGTTAAGTCTCCTATCTTGGTCGTTATAGGCAGATCTAAGTAGATCTGCTCGTTTTGTCTCCTTTTCCACCTTCGTCGGGAATGGCCGGAAATTCACCGGAGGTGGCCGGAACTTCACCGGCATTTCTTGATCGTTATTTCTGAAAGCTCCTTCTTTTATGCATTTCTTTCTTATCTGTTCCCTGATATGCAGAGGTGGAGATTGGGTTTGTGTTTGGGTGTAATGTCTTTGGTAGTATGGGGAGGGTTTAGTGTTGTGGGGTCTTAGCCACGGTTTTGGGTTTGTCCTGGGGAATTCGGGGTCTTGGGTGGGTGGGGGGGGGGATAGAGTCTCGTGGGTGGGTGGGGGGGCTATTTTATGCTTGCGAGAAAGGGGGGATTTTAGGGCCCGGGGAAGGGGCGATGGGGAAGAGATCTGTCATATGTCATATGGGGTTTCTAGGCAATCTGGGGGGGGGGGGGGGCTTCTTTTTGGTGTCTGCGTGTGTCTACTGTTATATGCTATGGGAAAGTAGTGGTTGCTCAGCTTTGTATTGTGAAATTGGTTCGGATTTGATAATGGATAGTAAAAGGATGAAATTTTCTGTGTTGAAGATCTTGGTGGTGTGATGCGCCTCCTCAATCGGTGTGCTTACATTTGGGTTGTGCGGTTCCTGTTGTCTGCACTATTGTTACCACCTTTTGTTGTTTGCGTTTTGTTTTTTGGCTTCCTTAACCTGTAGACCGTGCATGTTACTTTAAGTTGAGTTAAAGTGTATGATATGTTCTGCTTTAGTTCAATTGTAATATGTATAAGTTTATTAGGTTTGTCGTTAATTTTCGACCTTTGCGGTCATGTATACCGAGTCACGAGAATGTCGTGACCTATATTTGCTGCAGCTTTAAGAACAGAGTGACTGTGTAACCTTACTTTATCAATGCTATTCTCGTACCCAAAAAAAAAAAGTGGAACAGAATCCAATTCACTAATGCATTTTTAAATTGAGTTAAATATATTTTAGTCCCTTAGACTAAACAAATCTTTCACATCAGGGCCTATGTTCCTGATTTACACATCATGATATAGATGTTTACTTAGCCAATTAATAAGTATGTGATTAGACTTTCCATCTAATTTGATAACAGAGCTTACTATATTGGATCCCAGCCGAGAGTGTAATTTGGCAAACATGTAAACAAAATGAATTAAAATGAAAGTGAAAGCCAAATTGTTATTAACGAATAAAACACTCTCTTTACCACCAATCCCCGCCCCTTTCCTTGAACGCTCCCTTCAATCGCCGCCGCTGCCACCTTTGTCCCCCTTTGATCTTAGATCAAACACCACCAAATCAGACCGAGACTCAAATCAATAGCATTCCACCATAGTTGCAAAAACCTATCACGAACCCAAATCATTTTAATCATATCGAAACCCAAATCATTTTAACCACCCACCAACCACAAAAGCGAAAAACACCTCTGCAGTTCATCTTCATCAAACAGAACTTATCACGACCACGATCAGTCCACCACAATGCAATACAAAGCATATCACCGAAAATGCCAAAGCACCAACACTTGTGCTTCTCGTCGGGTTTCATGGGGTCCATGGGGACCACCCAACACCGCACCCCTACCACCAACACAGGAACCCACCACCACACATGACTGTGGATCATCATAACCTTGCCACAACCACTACCACTACCACAATCAAAACCAACCACGCACCAGCATCATAAATTAATCTCCCCACCTCAGCCTCACTACTCATCACCACAGCCCCAGCAAATATTGATATCCACAGTTGCAACCACAGCCATAACCTCAACCTCCACCCACCATCGCTACCAATCACCCCACCCCTACGACCAACACAGTTTCTAACCACCATACCCTGTCACAGCCACCGCAACTGCTAGAGTCATAGCCTCAGCCATAGCCTACCACCATCAAAACCAATCGCCCAATGCCACCAACTAATCTTCCCGCCTCAGCCCGACAACCGACCACCACAATACATCGCAACCACAACCAAAACTTGAATATCCACCACCATCGCAACCAAACACCTAACCCCAACCACCTTTTAACCATCAACATCACAACACCCACATCCTCAACCCCCTCAACACCAACCATTTGGTAGTACCATGACATCAATCTCAATGTCGTCATGCCTCATTATTGTCATCGTCGAAGTCGCTTCATCATTAATCCTCATTGTACCGTTGTTGCCATGCTGTGATGAAGCTTGGATTGCATGATCATAATGGAAAAATTAGTATGGATGGTTTACGAGTATCCTCGTATGCGTGGAAAATGGAGATCAGGTGACGGTGGTGATAATTGGGATGAGAGATCAAGGATGGGAATGATGGGTTTACAAGAGAGAATATGTTTTTCCACCTAATTGCTGGTATAATTACGCTGATGCCCACGATGGAGCTACTGTGTAACTTAAGACCGTTAATTTAAGTTCTGCAGTTCCAAAATAAAGGGTACTGAACCCTTCAAAATTTGATATACCGATCATCACCATCTAAGACTGCCCCATGCATGTTGGGGGTTCCACTTTCTTTAGACGATTCAAGTTTTATCCAACTTTCAATTTATCTTAGTTTTGAAACACTCGTATTTCAGCTCTCCTCTTTCTTCTTTAATTAAGAGATTCTCTTTCTTCTTTCGTCAGGTGATTCATAAAGGAACTCAAATGACTGAAGTTGTCCTCGTTTTCTGCTTTTACAAGGATTCTGCCCAACTTAGAGTTTTCAACTCAGAAGCATGCAACAAACACTAAACTTCTAGCTGGTTTTAAGCTATAAGCCGGTCTGAACAAGCTCCGACAACAATGGCTTACACTCTCGTGAGCATTCAATCACAATTGGAAAAAAGAAAAAAAAAGTGGAAGACACTGTAACACAAACCAAAGATTCAATAAAATCTCTAAGGTCGGGTGAAGGAGATGACACTTTCTTTACCACAACTAGAATACACTTGGGAGGGCAGGCAAAGATGCTGTAGCCAAGTCATCTTTTCCCTTAGCCAAGTCCAGTCCCAGTCTACAGCAGGCGCAATATTGAAAACGCCAGTTTCAATAAAGAAACCCTCGTCAGTCTATCCCCTGGAGGTTTATTGGCCTAACTACTAGGTGTGCCATACTTTTTATCATGGAACAGCTCATAAATATTTTCTGGTCATGACATAACCAAATGGCCAAAATGCAACCACAGCCTTATACACAATATTTACACCAAAAGACACGCAAGAAGAAAGTTACACTGAAACAAACTAGAAAACCAAATGAAGAGCTAATATACAATTATAGCGAATCGCAATGTAGCTTATATAAAGTTAAAAAGAATTTTTACTTCCTGGAGCTTTCTCTTGTATTTCTACATATGCTGAGGGAAACCATCCGGCCTTACCCATACGTTCACCTTCCGACCAGCCATTGGAAGCAACCTAGGACAAACAACCACCCAAAGAAAAAGCCAGTGAATAACTATAAACTTTCACAACGCAATGCATCTGAGGACAAGATAAAATGTCATTTCAATTGCCGGGGACAGCAATTGATGAGTGTGCATAAACTCTGGCACAACGTTTTTGCTCAGGCGCTCTGGGGTTATACAAACTTTGACGTATATCAGACTTCAATTTCATATAATATGGCATCTACTTTGCCATCATATATTAAGCAGTGTCAGATTTCTCATTGCATCTTTCATACTCCCCCTTGCCCTTGATGGCTTTTCCACTCCTAAAGATCGCAAAATAAAATTTTCAATTTTTACTTTTCTTCTGGTACTTGCACAATACCAAAGATGAAAATTTTTGGTTAATTCGACCACTGTTGACAAAGACATGGTTGCAATCCAACCCAACACGTGCCTTGGGCTACATGTACTAGTTTTCCGCACAAAAGTCATCAAAGATTTAAGTAAACCTACTTTTATTGCCTTTGCTGTCAATGTATCAGAGAGGGGATCAAAATGGAGGAAACATACAAAAATCTAGGACTTCTGCCACCTGAAATCGTAAAATAGAAAAGTGAAGACAAAAAAAAAGCCAAACTCCAATATAAATACCCCGCTAAGGATGGCAACTTCAAGTTACTTAACTAACACTCCACCATATGTTTTACTTAACTAACGCTCCACCATATGTATTTTCACCAATCATACGCTTGCAATCATTGGTCATGGAAAACAATGCAAGCCTTGAATGGCACTAATCATAAGTGAATAAGGGCGTTATTGCACTGAAAGTTATGCATTCAATCTACCCTTGATGTGTAAACCCCACAAGGCAGTCCCAAAAGATCCTACCAGTTAAGAACTAGAAACCGAAGTCTAATCGAAACAGAAGCAGCGAGGAGGAGTACCTGACGAACTACAACATAATCATCAACTGCTAGGCTTAGCTCACCATCTGCTTGGGCATCAAATGAGTGTATAATCTACAAGAAGAGTGTCTGAATTAGCGCTCAAGATAAAAAGGGAAAACATGAGACCTCAAGCAAGAGATGAATAATCAGAAATTGGATGAGAAAAAATATGCATAAACAAGTTTCTTTTGGGCCGAAAAAGGATCAGTCCTTTTCAGGTGACATATACAGAATAGAGCTATATTGAAATGATGAAACAACTGAATCATAACATAGAAATTATGTAAGAACATAGGTGAAAAAATAATTGATGTACACATAAGAAGCCACTGTTTTCGAATATGGCCTCACTCATTTGCAACAAAGACCTAAGAATGATAAAGGAGAGCAAATTTTCTAAGCTGAAGTTTCTGAAATCCAGGGAGGGAGGGAGGGATGGAGGGAGAGAGAGAGAGGAGAGAGAGAGAGAGAGAGAGAGAGAGAGAGAGAGAGAGAGAGAGGGAGGGGGAGGGTGAGAGGGAGAGGGATAGGGAGAGAGAGAGAGAGAGACCTTCGACCCTTACCACAGCAAAACAAGAGTAGAGTACAAAATCGGGATATTGTCTGAGATTACGGTTAGAACTAATCAAGGGTATACTATGTGCCATAACCATAAACTCATCAATCGAGAGAGAGTATATCACAAGACTAACAAGCCAAATTTAATGGCGTAAACAATGACATACACTGGCATATATGCTACGCTATACTTGACACTCCTCAAGTTGATGCAACTCTATCTCCAATTTGAGCGTGTAACATCCTACTGGTAAGGCCCTTAGCCAATAGATGGGCAAGCATCCTCTGATGTTGTAAAAAAGAAGTAACTGCAGTCAATGCTCTCTTTCTCTTTGATAAAAATGCCCACTAACATTGATATGCTTTGTCCCTTCAGCTGCCTTTTGATGTTCAAAAACCTAGGCAATGTCTGGTCGCTGGTATCTAACTTCTCATAATCACTGAAGCACTGCTGAGAACATCTCAGGAATGGCTTGGAGATATAAAACTGACCATCACACCTGAGTATCTAAAAGGAGAGGGTGAGATAAATGGACACTTCAACCGCATGCCACACCTAACCCACCGCCTCCTTCCAGCAGTATCATTTTGGCATGGAAAAACGGTGGAGACTCTTTTCTGTAATCGCTTTGATTGGATAATTTCAATAAACTCATGAAAAATTTAGTAAAGCTACAATGAGTATCGAAGGGGAGCGTTAGAAGGTATTACAGAAAGATATTCAACAAGGTTACTGTGATAGTTTAGTTATTAGATTGAGGGCAGTTTAATTATCTAGTATTCTGTTTTAGGTCTAAGTTATTATATATAAACATTGTGTGATGTAATTCAGTCTTACGATCGTTAAACTTTACGTTTGTGTTTCTACGTTGTTCTTGACCCAAAGGCATGCATATGTTTTTATTAGCTTCTACTCAACAAGAGTATAGTACTACCATATCGGGTCAGACAGCCCTTTTCTTCCTGAGGCATGGTGTATGGTAGTAGCCTTTGCATACTCGTACCTTAAACAATTTCGAAAATATGGATGACTTCCTAGAATTGTCATCTTTCCATTGATATTGCAATAATCCATATATCTTTGGCCTGATATTTCATGGGTAACTCACTGTTTAAAGTTATCTTCTACCTCTGTGCTTTGCTTTCCCTATATCCATCTTGATTGTCCATCTCTCGACAAGGAAAGATAACATTAGACCAGTGTTACCTCTTACGTGCGTCACTTCAGTACATAGAACAGATACGAGTACGTGCACAGGCGCATGGTGCGTTAATTTATCTGTGCGCAGTACGTGGGGGGTAGGCTAACTCACTTCGCTATCTGCATTTGCAATATGCTGGGATGGCTGCATTCTGCACCCATTTTGATGACTTGACCAGCGGCTTTGCCAATTGTGCCATCCCAAGCTCCATCTTGAAAATGACGAGACTGATAATGGCTTTACAAAACCCTGCCAAGAGTCTGAAGAGTACCTATAGCTAGATAAGACTACTGAACTTGGGAAATGCTTCAAATAAAATTTTCTCGTCTCCAAATATGGAATTGAAAATTGCACCTGATTTCAGTCAAGTCAATACCAGTCAAACACTAGTCTTCTCGAAGCCTAACAATAATATTTTTCATAATTGAGTAATACCTATTAACATAACTAGATGAATGTCATAAATGCAACACAACTTTTTCCTACAACTTGAACTATTAATTAAACACGTCTGCACAATAAATGTAACACAATAGGAGTTCTATCTAGACCAGAGAGAAAAGCAACTACCTTAAATGCCTGGGTGCACTAAAGACTTTGATGGTCTTACCTTCGCAACAGCGTAGTTATCACTCCATGTTCCACTTCTTTGACCATCAGATACAACTGAAGTAATATCCTCATGTACAGGTGGAACATGGACATCTCTCTCCGAGGTCGCGGACTGCAGTGAAGAATCACTTACTTGCATCTCCAGAATAATCTGACCCCACACACATATATGCCATCATGTTTCTAAAGAAATAATTAAGAAGAAGAAAAATAGTAGCAACAGAAATGAAGACTCCAATAATTGAAACTAACGTGTAAGTGGGAGAATTTTTTTGATAGGATAGGGGATATAGCCATGGTGCATGATTATCTACCTTAGAGTGCAGGTCCTCTAGAACAGCAATAGAATTTCGATGGAAAGATCTCTCAGCATCCACCTGTGAGTTGAACGGACATGAGGTCCCATGACTACAACTACTCATATAATGCAAATCTTTAAGGCTAAACAAATCAAGGATATACTCTAAGCCACTTATATACGCTTCTAGAAAGGTAAACCTAATGTAAAAGTCCTTCATGCACTAGGGTAAATATAAAGCTAAACATGCACCATAGCTTTTTGTAACTTCAAAATGTTCTATAGCATACGAGAGGTAAAAGGAGTAATATATTTTTATGAATAGAGTCCTAGTGCAGCTACAAGAATAGCATAAATCCATATGAAACAAATAGAAGTCAGCGTAATTATGCTTTAAATATGAAACACATGTCTAACTCTTTTATTCAAGAACGCTCCCACCATTTTTTCCAAGGTGCCCACTATTTCCCACTCTACTCCATGCAGCTAAGTGAAGCCTACACATGCAATTTATCACTTGTCTCTTGGTGGACTAACAACCCTTCGCCAAACCTTGTCCAGAATTTTGGTGCTTGCGATTTTGAAAATAAAAGTTCGACTCCTTACTGTCATATTAGCTCAAAAATTTATTTCTGTAATTTTTCTCGTGAAAAGTAGAATTGCCTATGCTTAATTTAAAAATTTTGCAACCTTACAGCGAAAGTCGAATTACCTATACTTGGTCTAAATACCATTGAAGGTGTTTGCCCTAGGATGAAAGTTGCACAAACACACGGACCATCCTCTACCGTGAAAAATTTGGGGCCAATATAAAAGGAACGTGATATCATGTTTTTTCTAGTTTATTGAGGAAAAAAAATAAAATAATGCATGTCATGTCAATTTTAAGCATATAAAGTGGAAGGATCAGTAGCTCCAAGATAATTCAATTGTTAATCAACAATAATCATCAAAGCTTAAGTCATTTGTGGAGTTGGCTAATGGATTAGGGCACAAAAACAATGCCTGCAGCAAGCAAAGAAGGCATGCCAATAAAAGTATGTGGAAGAATATATTAAGCAATACCATGGCGAGAAGCCTCTGAAAAGTAGTCCGTTGCTGCAGATCCTCCACATCTGACATAGCGTCAGTTGTTTCTCTCTCAAGCGCCACCAGAGAGGATCTAAGCTCCATCAGTTTTGCTTCTGCATTTTTAAGTTTCATGGCACTCTCCGCAAAAGGATCGTTGCACTTCGATTGGCGCCTCATTACTTCAGCTGCCTGATGCAGTGAAGGGAAAAAGAAGCTAAATGACAACCTTTCCTCTACCACAAAATAAACCTGGTTGAGAAAGCAAAAAGCACCTGGACTTCGACCTCATGGCGAAGTCTTTCACAACGGCGAGTCAAGTGACGAGCATCCTCCAAAGGAGCTCCTGTTATTGATGCGCGTAGTGGCTCAGAAACCTACAGGTAGAGAACCAATTTTCTAACACACACCCACACACACATCTACAGGCAGACACATGTATAAATACAGTCAATGCCAAAACAAAATAGAAAGTGTATACTATTATTCATTATTTCTGAATTTTGTTGGGGAGAATATGAAAGAACGATTTACGTAGTATACCCTTACTAGTTTGGGAACGCTTAAGTTGTCCGACGATTCTTTTTTTTTTTAACTCAAAAAAGAAATTTGTGATATAAAAATGCACCTAAAGGGGTTGCAACCGATATATACAGGACTTGTACCTAAATCACAGCTCCAAACAAACCACCTCATTACCTGTCGACTTACAAGAATCTATCCTTCACGAAAGGGTCCTCTTCGTCAACTCATTAACATGTTTTGCTCACTGCTTGTCTCCTGGCTCAACTTCTGCCCGAGAATCGGCATCTGTGAACACTTGCCGGAGACCAAGCGACAGCAAGGTTGACAGAAGTGATGAACCCCTATGCTAATGAAGGATATGAATAATGTTTGATGGGGCTAGGAGTGCCTGTGAGCAGCTGTGAACAGTGGTCAAAGTCAAAGGCGCAAAATTGTGTGGTCAAGAACAAGGGGATCAGATTATTCATTTCTTCCCCTTGTTCTCCACATCATGCATAATGTTGGAAGAACCATTGCTAGTGACAACCTAGTTACGACAAAATTCTTTTAATGGTAAATAAATTCTTTCCACCAACCTTTTAATACAATTGAAATGTGGATGGTGAAACGACAATGCTGATGGACAGATGATGTACTGCAAAAATAGTTACAAATACCATCTATGGCAAAGGACAGAATCAAACAAAATCCGATGAACAGACTCGCAATTAAGTATCATGGCCACACAGTCTCTTATCAAATATCAACTCGACAATATCTTCTCAAAAGTAGGAATGAGTTAAATGAGCCTAACAGAAAATGAAAAACACTAATTGATGATTATCGTTAGTAGAATACCTAAATCCTAATCAAAACCGAAATTACGGCAACTAACAACGATTTCTCCCTCAATATAATTATGGAGGATCCAAATACCAAGTTATCAATAATCTCGTACTTCATGTACTGTCATCTGCATCAGGTTTGAAGATTACCCAGAAAAGTTTCACATTGTGCTTTGTGGTGTTAAAGCGGGCATGAAAATCCCGTGTTGACAAACATGTTTTCTATTGATCCCTTTTTTCTTTCATGTCCTCATCAACTAGTTTTCATGTGTTCTTCATCACCTTTACATAACCCATAACGTCAAGGCCGGCAATATTTGTATTTGTGGTCATAGCTGCCAAGCTTCCTGTCTGCTCTAGTTATCTCGTGCAGCTAGTTCTCAGCTAATAGAAACAGACAAAGACATGGAAAGCGAGTCTACTAATAAGCAAAAAGTCTATGGTAGGGATTTTTGAAGGTTTTTGTCTTCTCCGCAGAGTTTAAGCTTAATTCTTAGTTGCTTTATGACAAATAAAGAATAGGGCCTATCTTATAATGAATAAATGGGCGGTCACCTTTTCACTAAGGATCCCAACCAAAGTTTCTTTCTCAGCTACTAAAGTACCACGTGAAGCACCAAAATGCAGAGCAGCCCTTGCAAGAGGAGAACCATCACTTTGATTCTCAGTCCCATACATGCGACAATCTTCAGCCAACTTTCTTACTACAAAATCCAATGTAAAAACTTAGTATCTACATTGCAAGCAACTTAAGATAAATATAAAGACGCAAAAAGGAACTCACCTATCTCCATTTGCTTTTTGGTTGCTGAAATATATCCTTCAACATTACGTACAATATCTCTCTGAAAATGCTGCTCAACATAATCAAACCAGTGCTGGCATCAGCTATCTTTAACGTGTTGGATAAACTTGTACCAGAGATACCAGAAAAATCACAATCCCAAATGAAACTACCAACTTCCTAGATCCCTAGGCAAGGGTTACAAAAATGTACCTTAGCCGCCCTCGTAGAACTGTACAGGGTATTAAGTTCTTGGTAAGACTGGAGCTCGGCATCATTCCACATCAGAGCTTCTTGACCCAACTGTCTCAGAATAGCCTGCCAATAACCCAACCTTCTAGTCTTATGACGTCAAGAAAGATGTATGGTGGTGGTCAATAAGGACAACTTTTATAAAACCAGGAAGAAGGAAGACAAGAAACTACTAAGTTTGGCAAACGATGTAATAAACTTTTGAGCTAGGGATGTCCAGCTGGAAAGCGGACCCCTAACATTCTATCTTATATGCCTATATCTTGCTCTAATTTTAATTTTACTGGCAGGTGTTCATCATTCAACAATCCAGAAGCCTCTCTCCTTCACACATAAACAAATCTGGTACCCAAAAATGTTGCCTCTGCCTTTCTTTCAGTCCATATGATCCATCTTTCTTGTTGCCACCTGACTTTCTCCTGGCTTCTACACTGATTGATTATTTGAGCCTCTATTTGTTAGCCAAACATGCATTGCAAACAATAAACTGTTCGAATAAGTCTATCGTGCACAGTCATCCTTAGAAGAGGATTTCTAGAGATGAAAGTTAAATGCATTCAAAGGAAAAGCCCTAAGTTTGGAAGAAAATGCATTTGATATATTTACGCGGTAGCCTTTTTGTTAATCTCATTTTCACATTTGGAAATGATGAAAGCGCCTTTTCTAACACAAGGAAGACAAGTATTAACTTTGTTTGAATACCAATCCCAATTAGATGAATAGATGTCCTTTTTGCTCAGATGTTTTCAGAAAGATGAAAGCAATGAAATTCATTTAATTTGATTCTCAAATATGTAAAAAAAAAAACTGCCATCTTTTAGCATATCCAATGGTGGCATTAATTCCAAAAGAGATTTTGTGAGTACTAAATCATGTTTGAAAATATTGGCGATGGATACACCAATAGTACAAAAGTGGCAAAGAATCTACCAAAAACAAAAAATGAAGACAACAAGAAAACAAATACAGATTCGATCAACATACTATTGATCAGCCAAAAGCTTAATAACTTGCTCTAACTCCCATCCTAGATTCATATTAGTCATTAAGGATGAGGTAAGAATTCAAGTACACCATCATATGTTTTAGGTAACTCAATTAACAAGCACATTCAAGCGGAGAGAAGTATCGAGCACTAGAATCCTAGTTTCCTGAATGATATATCATGTCGATTAGAATATTAGAATCTGGTACTAATAGCCATTAAAGACTACGAATAACACATAAAAAGTTATGTTTTCAATACTCAAAGTCAGCTGGAAAAACAAATACATACCTATATACCCATGATTATCATCATATGCACCAAAGATTAAAAGACAAAGTATATTAGAGTATATCTATACCAATATACTACTCTTTTTGTGCATTTGAACATTACTATGTGTACCATTTTAATTTAAGTGTAAGTCCATATAGATTTTTGCTTCAACCCTTTTTAACAACTCAACTTGCATAACCTTCTTAAATTATCTAAGGACCGCGTCAAAACATATCCCTAAAGCGTGAGACCATATGAAAAAAGGCAAGGGATAATACAGCAAACCCCTTGAGGTTAGGGGGTTACATGCGTGTCCATCGACTATGGGAAATATCAGATATGTCCTTTGCCGGATGAAATACAAACAACTTTATATGTTTGATACAGATGACTCTAACCCCTTTGCTTGTCTTAAATTTTCCTCTCTCCATCTTCATTTTCTAATAGACACACCCCACCCCCCTCTCTTTTGGTCTTCGTCCACTTACACCAACCCACACAGCCGCACAACCTCCTCATGTCCCCCTCTGGGCTTCATCCACCACCAACCCACACACCACCACAAAACAACACCCCCACCCCTCCCCCTCCTCTTTGGTCTTTATTAACCTCCAACACCAAACCCAAATGCAGCCGCACGGCCACCACCTCTCCCCCTCTGGTCCTTATCCACCGCCAACCACCAAAGCCACGCAGCCGCACAACACCCACCTCCCCACACCCGGTCTTCACCCATTGTTACCATACCCCCACTATCCTGGTCGCTATACCCCCCTTACAACCACCACCTACACAGCTGTAACCACCACCATCAGACCACCCTCGTCGTCGCTATTCAAGTCTCAATTACAGCACCATCGTAAGAACAGATCTTGGCACACGCACTCCCCTCCACTTTTGACGGCTACCACCCCACCTCCCATCTAAACCACATCACCTTTCTCTCACCATCTTGGTTCAAGCCATGGCACGCCCACGAGGCTCGCTGCCATCGCGGAGGACACAGCAGTGTTGGGGTCGAGGCGGCTGCAGGTGGCTCTACGTCGGCAACATCCCATGGACAATGAGATGGTGCAACGGTGAGATGCTGTTGTGGCAACAGAGGTTCAACGTGCGGGCACCATTGATCCACGGTCATTGTAGCGAGGTGAGATTGGTGGCGGAAGAAGGCGGAAGAAGCCGGCGATCAGGTGTGGCAGATTGACTGTATTTTTGGTTGAGTTATATAGTGCATAAGGTCATTAGTTCTTCAATTATAGAACTATAACTGGTAATCCATAGGTTAAATGATTGAAGGTTGAGGTTGGTTGGGTGTGTTGAAGCCTGAAGGTGGGTGAAGGTTGAAGGTGGGTGAAAGTTAAAGGTGGGATGTTGAAGGGGTAAATTACAAAGGGCTTATTGGTAATTCTTAAAATGCGTATGCTGACATAAGCAAAAAAATGCATAGAATATGAACGGTGTTATAATTGAAAGGTATATGTGTTATGCAATTTTAAGATTCTAGTTTGACATGTAACATTTGGAAAGTCGATGGGGTTGACCGTAATTACCCCCTAACCTCAGAGGGTTTACTGATATTATTCCAAAAGACAATGTCAAACAATTACTAGCGTGAGGCGTAGAAAAAATCCAGAGATGTTAGCCCCACCTCTCCCCTTCAAAAAAAAAAAAAATAAAAACGAGGCAAAGTAGATGCTAGAGATCAACAAAGAAAAGGACTTCAGAAGCATTTTCTAAAGAAAAAAGAACCCAAAAAAAAAAGTGAACACATATATCCTTCTACGCCAGCTTAGGGCTGCAAGCAAACCAAGTTTTTGTGAACAAAACTCGTTTCATTCGTTAAAAGCTAGTTCATGATCCTTCATGTATTAAAGGAATCAGACTTGAGCTCAAATTCAAAGCTCGAATTATAAACAAGTCGACCACAACCACGAAGATTTGTTCGTAAAAATGTTGGAGAATCCTTTATGTACAATTTATAGATATACATATATAAATACATGTATTCGCACAGCACACACACACCACACACATGTACACACACACACACATTTATACATATTTATATATGGAAGCTGATAAAATGACAACGCTGGCAACTTAGTTGCCAGCGGTAGCAAGGGATAAGGTCCCTTTATATATATATATATATATATATATATATATATATGTAAGGACGTGATAACAGTCTTGCACAGGCAACTTAAGATAAGTTGCCACCGCATATCCATTGCGGATGGATGAGTCAAATCTTTTCTCCTCACAAACAAACTAGAATTTCATTACCCGAGGATCTGGGCTAGCTCGATAGGATGCATTGGGCACAAATCATAGGGTCTAAGGCTCGTTTTCTAAGTAAACATTCAACATCCGCTAGGACGGGGATTTTGACCAAAATGTCCGGGAGGGACTTAATGAATCTTAAGCGGCCACTACCGGCAATTGATCAGTATATATGTATATTTCAAACACACACACACACACATGCTGAAGTCCAGCCATCCATGTCACCATGCGGACGGCTTGGATCTTATTTCCTTTTACCCTTCCTCGATCAACCGAACCAAAGCGGGGTGGTGCCTCCAAAAACCTGCTTTGCCCCTCGTCTAGCTAATGGTTCATTATCATTAAACGCACTAACACCCTAGCACCACCATTACTATGAAGAAATGGTGGTCACCATCCGCAAACCCCTTTACCGTTGGCCATTAAGATCGGCAGCCATCGTCCAGATCCACAGCCGCCGAAATATACCATCCACTCCCCACCCCCCCATATAACATTTAGTATGAAGACCTACATCACCACCTCCATCGCAATCTACTTGTCGACGGCCCTCTATTGCCGGAATACTCTAGAACAAAAACTTGAGTTTTTTAAAAATATTATGAATTTGTAAAGTATCCATGTTCAAAACAATTCCAAGTATTCATGGTGCTAGTATTATGACTATGACTTGGTTCAATATTCATGGTGAGCATTTACGCTGCTCATCTCCTGTATCAAGCCATTTTGCTGTACTTTAATAAATATGGTAGGTTCAAACTAAAACTGTGTGTGTGAGAGAGAGAGAGTGAGTGTGTGTGTGTGTGAGAGAGAGAGAGAGAGAGGAATTGGATAAGATTAAGGAGATAAATCTGTTAGAAAAAAGAATGGAAAGAGAGTGGGGCAGTTGGACGAGATGAACTAAAAAAAGGTCTTAACCGTCCACACGGTGACATGGACGGTAGGATCTCAACCGGGAAAATAGTGCCTTTCTCGGGCTCCCGGCACCACCAATCGATCAACCCCTACGTGTTTGTGTGTGTGTATATATATGCATATACGTGTTTATAAATACTACCTACACACACACACACACACACACACTCAGACATATATGCATATATGTGTGAGAAATC
The DNA here is from genome assembly GCA_033070095.1 of Escallonia herrerae. Classification (NCBI taxonomy): domain Eukaryota; kingdom Viridiplantae; phylum Streptophyta; class Magnoliopsida; order Escalloniales; family Escalloniaceae; genus Escallonia; species Escallonia herrerae. The sequence goes on from JAVXUP010000188.1 coordinate 530,985, forward strand.
CTTATTTCTTCAACTGTTATCTGGTCGTCCAAGTGTGATTGTGCGCCAAATTACCTTTTTTTTCTCTCTCTCTCTCTCTCTAACTCACTTAACCGCAACTCTTAGTAGCGGTCAGTACTTTTTTCTAAAATGCCCCTAGCGGTTCCCAAGACAGGCATATCCCATCTAACCGCTAGACTTTGTAGCGGTTAGACAGCACTTACCCATTTATCCCTTTCCTTTCCCTTACACCATTTATCCCTCTCCCTTTTCCTTACACCATTTCACTTTTATTTCAAATGCAAAAGCACCGTACCACCGTCCACTTAATAACCCACCTATCTCACCACTCTCAATTGTACTCACCCACCAACAACACCATTGAACATCATATCAACAAAGCTACAAAAATAAAAAAAAATTTCAATGGCTAGTGTGTGAATAACAAGAAATAGATCTTTCACTAAAGTGTTGTACCTCACTTGGGTTTTACAATCTTGCTTGGACTAGTGGATGGTGTGATAGTGGTGTCAGCATGGTGTGATCGCAGCGTCATGGTTGTGACGATGGCTGCATCGCTGTAGTGTGAGGGCGGCATCAGGATGGTGTGATGGCACCTTGGCTTCACCTTCGCTGATGGTGTTGCAGATGGTGGTGTTTGTGATGCTAATGGCTGGTGAGAGATTTTGGAAAGCGAGAAGATGTGTAGAGCCTTCACAAAGAAAAGAAAATCAGGAAAGGGAGTGGCAAAATGGTGTTGATTGACAGTGGGTGCGTGGGGGGGTTGATAGCAGTGGGGAGTGGTGGTGATAGGGGGTCATCGTTCTGGTGATAGTGGAAGTTGTGGTGGTGGTAGGCGATTGTGGAGGAGGGAGACTATAGAGGCAGCTTGACCCATCTGCAAAAAGGAGAGAATCAAGACACGGGGCATAATGGGTATGCGAGAGAGGGATATATGTAAATAGAGAGAGAGAGAGAGGAGAGGGAAGAGATGGGTGAGTGCCGTCTAACCGCTACTCTTGGTAGCGACTAGACAGACTATTCATGTCTTGGGAGGCATGAGGGGCATTTTAGGAAAAAATACTAACAATTACTCTTTCGAAGAGCAGCGGTTAAGCTAGTTAGACTAAAAAAAACGTAATCTGGGCCATTCACGATCTCACGTGTACGGCCAAATGACAGTTGGAAAAATAAGGATGTCTCCCCTATTGGAGAGGGATCAGCCCCTATATATTTATGTATATGTCTATATACATATACATTTGTTTTTGTATATATGTAGGTGTAAATGTATATCTATACACATATATATAAGGAGTTGGTCAATTGATAGCCTTGGCAACTTAAGCCTAGTTGCCAACGCTATCTGACTGTCCATCCATCGCGAATGGACGAGCCACATGTGTTTTCCTTTTTTTAGTGAACTTTCACCTATTTGTGGAAATCCCTCCAACTTAATAAATCCCTCGGAGGAATTCTGGTCAAAATCCTCTTGTCATCATAATGTAGCGGATAATGGAAAAACTAAAATGCATTTCGATATATCCCGTCCATCGCGACGAGTAGATCATGCTGGTAGATATATAAAATATAGATGTATATGTATAAGCCTATATAAAATATAAATATATATACACATATGTACACATATACACACACACACACATACATATATAGGGTCATGATCCCTTAAATAAGTTGCTAGCGCGATCTAGTTGTCCATCTATAGTGGATGGATGGATCAGAACTAACTTTTTTTAAGAAAAACCCGTCGTCCGCTACATTATCTAGCAGACAGTGATTTTGACCAAAATGCCTCGAAGGTATTTATCGAGTTGGAGGGAATCGCAGGCAAATGGGGGGACAACATTATAAATTTTACCGTCCGCTACATCATGTGGCAGACGGCGAAGTTAACAAAAAAAAAATGATCTCGCCCATCCATCCACAGTGGATGGATGACAAGATGGCGCTAACAACTTAGCTTAAATTGCCTGCGCTGTCATTTTATTGGCGCCCATATACATATATGTATGTATGTGTGTATATATATATACACATATATAATATAGATAGAAATATATCTATATTTTATACATCAGCATCTTTAGCTAAGTTGTCAGCGCCATCTGGCCATCCATCCATCGCGGATGGACGGGCTAGATCAAAATTTCATTAAAGTTTTCCCATCGTCCGCTACATTATGTAGCAGACAGGAATTTTGACCAAAATGCCTTAGAAGAATTCAATGAGTCGCAGGGATCACAGGTAGAAGGGAAGAGGGTTTTTTTTTCTTTTTTATTTGGGGGGTGGGGCAAGTATAGTAAACTTCACCTCTGCTACATTATGCAGCGGACGGTGAACTTTTACTTAATTTTTTTTAATCTGGCACGTCCATCCTTAATGAATGGACAGGCAGATCGCGCTGACAACTTATCTTAAGTTGTCAGCGCTGTCAATTGATTTGCTTTGTGTAAATCGAAAAAACAGATTTGTGTGTCACTCCTGGTAACTGATCTGTGGTGCATATTAGTATGACAAATATGCCCTTATTTTGTAAGGTGCCATGATTTAGAGAAAAGGGCAATTGTGGAAATATTACACCTAACCCAAAATTGCATTGAACATTCATCAACATACCCACGAGTTTATTTCCCAGCCACACATTGTTTGGGCAGTGGCATTTGCCTGAGCCTAGTATAAGCTTGAATGTGTTGAGTCTTCCTCTTCAAATTCCCGTGAAGAGCAAGACTTTGCATAGTTTTGAGTCAAAATTAGGATATTTGTCTAATTCGACCACCGCCGATGTCCGAAACACCTTTGGCGGCTATCATGCGTGGTCGGTTTCCCTATCACTACCCTTCTTCTTTTTTTTCAAAATGTGGTGAAGAAAATTTGATTAATGGCGCAATCCAGCAAGGTAAATAGGCATATTGTTCTCTTCTTCAATAAATATGGCTTTATCATAGATTTGCTTGACAATGTTTGGCAGTGGTTAATGAGTTTGGCAAATGGTTTTAGTTGCGATATGTTTAACGAAAAAGAGAAGAAAATGAGCCAATGGTTGAGGAAGATGAAGTTCGCTGGCGTCGATCAGAAGAAGCTGATTTCCTTCCAATAAACGATGTCGCTTTGTGTGCACCTTTCGGTATACGCTACCTCTTGGTGTGTGCACCATAGACAAATTGTCTGTCGTGACAAACAAATTTTCTTTGCCCTACGTATATATGCACATACATATATCTATAATGATGTGTATATATGTGTGTATACACACACATGTTAATATATAAGTATTATGTAAACATTAACCTATAACTCTAAACCCCTCCCCAAACAACTTAGAAACTCTGCCTAAAAAAGAGATAATTATTCTTATTACCGCCAAACCAAGATCCCAACTCATAATAAATCACGTGCAGTCCCTCCTCTTCTCTTTTTTCTTGTCTGCCATGGGATTGAAAGAACTAATCTCGCCACTCTCCCTTTGCCTCTCTGCAGTAGTGGAAAAGTAAAGGAGATCATCATAAGGATGATGCAGATGAAGTTCTTATCGACTTTGTTCCTTGTTTTGTATCATCAAATCTAGCTTTTCATATATGTCTTCTGGTCTTCAACAATGATTGGTTGTAATCAGCGGTGATCGGATTTCATTCTTCCAATCTATGTCTATCATAAGGTGCCTTCATATTTTTTGATACAGCTCCGAGTTGAACATCTATCACTCCATATCGATTGACTTAGATTCGGTTTTGAGTTATAAAGGCTAATTCCTTAAGCTTCTTTTTTTTTTCTGTATGTGAGCCGACACCGAGTTACGACTGGAAATCACTTACATCTTGCGAAACCGATGCCGAACACGGATTCTTGGCTTGTCGCAAACAAGAGTCGAGAGCGAGCCGAGTACTCAACCATTTGAGACCCGAACCATGCTAGACAGCCTACAGAATGACACCCATATTTTCTGAACAACTGGATCCCATATTTAGTCACAGTTTTCTTACGTTAAGATGAGATATTCCTTACCAACAGTCGAAACGCGACATTGAAGCATCCTAACAACTAAGGCAGACCCCAGTTTCTACATTCTTTTCTTTTAGTAATATAAAGCCATAATTTACACAATCAGCACAAGACAACCCGAACTTTCCTTTTTAAATACGAAGGCATATTTTCACATGAAATTTAGCACAACCTACAGGAATTTTAGAGCAAAATTACCAATTTTGCTTCTCTAATACAAACACATTCTGCATCATTTTAGCACCACATTGTCCAATCATACCATACAAGGCAGCATCAACAATTTTCTCTTTTATGGTTTGCCAGAACAAGACGCGCATCCATTAATCAACACTTTGAAATTAAGAAGCCGTTTCTAAAATCCAATCCTCGTTGCACATAGACCATACAAAGTTTAAATTATTGTGGTCCTTCTGTCTTATCGGATTTGACTCTTTACAAGATCCTAAGATAGATTTCGGTACATGCAAACATTAAACTGAACTCACAAAACAATCGTATATCGAATAAGTATTGTTTAACGAGTCAAACAATGAGTAAAGAAAATAAAAAATGAATGTCTATCTGTAGTAAATCTCCTAAGCATTCGTAGAAAGTTTAACGGCAATCGGCTAAAGAGTTTAACGGCAATCGGATACCTGTTGCTGCTTGGCTACTTGTTCCCTGAGTTTGCTGGCTTGCTTCTTTATAGCCTCCATTTTTCGCACAACGGTGTAGCAGAACTTTACAGAAGCCCTAGATTCGTGGAATGGGGATATATAACAAGGGGGAAGAGCAGATTTGCAAGTGGCAGTAAATGTCTGTACTGTATGGTTTTGATGAGCACACAAAATGGAGAAGTCGGTGGAAGACGAGTAGTGGTAACCGAATTTTTGGCAGAAAGCTGTCATAGTGCGCCACGCGTAAGCACGTGACCTCATTAAGCTCCAAATTACCCTTCTGCGCCCTCGTCTTTTGACATATTTTACAGGAAAACCTTAACACATTGGGATAATTACATTCTTGTCCCGCATACTTTCCCTGCTTCTTCCAATTAGTCCATGAACTCCTATTTTTGCCACCTGTCTTTCAAGTTATGCTACGTCCTTAAATTAGTCCCTTTTTTTCCCTATTAAGTCGAGGACTAGATTCATCAATTCACATTATTAAGGTAAAAATGGCACGTGTCATGCAAATGACACTCGACGTCCCCCTCTTTCATACAAATAGCACCATCACGTGCACCACCACGCACTATAAGAAAAAATAGATTGAGCGACGGAAGATATTTCTTCGCTAAAACATCTTTGAGCGACGGATTTCCCTGTCGATAAAAATCGTCGGTAAAAATATTTAACGATAGAATATTCCGTCGGTCAAAGTATTTGCCAACAGATTATTACAGACGAACTTTTACCAATGGATAGTACAATCGCTAAATATTTTATAGAATTTTATAATTTTTGATAATTTTTTAAAAATATATAAGCAACGGAATAATTTCGTCAGTGAAAATTCCGTCGGCGAAGAAAGCAGGGCTTTACTGACGGACTTTTACCGACGGCCTAGTCCCGTCGCTAAAAGTCTTATCTAAAATATCAGATCCCCTTTTTTTTTCTTTCTCCCGTTTCTCTCTCTCTCTCTCTCTCTCTCTCTCTCTCTCTCTAATTATCTCTCACCAGCAATATTTACTTTGGCGACCTTCATATCTACGGCAACCCACCCCCCCTGAAGCTACGCCACCTTCGTCGCCACCTCTCTCTCTGTCATCCACGACAACCCATCCCCCGACGGAATTGAACTTGCCACCGCCACGGATTCCTGCCGCCATCAGCTACACCATTGGTATGTCCAGGAGTTTTAGAATTTACCTTATCCAACAATTTTAGGTTTATGTGGAGTTTGTCTAGCAATGTGAATTTTGTGCTTGTTTATGCTTATTTTGTGAAGCTTTTTTTTCTGTGAAATTGAAATTGCAATGTGAATCAGATTTCCGATGAACCCTTTTTCCCAAAGTTATTTACTTTTGTCTAAACTTAGGTATACTAATGTGGTTTACATGTCATAATCCTGTTCGCGCTAAGAGGAAAGAGTCCATTTTAGACTTGATTCCATCAATTATTGCCTATATACTTGATGGTGGGTAGAAGCTTTGCTTCTGTAAATCTTACTTTTAGGTTGTCCAAATGAATCAAAGCGACGTTGGGGTTACTAAATATATTTCGGTTCTAACTAGTTTGCTTGGGCACTAACTTTTGCGAATGACTATAAAGTCACACCGGTGGATGTGATTATGACCAGCTGGCATGAGCGAGCCTTTGGTAGGTGTGTTTGCTACATAGGCAGCTATAGGGGGTGTGGGATGTATGTTTGGGTTCCTGGTGAGGCCGTGCGAAAAGGGTTAATTTTAAGGCTAGGGTTTAGTCCTCCCCTTTCCCCTAGCTCAGTGTCCTTTTTGGTTTAGTTTGTTGTATGTGGTTGGTTTAGTTTTAGGAGCGGGTATAATTTTAGGCTAGTATTTTGTCATCCCCCATCCCCCAACTTAGTGCTTGTGTTAGTGTGTTTGAGTTTGTTTGGTGGTGGCGGTGTCTCGTGTGGCGGCGTGATTGGGTAAAGCAACCTCCTTTATTAGAACCCCCTATTTGGCTAAAGCAATCCTAAATTAAACTAATTGAACCCTAAATTGTATGCCTCAATTCAACCGAACCCTAAATTGAAGTAATAAAACCTCCTAATTGAACCCTAAATTGAAGTAATTGAACCCTAATTAAACCCTAAATTGAATGCCTTAATCAAATCGAACCTAAATTTAAACTAATCGAACCCTAAATTGAATGCCCTAATCCAACCGAACCCTAAATTGAACTTATTTAACCCCCTAATTGAACCCTAAATTGAATGCCCCAATTCAACCGACCACTAAATTGAAGTAATTGAACCATAATTGAAGTAATCGAACAATAATTAAACCCTAAATTGAATGCCCTAATCGAATTGAACCCTAAATTAAACTAATTGAACCCCTAATTGAACCCTAAATTAAATACCCTAATCCAATCGAACCCTAAATTGAACTAATTGAACCCTAAATTGAATGCCCCAATTCAACCGAACCCTAAATTGAACTAATAGAACCCCCTAATTGAACCCTAAATTAAAGTAATTGAACCCTAAATTGAATGCCTTAATCGAATCGAATCGAACCCTAAATTAAACTAATTGAACCCCCAATTGAACCCTAAATTGAATGCCCTAATCCAACTAAACCCTAAATTGAACTTATTGAACCCCCTAATTGAATGCCCCAATTCAGCCGACCACTAAATTGAACTAATAAAACTCCTAATTGAAGTAATTAAACCCTAAATTGAATACTCTAATTGAATCGAACCCTAAATTAAACTAATTAAATCCCCTAATTGAATGCCCCAATTCAACCGAACCCTAAATTGAACTAATAGAACCCCCTAATTGAACCCTAAATTGAAGTAACTGAACCCCCTAATTAAACCCTAAATTAATTGCCCTAATCGAATCGAACCCCAAATTAAAATAATTCAAGCGCATCGGATATATGCATTTTGAACAATTTTTTCTCATTTGAACATTGATCACTTGTTTGATAATTTTAGGTTGCTAATTGTGCATTTGAGAATTATGATTATTGATCGATGATTTTAGGTTGTTAATTGATGATTTTAGGTTACTAGGTGTGCATTTGAAATTATTGAGATTATTAATTGATGATTTTAGATTGTTAATTGTGCATTGAGCATTTGAGATATTGAGATTGTTGACGAAGGATGAGACCCAATTGAATTGAATATGTGATTTTTATTGCATTGAACATTTGAGAATTGAGATTGTTGACGGAGGATGGGACCCAATTTGATTGAATGTGTGATTTTTATTGCATTGAGCATTTGAGAATTCAAATTGTTGACTGAGGATGGGACCCAATTGGATTGAGATATCTGTTAGGTAGCACAGACACGGACACCGCGTCCGATTGACGCCGACACCGAAACAACATATTTTAGCTTTATACTTGTGGACACCTCTTCAATGGGCACCTCTTCAATGGTGTCCGACACGGTGTCCGGCAATTAAAAAATAAATCAGTGTCTTCGAACACCGCTGAGAGGTGTCGGACACGTTTTCAGAGGTGTCCGACACGTTTTCGGATGTGTCGATGAGGTGTCAGTAGGTCATGGACACCGCGTCCGATCGACACCGACACCGAAATGTCACATTTTGGCTTTATACTTGTGGACACCTCTTTAAGGGGTGAAGGACACGGTGTCTGGCATTTAAAAAATAAATCAATGACTTCGGACGTGTCCGGAGGTGTCGGACACATGTCGGTAGGTGTTGGACACGTGTCTGGAGGTATTCGACATGTTTCCGAATGTGTCGATGAGATGTCGGTAGGTCACGGACACCGCATCCGATTGACATCGACACCGAAATGTCACATATTGGTTTGTAGTGAGTTCGACGCGGAATCTGTAATCACTGATCCCGCTGGACTTGAATCTCATCAGAAATCACAATTTATACAGTGGTTCAAAAGGCGTGTAAGATTGTTTAACGAAATTATATTATGTGTTATATACAGTTCTGTGGCCAATTAGTATACTAATTTATCCTTAATTTTTACCATCATCTACAATAGGTTCAGTCAATGGATAAACCAGTGGCCTCCTGCTTGAAATTACTAGCTGAAAGCCCTAACAAACAAACATCCTGTCATGGAAGCTATATCATCAATGGGTTTAGGTTTAACGTAAAACATGATGACTGAACAAAACAAACCCAAAATAGTGGAGTCTTGGTCAACGGTGACTGTTATGCCGAGAATTGCATGGACTTTTACGGAGAGCTAGATGAGATTGTTGAGCTAACATATTTGGATTCCCAAAACTGCCTGGTAATGTTCAAGTGTACGTGGTTCGATGTCACATGCAGTAGAGGAATCCGTGTTAGCTCTCAAGGGATTGTAGATGTCAATGTCAAGTCAAGACTTGCATCAGAAGAGCCCTTTGTGTTTGCTAGTCAAGTTGTGCAAGTCTTTTACGCGGAGGACGTCGCCAATCCCAAATCTTATTGGTATACAATTATAAAGTCCAAGAAATTGCCCGTGACATATGACAGTGAGCTAGACTCCTTTCAAGCTGACCAACCACCTGTCTTGTTCCCTGTTGAGGTCAACAACAAGGAGGACGATCTTCCTCTTCCAACAACACTTTATGTAGGAGAAGAAGTCGTAGATGATGACACAGAAGATATGGAAAGTGTTGGAGATGATGTGACTGAGTCTACTGATGAAGAGGATGAATTAGAAGATGAAGAGGACGACGAGTCCCACGAAGAAGAGGACGGCGAGGAAAGTGATGAAGATGATGATGATTCTCAAACTGAAAATGATTGACTTGTAATGTTGTAACATCACGAAAAAATGTAGTAACATTTTAGAACTTGGTTCATATTGATGTGTTTTTGCACCTCCGTTCATATATATATAGTTTCGATGATGATTTCTGCCAAATTATTGTTTTTAATGTGTTAATGTCTTTGTAATTTATCTATACGAAGTCAGATATGGATAGGATACGGGCTATTCGTGGCCGGGGTGGACGCCGAGCTGCTTCCTCCCTGGTGGGTCCCACCTCGTCATTGCCCACTGATGACGAGGCACAGAGTCCTCGGGTATTGCAGATGGGGCCCCAGCCCCAGCCATCGCCCCAGCCCCAGCCCCAGCCATCGCCCCAGCCCCAGCCCCAGCCAGACGCAGATTCATCCCACACGAGTGTTTATTCTCCTTTTTCCGTGGGTTCTACCTCAGGTATAGTTGATAACGGTGTTGAGTACATTTTCACTAGCCTTATATTTAAAGTAAATTTGAACTGTATTAATGTCTGTGTTTTGTAGGATCTCGACGAGGCCGTGGCCCGACACGCGGGGTACGCATCGACCCCCAGCGTAAACAGAGAGTTACGCTCACCCAGGAGAGCCTGTAAGTAAAAAAAATCACATCATGCCTTATATTTAAAATTTTTGGGGTGTTAATTTATATTTGAACTGTATTAATTAATTTATTTACTTCTTTGGCAGGATCCTGGAGAATTAGGCGAGGACGAAGATCGGCGTTCTTGTGAAGGGCTGATTCTTTGAGCCACGCCTGTACTGGAAGGACTGGGATGCCGCTGCGAGGGAGTCCCTATGGGAGGAGTGGCTGGTATGGTGAAGTATTTTTTCTAAAATAGTATTTGTTTAATTAGAGTTTGTTTTCTGTAGTTAATTTGTGTTATTGAATGCCTTACAGGAGGGGTTCACGTTTGACTCGCCTGATTAGCAGGCACTGGGGCGGCAGGCCTTCTTTGTTTACATCGACAAGAATTACTGCCGATGGCTCCACGACACACAAGACCTGGCGAAGAAGATGCTGCCCGAGGGTGTCCCGATGATGGAGATGGAGAGATATCCCCCACATTGGATATCTCTGACTGTATGGGGGGAGATGATAGATCGGTGGGTTGCGGACCCAGGCTGGGATGCCAAGAGTAAGAACGGGGCCGAGAACAGACAGAACAGAGATCTGACGCACACGGGGGGGTCAGTGCCACACGACATCGTCCGACACATGAATGCGGTCCAGAACCTAGATCTGGAGGATGATGAGGTCATAGCTCTGACGTATAAGCAGACGCACATGCAGAAGAAGGACAAGGACCCTGTGCACCAGGCTGGCGACTATGTTTTGGATATTGCCTGGCGGATCGATGTGAGTCGATTTGTTTAAGTTGTTAATTTTTTGTCTTTCTATCCTCAATGTTGCGTTAATTAATGCACTAACATATCTTTGACTCACTGTTTTTGCAGGCCTCGTATGAACAGCTTAGGGGCTCCAAGCAGGCATCCGGACAGCCATCAGCGTCCACTAGTACCGGTGCGAGTACTGGGGCGTTGAAGCGATGGCTGGATGTACTGGAGGTTGTCAATCGGCCGAAAGGCCGCATACGCGGCCTGCCTAGCACGACTGCACGTGCCGTGATAGGATCGTCTCCAGCCCCTGTTGCCCTTCCATAGACACTGGCTCCTCCACGTCTGTTGGACCAAGGATGAGATCCAACGCATTGCTACTGTGGTGTTGAGGATGATCAGGGAGCTGGCTCAGTAGAGTACCGCTGCTGGACATGCCGAGCCGGCCCCGGATCAGCAAGATCCAGATTCGGGACTCGGCAACCCCTGATGAGTCCCTTCTCGTGCCCGGTCCCAGCTTATCCTCCCCCCCCGCCCGGCTTGTGCTCTTCTCCCCTCCCCTAACTGGCTGTATTTGGTTCCCGCTTGTACATCATGGTTTTTTTATAATTAATATTTTTTATGATTGATTGTATATATTTATTTGTGTATTGATTATTGTGCGTTGTTGTTGAGAATTGAAATTTTTATTACAGGTCTGGGTAATAGAAAAATAAAAAAATATTTTAATTTTTTTGACTTCTGGCGACGGATTAATTGCGTCGCTAAAAGTGTTCCTACTATCAGCTTTTTAGCGATGGAATGTTTCGTCGCCAAAAATCTTATTTAGCGATGGCATGTTCCGTCGCTACAACATTTATTCCGTCGCTAATTTTACAAAACAGAAAATAAATTAAAATACGTAAAATATAATTAACGATGGATATTCCATCGCTAATTAATAAATAACTCTGTCGCAAAAAGTGCAATATTAGGCGACGGATTTGAAAATTCCGTCGCCAAACTTTTAGTAACAGGCTTTTATACCAGAGACTTTTAGCGACGGATTCTGCGCTTTTAGCGACGGATTTTTCCATCGCTAAAAGCCTTTTTTCTTGTAGTGACGCTAGCATGGCCACCATCCTTAAAAAGCCACCAGCGCTTAAACCATGCATCTAGTGCACAACGGGCACCAACACTGATCGCCACAGCCACAACCACCTATTGCCTCATCCACCACAAACTTCCACCATCCACCAACCATCGGACATATTGCCCACCACCAATCACCAAAGCCACAACAACCGATCTTCTCCATTATGATCTCCTTTAAGCTGCCGCCACCAATCTCCTCCTCCCACCGCCTGAAACGACACTATCATCCTTCTCCCCCTCCCAACCATCACACCCCATCACGCTGATCACTGTCGCCAGACCCATGACACCCCTCCATCCTTTAATTTGTTGCCATCATTTAACCCTAAATTACACCCATTGTCATAAACTGGTGAATTTGACAAAAAAACATTATGTATACTTAAAGTTCTCTATACAACCACTGGTAACAACATTCAAGCACCTAACTAACAAAGTAAGTATACAAAAATTTCAAGATCTGGTGAGGAATTTATCGATCTCTCAACCATCAATGTCCTCTCCATAAGATCATGTCTTGTTAGGTAATGGCACAAACAATAGTGGTGGTTTGGGTTGTAAGTGGTGGTGTGTTGACCTAAGATGAAGATGAAAAATGAGGGCACTTTCAATGATAAAAGTACCCTAAGTTATTTTTAAAAATGTTGATAGAGGGAGCATTTTAGAGACGGGGCATATTTCAAGAACATGGGTAAAAAAAAAATAACAGTTTTAGGATTAATTAAAAAACATGTGCCAAGTACGAGGGACAAAGTGAATTATCCCTTACACATCTATAGGCAAGCAACATGCTTCAAAAGGAGAGAGTTCTTTATGCCGAGACCTACATTTGAGTAAATAGGAAATAATATACATCTAACAAGCGGATCTGAGTTACTTTTAGAGTCAGTCATTAATTGTCGTTGCTACTTGGCGATTCAAATTCAGCTGTGATATTGTTCTTACATCGTATACACCTGTAAGCTAAGCAACGACATTTAAGGATACATTGATTGGATCGGATGTGACATTAGTCAGATGTCATTCACATAAGAAGAAAGCAGTAAGCTTTATAAGGATATTTATTAAAAAAAAGTTGACCGTGGCATAGACAAGAAAATTCAACGCCTACAAAGTGACATAAGATGGGCCAAACGAAGTCCTAACATAAGTAAGAAAAATAGGAAGTGTTTCTACAAAACGACTCACACAAATCATCAAAGCACACAGATGAGGAGAATTATCAAAGCATACGCACACAAAAAGTATCAAGGCATGCAAAGCACACAGGTACAAAGGGAAGAAAAGCCTGTAGAACATAAAAGCGGGAAAAGCACCCAAAATTATCAAAACAGAGACTAAGCAACACTATTAGGATAAGCATGCAAGGCAAGCATGCAAGACACACAAACACATTTTTTCACTATAAAGACAAGTTAGATTTTACTATAGTAATGCATATCTTAAATCAAAATCCAGATAATGTAATTTCTAGTTGCTAGTGGGTGACCTGAATATAAAATCCTATGGTTGGTGAAGAATATGCATACGTACCCTTAACATAGCGGGGTAAAGCCAAATGCAGTTCTAATGGTTCTGGAAGGTAAAACAACAATCAGACAGAAAATTGTACGTGATGTATAACATACTGACATGATTTGAGGGTTAAGTATCCTCGGACATAGATTTGGACAAAAAAAATGGCTACACCTGGAGAAGTTTCTTATGTACCTTCATCTAAGAGCGATTAAGCCTAATGTGGTTCCAATTGAATAACAAAAAATAACTGGAATGAGAAAGACCAATGAAACTAGAATTGATATCATATTTGCCTTATACCGCATAAAAGTAAGCATTAAATCACATACCTCACTAGGCGATGGGCTTAAAGAAGCCCCTCGAAAACAAAGGGGTGCATCTCAGTGTAAAAAATCCGAACAAGAAATGAAAACAAAATATTTTTGAACCACGTGTATGACATAAACATGAAGAACTTAGCACAACCCAGTAAGAGCGGTGAGTCGCAAAGGAAATGCAATAGGTTGTATGCATGACAAAACGAATGGACGCTATTATGACTATTAATCGAGGAGAGTCAAAGGGAACCCCTGGACAAATGTCCATGTCAAGGACACTAATAGTGCAATATGCTAGATGAATGACAAAACAAAGATAGACACTATCATGACTGTCATGAGAGGGAATCACTGGAAGTTCCTAGACAAAAAGTGTGTATAAAAAATAATGAAAATGCAGTAGGCTAAATGACTGAATAACAATAGGCTCTATCACGACTGTCAAGAGAAGGAATCACAGGGAGCCCTAAACAAAAAATGCATGGAGAGGATACTTTTAGAGCAATAAGTTGAATGGAAAACAAAGATAGATGCTATCATGACTGTCATGAGAAGGAAATCAAAATGAGACCCTAGAGAAAAATGCATGCAGAGGATATAGGCTATACAATAGGTTGGATGAATGACATAATGAATGTAGACACTATCATAACTGTCTTGAGAGGGAAATTACAGGAGCCTATACATGCCAAACAGGGTTAAGCCTTGTATAACTTTCATGGAAGGAGAATTACAAGGGAAGCCCTTAGACAATAAGTAAGTAGAGCCCATACATGACATACAATAGAAAATATCCTATCATAAATCTCATGAGCACATTACCATAAAAAAAGCCCCTAAAAGAACTGCCCCTAACCAAAAAGAAATCCCAATATGACTAAAGGTCACATGAAAATGGAATCAATAGGTGAAGTCCAATGGACTAACAGACAATGTAAAAGAAAAAGACCACAATTTTATAACAACCATAAATCACATTAGGCAGTGTAAAAAAACCCTCATAGACAAAACTTATACTCCCTCCATCCCTTTTTATTTGATCGCTTTTAACTTGCAGGCTTATTTAGGATATGAATTATATTTTATGAGTTTCCCATTCTACCTCAAGAGAGAGAAGGGGGGGGGGGGAGAAAGTTGACCAAGAAAGAGAAAAATGTGTTGGGATGATTAAATGAAGAGAGAAACATAGAATAAAAAAAAGTATAAGAAGGGTAAACATAACAAAGAAAACCTATGAAATCTTTCTTAATTTGAAAAGTGATCAATTTTTTTGAGACAACCAAAAAAAAATATGATCAATTAATTAGGAACGGAGGGAGTATAAGAAAAAGCGAAAAGACCATACCTTAACCATGACAAAAGCGAAGTCACAAAGGAATCACCTAGCAATAAGGGTGTTGACAAGCGAGAACTTACATCAACCATATGCAAGGAGATGAGGTGTTCTACTGCAAGCCCCTAGACAAGTAAGCGACTAGAGAATGACCTCAAATTAGCATAATTCGCTCCTGACATAGCACATTGAAAAGGAAAAAATATCACAAGATGCTTGTAATGCCTCGAATTAGAGGCACCGCCGTACACGTACTTAAGCCAAAATCTAATCATATCCTTAAAGTAACTACTATAATGGTAGAGAAGGACATCCAAAAAAATCGTACACATAGTCATCCAAATAAAAAAAATACTTACGAAAATATTTCAACACTTATGTACAATCCTCTGAGATTAACTATTTGCATCCAAAGTCAACAAGACTATACTTTTCATATAGTTCGGTCTAAAGAAAATTTTAAAGTCTACTAACTATCCCTAATTGTAATGAGCAAAGCAGATACACAGTTCTACAAATACCTCAAAGCTGAGACCTCCCCCCGCATTTTGGCCTCAGAGGGGAAAGAATCAAAAAGTAAAGGGTGAGCATGATTTCCCAGTAAAGTATTTTATACATAGAAGGCCAAAAAATGATACATAACTGAGTTACTAAATAGATCCATGTAAATTTAGATAACTCAATCAAATTTCACAAACGAATGAAGAAAGTGAAAAAATAAGGAGTCAAACATCAAATACAATTTACCAAATCTTTTGGATGACAATACACAATTGCTTATTATTAAGCATCACCTTATCATGGTTGTACCATGCTGAATATTGCAGCCGACACGTCACATATAAGTCATTATTTTCAAAAGTGACTTTCAAATTCGAATATTATTCATATTTCTGTAATTTAATAATTAATAAATATTCATTCAAAATCTAATAATCATAATAGACTCAAATTGAAGAAACCAAAAAGTATGAATCCAACAAAATAAAAATAAGCTAAATCAGAGATCAAATGAGTGAAATATCATCAAAATCAATTTTTAGATGGAATTTAAAGGAAAACAAGTCGAGAGAATGACAGGAGGGCATGTGGCAACACTTTGAGAAAACTTTTAGGATTTGGCTTGACAAGTAAAGGGATAGAAAAAAAAAACTTTGGTCCAATTAAACCTTGAAATTCATGTTGTTATTGTGGGAATGCGCATGAATTGAAATTACTGAGGAATAAAAGAGTAGAATGTACCGGTAGTAAGCATAACGGATAAGATAATGTCAAAAATGGGATACAATTTTGGTGTATACATCGTCACCATAGTTACATCGTCGCCACAGTAAATAGGATAGAAAATGGAATTTTTGGATTTTACCTTCTCTTTTGGAGGTCTAGTCCACTGAAAAGAGTGCATAAAATTCTTACCTTAAAGCAGTGAATTTAACGTCAAAAGTGTCTCCTAATCTTAGAATGATCACAACCTTTTTCTTGAAAACATAAAAGACTTTAGGGAAGGCCATTTTTTTTCTCTCTTTGTTGTCGTCTGTCTTCCCAAAAAAAATAAAAATTGTGAAAGCTGCTATGTCTTCCTCATTCTTATGTAGTTGTTATAATCATAAGATTACTTGAGGTCCTAATTCAAGTAAAAATGTACTTAATGTCTAATCTAATAACATAAGCGACAAAAAAATGAATGATATGATATATCATAGATTGAACGCCAAATCGAAGAAATTGGTGCTATCACATAGCTTTGTATCCACTAAGTTCACGAGATGGAGATAAGTAGACTCGAACTGCTAACATTCGCCGCAGGTAAAATACTAATTTTGTCACTAAAAAGACTTCTAAAAAACTTCTCTAAGGCCCATCACTTAATTTAAAGTCACAATAGTTTTCTAATAAGTATTTACATGAGTAATCCCACAAAATTCTGGGTTTTTACAATGCTACGATAAAAGTGGAAAATACTAAAGTGACATGCACAGAATTTGATGAAAAACATTCCAAAAGAAACTTACAAGTGAGCGTGAAAGGTTAAGCCACTAGACATACAACATGACAAGAGAAAAGAGTTCCTACGAAATACTAGTGAAAAGTCATCAATACCGAAGAGCCTTCTATAAGTACAAATTACTCAAGGGAAAATGATTCCATCTTAACCTACCATTGAACGAAATCTCATAGAAAGCCCCTATAGATATATAGTAGACAGTATGAGAATTTAACATATAGCAAATTTCTAAAAAGCAAAAGCAAAATCTCTAAAAGGATTAGCAAGATATGTTGATTTGTTGGAAGTCCGTAGGCATAAATATCACAGAAAAAATCCACCTAAAGACAAAAGTGCTAACAATGTATGTAGGAAAGCCCATAAAGACGTCTGTAGCGAATTGTCTCAGAAAAAATCCTTAGACCCGGGAAAGGTATAAAAATTAGGAGTCGCCATCTTATTTTATTAAACGAAAGGGAAATAAGAAAACCCTAAAATTGTCTTTAGCATGTCCAAAGTCTAATGAGTCTGTTGAAAAAAAACAGAAAAATGGGTTCAGGGACTAAGTTATATGACATGCCATACCCTTTCGGTCTTTTCGGCCATATACACATAATATATGCAATAAAACTCATCCTAATTCTAGTTCTAAGTTATTGGTGAGAATTCGACAGCAAGAGTCAAATACCCTACGTATCTAGTCGGACAAAGGCAAACTACTTTTTGGTCTTAAATTCAAACTATAAAATGAAATGAAAGACTCTATTTTGATCCTTTTTGTTTTTTCGTGTATTGAAAATGTGATCGCAAGGAAGGGAAACACTCTAAACTATTATATTCTAAACTAGCCTAGAAGGCAATAAATATACCTCGAGAATGCTCTTGTCTAGAAGACTTGAGAAGGCTTTGTGACAGATCCACCAAGCAAGTGACTTAAAATATATAGAAATGAAATATGAAATGCTAAATTATCTTAAGAGATATACTTTTACGAGAGAAAAACAACATAGAAGCTCTAGAGACAAAAGATGGTCCTTTTAAATTAGCCCAAAGACCATTTTTTTAGAGGGCTGGGGTGCCAAATTTATAAAGATGACCATCTTGATATATGATTATGAGATAAAACAGAAAATTTGATAGAACTTACAAAACTCAAAAAGTCAACTAACCGGTCGATTTGTTAAAAATTGGCCACTTCATCCCATAACTTTTAAATATTTTTTCCTGAATTGCGGGATATTATTTGTCCCTTATTCAGTGATTATCTCTAGTTTAATCTGATAGGATGTACCAGATTCGAGAATTACCTCCTTAATCACTTGCCTCAAGGATAAATCGCAAATAATCTTAAACTTTCTAAATAAATCATAATCTTCTATTAGACTGATCCACTTAATTGGACTGGACTAAGCCTAAACTGGACTGGACTAATTAATGAACCGAATTAAACTTTACTATCAGGCCTTCAGCCATGATATAAATCTTCACTAACAATAAAATTCAATAATTATTTAATAAACAATAAGACTACAAAAATAGGGTTGCTACAGAGTCCCTCGGTGAGAGAGCTTGCCTGTCGACAAACATCACCGAAAACAACACCTTTTTTGGTAGTGTAAATATGGAAGGACCCAAGACTCTGGGACTGACTTGCGGGTAATCCCACAGACATGAGATCAGATCTTTATAGGGCTTCCTACGTATCCTTAAAAAGAAATAAGACCAACGTAGTTGAGAACAAGAGATATTGTTCAAAATCAGAATCAAAAGTAACACTGATTTGTCATCAAGTAGTCAGATGAAAATTTTTTGTCCATTGCCGGAGCCACGAAATCGGTTTAAATGGTCGACAAACAAAAAATTATAAAGACCTACATCTAGATGAGGGAGACATCAAATCGATTTGAATGGCCGTCTAGATGTAAAAAAAAATTTGTTTGTTTACCAAATTGATTTGCGTGGTTGACGTACGGAGCCCTATAACTAGATCTCGGAGCCACTAAATTGATTGGTTGGTTTGTCTAGATATAAAAAGAACATCTTACCTATTATAGAAGCCACCAAATTGATTTGGATGGTTAACAGATAAGAGGGTGGTATCGCTAGATGCCCAAGCCACTAAATCGATTAAATGGTAGTGTGAAGTGCTGAGAATAACTTTCCTCGTTACCAAGACCACCAAATTGATTTAAGTGGTAGACGGTCAAAGTGAAAATTTGACTAAGTGCTCGAGCCAGCAACGCGGTCTTGGTAACTGTATGTTTATAAAGTGAAAGTTAGGCCTTTGAACAAAATAAATAAATAAACTTGTGTGCTTGCTTGCTAACTGTATGCTTGAACTAGTGTTAAAATATTTTATGATTCCTTCGCATGCATGTATACGTGTGTGCTTGCACATCATGTTGATGTATCCAACAACCCTATGAATTTAATGCTCATTTCAATGATGTTGTACTGTGCAAGGCCAACTACAATGTCTCGTGTTATGTTGCTAGAGGAGACACTCTCTTCGTATCAATATCAAGTTATATTTGGTACTTAACGACCATTTATCCGCGGACATTGTTGGCTCCGGCTTTGAGTGATATTTCCAAAAATTTTATTATTATATCTTAATAATTAACCACTTGACCATGTTGTTGGCTCAAGCACTCAGTCAAATTTTCAATTGGTTCGTCAACCACTTAAATTGATTTGGTGGCTCTAGTTACGCTCAAAGTTATTAGTACTTTTATGCGACCACCTAAATCGATTTAGTGGCTTCGTCATTAAGCGATACCTTCCTCTTATCTAGCACCCATCCAAATTAATTTGGTGGCCTCGGTAACAGGCAAGATTTCCTTTTTGTATCTAGAAGACCAACCAATTCAATTTGGTAGCTCTAGTATCTAGATATAGGGCTTCGTCCTTCAACTACGCAAATTGTTTTGGTGGCTCTGGCAACAGACATGATTATTCTTTTAGCAGATCTAGACAACCATTCAAATCAATTGAATGGCTCTGGTATCAAGATATAGGTCCTTATAAGTACTTGTTTATCAACCATTTAAATCGATTTGGTAGCTCTGGCAATGGAAAAGTCAGAATAAAATGTCAAAAATTGGCCAGTTGATCAGGGAGTTGGAAGCGTAAAAAATTAAAAGTCAAAGATTGGCCGGTTCGTCAAAGAGTTTGACAGATTTAACTAGTAAAACATGCCAGTTTTTTTGTTCAAATTTTTGGTGCAATTTTTGGGGTTTTATGCAGACTTCAATTCACAATCCAACCTCTTATCTCTCAAATCGACTCTAAAGAGGATTCCCCTATTCTAATCCATCTCCAATTAGATTTACTTTCTATAAATTCATCAGATTTCTCCCTTTTTCCTCACAAATGTCATTCCAATTATGGAGTTTCAACGAACTAGAAGAGGACATGACGGAGGACCCGAATTGGG
This sequence comes from Escallonia herrerae, assembly GCA_033070095.1. Lineage (NCBI taxonomy): Eukaryota > Viridiplantae > Streptophyta > Magnoliopsida > Escalloniales > Escalloniaceae > Escallonia > Escallonia herrerae. The sequence continues at coordinate 551,450 of JAVXUP010000188.1, forward strand.
CGTGTCTCTCAATTTTGGCTGACGGATAACATGTTGATCTTCCCCAAGAGCTCACATTGACATGAAGGTTTGGCACCTCGATGTCGGATTTTCGCCACCTGGGGCTGTAGTATGTTCCAAGGGTTGGGTTCCGAAGGGATGACCATTGAATCCTCACATCGATCAAGGTACTCACATTAGCCATAGATTTTTCATGGATGAGGTTTATGTTTCATCTTGTTTGTCTCCAAAATCACCCACCCTGCCCCCCAACCCTCCTAAAATTCTATTCCATGTTTTCCCCATGCAAAGTATGCCCCACATGCTATTTTCTCTTTGTTTACATGCACAAACCGTGGTTTTTCTTTTTCTTGAGTTTTCCCTTTTTTTCTTTGATTTTATGTAGGCCCTCCCCTTAAATATCAAGTGTAGGGGCTCCCAAAATCTGGTATGAGAGTGGCGGAAGAAGGTACTAAATTCGATAGAGAACCGGATAGCCCAAACTGGATTTGATTTATTTTTGAATGGGTTACATGCTTTTACCTAGATTAAAAAGCATTTGTTGAACTTGACAGAGTGTTGGTGGGATTCCACAAATACGTTCCGTCTCCCATTTGTGGAGGCTACGCTTACCCATATGAATTTGTGAGTATCACAAGTATTCGCATGCGAGGAGGCCTATTCCGTGGGCCTATGATCTTGACCGAGAGCTGGACCTTGCACTGCGACTGCTGGGATTCGAGCCCGTTCTACAAAAAGGGTAGTTCTATTTTGCTTTCTACCCTCCGGTCTCACTATGTGGGTATGACCTTGGAAGACACCGGCAAGGTAATCGTTTGACCAATACGTATGAGGGTTTTGTCGTATGTGCTGGGAGAGACGTAATTCAGTAACGAGAATGACTCGGTTTAGCTATGGTGCCTGAGAGTACTGAAGGACGTGGGGGAGATTGGGGAGTACGACTGGGATACTCTGGCTATGACCTATTTGTACCACTCATGGGTTCAGTATCCCGTGGTCAGTACTCAAGTTTCATGGGCTATTGTAATGTATGGAAGGTATGTCTCTGCTTTTGGTCCTTCGTTGGGATTACACATCCACTCGATAGCATATCTCTCACTGCTTTTCTTGGTTGCACGTTTGGCCTTTTGAGGTGTTGGGGTCGTACTTATCATAACTCAAAGAGGCGCACGAGGATGAGACAAGACTGGACATGTACCAGTGGAACTTAAAGACGTACATGTTAGGGCTTCTATAGAAGCGTATCGGGATGGCTTTAATGGCCTGACTCAGCGCTTGATAAATTTTCCTTTTGCATGTTCACATTATTGCACATTCTTTATTCTATCAAGATTCACTTCTTTCTCTTTCAGGCATCCCTGTTTGGACCCAGTTCTTCTATACTAGGGAAACAAATGATATTTGCTGGGATTGCATTTGGTGGTGGACTCAAATTAAAGACCTATCCAGCAGACTTCTAGATACCACTGTGCCTGCCTCGTAGGACTGCGTTTCTCATCTTTCTACATTACTTGTCGACATCTTATAACAATTTTTTCCAGTATAAGAACTCATGCTTTCTCTGATTCGGACTACATCGCATGGGTTCTTAGAAAGTTTGATTATGAACAAATTATTTCGACATCTTATAACAATTTTTTCCAGTATAAGAACTCATGCTTTCTCTGATTCGGACTACATCGCATGGGTGGGAGACCCATCCATACTGTCATCATTCCACATATGTTGTGGGTGGATAGTAATGGTATGGCATATGATCCTTCGTTACTGTCAGATTCTTACATCAATTGGTTGTGGCCTCCCTCGCGTCGGGGAGACAATTTTGGCTACCAATAATAGATTGCGAGCTACACTAAACTAGGATTTTCCAAGCAGCAGGGAAGTTAAGTTTCTCGAAAAGGCTAAAGAAGAAGCTTGTTCATGAGAAGGTTTAGAGCCTGTTCTCTGGACTCTCGCAATCACCAGAAAGTATAATTTAGAACTTTCATCAACCTTAAATAGAGGAGGAGACCAGAGTCATATGGATCCAGAGATCTTGGATCGGCTCTGAAATGTTTAAAGAGAAGTTTGATGGGGTCAAAAATCTGATCAGGCCTTACACTTTAATGGATATGAGATCTAACTGTCCCTGCCAGCTAATGAAGATAGTCAACAAAGAAGATGGTCATTTGCTATTCTGGATTCCAAAGAGGACGACATTTGATGCTTATGTTGATAAAGATTTAAAATGTGGGAAGTGGTTCATGAATTAGGCAGGAAATGAAACGGAGAGGATTCCCGCACTGGAGAGGCTAACTTTTGAAAGGGACAAACAAAAATTTGGCTCGGCCATTTTTTAGATGGGGATAATCATCCTTCCTTGGGAAAAAGGAGAGGAAATGTGACAGTGTAATGATAAACAGATCACACTTTGGTCGCTGATAGGACTTAAAAGTACTTTTCTTTCTTTCTTTTGCCATAACTTTTGCCTAAGCTGCCCTTTGTAGGGTTTTCAACTGAACAAGGTTTTTATTTTTATTTTGCCATGAATTTTGCCTAGCCGCCCTTTGTAGGGTTTTTAACCTAGCGGACTTCTTAGTTTTCTTTTATCAAAAGTGCAGTCGAAATCACAGAGAGTGGAATAAATATCTTTTTTGTTAAAATTTGAATGCACACGAGGCATCTTTATGATCTATCAGTGTACTTCCATCTAAAGTGTTACATCAAAATATTTGTGCTGAGTAATGTTTTGAAAGGAGGATTAGGTCATTCATAGTTCATTTACAATTCTATTCAAGCATCGTATTTCTTTAGTCGTTCTAAAATGACTAATTGTGATCATTCAATCCCATCTAAGTCGACTAACTAGAATGTACTTCTAAAAATGATTTGGATAAACATATAGGGTCCTCACTAGTTAGGCTCAAGTTCCATCATGGCTTCCAAATTTGTTCTGTATTCTTTTTTACAACTAGATCTCCTTCTTCCAAGCGACATACTTTTGCCCGCTTGTTGAATGCTCGCGCGATTCACTTTTGGTAACTCTAGATATGGTAGAGAGCCTTTGATCTCTTCTTGTCCGCCAATGCTAGCTGTTTATAACAATGCCATACCAAATCTTCCTAGGCTATTTGATTTTCCAATAATACCCTGAGAAAGGCTGCTTCTAATTCTCTTGGGAGGATTGCCTCCATGCCATAAACCAATCCGTACGATATAGCCCTGGGAGATGATCTCACTGATCTCCCATAGCCCAAGAGGGCATGGGGGATTTTAGCTGGTTGACTTCGATAGGAATCCATCATCTTGCATATGACATTCTTAGTATTCTTGTTAGCGGCCTCTACATAACTATTGGTCTATGGACTGTTTGGTGAAGATCGATTTTGGACGATATGATATATTTTAACAAAATCTGTAGCCTCTCATTCGAAGCGCAATCCGTTGTTAGAGATCAGCTCATGTGGAAAACCGTATTAGCACATACTGGTGGCCCGAATGAATTGAGCTACCTTCTTGGTATTCAACACGGCATATGATGCGGCCTCCACCCACTTCATGAAGTAATATATCGTCATGAATATAAACTCATGTCCGTTGGAAGCTTTCTAAAAATTTTACCTATCGTGTCTTTCCCCCATACTGAGAAGAGCCAAGGAGACGTCATGTTGTACAACTCTTGAAGGGGAACATGTTACAAGTTGGCATACCCTTGGCATTTGAGGCTCTTTCTCATGTGCTCGATACGGTCTCGTTCTAAGTACTCTAATAATATCCTTGTCGAATCACTATTTTTTTGCTAGCAATCAACCATTCATGTTGGGTCCATATTGTCACGACCCGAACCCACGGGCAGGCCCGCGAGCTAGGCACGTGACCAGCCGCAGACCCAATGGACTCCAACTGAGGGCTCTGCCAGGCCTTACTCGCTAAAACCAACATGTGCTGTAGCAGAAATTAAAACTTCTACAACTTAAATTACATTTTCTTACTTGAATACAACATTTATGCTAACACTCATCATAACACTGATTTGTTTATAACCAAACTAACCCAACAATCTAAATCTTTAGCGACTCAACCAATATAGTCTCCGGAGCTCAGTGCCAAATTGTTCCTTCCTATGCTCATCACCATCACGTTACTTTCAAACCTGAAATGATAAGTAATGGATGAGCTTCCACGTGCTCAGTAAGCAACCAATGATTCAACTAGGTGGACCAAAGCATGCAGAAAATAACTCACTTTATAGTATTGCCACATTAATACATATAAAATCATAAAGTTGGTAATCATAAGGTAAAACAAAATAGAGTACATGAAACCAAAAACTGAAGTATAAAATCATTAGCACAAAACTCATGACAACCAGTTTGATCCCAACATTAGCTCAAACGATATGCTGCCGTCAGCGTACAGGCCCCACTACTAGGGCCCGAAATCCCTCCTCCATCCGGGATAAAATTAAATGGACGCAAGGGCGAACCACGAGCAACAGTACTGTTCATCAACGTACAAGCCCCGTTGACCGGGGCCCGAAATCCAACTTTCTCTCGTGGATATAGGGCACAACAATCTAGTAAACAAAAAAAAAAAACCCCTTTGGGTTCATCGTGAACAAAATCACTCATCAATTGATTCTCAACCATCCTCGCATCCTTTCAATAATCATCAAGATGTTCAATATTCACAATAACGTCAATACAAAAACATTTCAAATCCGAGTTCTATTTCAGTTTCTAGGCAAAACATCATTTACATGCTGGTCCGGTTTTTCTTTGACGAGAATAAAACACTAAAACCTTTTTGGTAATTTAAGCCAGAGCAGTTAAACGTACTAAAACGGTCAATACTAATAAGCAACACATTTTTTTTAACAGTAGATGAACATATACATTGCATATAAAAATACTAGTTGAATCAAAGGGTCACTTACTTGTCGCTGACACATCTCTTCGATCCAAAATCTAGCCCCGATGATCAGTTGTTACCTTTGACCAATAAAATCGTTAATGCCATTCATTTCATCTCCATAGCCCAGACTTCATTATAACCGAAGGGTATCATTGATGAAAATGCAGAATTCATGTCGGATATTTTCTCAAACAACTTAGATGCCGCATTCAACTGCATGTCACACAACGCGTCTAAAATCGTACCCAGTTCACTATGTCATTCTCGGCATTTCATTACCGTTGCTGAAATTTCCTCAATTCAAACCAACCAAGCAACCTTATACTCAACCTTCATTTTGTAAACGCAGCACCAACATAGACACGAAACCGTACAATACCACATGACCATACTCCCACCACCGAACATATGCACAACCTACCTCCTCCAGCAAAATAACTGAACATCAATTTTTAATCCTCAACTAAATATGCCTCTTTTCATCACTAAACTTTCTTTGCTCATCCGTGGTTCTCAATAATGCAAAAGTAAATCAAGTCTGGTAACAATTTCTTTGACCGACGTTAGGCAATTTCGTTCACTGCACACTCAATCCTATCCACCAATTCACATGCCCAGCTCACCCATTTGCACACTGCTTCACACAACGATATGTGCCGTGCACTCACTATTCGTTCATCCTAACACGCAGTAGAACACATACTGCTATACAAACCTCTTCACCCTCCAAAGTACACTCACACTTACACGCTAAGATACAACAATTTTCACACAGCTATATCAACCCCTATATGTTCAGTGTACACATTTATTGTACACATACACACATTACTACACCTCCTTTACACACGCTGTTTGTATAGCCATATACACTCCTCCTGCACATAGTCACCCACACATCAACACATACATAACCATGCCCTACACAAAATATGCACCCACGTGACCGTGCCCCACAAGCATCGCTCTTACACACTATCGCCCAACAACAGCCACACCTATACAATATATACACATGCATAAAAAGAACATACATCGTACACCCACCGATGAACGGACACAGACCACCATTTACCACAATCACAAAATCATACACATTCCACCCACATCTATTCCATCCCAGTATAACTGCTACAACCATCAACCATTGCATCCAACAGGTTCTCTCATAAATCACGAAGTTCAAAATTTTTATCGATCGTCATTGCAAGAGAAGATTACCCAAATCAGTTTACCCAATAACAGATTGAACCATGGGTCACCGTGACACTACAGTGCGGTGCTGTGGTGGTCCACAGCTGGTGTGACCGGAATTATGGCTGGCCAGTGGTGAAACCGTGCGATGGTGGCAGCGGTGCGTTGGCATTACGGTATAGAAGGTTGTGGCCTATGTGTAGCGGCAGTTGACGGATGCTCTTGGCGATGCGTTTGGTGGAGACGCCGGCCGAAGTTGATCGCTAATGGTCAAAGGCATGGTCGGTAGTAGTTGGGTCCAAGGCGATTACAGCGGTGAAGACCGGTGATGAGTCCCATACGGCGATGGCAGCGCGCAATTGGTTACGATATTGTGGTCGCGGAGGCGTTGGTGATGGTGCTTGGTGAAGGAGCACCGGAATTGATCGCTGGTGATGGGGTAAATGCCGGCAGCAGGGTTGTCTCGAGGTGGGAGTAACATTGCCGATCTTGGGCCGGCTGCCATCTCTCATCTCTTCTCCCGTCTTCTCTTTTCTCTTTTCCTCTTTTTTTGTTCACACCCTCTCTCCTATTCCCTTTATGCATTATCAATTATTTTTTATTTATTTATTTTATTGTTGTTTCCCTTTTGTTTTCTGCTCTTTAATATGTATAATTATTTAATGCGAGACCATATAATGTTATAGCGGCACAATTTTGTCAGTTATAAATTGCAAACCGCTCACTTCCATGAATTTTTCTATTGTACAAACTTCATCATTTATGGCTTATCATATTATTAAAATATGTTACTAGATGCAGCAAATAATATTGCTCACAATAATTAATGCTAAAGATCAAATTTATACCTACTCGTAAGGTCTTCACTAACAGTCTAATATCGTCTTACTTACCATAATCGTCGCTAAGTAATAATAACCTCGTAAACCTAGGTTCGGGGCATCACACATACTCGCTTGAGTGTATATTTTTCATGATCTGATAACCTTTTCTTTCTATGACACACAACAAATGTTTCCTGTCATAATGCTTCTTATATAGGTTTCGGTCGTAAATGATGAATTGTGCTGCCTATCTTCTCTGAGACTCATCGTCTTTTACGAAAGCTCCTTTAGGGTATTTACCATCTTAGATCAAATTTTGGATATTAGTTTACAATGGTTCTTCTGTCCTGGTTTCCTCTATTAGTGCAATCTTGAAACAGTAGGTTGGTTGATCCCTTTTTTTAATGACAAATAGCTCTACTCCCTGTTCCTCGGTTATTTTTACTATCGGTGAGAGGGTTATTAATACATCAGGAGACTTATTCTTGAGCAGGGGAAGGTAGTTGAATTCTATGTCCTCGAATTTGTCAAAAATATTCTCTAAATAGGCATGGTATGCCTGTAGATGTTCCTCTCTAATTCTCTACATCCCCCATATCTGATGGGTGATTACGGCTGAATACCCGTACACTATAACTTCCCTCACCTCTAGGCTCAAGGCTATTTCTAAGTCAGTGATACATGCTTCATAGTCGGTGGTATTGTTAGTACCGTCGAAGGTTAACTAAATGTTATGCGGGTATAGGCCCTGTCTGTTGAGATTAACAGTATCCCTACCCTAAATGCTTTACTTTTTATAGCTCCATCAAAATATAACTGCCACCTGGTCTCCGATTCTATGATGCAAACATCTTCGTCTGGGAACTTCGCCTCTCATTTCCTGATATCCTCTGCTAGACAATAGATTAGCATATCTGCCACGACCTTTCCTTTTATGGACTTCTAGTGAGATATGTGATGTCGAACTCGGAAAGTAGCAAGAGCCAATTTGCCCTGTGATTGAAAAGAAAAGGGATCCTCAAACAAGTACTTTATCGGATCTATTCTAGCCAGCAACCTAATGGGATAAGCCAACACATAATGTCATAAGCGCTGTGTTACTAAAGCTAATAACTAGCATGTCTTCTCCAAAACTGATCAACCAATTCTCGATCGGTTAACTTTTTAGTATATTGCTTTCTATATCAATAAATTCTCCAAATATTGTGCAAAAATTGCTTCGGCCACTGTATCGACCACAGTTAGGTAGAGACAATAAAGGATTACCACTTAATGGAGGGCTCAAAATTGGAAGGTTACTCAAGTACTTCTTAATCTTTTGAAAAGCTTCCTGGCAGAGGGGGCCCACTTCTTGGTTGAATCTTTATTTAACAACTTAAAGATTAGCTCACATACCATGGTCAAAAAAGATACAAATCGACTGATGTATTAGATCCTACCTAAGAACCCTCTTATTTCTTTCTCACTCATTGGTGGAGGCATCTTAGCCATGCCGACTTCTATGCACGCTTACTGACCATAAATACCTGAACACACAATTCGGGGATTGAGTCTAACATATACTACCTTAACCTTGCAAAATACTTCCTTAGAACTGTACAGTGATCCCCCTGTTTCTATGACTTAATGATCATATCATCTATGTATACTTTTACTTCCTTATGGATCATGTCGGGAAAGAGGGTAGTAGTGGTTTGTTGATATATAGCTCCAGTAGTTTTCAATCCAAAAGCCATCAGTACGTAGGAAAATATGCTTATCACGACCCGAACCCACGGGTAAGCCCGTGTGCTAGGCACGTGACCGGCCGCAGACCCATTCAGACAACTATTTATATAAACCTGTATACAATTCTAGAGTCATACATTAATAATCACCATAACATGACTTCTAAAGATGTCCTTACAGCTCTTTCCAAAATTATCTCTACTGAACTCCTCCATAAAGTCTGGTATAATTTATATAAAAGAAAACTCCTGGGACTAAGCTACGAACAATTCAAGTAAATAAATCGGCAGTGCTATAATTTCTTAAGAACTTAAATCAAATTCTTAACGAGCATTTCCTGCTGCTTCAGTTGATCGCCTGAAAACATTTATAAAACAGGGTGAGCTTGGGGCCCAGTAAGTACACATACCACATCCCTAAAATAAAATTGAGGGTTTCAAATATGCCATGATTTTCCTTTTTCAAAATAAGAAATTCAATATCACCAAGATAAACTTTATCTCAACATATCTATGTGTATTTATATATATATGTACTTGCAGTAAAAAGATTCTCTAATTAGAACATAATCAACCAAAAGCTTCATTAAGAACTATCACAGTTAAACATAACATGGTATACTGCGGTCAGTGTATGGTCCCACTGACTAGGACCCAAAATTCCTCTTCCATTCGGGATAACAAAAATGTGGACGTAAGGACAAACCACGGTGCAACAGTACTGTGCGTCAACGTATGGTCCCGTTGACCAGGACCAGGAATCCACTTTCCCCCGTGGATATGGGGCACAGTAACACAGTATACTGCGGTTAGCGTATGGTCCCACGGACTAGGACCCAAAATCCCTCCTCCACCCAGGATAACAAAAATATGGACGCAAGGGCGAACCACGGTGCAACAGTACTGTGCGTCAACATATGATCTCGTTGACCAGGACCCGGAATCCACTTTCTCCCTTGGATGTGGGGCGCAGTAACATAGTCAAACTATTATCTCATTCCACATATACCGATCATGATTCAGTTACTCACACAATAATTCCATGGCATTTCATTTCAGTTTTCATTAACAATTTACCACGAACATAGAGCAATAAAAGTATTTCAAAGCTTTCATTATTACTGAGGACATGTATACAATATATAAGTTTTCAAGTAAGGTATAGGGAAGAATATGGCAGGGTACTTACATCGCTCAAAATCTGCTTCTGGTACCTGCTTAAATGCCGGTCCTAGGTCTTGATTTTCAAAACCTAAATAATAAATCATATAGATGTCATTCATTGAAGCTCAAGCACGTTTAGGTATTAAGTTTATTTTAGATGAGTACAAATTTTACCCAACCGTCCCCCGACTTATGTATAATTACCTATTTGCCCCCAATGCCTAAAGTACCTTATCCATTTAGATATAACCTAAAAGATTCATTTTTTTTAAATCACTGATGGGTGTTTCGAACTACGGTGGTCGTTTCAAAAATTTCTCGCTCGGAACCCTAAACTGCTCATTCAATTGAACGTCAATGCTCACGCCTCAAAAATATAATGAACGGCACCGGAATGTCACGAAATTTCAGATACTCAAGTATCACCGTCATTTTAGATTACTATAGAATTCTAGGGTAAAAATAATTTTGTTTACTATGCTAAATGATTCCAAAAACTTGTTTTAAGAATAATTTGAATGAGACACTTCCCATGCCCAGAAAAATTTGAGAAAATCCCACATCGAAGGTTTCACAAAAATAATGGAGGTTTTTATTTTGTACTTTTGCTAATTTTTCCCATAAGAGGTTCTGAAAATGATTTTTCAGACTATTATAATAGTGAAGCGTTATGCGATAATCGTTCGGGCGCTACGCCGCTAACGACGCTAACATAGCAAACGACCTTAAAAATTTTCAAAAATTTGGAAACTACCTTATCTTAGCTACATAAGATTATTATAGGAGTTTCAAAATTTAATAACTTAATTTACTATTCGATAATACACTGAAGTCTCTATCACGAATAAAATTAGTTAGCATGCTTCCCAAGCTCCGAAAAATCTAAAATTTTTCCTGTGTGTAGATCTTGTAAAAATAACACAGGTTACTCTTTCAAGTTTTGTCCAAATAAATTGTTAAGTATTTATTAAAAATTAGGGAAGTAACTGCTAAAAGGGATTACCATTAGCGACACTTTTAACTTCCATTTTTAAACCAAAACGTTTCCCTCCCTTGCTACAGTATCATCTTCTTCATACAAACTCAATCGTCCTCTTTTACCCAGAACCATCTCACCCCATAGCAACCATTTTCTTAGCCTCTCACTCACCCACCTTTACAACACCCATAAATCTTATCACTTGCCTACCCATATGTACGTAAATACCTTCTCTAAATTCTCATCTCCATCTCCATGGACCATATACTGTAAACACAAATCATTCATCATTCTTCTCTTGCATACTGGGGAGTCCAATCTCTTTATTCTTCGATAAACACCAAACAGCTGGCACCATATAAGTAACAAACACGAACCACATTATGGACCCAAACCACATCAAAGACCCTGACTGCATTGTCATCACCAAACTGTCAATACCAAAACTGAACAAAGTAGCCTTTAGATCCAAACACCACCGTCGTTATCGGAGTTTCTTTCACCAACTTCATGATACACAATTGGTTGGCTATTTCTACTAAACTCAGTGAAGGTGCAATCCACACTCATATGCATATACACACAACCCACTAAACTCTAAAACCCACAACATATACTCACAAACACCACTCACACCCACTACCTTACGGCAGTGGGTTTCTAATCTTTCTACCATCTCATCCGTTCGCACGACCCATTTTCCATTTAGTTTCTACCCTTTCCATTTTACACACACCAACAATACTCACCCATATTCACCCGTTAACAGCACACACACACATTCGGCTGTCCTGTACACCCATTCATGCACCCACACCATGCTATATACCTACAATGTACACATGTATGTAGTTGCCTTGGCAGCCCATGCACTCACACCATTGCCGCGAAGTTCCCACAGAGCAACCACTCATGCATATACACGGCACCCATTAACGCACGCACACACACACACACACACACACACACACACACACACACACACACACACACACACATATATATATATATATATATATATATATAGTCACAGCCACCGTGGCTGTGACTCGTTGGGTTTTCCATAATTTTGCTTCCCTGATTAAAAACTGCATGAAGCTTGTAAATAATCTAAAGGAGAAAGGCTAGAAACTTACCAGAATTTTGCCAGAAATCCTTTGATCTTTCTTCCAATCTCTCTCTCTCTCTCTCTCTCTCTCTCTCTCTCTCTCTCTCTCTCTCTCTCTCTCGGTATCCCTTGCCTTGCCATGCACCGAACTGCTGGAGGGGTTATTAGGGTCGGCTGGTGTTTGTAGCTCATGTATATGTATTAATCCCTAGACCAAGGAATTACTAAAAGTCCCCCCTTCCATTTCACGAGTCATTCAATTTTACCCGGAATATCTATTATTACAAATTACCAGATATAGTTATTTTATGAATGGCTAACGTAGTAAAAGACTTTAACGGTTTATTAGCTAACCCCGCTACATTAATTCCTAACTAAAAGTTACTAATACAATATCGACGCTAACTATATGTATAAAATTGTCGCTAAAGGTTTCTAGAAAAATACCAGTTAACGATAATCCTTGCCAAAGACATTAATCAATATCAATAATATATGTTACTCTTTAAATTTTTCTTATGATTCTAAAATTGTCGCCAAAGATCATAATTATAATGCTCCCCAAATTCGTCGCTAAAAGATGCAAATATTCTTACTTGTAAAATTTGTCGTCAAAAGAATTTAGTAAAATTTGTTAAAAATTACTAAAAATTCACCTAAAATCGGGATATTACAATGCCCATGGTGCAGTGTTGGCTATCTTTTCTTGGTCCTCAGGAGCTATTTTTATCTGGTATTTCCCATAAAGCAATCTAAAAGGGAAACCAACTCGTGCTCCGCAGTATTATCTATGATCATATCAATGATGGAAAGGGGGAAGTCATGCTTGGGAGAAGCTCAGTTAAGTTCTCGATAGTCAATGTACATCTGGACTTGGCTGGTCGGTTTAGAGACAGGTACTCTGTTGGTCAGCCAGATAGGGTACTCTATGACTCTTATAAACCCTCTATTGAGGAGTTTCATATCTTTTTCCTTGAACTTCAGAGACTATTTAGGTCTCAACTTGCATAGTTTCTGCTAAACGGGTTTAGCTTCTGGCAGAGTGGGTAAGTGATGCTCAACGATCGATGGGTCAATATTAGGCATGTCACTATATGACCAAGCAAATAGGTTTCCGAATTCTCTTAGGAGTGCAGTGATTCTCTATCTTTCTTCCTCATCTAGGCTAACCTCTATTTTTATTTCTTTTATATTTTTAGGCATGCCTATATGGACGTTGACAATTTTCTCTATCACTTGACTCTCTGTTTTATATTTCTTTCAAATAATTTTTCTCTTCATAGTCCATTAGTTGTGATTCATTATTAACCGTGTGGATTAATTCATCATAATATTAGCAACCAAAGAGTTATAAAAAATGACCATTACATTAGAAATTAAAAAGTCAGGGAGAACATAGTAGGTAAGCAAATGCTAATTATCTAAGGAGATATAAGAATCCAGATCATCCGATCAGGGATTAGTCTGGGCATTAGGTAGTCCTCGGTGATCTCCTCCACAACTAACAATGCTTAATCAATCTTCAAATTCTGCATGCTACCCTGAGTCGAGGTGATCAAGCTTGTGGGGTCTAGTGTCAGGTTGTTAATTTCATAGATAAGCACAAGAATGTTCATATCGGTAGAAACATGCCATTATTCCTTCCGGCTACATAAAATCCATCTAATCAGAGACACTATCTTTACTCGGCTCTATTGGAATTGGCAGTTCTTTATCTTCAACCTACTCATAGTCACACAAAAGTTCCATCTGTTCATCAACTTTCTGGTCTCCATGTTGTAGACTTGCTTAGAGAATCCAAAGTAAAGTCCTTTCTCTCCGTCCTTGGAAAAGCATCCATTTACCATGGGGACCTTAAACATGGTGTGAAAGTCAACGAGCCGTCCTTCCTCTCAGGCTTTTCGACACAGGCTATCCCTTTGAGGGCTTCTTTCCTCTATTTCTTGGTGGGCTTGTTTCCTAACCCAAATTTATCTTCCCTGTTTTCTAGAACAAGGAAGCTAGGAAGCCCCTGGCAATTGTAGCCTAAACGCATTCCAGGGGGCTAACAAAGTTTCCTCATTGTGGGGAGTACTGTGGTCTTATTTTGAGGTGCAAAATTGAGAAATTTTTTAATGAGACAAACTTCCTCGAACTTTAAACATTGTATCGGGCTATCGATCTTAAACCCACTAAGAAGCTAGTCTAACTAGTCATGCCGGTTTGGAACACAATTTTTTTACTCTTCCTCCTGTCTTATCTAGGATAGCTGAGAATCTCCCGTGATTGTAAAAATAACTTGGTCAACTATGAACTTGACCTTCTTATATAAGGTAGCGGGGATCGCTTCGACCGAATTGGATCCATGGCCTTCCAAGCAAGAGATTGAAGGCTACAGGAATGTCTAACACCTGAAACTCCACATAATTAGCACTCCCTACTGTCATAGAAAGCTTGACCGTGCCAATGACCTCTCATCTGGTATTGTGCTCTCACTACTTGATTGGAAGGAATAAATTCTAAGGGTTTGAACATTATGCAGGGGACAGACAATAAGGGCAAAATCATTATCAAGAGCCCCCATGGTGATGTGGAGCGGGTTCTTATGGCTTGGTCCAGACTTCGAAAAATTTGATTTAGAAAATATAAGGATATTTCCTTAATGAATAACCCTGAGCACATGGGATTGAGCCTATGGTTAATCACTTAGTAACTTTTGCAATCACTCAGTGAAATATAAATAGCCCCTTAATGACTGCTATTATGAAACCCATATGCACTTTGTACCTTCGGGTCTTACTACGGGTTTTGAATTTTCAATAATCTTTTTGTGCATTTGCTTTGACTTATTTATTGCTTTGTCAGACTAGTTGTCACTTGTTTGTCGGACTTTAATTAAATTATTGTATTGTTTGTTTTCGCTACCTGATTGATCCTCTTACTAAGTTATTCGACTCACCATATTGGTTTACTTTGTCTCTCACCACACGTGAAAGAAATGATAAAAGATGATTAGAGCCTTCCAAGTATTTAATGTTAACATGCTGGGCTTGGTTAAAAGGAATATGACGTGGGAAAATAGATAGTTAAAATGGCATGATAAAATCATCATGCCACTTTGCGGAGCATTACTTACATCATCATCATCATCATAATAATATTATAATGGTAAGTCAATCATGGCCAAATGGCTCTTTCGGTCAAGATACAAACAAGTGCCACATCACCATCCAATGAAGCAGTTTGGTTTATACAGAGGTCTTCTACTCCGAGTAATCGTTCATGCGAGGATAAGTGAAGAAGACCACAATATTCCAAGTATAAAGGCCAATTTCAAACATTTTGGCAAACCTGCTTCAACAACATTGATAAACTATCGTAGTTTATATGATAGAAACTACTCACCCCAAGTAAAAGGGCTTTGTAGTAGTCAATTTAACTATTTATCACCAAAATAGTCGTCTTGTAAGTTTTTTTATTAAAATATGTTTCTCTTCAAGTGCGTGTTTAATATGGTTGATCATGTAAACACTACGAACGTAATCATTTGTTTTTCAATGCTTTGGATCATGTATGTAGTATGAACAAATTTAAGTTCCGCTATGTTTTGCTTAAGAACCCTTTCCTCGATCAGGCATTAATCTCTCGATTACTAAAGAAATAGGGTAAATTACATTTGAGATACCCTACAAGAAAATAGGTCTTTAGCGACCGCATTTAATTGCGGTCGCTAAACCATAAGTTAGCGATCGTATTAGCGACTGCCAAGTTACGCGGTCGCTAAATATATAATTAAATGGTGAGTTCAAAGAAATTTTTTTGGTGCGTATTTTTAACGATGGTTTTTAGTGACTGCCTGTCGGTCGCTAAATGTAGCGGTCGCTAAATTAGTTGCTTCTGTGGTTGCTAAATTTAGTGACCGCCGTAGTGGTCTCTAATTTTCAGATATAAAAGCTTCATTTTGTGCCCTAACCTGTCTCTTTGCCTCCCAAAATCAACGGCCCACCGTCGAATGCCTGAACCCTCCTCCTCCGCCTGAACGCCTGACTCATTGCCATCGCTCCGCCATCATCGCTATCGTCACTTCGCCATCCCATCGCCAGTGCCTCCTCTGTCATTCTCTTCGTCGCTCGAGCGACGCGCTGCCCCGGCGAGATCTGAGCAAATCGATGTCATCGTGATCGGCGGCAGCCCCCAGCGGTATGTAGTGTGTGCATAGACGTAAATCTTGATTAGGGTTTCGATGAGTCATGGTTAAGTCTTTATTTGGTGCTTGACTGGGTTTATAATACATGTACAATCAAGGCTATAATCAGTCCGATGCGTTGTTCCCTAATTTGTGCTATATATGTTAACTTTATGCAGCTGCAATTCGGATTTTGATTTATTAAGGTTGCTTTCGGATTCATTTTGCTTAATTGGGTGATAAGGGTTTTAGTGAAGTGTGATTAACCTTGGTGGTTTTTTTGTATGTCGATCCTAGTTGGGTTAATTGTTTTTGGATAATGTGGGCTGAATTTTTCAGAAGCTCAAATCCAGGTCTCTTTTCCTCTGATTATATAATGATAATGTGGGCTGAATTTTCTAGTGCTAATTTTTTTTGCAACTTAAATTTCAATGTTGTTGACAGCTATAAGGATTTACTTGGTTCAGTCGTTAGTTATTGTCCTCTTTCTCTTCTAAGCAGGTTAATAGTAGTTCTTCAAAGGATTAACGAAACCCTCGAACGCCTTCTGCCCCAAGCCCAAATTAAAGTCTCTTTTTGTAATGTGGGCTTGATATTGTTGTGTCTAGATTTTTATACAATGTAATTGCAATGCTTGACTAGTGTATGAATTTAATAGATTCAGTTATCAATTAGTATTATCTTTGCCATGAAGTCCTGTTAATAATAGTTTGCAAATGGTTAATCGTAGTTCATGTATCCACTTTATCCTGTAACTCGGTTAATACTTGTTCTTCAAAGTGATAATCTTAGTTCAGGTAATCTATCAGTCTGTTTATATTGTAAATATGGGCTGAATCTTGTAAGAAATTGGATAGATCCAGTTGCTAGTTGAACTCAAATAATATTGTTTGGCAAGTGAACCTTGGGCAAAAACAATGAGTAAGTTAACGTTTTCAAGTACTAAATTAATGCTGAAATTTGCAATAAAAGGAAACGGGTGTAAGTATAAACAGAAGACGCGAAGAAGGGGTGTTGACGATGTTCGCAATGAGTATTTAATCACATGTATGTGACGGGTTGACATTTTTGAAACTGAAATGTCAACTGTCCCAGACCATGGCCATCATACCACAACAACTTTATATAGAGTCAAAATAATGAGCTCTCTTTGTTTCCCTCATGTTGAATCCTGTGAGTGAACTCAAAAGTGGAATTCCTTGTGTTTCATTTAATTTTTGGACTGGTCTAAGGTTTGTGTTTCATTTAATTTTATTTAATTTTTCATGTAAAATGTTAAAGGGAACAAAAATTATGTGATAAATGATACATAGTATATAATATGTATCAATGATATCTTCTTTGCTCCAAGATTTCTTAGGGAATTGTTGTTAGCATGAAATTAACTCGTATTTTGCCATGGTGGTCTTGGTTACAGGCAGTTTTAACAGCGGATCAACTTTGTTGCCTTTTAAGAAGCAAGTCTAGAACCCGAAAAGGTTTGTGTTTCATTTAATTTTTCTTTGTCTTTGATTAATTGTCATATGCTTTCTGCCATTGTCTTCCTTAGAATTGAGATTGTTGATGGAGGATGGGGCCCAATTGGATTGAGATTATTGTTAGGCTTTACATTATCTGGATTATGTTTAGTAGTCTTGTCGCGCTTCACTTGATTATTTCATCCATTTATGCCATGTAGATCAATAGTTGATCAATGCTTTTAGTAGCAATTTTGTAGATCGGTAGTTGATCAATGCTTGTTATTAACTATTTTGTAGCTTATAACATCATGAACACAGTCGTTCCATTGTTTTTAGTTATTTTTTTTTTACTGAAATTCTGTTGATATTCAGTATGTTTTCCAAAATAATGAGCCTTGTTGACTGAAATTCTGTGCATTTGACAATTGTGACTAGTAATTGATGATTTTAGGTTGTTAATTGATGATTTTAGATTTTTTAATTGTGCATTGAGCATTTGAGAATTGAGATTGTTGATGAAAAATGGGACCCAATTGGATTGAAATATCGGATACGTGCATTTAGTTGAATGATGGGTTGAAATTAGGTTAATTAGTCCGCACGAGCGTTGTTAGCCGACAGACCTCAATCGTCAGGCGAGACTAGTTGTAGCGGTCCTCAGATAGATGCGACGGATGCCACGGATGTGACGGATGCTGCGGAGAAAGCGCGCTTCAACACGAGGTTTGATGCTCGCCTTCAGATGATGATCCATGGCGGTTATCTTTTGCCCGGGCCCAAACTTTATGTAATACAAATTTTCTCAAGTACTTATGTATTTTGGTCGTTCAATATGTGATCTTGATTTGATATATGATGTTGAATCATTTGGATGGCTTCGTACAGGGCGATACTGATCTTAGTGCCGGTGACCCCCAGGGCGATGAGGACGTTGTTGGATCGAACGTGCCTTCATCGAGGAATGAAGAAGATGATGACGGGGTTGGTCGTTCTGCAGACTAGTGATCTAGATTGGGGTTGGGTTTATGTATTGACTGTTTTTATTATTTTTAATTGATCATCGGTACTTAATTGTATGAATTATATTGATGTTAATGCATATGCTTATCTATACTTTGATGACCCCAACATGTTATTTGAATGAATGAGGGACAGGGGGTTGAAACGGTTTTGAATGAATGCGTTGAAAGCTTGCAACACATTCATTCAAAACGGTTTCAACCGAGATTAAATCAGGTTTTGGACCGATTTAACCTTGGATTGGTATAGGATTGGATATGATTGATATTGGTATTGCGACTGGTTTTGGACAGGCCATTTGGCCTGCAATTTTTTTTTTGGCAAAATCAGATTTAGCGACCACGACATGCGGTCGCTAAATTAAATAATAGCGGTCGCTAATTAAATATTTCAAAATAATTTTTTTTAAAAATAATATTAAAAAAATTAGCGACCGCACCTCGCAGTCGCTAAAACGGTCTCAAAATATAATAATATTTAAATAAAAAAATTTAAAAATAAATATTTAAAATTTGAAAAAAGTATTTAGCGACGGCCTTGGCGGTCGCTAAAATATAGTCAACGCGGTTGCTAAAGTTAGCGACAGCGTCTGGAAATCGGTCGCTAAAATTTAGAGACCTGGGATATAGCGACCGCGGAGAAGCGTTCGCTAAACAGCTTTAGCGACCGCTTTTAGCCCTTTAGCGACCACTATCTGAGGTCGCTAAAGGCCTGCTTTCTTGAAGTGATATCCTGAGTTAATGTTCTAAAACACTTGTTACCATCTCTCCTGGAAAATTACACCGATACCCGTGTTGTTAATTTTAATGGTGATGTTAAAATTTAGTAAATATGACTTAATTGCCCTTACATATGCACTATATTTTTAAAAAAATTATCAACCACATCACAACACTCACTAGAGACCCACGACCACATACCCATGTCAAACCCACCACCATCATTATCACAAACCCACCACCACCACAAACCCACCACCACCACAAACCCAAGCGTGAAGCGCCACCATCATATCAAATAATGGGGCATATTATTGGCTCAAAGATTTTATTTATGAGGGTTAGGAAAAGAAAATTTATTTAAGTTAAGTGGTTGCAATTATTAGTTTTGGGGCTTGCTTGAAGAGTTAACTTTTGGTGTTGGTGGTGTTTGGTAGTGGGGTGAAAGCCTTGGTGAGATTGGTGGTGTTGATATATTTGGATCTTGCTTGAAGTATTAATGTGATGGTAGTGAAGGCATTTTAATTTGGATCTTCACAATATTTTAATGCTAAAATAGATAGAAATATATATAATGGAGGGGGTGCGTGATACACGAAACAAAATGTGAATGTTGTCTGTTTAATTTTTTTAAATGGCAAGTATATCGAGTGTATTAAAATATAATCTTAGAGATATTGAGCGCAATTTATTTAACATAATACTATATGTACTAATTCACCCCTTCTTGATTAGATTTTGGATGAATATGCAATAGAAATAATTACAACAATGTCCTTTAGTATGCAATAGAAATAATTACAACAATGTCCTTTAGATTATGGTGAAATTAAAGTCAAGGATACTACGTTTCAAAATGTAACATATCATGACCAAAAACTTTGAAAATGTATCAGCCATGTCCGACTGTCATTGATCCGTTAAAAAATCATACACATCGATATGTATTTGTAAAATGCCAATACTAATCTTGATATACACTATAGAATTCAAAAATCCTAATTTCCAAATTAGGGTTTACAACCCTAATTTCCAAATTATGGTTTCAAAACCCTAATTTTTAACTTTTCTCATTCTCTAAATCCTCTCCCTATCCAGCCGCTGCCCCCACCCTCTCCCCACCATGCCGATGCCCTCCCCGCACCCCGCTATCGCCCCATTCCTTCCCGCTAACCTCTTTGCCGCCCCTTCCTTTCCTTCTAACCCGGCTGCCCCTCAACCCCGACGGCGTCGTCGTCATCACATTCGTCCTAGGATCTTTGTAGTTTGCGAAGCTTTTATCACCGGTGGTGGCCAAGGTTGAAACAACGTCATTTATCTTTGGTGTTTTGACACAACACCCGCCATTGAAGAGAGAGGGGGGACTTTGAGAAATTAGTTACAAAGAAGGGAGAGATGGAGCAAGAAAGAGTTGGAGATGCTGGTGCAATGGGGTTTTATAGTGGTCTCGGGCTGACCACATAATCTCTAGACTGGACTTCCCACCCCCGACCTTGGCACCACCACAGCCAGAAAATTATGGGGCGGCGACAAGATGGAGATGGGAGATAGGGCGGTGACAAGAATCCTTTGATTTGGGCTTATACAGAGAGGCGAGATCCCTGTGGTCCTGTGTGTTGTAGGTGGTGGAAGCTATTATCAGCAGGTAGGGTTGGCCGGCTTCCAATGGCAGTGGGCATGATTTGGGTTTGGAACTCTAATTAGGAAACTAGGGTTTGAAACCCTAATTAGGAACCTAATTTGGAAATTAGGGATCCTAATGGTATTTCAAAAATTTTCTTTTCAACTCAGGGGCAATTAGGTCTTTTTGTCAAAACTGTTATCTATTTCTGTATTCCGTTTGGTCAACAGATATAAATGTAATTAGTCTAAACTACGGACACGCCTGTAATGTCACCCTAACCTCATGGCCTTTGCTGTAATTATCCTTTTGCAATAAGATGGTTAGAGGAGAGGAGGAGAATGATGGCTGTTAATGTGGTAGTGGCAGCCAGTTGAGTTTTGAAAAGCACGAAGTAAATAGAATTATCTTTTCCCTCCTTAGAAGAAAATGAAAGTCACCCCAACAATTACACATCTCATCAAAGTGAGGTGCTTGTTTTTTTATTATTTGGTTCACTATCTACTTAGGTAGCATTCGAAACAGTTTTTGTTTTCAGTTTTGAAAATTGAAAAAAGAAAAAGTTGTTGTTCAACAGAAAGTTTTAGTTTTTCCCCCATTCACTTTTATAAATTAGTTTTCAAAATGGGTCCATTTTGGAATTTTCAGTTTTCAGTTCTCAGTTTTGGTTTTCTTTTTTGAGATCCGCCTTTCCAACTTCATTTTATGTTCCTTTTTCCCTACAATCTTCATCACCAACACTAATCACCCAAGAATAGCAAACCACTAACATTGCAAACCACCACACCCATTACCTGTCACTACCACTACCACCAATGACCAACACCCCCAAGCACCAAACTATAAACACTACCAACCACCACAACCACTGATCACCGATCTGCCACCACCACTGATCAACACCTGAACACCAAACTTGCTAACACTGTCAACCACCATAGTCACTGACACTCGCCACCACCATCAGTGACCAACACCCACGAACATTGCTAACCACCATAGCCACCGATTACCGCAACCATCGCCACTAACCAATACCATCGAACATCGAACCCTCTGATATCAGTCACCATCACAACACCACATTCCTTTAAATCCAAATCACCATCGTACCAACCACCATTGTCCCTACAACAAACACAACAAAAAGAATTCAACCATCGATTAGCCCTAGTATCTTCAATTTATGCATGTAAATTTCAAACTAATCAAACCATTCACCCAATAAACCCCAATCAAACCAATGAAGCCCTAATTTGCGAGCTAGTGTGTCACTGTCATAGCAGTAGTTGGACGGTAGCAGAAGAGATATGTTTGGTCGTTGTTGTTGGGGGGGGGGGCTTCTGGTTGTTGAACATAGGAGCTTCTTCGAAGCTCTCAAGTATTGGAAAATGAAAGAAAACATAAGAGGGAAAAACAGAAAAGAGAAGAGAGGAAAAAAACAAAAGTCAAAATCAATTATGCAAAATAGTATCAAACAATCCATCAATTTTGTAAAAAAAGAAAATTCAAAGAGGTTTTGTGATTTTGATTTTTCTAAAAAGAAAAACTAAATACTAAAATGGGTTTCAAATAAACTTTATTCTTGCATTATGGCATAATGGCTCTAAATAAAATGCCAAAATGTTTGTGATTTTAACGGGAAAATAATCACTTCTTCACTTGCTTAAAACCGGGACAAGAACACAAGGATATCCAAAGAATCCTATTGCTCAGATCTCAAGGTCAATTAAGCAAAATAACTACTTAACCAATATATAAATACAAATACAAGTGGAGTCCATGATGTTGTTATTAGATACTACTACTTAATTAAAGAAAAACAAGCCCCTTTTATTCTTCTTAATAGCAGACCTTAAACCATAACTAGGAACGAATCTTTTTTGGAATAAATGGGATGAATCATGTTGACATGAATTAGGCTGAACAGACTTCAATTCATTCTAACTAAAGATTTCTTTAACCCTAGCTATTACTATAATTAAACCATTACCTAATTATAAAGACCCTCGACACGAAAGAGCATTTGTGTAACCGCTATGAACATATCATCTTGGTAGCATGTAATCGTTGGAAACGTGTTTCAAATATTGGTTATTTATATATGAAAAATAAAATAAATTTTATTGAACTTCAGTTTTCCAAGATATATACATGAACTTGAGACTTATTAAGTTTTCAATAGGTTTATTCTTTGAATATTGTTTTTCCAAATGAATTTAAAGAATCATGAACTTAGGTTCATGTATACTCCTTGGATAAGATTAACCCATCTTTTAGTTCATTTTATTTTAAAGATTCATTAATGAAGCTTGAATTGGTACGGTTCAAAGAACTTGAAAATGTTCAAATAACATACATTTTCTTTTTACCACTATATAAAGGGGTAAATGTTTGGAAGTTGAGAACAAGAGAAAGATACAATCTTCACTCGAGAGAAAAATACTTGAACTAAAAGCTTGTTTCAAACTTTTTCTTCGATCCATCGGAGGTGGATACATGATCCATTATAGAGAAGTGCAACTCTCTTGGATGAATAGTGAATTTAGGCTTGGTTGAATCCCGAAGATAAAGCTGCCAAAGTAGTCTTCCGTTTGCAAGTTGGAGAAGCTTCAACTATCTTCAAGAAGCGTTTACGCACCTCTAAGCCTTTGTTCTTTCAATATACTAATTCGGGAATTATTGCTTATTATTTCTGAATTTTTTGTGCATTTGTACCAATAAATTGAAGATAGTTTTCTTTCAATATACTTTTCAGCTTTTTGATGGAAAGAAATTTCAGAGATGGCAAACTAAGATGGAGTTTTTCCTTCGTGAACTTAAGTTAGCTTATGTGCTAAATCAAACATGTCCTATAATTCCAATTGAAGAGTCCTCGTCCGACCAAATGAAAGCAATCAATGACTAGATTCATAAGTGGAATGATAATGACTACTTCGCAAAAATCACATCCTTGGCGGAATGACTTATTTATGTTATGATCAATACTCCAAAAAGAGTAAAACTGCAAAAGAGCTGTCGGATACTCTAAAGTTAGTCTACCAAGCGGGGAAGCAAGTTCAAAAAAATTTCTAATTTCTAATTACGTGGACTTCAAGATGATTGATGATAGACCTGTTTCTGTTCAAGTGTGTGAGTTACAACTGATTGCTAACGACATATGTGCCGCAAGTATAGTTGTTGATGGGAATTTTCATGTAGGTGTTATTGTCGCCAAATTTCCACCAACCTGGAAGGAGTACGCAACAAACTAAAGCACAAGAAAGAAGATCTTGTCTTGGATTAACTTATGAAACACTTGCATATTGAGGAAGAAACTACAAATCATGATAAGGAGCTTGCAAATAAAACAATTGTCAAAGCTCATGTTGTTGTAGACAAGGATGAGAAGAAAAATTCTGGAAGGCACAATCTGAACAAATTCTTGAAGCCAAAGAATTCCAAAGGCTACAATCCTTCCAGCTCAAATTCTAAGGCAAAGAACAAAGAATGCTACAACTGTCACAAGATTGGTCACTTTGCCAAAGATTGCCATCAACTCAAGCATGGAAGTGACAAGAAAAAAGGTAAATAAGAAAACAACAATGATCTTTTTACAGTTGTGACTGAAGGTTTCATGGCAGGGAATGAAGCTGAATGTTGGGTCGACACTGTTGCTTCTCGTCATATTGCTAGAGACAAAAATCTCTTCAAACAATATGAATTAGGTGGGGGATGAAATGGTAGTGTATATGGATAACTCCTCATCTGCAAGGTAATTTGAAAAGGTATAGTTGAACTTCAGCTTACTTTTGAAAAAGTTATTACCTTGAAAGATGTGCTTCATGTTCCCGATATTCGTAAAAATCTTGTCTCTGGAGCTCTTCTGTCTAAGCATGATTTCAAGATGGTCTTTGAAGCTGACAAATTCATCTTATCAAAGATTAGTATGTTTGTTGGCAAATGATATGCTGTAAATGGCATGTTTACGCTCAGTATTTATTTTTGCCTATATTGCTGAGTCTTTTGAATTATGACATCAAAGGTTAGGTCACGTGAACTATAATTCTATTAGTCGCATGATAAATGAAGGGCTTATAAGAAAATGTGATAAAACACATGATGAACAATGTGTGATCTATAGCAATTGCAAGATCACTAAAAAAACCCTTTAAATCAGTTGAAAGGACCTCTAGTCTTCTTGGGTTAGTTCACTCAAATATTTATGAAATGGATTTCCTTTCACGATATGATGTGGTAAATCTTACTTTATCACCTTTATTGATGACCACTCTAAATTTGCCTGTGTATCCTTTAAGATCTAAGGATGAAGCCTTTGAAAAATTTAAGGCATATAAAGTAGAAGTTGAAAATAAGCTGAACTCGACAATCAAGATCATGCGCTCAGACATAGGAGATGAATACATGAAATCCAATCCCGAACTAATAGAAAATTGGTGGGTGGAAGCTTTGTTGTCTGCTTGTCATACTTTGAATATAATTTCTCAGAAGAAAAATAATCTGACTCCTTATGAAGTTTGCAATGGCAGAAAACCAAACATATCCTATTTTAGAGTATGGGGCTGTTTGGTACATGTTCAATTTCTTGACAAAGATACTCTGAAGGTTTGACATAGAGGAGTGGACTGTATCTTAATTTGTTATTCAGCTACCGGTAAAACTTATAAGTTCCTGAATTTGGAGACACATTCTCCTCATACTACGATCGAATCAGTCTATGCAAATTTCTTTGAGAATATGTTTCCAAAGAAAGATAGAAGAGTTGAAAACGACTCCTCAGATAGTTTGAAGCGAAAGGCCTCAGATTAACCAAAAAGAGTTAAATCTAGAAGAAGTTCAAGATTTGCTACACCAAAATCCTTTGGACCTAATTTTTGTACTCTAATGGTGGATAAAGACCCTGATACATATATAGAGGCTATGTTTTCCAATGATACACCTTTCTGGAATGAAGATATTGAGATAATGAAATGCACTCGATTCTATCTAATAACAGTTGGATCTTGGTTGATCCTTCAGTAGATTGTAAACCTATTGGTTGTAAATGGATCTTAAAGAGAAATATCAAACTGGATGGCACAATGGACAAGTGAAGGAAAGAATTTAACTATTTCGATACCTTTGTTCTGGTTGCACGGATTACCTCCATTAGACTTATTGTTGTCTTGGCTGCTTTTCATAATCTAGTCATTCACTAGATGGATGTTAAAACAACCTTTCTTTATTGTGACCTAAAGGAAGAAGTATATATTGAGCAACCAAAAGGATTTATCACTCCTTGACAAGAGCATAAAGTTTGCCAGTTATTGAAATCATTATATGGCTTGAAACAGGCTCTTAAGCAATGACATGAGAAGAAGCGAGATGCTTGCTAATGGTTATGTTGCTAATGAAGGAGATATTTGCATATTCAGCAAATTCAAAGCTGGTTCTGGTATTCTAATATGCCTATATGTTGATGAAATGCTTATCTTTGGCACCGACATTGATAGAATTAATGAAGCTAAGAACTTTCTTGCTTCAAATTTTAGTATGAAGGATCTTATAGAGGCTGATGTGATTCTTAGAATCATGATTATAAGATCTTAGCATGTGATTGTTCTTACACAATCAAGTTATATTGAGAAGATTCTTAGAAGGTTCAATCATTATGATGATGATCTTGCTCCTACTCTTATTGACCCGAGTGTCAAGTGGGTACATAATAATGAGCAAGCTATTAATCAGCTTGAATATTCATAGGTTGTTGGTAGTCTGATGTATGCTATATGTTGTACGAGGCTAGATATAGCTTATAATGTTAGCACTCTGAGTAAGTACACAAGTAATCCAAGAAAAGAACATTGGAATGATTTATGGGTACTATGAACTATGGTTTGCATTATGGTAGCTTTCCAGCCGTTATTGAGGGCTAGAGTGATGCGGCTTGAAATTCTGATAAAGATGATTCTATATTTGTGACTGTATGGATATTTTCATTGGGTGGAGCTGCAATTTCATGAAAATCGAACAAGCAGACTTGTATTACTCACTCCACCGTGGAGTCAAATTTTATTGCTTTATCCTCTGCTGGAGAAAAAAATTGATTGCTTAAGAAGCATTTTGGTTGATAATTCTATATGGAGCAAACCAGTTCCGCCTCTGAAAATATATTGTGATGATAAAGCTGCTTTGCTTTAGGCAAGTAGTGAGGCTATAAGACAAATCTAGACAAGTTCGTCTAAAGAATAATCATGTGAGGATCCTGACTGATGGAATTATGTCCATTCAATATGTGAAATCAAGTTCAAATTTGGTGGATCCTTTGTCAAAGGCTTGGGAAGAGACTTAGTGTTTGAGACATCAAGGGGGATGTGTTTAAAGCCTATTGATTTTTAAGTTGTACATTATGGATACCCAATTCAGTCGATTTTTATCCTAGGTTTTGAATGGGAAAGACGAGTAATGTGACAACTAGTGATGCACATATTCAAATGAATTTTCATTCTACCATCCCTATGATGTATGTGCATGTTCCTGCATGAGATAGAATGTGAGAATATCTCTTAATGAATCTATAGAGCAGTGGGTTTTGGTTAGGGCTAGCAGGATTAGCTTTTGATAGATTCCTTGAATGACCTGTTTAAGTGGAGATTGAGACTTAGTTTTCTTAATGAATCCACAAACTTTGAGTTGGGGTGTGCAAGGTCACCCTTGAGGGATTAATCGATCTAGGTGTGGAAGTGTGAATGCTTCTTATAGGATTATTTAGGCTTTATAATCCTTAGAGTACTCAGAGTATTGGGATCAAGATACAAGGCCATAATGTGTTGGGCTTTAGTACTTCATCTCTGAATCATAAGTGTATATGATGTATTTCTGATTTGTTAAAATGGTTCTTAATTCAAAGCTTCGTCCATTAAGTTCCTAGATGAATCAAGGAATACTTCACTAGGCAGTGGTTCAAACCCAAAAGGTACCATTTGCTAATGTACATAAGTGTACCGATCAAGTATATCTTTAAAAATCTGAAACAAATGGGTGTTTGTTGGGAATGTGTTTTAAATTTGGCTATTTATATATGAAAAAATAAGATAAAGTTCATAAAACTTTAGTTTTTCAAGATATATACACGAACTTGAGAGTTATTAAGTTTTCAAAATGTTTTATTCTTTCAACATTGTTTTTCCAACTGAATTTAAAGAATTATGAACTTAGGTTCATGTATACTCCTTGGTTAAGATTAACCTGTCTTTTAGTTCATTGTATTTTATAGATTCATTGATGAATTTGGAATTGGTATGGTTCAAAGAACTTTATAAGGTTCGAAAAATATGCATTTTTTTCTATCACTATATAAAGGGGTAAATGATTGGAAGTTGAGAACAAGAAAAGACACAATTACTTGAGAGAAAAATACTTGAACTAAAAGCTTGTTTCAAACTTATGCATTGATCGATCAGAGGTGGATACACGATCTATTGTAGAGGAGTGCAACTCTCTTGGATGGACAAAGAAAATCTGGGCTTTGTTGAATCCTAAAGATAGAGCAACCAAAGTAGTTTTTCGTTTGCACGTGGGAGAGACTTAACCTATCTTCAAGAATTGTTACGCGCCTCTAAGCCTTTGTTCTTTTAATATACTAATTCGGGTATTATTGTTTATTATTTTTGAATTTTACGTGTATTTGTACTAACGGTAACAACCATTAACTTCATGAATAACAAAAAGTTAAACCTCTAGACCAATGCTGGCAACCACCTCGCAACAACCCTCTTCACATCTACAACACACGAATCGGCAAAAAAAATGCAAAAGCGACCACAGGACCACAACGTCGAACTCGTCGTTGGCAAAACTTGAAGCATTGTATGCTGACATGGATTTTGAGCTTGCAATATGGACCCTATCATCAAGCTCGTTGATGGCAAGATCCGGATATCTTCAATTCATAAGTGTTCGATTCCAACGTCAACAGTGACATCGTTTCCTACCTCGACGTACAATATGGCCATTGATTCCAACTGCTCTAGATTTTCAGCTTGCAAGAATCCTCCATTTGTCGAAATCTGCAATGTTCAGTGCTATGTTCATCAAGTATTTTTTTGGTTATAAAAAAGGCTGGACCGTAAGGTTCTAATCCAACCGGCAGGGAGTATTGCGCCTCGGGAACCTACAAGGCTGCCACATACATCTGAGCCTCTGATTCCTGCACCTATGTCGAGGCCGAAGCGCACAAGGATCCGTGTGTGGAGCACATGCCGGACGAGGACGTCAGTTTGCCACCAACAAGTGCGATGGACAGAATTCGACTTAGGTAGAAAATTTGAATTGGGATCTTAAAGACCACTGAACCAACTCGTTGGCTATGTTCGTCAAGTATGGAAAAAGTGTACTCACACTCTCCTTGGGATTGTATCATTAAAGAGCTTTCAACTGACCCTTTGGGTGTGATGCACTCGAGAGTAACGTACTTTTAGTAGCTACAAGCCACTTGGCAACGGGTTGAGAGACCAACAAAATTTATTTATTTTATGAAGACCTTTCTCTATCACAAAGAAACAAATAAGTACACCTTCTGTTTCTTACAGGTTCGTTTTACTTAATATTCCGCCCACAAAATAATCTCCCGCATATGCGTGAAAGGAAGAATGACGACCAGATTTCTACCATTCCTTATTGCTAATCTTCAATAGTGGAAGCCACGCAGATGTATTTACATGTTTGAGGCACCAAGTTACACTCCCAAGTAATCGAAATTTCGCAATAGGCCAGTAACAGTTATGCTGGTTGACTATGCTTGTAAACCTCTCAGGATATGCCTTTGGTCATCAGGACAATTTTCAGGATTGTCCGAAATATGAAAATGACGAAGAAGCTGAAACATCATTTTCTTTAGGCTGGACTATGACCGCTAGATTGTTTGCATTACTAAGTTGCTAATTTTATGCAATTATATTGAAGTTACCAAAACTCATATCCAGAGGTTAACAGCACAAAGTTATCATTTTCTCTAGGTTAACAGCACGAAGTTGTGCTGGTTGACTATGCTTGTAAACCTCTCAGGATATGCCGTTCGTCATCAATGCAGTTTCCAGGATTATTCGAAATATGAAAATGAACAAGAAGCTGAAACATCATTTTGTTTAGGCAAGACTATGACTGCTAGATTGTTTGCATTAGTCGGTTGCTAATTTTATGCAACTATATTAAAGTTACCAAGATTCATATCCAAGGTTAATAGCACAAAGTTATGATTTGCAGCAAACAATCTATCAGAGGGCTCTCTCCTGTCCACAATTATTTAACACCAGAAGGCACACAATCATGCATAACTGGTTGGAAACTGAAAAAGAACAGATCCATTAACAAGTACAGAACAAATAGAAAGCAGCATTAACCCCCACAAATATTCTTCTATAAATAGTGACCACTACAGACCCTGGTCACCCAACAATTCTTTTTCCACCATAACACAGAGTAGTAAGCATGGACTGATTCTTGATAGCACTATTTTCTCACCTAGCTCTTCAACTTTACTTTAAGACCGATGGTTTTAGCGTTGATATCATTCATCGTGACTCGCCACTGTCGCCATTTTATAACCATTCTGCTACCCAAGCCGAGCTAGCAGAGGCTGCACTTCTTCGGTCAACTGCCCGAATCAACCACTTCCGACAATCATCTACTTACGGAACTAAAATCCAGTCTGTTGTAATCGGAGGTGATGGAGAGTATCTTATGAAGTTATCGGTTGGAAGCCCACCTGCCGAAGGCTTTGCCATTTTGGACACAGGAAGTGACCTCGTGTGGGTGCAGTGTGAAGAGTGTATCAAGTGCCATCCTCAAAATGGTACTCGCTTTGACCCGGCAAAATCGTCTACCTACAAGAACGTTTCTTGTTATTCAGAACTTTGTCAAGCCCTAAGTCCAGGTGAATGTGGCCGAAAAAGAGAAAATGAATGTGAGTATGAGTACGGCTATGAAGACGGAACAAATACAGTAGGAATTCTTGCCACCGATACCTGCACTTTCGATTCTAGTGATGGTCAAGTAGCTACATTTCCAGATTCTGTTTTTGGATGTGGACTCAAACAGGGGGGAGAGTGGGAAAGCTCTAGTTCTGGACTCCTCGGTCTCGGCAGTGGACCACTTTCACGGGTGTCGCAGTTGGGTGCACAGATTGAGCACAAATTCTCGTACTGTTTGTTACCAAGTTCAGTGAACTCCACGAGCAATTTTAGGTTTGGCAAGGACGCGGTTATCACTGGAGAAGGAGTGGTTTCGACTCCCATACTATCAAAGTTGGATCCTTCCTTCTACTTTCTTAACCTCGAAGGTGTAACTATAGGCGACAAAAGATTTGCAAACAAGCAGGCGGGTCCTGGTGAGGGTAAGATAATAATTGATTCAGGGACTACATTCAATTATTTTCATTCAAAGCTCCATTATAATCTTAAAGCTGCAGTGAAGAAACATATGGGTTTGAAACCAGTACCACATCCACCAACAGATTTTCGGTTATGTTACAACACCATAGCTTTCAGCGAAGTCCCAGAAATGACGACGGTTTTTCATTTTACTGGTGCAGACGTCACACTGAAGAATATAAACATTTTCATGGAGATTGACAACATAACATGCTTGGGAATGCTCCATGCAGGAGACGATGTTGCTATATATGGAGTATTCGCTCAGATGAATTTTCAGGTGGCGTATGATTTGCAAAGAAAGCTGGTCTCCTTTGCACCAGCTGATGGCACCAAGTCATAGGCTTAATTGTTCAATGACGCAATCTTGGGTAGATCTTATACTAAATAATGTAAACCAAGAAAATTTTATACAGGTCCATCTACCCGAGTTTCTCCCTATTCTTAACACACTGATCCTATGTATGATTTATCGTACATCGCTTGTCATGAAAAGAAAAAGTTAGTCACTGAAATCTTTTTAGCGGTAATAGAAGTACTTATGTGTGTATACATGAAATAGTGTTTATTAGACTCTCCATTGTAAAGAACGGAAGGCATGCAATATTGTTCTGCGTCAAGTGCCGGTAATACAAACATTACGGACATCGATTGTTTAGTCATAAGATATTTTGGTTGTGCTTACATCCTTTGATTCGATTGTCATTTATCTGCACATCTGGAGCTGTTTTTCACTCTTCTTTTGGTGCTTACATGAGATTGTTGGTTGAGGGAGATGCTTTCGGTCCCAGTTCCATTGCCTCTATATGCTGGCAGAGTTTTAGGAGTGCATGCCATTAGGTTCTTTGGCTGATATTTGGGGGACTTTAATTAGCTGCTGAACGCTGTCCTTGCTATATCGTAATTTGTTCGCGTCTTTAAAGCTGTACGAGTTTCTAAGCATAGTAAACGACGTATTACAAAAGCTATGGTACGCCCGATACTGTTCTAGCATCGACAATCTTTAATGAGCGACTGGCTTTCAAGTGACTGGTTTTAATTCTGATGTTAAATGCCTGAGACGAAGAGCCCCAATGTCGCCACAGTCATTTAATTGATGCCTTTTCGGAACGAAGGAATCGTGAATGTCATATGATTCGTGCAGTCAACCTATGCGGAGATACATTCTTAGGGCTCATGATATTCTTTGGTAAGATTGAGTTTGTTACCTAGAAGATCATTTCACGTGCAGGAAAACCCTAAGGCAAATTGAATTGACATAAAATAGACTTTGGAGGTTTTGCTACGTTGCGCAACCGCAACGCTCAAAAAGATCAAGCTGTGCAAAGTACTTCATAGCAAATAATACTTAATTTGTTGGTTGAAGTACAATTTTAGAAATAAATTCCGATTTATTTGAATTTACGGTGACAATATAACTGGTTTCGGATCTAGGAATAATGTGAGAAAACCGAGAAACAGAACTTGAGCCCAAAGCTATATATTTTAAGAAGTCAACCAGTAAAATGCCAATTGGTAAACGTTTCTGCTGATGATATATTTACTAATTAACAAAACTAAGATTTTTGTAGTTGAGCCTACTGGTGATTCCCTTCACGAAAATAGTAAATCACATTTATTATCGTATCTGCCAAGGCAGATTTCAGAGTTCAACTATAAACTTGTGGTGATGTTCTTGACAAGTTGCGATCAATGATCGACAAGAGCATGGATCTTTTTACTTTTACAAATTCTGAGCACATTTTTCCTAAGCGCTAATAGGATAGTATATCGATAAGTTTGTTTTGGCAAGCCATGACTTGTTTCAATATCTGCCTTGTTTTTGTCAAGAAAGATTTCAAGTTCCACTGTGAATTTGAAAGGACATTTATACAACCAAAAAGAAGTGTGCAATTGAGAATTCAATAAGTAATCAGGGATTTAATTTAATTCAGTAATAGAGTTGAATTTAGTTGTTCACAAAACCTATCAAACCCTTGCAAAACTTCCGTGTGAGTCATGAACCAATTTTTTCTCGGCTGTATATGTCAAAGGTAGGGCATCCATATCCTATCAGAAGAAGCCAATATGTTAGGGTTAACAACCTTAACTCTAGGACCAATATTGTTGCTTACTCTGATAGTATCCTTCAAAAGGAATTTTAGTCTCTTGAAAGTTTCTCATTTTGGTTGTTTCCTATAAAGTTGGATGATGACTAAATCAACTCATACATGGCTATATAATTGTTGTGGACGGCAGGCAAAAATTTATCAGTTGTTTAGGCTAGTTGGTTACATATCATGTAAGGCAGGCTAAAAGCTGATGGCATAATTCTCATGTTAATTGGACACTTAACTTGCCATCGAAGGATACGTATCTAGGTGGAATTTTGGATAAAATTGGAGAGTTATAAACTTGAAGATTATATTGGAGAGTCGTTGACACTTGGTAATTGCAAAGCACTGCAAATCGCATGGTTACAAGGAACAAATATTAAAGTACACTGACTCAGTCTCGCAACTTTATTTTATATTAAATGAACTACCTAGTAACAATTGACCGCATCGGCAGTCTGTTATCTCAGGTGAACAAGTTCACAGCACTCCATTGAGTTCAAAGTATTACCTCCTTTTCACGTATATAGAATGGGAAAAACTTTTTTATTGTTATGTCATAGAAAAGTTTTGGGATAAATATAGCAATGCCCCTGAGGTTAGGATAAAATTACAGCGTGTCCATTACTTTGCACAAATTACTCTTATATCCGTTGACCAAACGGAATACAAAAATATATAATAGTTTTGACGAAAAGACTTTGTTAGCCCTATGGTTTCAGACTTGATTGTCCATAAATAAAATTGGAATTCCTAATTTGTCCCTGGGAGGAAAAAAAGCGGGAAACTGGAAGATCGTGCGACTCCATCTTCTTTATTATCTCTCTCTCTCTCTCATTTCCCGTCTGTTCAACTCACACACACAAAAATCCTAAAAAAGAACCCTAGTTCGTAGCAGATTGAAGTCGTAATCGTCGTGGAAGACTATGCAAGAAAGTGTTAGTCTTCACGAACCCCTTTGTGTACAATCTACGATTTTTTGTGTATGATTAATACACTGTTGAACCAATATGTTTTTTGTAAAAAGAAGCATTTTTTTACACCCATTTTCTCGTAGATCAACACATTGTTTCATTGCATGTTATGATTCTTGTCTGCTCAATTCAAATTTTAGGGTTTATTGATTTCTTTTTTGATTTAAATATACGGCTGTGACATCATGTATATGTAAAGATGTCTAGGGTTTTAGTTGAGTTAACCCTTTAATTGAAAGTCTAGTGGGTTATATGTTGTGTAGTTTATTTTCTCTACATGTATTTGGCGTATATGTGTAGCTTAATAAGTTTGCAGGGATAAAAAAATTGGGGTTTCTGAAAAAAAAAACTTAATTAGTGAACAATAATGTTATAATATTGTTGTGCTTGCAGTCTATTGCCCTTGGCCTTACATGCTATTCTTTAGCCTTTAGAAATGTCATTCTGAATTTAGGAATATTTCCCTTTCATCTTATACCAGGTTCAGCTATGGTTTAGGGTGCATTATGATAAGAAGTTTGAGTTCACTATACCTGATGTTGATCCAGATAGGTACAGTTACATAGAGTTGCAAAGCGACATGTGTAACCTAGGACTTAGTGATGCTATGAGCAGTGTCAATGTAATGTTTGCTATCAGTGCTTTAGTTGGTGAGACTGAGATGTGTATTGACATTGTATATGATACGAGTTTGATAGAGATGTTTAGGTTAAAAAATAGTGCGGAACTAATAAACATTTATGTGTCAACTGTGGAGGGAATGCAAGAAATGGTATATAGGGCCCCAGAAGTTGAGGCTACTCCTGATATGTGTGAAGATGAGGGTCTTTATGAGATTAATCATGATGAGATAGATGGTGAGCCTATAGAGAGCTGATGAGGAAATAGCTGACACAAATAACATGGTGAGCACTGCTGATGAGATACATGAAACAAATAACAGGGAGAGTAGGGATAAGAAGATAGATGAAATAAGAAACAGGGTGAGGAGTGATGATGAGTTTGTTATGCTGGGAAAAATTGGTGATATGGATTCATGAAGTGATGACTGTGTTATTCTAGTGACTCTAGTGTTAATGTTGTGAAGGATAAAACTAAAAACTTGAGGGGAAAGGTATTTGAAAAGACAACTCATGAGCGTATTTCTTTTGAGGTAGGCATGTTATTTGAGGATGTACAATCTTTTAGAAGTGCATTGAAGGACTATGTGATACAAGAGATGTTTGTATTAGTCAGGAATAAGAGTGATTTCATGAGAGTCAGTGGACATTGTGTAAAAGAAAGTTTCCCTTGGAAAATTCATGCTTCTGTATGCCCTGATATTACAACTTTTAAGCTTAAGTCTGCTGGACCAACCCACACTTGTGTTAGAGAAGGTAAAATCGCAGAAGGTACAACACCTTAGATTCCTAACAAGCTCATAGATCTCATTAGATCAAATCCAAACATCAAAACTGATGGTATGCTGGCAGAAATAATGAAGTATGGGGTGCAACCTAGTAGAATACAATTGTATAGAGCCAAGAAAAGGGCATTGGATAAGATAGATGGAGGACATCTTGAGTCCTATGCTAAGCTTCCAATGCATAAGGAAATGCTGAAGAAGATAAACCCTGTAGTAGTAGTGAAAATAGAATACAATAGGCCTAACCTCACAGTTCCACCTTCATTTAAAGGATGTTTGTCACCTTTTCTGCTGTGATTGATGGATTCCTAAAGGGGTGTAGGCCATGGATAGGGTTTGATGGATGCCATCTGAATGGATCTTATAAGGTGTATTTTCACTGCCATGTCTATTGATGGGAACAATGGCTTGTTTCCTGTAGCCTTTATTATTGTTGAGAAAGAGAATAAAAATAGTTGGGAGTTCTTCTTTGGCCATCTGAAGAACCAAATTGGAGAAGGCAGTGGTGAGCAGTCTTGGACATTTATGACTGATAGGTAAGAGGGTTTGGGGGAGGCAATCAACCATATCTTCCCAAATGTGTACAATTAGCACTGTTTCTAGCATGTCTCCTAAAATTTTGAAGCAAAGAGCCCTGGTTTGTTGTTGAGAAATAGCTTTTGGATGGTTGGGGCTTATAATTCTAGAATATATAAGTACGCACTAGAAAAAATTAGGGAAGCTCATAATTGGCTTGCTAACCTACCATTATCAGCTTGGACGAGGTTTGGGTTTGATTCAATGTCAAGGTGTGATAGTATCACAAATAACATCATTGAGAGCTTCAACAGTTGGTTAGGGGAATTGAGGTACCTGCCTGTATTGAACTTGATGGAGCAGCAAAGGAGTAAGTTGATAGGCAGGTTACACATGAGGTTTCAATCAGCATCCACTTAGAACATTACTGCACCCCCAAAGGTTTTGGCTAGGTTGAACAAGATTAGGGAGGCAAGTAAAAAGTGTACCCTCCTAGTGGCTAATGACACTGAATTTCAAGTTACTGAGTTCAGCATTAACTACATTGTAAATCTTGAGAGGAAGAGTTGTGAGTGTAAGGCATGAGATGTGAGTGTGAGTCCTTGCAGGCATGCTGTTGTATGTATATCTTGTAGAAGAGGAATGCTCAAAGACGTTTGCGCTCTTTATTTCCATAAGGACCACTTTTTGAAGGCATATGGATGTATGATACATCCTGTATCAGATATGAAGTTATTGCCTGACATGGAAGTCACTCTCCCAACTGTCTTACCCCTACCTTTGAGAAGGCTGCCTGGCAGGCCTAGGAAGAACAAAAAAAGGCAAGCAGATGAGCCAACACGAAGTTTGAATAGGTCAAGCACACTTAGGTGTTCACTATGCAAGGAGCTTGGACATAACAGAAGAACATGCCAAAGAGCTCCCGTAAGGGAAATGATATGACTAACACCTACCAATGTTGCAATTCTTCACTGCCTTTGTTTATTTATACTTTCTGAGGGATTTTTGCATCCTACATAACAGGGAAATAGGAGTGCAGCAACAGCTGCTGGTCTACCTGTAGAGACTAGAGACTTTTAATGCTATTGTTGCCAGTACTAGTTCTGCTGTTGTTGCCACAATAGTTCTGCTGCTGCTGCTACCACTACTGCTGCTGCTGAGACATTTGCTAGTGGTGCTTCCTCAAGCTCCCAAGATGCATCAACATCCATAGCCTGGATGTTTTATGTCTTTGCTGATTGTAATTATGCAAGCTTTTGTATGCTAAGGAATGTCAATTTGTAAATGGATGTCATTATGGGCCTATGACATTTGGGTGTCATTGTGGACTTGACAGTCTTTTTGGACATAACTTTAATCATTGGCTGTATTGAACTTGTGTCATGTTCTGTATTGTTGTTGCAATTTATAAGTACAATATGGACATTACAAATAAAATGAATTGTGCCATTTTGGACATCACTGTTACAATAATGCTGAGATTTGGACATCACTGTTACAGTGATGCTGAGATTTGGACATTACTGTAATATTACCATACATTATTGTAACATTTTTTGTCAGTTATGAAAGCATACAATCGTGCACAACTGTTGCATAACAACATAGCCAAGTGAAAATAATTAACAACACAAAATACTTCACTAAAGAAACAAGAAACATTCATTACATAATAGCCATCAAAGCATCAAGCTTACTTTACTTAGTACAACATTAAACTACCTAAATCCTATTGCTTTACTCCAATTGCAATGGCCACTAAACACATCAAGAAGTTTCCTGTTACAACTATTCTGAACATTTTCATGATCTCTTTCAAGCTGTCCGCTCTTGAACTTAGTACTTGTCATGCTTCATTGAACCACAAAATTGACCCATGGCTTCATATACAATCTGGGTGAGAAGTTGGGGTGCAAGAAGCCCAAGATTGATAGGGTTGCACCATGGAAACATGTTGCATTCTCCAAATTGACATGTGTAATACAACTTATGTTTGTTATTGTGGGACCCTGAAACCCTAATTGAAGCCTTGTGTCCATAATTGCAATTTTTGTCCTCATAGTTCAGGTCACATGCTTGATTCTGTGTCTTATGTCCAACACTTGAAGAAGACATAGACATTGACATTCACAATCTGCAAATGAAGAGAAAGGTAGTGATTAGGCAACAAAAAACACAAAAAATCACACTGGGGACTTTTATTAAACACCTGCTGTGCATAAGCCCAAAACCTTGGGAATATATCAGAAAGTGATAAATTTTTGCCTCAGTTGTGGATGTTAATCTACCAGTAGATGTTTAGGAATTCACAGATGTATCAAACCCTAATTTCGTACCAAATCCTAATTTTTTTCCTTGCATTTGCTAAACCCTAATTTTGTAGCTCAAATTTGAAAGTTTACCTTTAATCTGCAACTCCGTTGTTTATTTCTTACTGCCTTCCATGTAGAGAGACCCTTCTATCTTCACGGATTTGCATCTGTCCCTCATTAATTTTTTGTTCTTCTTTTGCATTCATACTGAATCTCCAACTATTTCTCCTTTCTGTCCATTTATTTATAATTCCCACTTGTGTTGGCGTACAGTTTGGATTTTCGAGCGGGAAAAGTCTCACATGAGAGACAACCTATATTTTAATACGTATATTGTTCTCTACCGTACAAGAGTAAACTTAATATTTTTAAAATACATATTGATAACATCATAAAAAAGTACACTTTTTGGATGGAATCCTGATTGATGGACATGGACGATACATTTTAAAAGTTTTTGGTCAAGAGATGTTACATTTTGAAACTTATTATCCTTGATTGTAATTTTACCCTAACCTCAGGAAAATTACTATAGTTATCCCAAAAGTTTTCTATGGCATAACAATAAAAATATCATTATGCCCTCATATCCCATTCAAATATATAACTCATTAAGGGGAAATGCTTAATATTCGTTAACCCTAAAATTTCATTATCTTCTCTGGCAATCACTATACCGGTAGTGAACCAGGATGGTGACAGCCGCAACTCACGGTGGCGGCGAGGACGACAGATGGTTAGATATCACTGATCCACCCCTATTTCCCTTGAAGCCCACCAGCGGTTCATTAGATCACGCCGGTGGTTCGTTGTAGCTGTGGTGCAGGCTACAATATGGGTAATTGCAGTGATGCCTAGCTCTAACGGTATGGGGTTTTCATGGTGAGGGGGGGGGGGGCGATAATTGGTGGCTAGCATAATGCACAGGCCAAAGATCTTGGTCTGCTGACGAGATGGTAATGACGGTTGGGGATTGATGGCGACGACATGGATGGTGATGGTGATGGTGATGGGAGCGGTGGCGACTGGCTTATGGTGGTAGTGGTGGCTAGGGGAGGAATAGATGGGAAGAAAAGTTATTAATTTTAAGCAAAATGGCTGTTTTACTTTTAATAAATTAACGGATGAGCTGTTTTAAGAAGGGCATTACTGTCTTCTATGCTAATTTTCATAGAAAGATTGTCTATGGCATAGCAACAAAAAAGTCTTCCCCATATTTGTTAGATTTAGAACGGTAATATTATACTCCTAGGTTTATTGTAGAACTTGTAACAGTATAAATTGGGTTGTTTTCTTGTATCAGAGATTGGAAGACAGCAATATACAATTTTCCTTCTCCAATTTATCATGGTATAAGATAGATAAGAACTCAGAGTTTTGAGTGGTATTTCTTCATAAATGAGTTCATCTTGGCACTGCAGTGAAGACAGGGTATGGCGACGTGAGATAGATGCCCTGATATATTCAGGCTCATTACAAATTAAAGAGCCATTAAAGGTTGCATAAGTCTCAAGTTCTCACTATACTAGAAAAATTCTAAGCATCCTTAGCATTGTGTTGCTTTGGTTCAGACATATAGCAAGCTAATCCCATACATAATGCATTTGAGATTGAAATGAATTAATGAGCTAACCTGGTTCCTGATGTAAGAAATGAAGATTACTTAGCAACTGATAATTCGTCATTATTGGTGGCAGTTAGAAGTTGGTGTCATTTGCAACCCATTCTGTCAGAAGCTCCTTCACTGTATTCAAGTCGCATGGGTAGTCAGGGGCGGGTTCTCGTTGCCTTCGTTTGTCAGGGTGTCGGTCTCCCTCCTGGAACTGACGCTTGAAGCCACCATAGCTGCCGATGTTGGTGTGGTTATTGTTGTTGTTGTTGTTGCTCCGAGTGCCGGAGGTGTCTGTTGTTGCAAGCAGTGCATTCTGCGATCTTGGCTTCCACTGCTTGACGGGACCGACCGACTCGTAAGTACGGTGGGCTGTCTCATTAAGGTGTCCCCATGACCTCAACTTTAAGTTCTCAATGCACTCGGTAGACATCACTCATGTTCTTAATGCATATTGGAACCAATGTTTCATCTTTGCTGAAGTCTGTACACTTGAGGCATTTGAGATGGAAGCAGTGCACGTACTTATTCAAGTCCTCCCCTAGATTCTGGCGTCTGTCGGCAATGTCAACAATAGTAACCCGTTCTGCTTTGTAATGGAACTTGTCTGAGAATATCTAGACCATGTCGTTCCATGAGTGGATAGTCACCGCGGGGATCTGGTGGTATCAAGTGTAAGCCAAGCCTGTAAGGGACTTGTGAAATTCTCTCAACTTCAAACTGTCCCTCGGACCATACTGTTCTAAAGAGCCTACAAATCTTGTCAAGGGCTCACGAGCGTTGCCCTCACGTCCGTTGAAGAGCATGAAGGAAGGATGCTTGTACTTAAGGGGGTAGGGTGTGGTGGCTATGTCGTTGGCGTATGGTGCATGGCCTGTTAGCTTGGCTGAAGAGTCAGGTTGAGAGTTCTATGAAAGACGGTGGATGAGTGCTTCCAAGTCTAATCGAGTGACATAGTTGGTGGATAGTTCATGATTGCCGGTTATGGGGTGATGACTGGTTGGGGCGCCGCGAGCCCCTGAGCTCCCAGATGTGGCAACTTGGTGAGCAGGAGCAATGTAGGGTTGAAACATGATAGGGGCTAATGGTGGCCATTGTACATGGGCATGGGTGGGTGGGCGAGACATGTCCACTACTTAACCGGTTGTTTGATGTTGTTCCGTTGGGTAGGGGTTAGGCTCCATCTCAATGGAGTCGTGAGTTTCGAATGAGCTTTGGCTGGCACATGTTGAGGTGCCACAACAGGGAGGACTGTTGCAACACTCGTCCAAGGTCTGCTTCGTGATGGCATCACGGGATGCGGTGTGTCGGCTACAGGTGGTGAAGATGTCGGTAGTCCTACCGCCAAAGGTCTGGATGATCGAGGTGGCGCTGGTCACGACACTGGGGTCTGAGTGGCGTCAGGAGCCAACCCGATCCTGAAGGCTGAACTGGTGCAGTGGGTTATTCTGAAGCCAATGCTTGTATGGATCTTTGCATTTCCATAATGGTGCCCATGAGAATGGTCTGCGAGTTTTGCAAGTTGGCTATGGTAGGAGTAAGCTGCTGGATGGCCGCATTGACTACAACTTGTTCGTCAGGTGCGGTAGTTAGTGGCTGGTCTTGGAGACGCATGGCACTAGTCCCTTCTTGTTCACCAAAACGATGCTTTTCTTGCGAGGTATGGATAAGGCCCTGGCTGGTAGACCTCGCGACTCTGTATTGCACAGGCATGGTGGCTAAGTGTGGAAGGTATGCAGACTGCAATACGATGCTCACCTTCCCAGTAGAGTCGCCAAAATGATGCCTAGGAAATTGAGTTTGTACCAACGTAGAGGTGCCACAAAGGCTGCAGTCTGAGTCAGCTTCCATGTATGGAAAGTGAAAGACAGTGAGGGCAGAAAGCAAGGATTCCCAGACAGGCAGTGAGGGCTGGCAGTGTCGCGGAGACAAGGCTAAGACGAACAAGGCCGGCGGTCGACAGTCCAAGTGAAGGTCCAAGTCGGGGTCCAATTCTACGGTCGAAAGTTGTGGTCCAGAGTTATGTCCAAGTTATGTTTCTCTCTCTAGAATCCAAGAGCTCCCAAATTTTAGAGTGAGAAAGTGATTTTGTGAGAATGAGCCAAAAGTTCCTTTTTGAGTCATAGAGTCCACTATCTACAGGAAACAGAGTGCCTGTGTCACAAAATGCCACATGTCATTCCCTGGGAGTGACACGTCACCAGGGATCCCAAAATATCGGTTCTCTATTGGACTGCTGGTTCCTAAATTTGTAATGCCTCGCCCCACACAGCGTTGTTCTACCTGTCTGAGAAGACTGAAGACACCGTGGCAACATGATTAGAGTAAGCCCGTTGCCCTAGCCACACGTCCAAGCCCTTACTGAATCCCACAAGGTGCGTCAAGAAACACGTAAAGAACCTGACAGCGGCGAGGGTTGCCCCTGTGACCAACTACCAGGCGGATTAGGCGCGATGCCCTCCAAAGACCAGCTCCCATCCCAAAAGTGACCTGGTCCTAGGGGCGTCGATGATCACCGGTAACGTGAGTGGACATGGTCGCAGCTCAGTGCCTAGTGTCAAGCAAGTCACCCCAGACGGCGATAACTTCGTGGTAACGAGCCTATCCCGCTGCGAAGGGTCCTCGTGACGGAGCACTACGAGCGGAGCCCCCCAAAATGCTGTACACTCCGGAGAGTGAGTCGAAGCATGTTCCACGTCCATAGCGGGGCGCATGGTGTGGTGAATGAGTGTGATGCCCGGAGGCCTGTAACATCATTGTGGCGTATGGGCGTGATGCCAATGGCACGAGATGTTGATTGTGGCGCATGGGCACGGTGCCTACAGCACGATACATTGATTGTGGCATACGGGCATGATACCAACGGCATGAGACGTTGGTCGTGGCGCATGAGTGCGGCGACAACCGTCGTGAAAGAATACCTGGTGCCGGAGCATGTATCATGAAAGTGGCGCACTGGCGAGGCGACGAACGTCGCGAGACAATACTTAGTGCAAAGGCACGTATCATGAAAATGACGCACGAGCGCGACAACGAATGTCACAGAGAAGGCTCACGAGCGCCCGCTGGGTGTCCCGGAGATGGGGTGTGAGCCCAGTGTGCATGTTATACCAAAATAATAAGTGCAATATTCAGTATTGACAAAGTTGGTAAAGATGATACGCGGTTGTCGGTGACGGGTCATTCGGTGGTAGTGCGTGACTTTGGGCCACGAGCATCGTGGGGGCGGTGCGTTATCGTGGGTGACGTACGATGGATGTCGCGAGGTTGATGTACGAGCATCGGTAAACATCGCGGAG
Source organism: Escallonia herrerae (assembly GCA_033070095.1). Classification (NCBI taxonomy): domain Eukaryota; kingdom Viridiplantae; phylum Streptophyta; class Magnoliopsida; order Escalloniales; family Escalloniaceae; genus Escallonia; species Escallonia herrerae. The sequence goes on from JAVXUP010000188.1 coordinate 594,941, forward strand.
GTGCAAAGACCTGAGAAAACAAGTGCGCACGGGAGGGGAGGCCAAAGGCCAACAATTGGGGAAAGGCCAAGGCCACCACCCCTGGGAAGGCCAAGGCTGACCGTAGGGTGTGGCCAAGGTCAAGGCCAACTCCCCCCTTTTGGTGAACTTCGGGCACGCCGATGGTAGGTGTTTTAGTGGACGATGACGAATCCAAAAGTTGTATTATGACGAGTGCGTTGCTGTGAGTCGTAACCACGTAACGAAGAAGGTGTCAAAGAACATACGAAGCGAACAAAGTGCGAAAAGGACTTTGCGGGAAAAGTAGCCAAGGCCAACCCCCCATGGGGGGCCGAGGCCGACCCCATGGGGTTGGCTAAGGCCTTTGCCCCTTGATCTCGTCGCTCTGGTCACAGCGTCGATTGATGTTTTTGGTGAAAAGGTGCTCGGGTGGTTGCAGCGTGGCCATTGTGCTACCGTGAGCATCCACGTGAAATAATTGGCGCCTAAGTTGCGCACGAAGGGTGTGAAGTGAAAAATGCACGTGACTCGGGTGCCCGCACTTTGACCGGTTCAATGCGTTGAAAAGTTGACCGTTGAATGTGTCGATGTGTTGGCGCGAAGCGGGACAACTAATGGGCCCTTAGGTCCGACCAAGATAGTTTGGGAACAATATGTAAAAAGAATAAAATAAATTGAATTCCAAATCGAATTCCGAATTTGAAATTCAAATCCTACAATAATTGGTTCTAATGCAAAGACTATAGTTTTCTCTTTACCTAGATTTTTCTTGATAATCTGAAAATTTTAAGTTAATTGAACCGAATGCTTGCAATCTGCCATGAAAAATTTGACTATCAACTCAACTAACGATGACTCATCAAAAAGTTAAAACGACCTCTATATGTTATAATATGAACTTTTCGCTTCACTATTCACAAAAATAGTTTGGCCTTTATGTTTGCCGAATAATTCTAAATGGTCCTTTATGTTGAAAATGATCTAGTGGAACCAGGGCACAAGTGTAAATTTTCCTCCCCTAGAAAGCACCGACACCTCATATAGGGTGTCGGTATGGTGTCCGACACTTACCGACACCTCCCCTCTGCAATCTGCATTTTTCGCTGACCACTTGCTTGAGAGGCAATTTAGTGATTTATTCAGTGATTTATTCAAGTTTATAAATAAAGATGCGGTGGTCGCTATCAAGGGGATTAGTCGAGAAGGATTCAAATATAATGAATAATATGGAATCAATTTTGTTAAACATACAATACTTTTGCTACGAAGACAAGAAAGTTTCTGGAATTAGGGTCTAGTCTAATAACGAGAATGACCATGGCTTATTTTTGCCTACATATAGTCAGGGCAACTGCAAAATTGATTGATTTCATCAATTTACTTTTAAACCACCTTATTTTTTTGAATTTTCCTTACGGGAATAATGGCGGATTAGGCACCTTTTATTATATATAATATGTTTTACATAAATTGTCGATGATTGACATGTTACAAAGAATAAGTGCATGCTTAGGCAAAAAGAAAATAAGAAGTAATTATCACAAGAAAGGATCAGACCCCAACTTTTGGATATATCCCACAAGTGAATTTGCTACTGCCATAAATCAGGTGTATACATTGTTGTGGGTTCAAATGGTAGGCATAGTGCAATGTAATCGTTCATTTATTCAGTGATGATTCAGTGATTCGATTGACACAACAACTGATCCAATGACACCTCTTATTGTCAAAGCAAAACAAAAAAGTGCAACATTGAGATTTTAAGTTGAGGCGATTTTGCATCAATATGGTGTAATTCATGCATTTTCTTTGGTTCATTTCCCTAAAGATAGTGAATCATCCAACTATCAAGACGTACAATAGGGTATGCGGTGAGCCTAATAGATGAACATACCAATTAAAGGATGACTGAATGAACATACCAATGGTGTAGTGTAACAGTTGGTTAGGGTTTTGACGAGCAGTGGCGGTGGCGGCACTGGCGGTGGCGATGTTTGGCGATCAGTGGCACAAAAAGGCAGGTTCGCACTGGCCATGGGTGACGGAGCCAAGTTGGGGTTGTTTGGCGGAGGTGGCATCGGAGTTGGTGCTGCGTCGGGGGGTGGGTTGCCGTAGAGGAGGTCGCCAGAGTAAGAACGCAGTGGAATGCAAGTCAAAGATAATTAAGAGAGAGAGAGAGAGATAGAGAGAGAGAAACGGAAGAAAGAATAGAAAGAAAGGGGATGTGAGATTTAAGATAGGACTTTTAGCGACGGGATGATGCCGTCCATAAAAATCCGTCGGTAAAGTCCTGCTTTCACCGACGAAATTTTTATGACAGAATTATTCCGTCGTTTAAATGTTTTTTAAAAATCATCAAAAAATATAAAATTCTATAATATATTTCGCGACGGTTTCATCCGTTGGTAAAAGTCCGTTGGCAAACACTAAACTTTTTACCAATGGAGTTTTATCAACGATGGAATCTGTCACTGAAAGTTGTTTTAGCGATGGAATACCTTCCGTCGCTGAATCCATCTTTTCTTGTAGTGACTAAGAATTCATCAAAAACAAAATCCCTTGAAAAGATGCTATTTGAATTGAATGTAAAAAATGTTTGAATCGTTCATCTATATAGAAATGATGTATTTTATTGAAAATACTTTTAAAAAGTTTCATTTGACTCTATATGAAAACTCATCCGAATCGTTTTGTCGTTTTAATCCTTGATCGACCTTATCGGGCTCTCGAAAGCTCACTCTCCTTTGACTTCCTTTTCACAGGTTGCCTGAGTATGGATTAGAGCGAGTGAAAGAGAAAAGGATTTAATTTTTTGTATTGATTGTTACAACCCCTGCGTGGGTGATTTTGCTAGTTTATTATTCAGGTTTAAATTTAGTTTCTAGGTATGACTGTATACCGAGAGAAAATATATTGATGGATGTTTTAGTTGCTCTGAACGTTGTGGTAGTATTTGATTAAGTTTTGAGGATAATATTGTCTTAGTGTCATAGATCGAGTGAGTGTTAACATTCCAAAAGATTCTTAGATGTTACACCCTCGATGTATTCCAGATATTTTCTCTATCTAAAGGATTCCTGAATGGATTAGCCTCATATTTGGACTAGATATCCAAACAACTAGGCAAGGCGACCAATGGATAATAGACTGTCTGATGTTTATGCATGTCCTATATATGTACATTGATGTTTTGCATAATGATAATAGAGGTTGAGGTTCCTTATAATCTCATAATGAGTTTCGTAGCTCATATAGTGGGAAGTATTAGTTATGAGCGCATCCTTGATAGACTCACCTATATGAGTGGGAACTGGGACCGCTTCATATGAGAATTGGGCTAATTGTCGGAAGCTGGGATAAATCACATGGCCATAACATGCTGGCTTATGGAGCTTGTTAAAGCATACAATGAGTCTCATGTATGTGATGTGCTTCTACGTATCCTCAAGTGGGTATTGTTTCAGGGCTGCATCCAATTTGGTTGTTACATCGGAAGATTGAAACACTAAGTAAAGGTTTCGAGGCATAGCCACTTTCACAATGCATGAGGTTCCACTAAAAGAAAAAAAGGCTTTTAGCAACGGGAAAATCCGTCGCTAAAAGTTAAAAATCCGTCGTTAAAACTTTTAGGACGGATATACTGTTGCTAAAAGTCCTCGTATAAAAGCCCGTTACTAAAAGTTTGGCGACGGAATTTTCAAATCCGTCGTCTAATATTGCACATTTTGCGACAGAGTTATTTTACTAATTAGCGACGGAATATCCGTTGCTAATTATATTTTACGTATTTTAATTTATTTTCTATTTTGTAAAATTAGCGACGGAATAAATATTTTAGCGACAGAACGTTTCGTCGCTAAATAAAATTTTTGGAACTGATAGTAGAAACACTTTTAGCGACGGAATTAATCTGTCGCCAAAAGTCAATTTTTTTTTATTTTTCTATTACCCAAACCTGTAATAAAAATTTTAATTCTCAACAACACACAATAATCAATACACAGAGAAATATATACAATCAATTATAAAAAAATTTTATTATAAAAAATACTCATGATGTACAAGCTAGGCGCGGAGGGGGGGGGGGGACAAGCTGGGACCGGGCACGAGAAGGGGCTCATCAGGGGTTGCCGAGTCCTGGATCTGGATCCTGCTGATCCGGGGCCGGCTCGGCATGTCTAGCAGCGGTATCCTGTTGATCCTGCTCCCTGATCATCCTCAACACCATCGTAGCAATGCGCTGGATCTCCTCGTCCAATGGATGCCGAAGAGCCGGTGTCTGTGGAGAGGCAGTGAGGGGTGAGGACGCTCCTATCACGGCACGAGCAGTCGTGCTAGGCAGGCCGCGTATGCGGCCTTTCGGCCAATTGACGACCTCCGGCATATCCAGCCATCGCTTCAACGCCCCAGTACTCGCACCCGTACTAGTGGACGCTGATGGCTGTCCGGACTGCTGCTCAGACCCCCTAAGCTGTTCATACGAGGCCTCCAAAAACAGTGATTTAAAGATATGTTAGGGCATTAATTAACGCAACAGACATTGAGGATAGAAAGACAAATAATTAACAACTTAAACAAATTGACTTACATCGATCCACCGGGCAATATCTAAACATAGTCGCCGGCCCGGTGCGCCTCGTCCTTGTCCTTCTTCTGCACGTGCGTCTGATTATACGTCAGAGCTATGACCTCATCATCCTCCAGATCCGGGTGCTGGACCGCATTCATGTGTCGGACGATGTCGTGTGGCACCGACCCCCCCGTGTGCGTCGGATCTCTGTTCTGTCTGTTCTCAACCTCGCTCTTACTCTTGGCGTCCCAGCCTGGATCCGCAGCCCACCGATCTATCATCTCCCCCCATACAGTTGGAGATATCCAATGTGGGGGATATGTCTTCATCTCCGTCATCGGGGCACCCTCGGGCAGCATTTTCTTCGCCCGGTCCCGTGCATCGTGGAGCCATCGGCGGTAATTCTTGCCGATGTAAGCAAAGAAGGCCTGCCGCCCCAGTGCCTGCTGATTAGGCGAGTCAAACGTGAACCCCTCCTGTAAGGCATTCAATAACACAAATTAACTACAAAAAACAAACTCTAATTAAACAAATACTATCGCAGAAAAAAATACTTCACCGTACCAGCCACTCCTCCCATAGGGACTCCCTCGCAGCGGCATCCCAGTCCTTCCAGTACAGGCGTGGCTCGAAGAATCGGCCCTTCACAAGAACGCCGATCTTCGTCCTCGCCTGATTCTCCAGGATCCTGCCAAAGAAGTAAATAAATAAATTAATACAGTTCAAATATAAATTAACACCCCAAAATTTTAAAAATAAGGCATGATGTGATTTTTTTTTACTTACAGGCCCTCCTAGGTGAGCGTAACTCTCTGTTTACGCTGGGGGTCGATGCGTACCCCGCGTGTCGGGCCACGGCCTCGTCGAGATCCTACAAAACACAGACATTAATATAGTTCAAATATACTTTAAATATAAGGCTAGCGAAAATGTACTAAACACCGTTATCAACTATACCTGAGGTAGAACCCACGGAAGAAGGAGAATCACGCGCGTGTGGGATGAATCTGCGTCAGGCTGGGGCGACGGCTGGGCCTGGGGCTAGGGCTGGAGCTTGGGCCCCATCTGCTGTACGCGATCACTCTGTGCCTCGTCATCAGTGGGCAATGACGAGGTGGGACCCACCGGGGAGGAAGCAGCTCGGCGTCCAACCCGGCCACGAATAGCCCGTATCCTATCCATATCTGACTTCGTATAGATAAATTACAAATACATTAACATATTAAAAACAATAATTTGGTAGAAATTATCATCGGCACTATATATATATATGAACGGAGGTGCAAAAACACATCAATATAAACCAAGTTCTAAAATGTTACTACATTTTTTCCCTGATGTTACAACATTACAAGTCAATCATTTTCAGTTTGAGAATCATCATCATCTTCATCACTTTCCTCGTCGTCCTCTTCTTCGTGGGACTCGTCGTCCTCTTCATCTTCTAATTCATCCTCTTCATCAGTAGACTCAGTCACATCATCTCCAACACTTTCCACTTCTTCTGCGTCATCATCTACGACTTCTTCTCCTACATGAAGTGTTGTTGGAAGAGGAAGATCGTCCTCCTCGTTGTTGACCTCAACAGGGAACAAGACAGGTGGTTGGTCGGCTTGAAAGGAGTCTAGCTCACTGTCATATGTCACGGGCAATTTCTTGGACTTGATAATTGTATACCAATGAGATTTGGGATTGGCGACGTCCTCCGCGTAAAAGACTTGTACAGCTTGACTAGCAAACACAAAGGGCTCGTCTGATGCAAGTCTTGACTTGACATTGACATCTACAATCCCTTGAGAGCTAACACTAATTCCTCTACTGCATGTGACATCGAACCACGTACACTTGAACATTACCAGGAGGTTTTGGGAACCTAGATATGTTAGCTCAACAATCTCATCTAGCTCTCCGTAAAAGTCCATGCAATTCTCAACATAACAGTCGCCGTTGACCAAGACTCCACTGTTTTGGGTTTGTTTTGTTCGGTCATCATCTTTTACGTTAAACCTAAACCCGTTGATGATATAGCCTCCATGACAGGATGTTTGTTTGTTAGGGCCTTTAGCTAGTAATTTCAAGCAGGAGGCCACTGGTCTATCCATTGACTGAACCTATTGTAGATGACGGTAAAAATTAAGCTAAAATAGTATACTAATTGACCACAGAACTGTATATAACACATAATATAATTTTGTTAAACAATCTTACACGCCTTTTGAACCACTGTACAAATTGTGATTTTCGATGAGATTCAAGTCCAGAGGGATCAGTGATTAAAGATTCCGCATCGAACTCACTGCAAACAATGTAACTGCAATCTTATCACACACTTTCAATTATGTACAGCAATGTAAGTGAATTAAGACTTTAACTTACTCAATGAATGACAAAACTTCATCGCAATTTAGAAGGGCATATATTGTTGCAGTACTGTACTCTTCATCTGTTAGCCATCGAGTATACGTTCGGCCGAACGGACTACCTGACTGCTTGAATATTGACAATTGCCCTTCCAAATTTGTGCTTGATCCGGGGTCATTTCGGCCAAGTTGATTTAATCTTGTATCAACATCAGGCCCGAAATATTGACTACAAAAGTTTACAAGTTCTTCCATTACGTAAGCCTCCGCAATTGAGCTCTCAACCCTAGCCTTATTGTGGACTTTTTTCTTTAAATGGAACATGAACCTAGAAGTTTAGCAAATCGAGTTAGGTGGAATATCAATGATAACAAGTGTCGCATTAATGCAAATGAACAACTGTAACAATTTAATGATTACCTCTCAAAGGGATACATCCACCGATATTGCACGGATTCACCCATCTTAGCTTCATATGCCAAGTGAACAGGCAGATGCTCCATTGAATCAAAGAACGAAGGTGGGAAGATTTTCTCCAGCTTGCAAATCGTCACCACAATGTTCTTCTCAAGCACTTCCATGTTACTCAACCGGATCGTAGAAGAACATATATCTCGAAAGAAATGAGATAATTCAGTCAAAGTCTCGCAAACAACCCATGGCAACAGTCCCCAGAAGGCAATAGGAATGAATCTCTCCATGAATACGTGACAGTCGTGACTCTTCATCCCTTAGAACTTGCATTCCGATACATTGCAACAACGAGATATGTTGGACGCAAACCCATCTGGAAGCTTTAAATTCTTAACCCACTGACAGACCTTCTCCACTTGTTTCTTGTCTAGACAGTAAGGTGCTTTCAGAAGTATAATCCTCCCACTGACTGTCCGAGGATGCAATTCACGGTGTACACCGAACTGTTGTAGATCTCTTCTCCCTTTAAGGTGATCTTTCGATTTGCCCTTGACATTCATCACTGTGTTGAACACATTATCAAAAACGTTCTTCTCAATATGCATCACATCCATGTTGTTTCGGATAACGAGCGTCCTCCAGTAGGCTAACTCCCAGAAGATACAAAATTTTCTCCAGTTGTGCTCTTTCCCATACCCTGGAATCTTCTGATCTGGCACACCCTTGCTGTGTGGTATGTTAGTATCAAGTGCCTCCAGGTGTGAGATCACTTCTTCACCAGATGGGTAGTCCAGTGTGACAACCTCATGCTTGATTGTCCTGTCAAATTTATCCTTCTGCCTACGAAACTGATGGCCCGGTGGCAAAAGCTTACGGTGACATCCGAACCACGAGGGCTTTCCACCATGCTTTAACGTATGACCAGGGTTCACACCCATACAAGTAGGGCATGCTAGCTTCCCATGTGTGCTCTAGCCACACGTCATTCCCAATGCGGGGAAATCATGTATAGTCCACATCAAAGCAGCCCTCATCTGAAAATTCTGTTTAAGGGATGCATCATATGTTTCTACTCCATGATTCCATAACTGTTTTAACTCATCAATCAACGGCCTTAAATACACATCTATGTCCTTGCCAGTACTCTTCTGCCCAGGAATAAGCAACGATAAGAACATGTACGGCTTCTTCATGCACATGCCTGGTGGAAGGTTGTATGGGACAATAATAACAGGCCAATAGGAGCAAGAAGTGGTAGACTGACCGAAAGGGTTGAACCTATCGGTTGCCAGACCAAGTCTAACATTCCGAACTTCCTGAGCAAAGACTGGATGCCTGCGGTCAAACTCCTTCCACGCCTCTCTATCAGGTGGGTGTGTCAGCACATCGGCATCGTTGCTATGAGTCTCACGGAGAGCCCTCATATGTTCAAGGCGTATTGGAGGAGTAGTACATTCTCTGAAACCGTGGTGTGACCGGGAAATCTCGCAATATCTTTCATGCAATGTTTTTCTTCTTCCCTTTGTCCGGTTTGTACCTCGAATGATCACATACTGGACACCGTGACAAATCCTTATTCTCTTTCCAGAATAATACACAATCGTTATTGCACGCATCTATCCGCTCATAGCTCAACCCAAGTTTCCTCATCATCTTCTTCGTGTCATAGTACGACGGCGATAGCTTTTCACTTTCAGGCAGAATGTCTTTGATTAAGGTAAGAAACTCGTTAAAACCTTTCTCACTCAGCCTGTGGTCTGATTTCAACTGTCATAACCTACTAACCGTAGACAGTCGTGTGTGTTTTGGAGTTCCATCCCACAGTGGCTCTTCCGCAGCTCTCAATAACTCATAAAACTAATGAGCCCCTCGTTCGGCAGTTGGGCACTGTCCTCACCACCGTCGTTACCTCAGTCAACATTAGCATGCCCAGCATCCATAATCATATCTCGGTAATCATATCGTGCCTCCTCCCTAACTTCAGTTTGACTAGCCGGTTTGGATGACAATACTATCGTTTCTCCGTGCTGCGTCCACCTTGTGTATCCACCCATAAAACCGTACCGACGAATATGCCATTTTACTTCAATACTTTTTCTCCAATGCAACAACTCACATCTATCGCACGGACACCGTACCTTATCAAAGTCAACATGTGCAGGATGCGTGTAAGCGAAGTCGATAAATTCGTCAACGCGATCCTCAAAATCGTCAGCATTCTTTCTTTTCATCCGACTTCGATCGACCGGCATGACGACTGAGATAACGTACTGTATACCACCTTCAATTATGACCAATCATTAGGCAGGATCGATGTAAATATAAATGCGTGAATATGACAACATCTCATTGTCTATAGGCAGGACCAATAATTAGGGTTAATTGGGTTCATTAGGGTTAATCGGGACTAATTAGGACTAATTATAGCCAGTGCTGGAGCCACGATGAGATTTTAAGGGGTGCTAAAAATGTTACGTTAACCTAACTAACCTAAATTCAATAACCAGCCATTCAACTAATTCACATATATCTCAATCCAATTGGGTCCATCCTCCGTCAACAATCTCAATTTCTAAATTCTCAATGCATAGTCAAAAATCTCAATTCCCAATACCTCATAAAGCGTGTCGGTATGGTGTCTGACACATCTGGACACGTCCGAAGACATTGATTTATTTTTTAAATGCCGGACGTCGTGTCTATCATCCCTTGAAGAGGTGCTAGACACCTCTTGAAGAGGAGTCCACAAGTATAAAGCCAAAATATGACATTTTGGTGTCGGTGTCGATCGGACGCGGTGTTCGTGACCTATCGACTCCTCGACACCTCATCGACACATCCGAAAACGTGTCCGACACCTCCGGACACATCCGAAGTCATTGATTTATTTTTTAAATGCCAGACACCGTGTTCGTCACCCCTTGAAGAGGTATCCGTCACCCCTTGAAGAGGTGTCCACAAGTATAAAGCCAAAATGTGACATTTTTCGGTGTCGGTGTCGATCGGACGGGGTGTCCTTGACCTACCGACACCTCATCGACACATCTGGACACGTATCGAACACCTCCGGACACGTGTCCGACACCTCTCAGCGGTGTTCGAAGACATTGATTTATTTTTTAATTATCGGACACCGTGTTGGACACCCATTGAAGAGGTGTCGGACACCCATTGAAGAGATGTTCATAAGTATAAAGCTAAAATATGTTGTTTTGGTGTCGGCGTCGATCGGACGCGGTGTCCGTGTCTGTGCTACCTAACGGAGATCTCAATCCAATTGGGTCCCATCCTCCAGAACAATCTCAATTCTCAAAAGCTCAATGCAATAAAAATCACACATTCAATCCAATTGGGTCCCATCCTCCGTCAACAATCTCAAATACTCAATGCACAATTAACAATCTAAAATCATCAATTACACGACCTAAAATCATCAATTAATAATCTCATTTACTTCAAACGCAAAGCTAATAACCTAAAATTATCAATTAACAACCTAAAATCATCGATCAATAATCAGAATTCTCAAATGCACAATTAACTACCTAAAATTATCAAACAAATGATCAATGTTCAAATGGAAAAAATTGTTCAAAATGCACATATTTGATACGCTTGAATTATTTCAATTTGGGGTTCGATTCGATTAGGGTAATGAATTTAGGGTTCAATTAGGGGGTTCTATAAGTTCAATTTAGGGTTCGGTTAAATTGGGGCATTCAATTTAGGGTTCAATTAGAGGGTTTAATTAGTTCAATTTAGAGTTTGATTGGATTAGGACATTCAATTTAGGGTTCAATTAGTGGTTCAATTTAGAGTTCGAGCCCTGGATTAGGGCATTCAATTTAGGGTTTAATTAGGGTTCAATTACTTCAATTTAGGGTTCAATTATGGTTCAATTAGTTTAATTTAGGGGTCGGTTGAATTGGGACATTCAATTTAAGGTTCAATTAAGGGGTTCAATAGTTTAATTTAGGGTTCGGTTGGATTAGGGCATTCAATTTGGGGTATAATTAGTTAAATTTTGGGTTCAATTAGTTAAATTTAGGGTTCAATTCGATTAAGGCATTCAATTTAAGGTTTAATTAGGGTTCAATTACTTCAATTTAGGGTTCAATTAGAGGATTCTATTAGTTCAATTTAGGGTTCGGTTGAATTTGGGCATTCAATTAGGGGGTTCAATTAGTTCAATTTAGGGTCCGATTGGATTAGGACATTCAATTTAGGGTTAAAAATACACATTATTTCATAAAGTAGTAAACTTTTACTAAAAATTCTAACGTAATCCAAAGTATCTTATTTACGAATTGCCACGGAACAACTTAGCTGATCACTAGACTCATTTCAATCACTCAACCATGTAAAACCAATCGTTTACACAGTAAGAACCCAGAAAAGAAAAGCCAAAACTATGAACCTTATTATTTGCTACAAACCTTGAATTGTGAAGACACATAGCTTGGCTTTGGGATGTAGACACAGTTTCCCCCATGCAGCATGTGTATTAAGATTAGTCAATTGCACAAGTTTTGAGCTTAATCCAAGAACTTACTTTATTCTATCTTAGCTTACAAAAAATTATACAACGAACGTTTGCCCATATAAAATTCCAAGAACATAGAGGTTCTCGAAACCCTAGGAGATCGCGTGGGCTGTGGGTCAAGCTGAGCTAGGCTAGGGAACATGAACGGGCTAACAAGATCCTATATATCAAAGTAATTAACCAACATTCGAATCTTCAAGTAGAGCAAGCACAAATAGAAATCACATTAAAGCATGTATAAGCTGAAGTTGGTAGGGAGTGAGACTAAGCAGAAGCCCTGAACTTGGGCTTCTAGCCATTGTTCCTCTGGACACAAATCTAGTTTAAGCCAAAAAAAGCCTCAAATTGCTAAACAAACAGACACATTGTTGCATTGCATAGATACAATTACAAGTAAATTCGTGAAAAGGGTGCAAATGGATATGAAAAACTGGTGCAAAACCTACCTAAAAATCAAGAGACCGCAAGAGAGATCGGTGGCAGTGGCGGCGGTGGCGGTTCTTTGGTTTTGAAGATTGGCGGCAGTGGCGGCGACGGTGGCGGTGGCAGGCTATATTCCATCTGGGGGTGAGTTGCCGGGGATGGCGATGGAGGTGGCGTCGAAGGAAATATCGCCGATGAGAGTTAATAGAGAGAGATAGAGAGAGAGAGAGAAACGGGAGAAAGAAAAGCAGAAGGGGATCTGCATTTTTAAGACCTTTACCGACAGAACACACCCGTCGGCAAAAGTCCGTTGGGAAAACTCTAGGCGCGTACGCTTACACAATTTTTTTCGCGTTTTGTATTCTATTTTTGTTTTCAAGATTTTATTATTCAGATAGAAAATTCATTATTGTACTTTTATTATTTTCACAATTCATTTTAACTACTTTTTCTGTCGGATTTATGTACTTATATAATTTTCATTTTCACTCTTGTACTAATATCCTCATATTATTTATAATATACACTACCCAGACCCTCCCTCGCCCCCACTCTTTGCCCTTTCCAACCCAGCCCCACACCCTCCCCTGCCCCCCCACTCTCTGGAAATCTTCCTCACTTACTCCCGCCCCAAGATGAGGTTTGAGTGTCTAATAGGGGAGGGGCTTTACCGGAGTACCTATACGGGATCGACACCAGCTTCATCGGAGAACGACAAGTCCATGATTGAGTCATTCCAGACCTTCAATCCTGACTACATCGACGCCTGCCCAGTCTGCCGAGCGAACCTATCACCTAAGATGGTGAGTCCAAAGATTGCCGTGGATGGTGAGTCCATCGACGCGTGGCGGCTTTCCATCCCGAATGCTTAGCGAACCTGGGTTTTCAAGATCAACTTTCGATTATGGTGGAAATTGATCCGCCCCACACCTTCCCCTGCCCCCCACTCTCTGGAAATCTTCCCTATTTACTGCCGCCCCAAGATGAGGTTTGAGTGTTTAAGTGTCTAATAGGGGAGGGGCTTCACCGGAGTACCCGTACGGGATTGACACCAGCTTCATCAAAGAACGACGAGTCTGTGATTGAGTCGTTCCAGACCTTCCATCCCGACTGCATCGTCGCCTGCCCAGTCTGCCGAGCGAACCTATCACCTGAGATAGTGAGTCCAAAGACTGCCGTGGAAATTGATTGCCGTGGACGGTGAGTCCACAGCACGTGATTCCAAAGCACAATCGAAAGATTATAACGACGAAGAGAGAGGGAGGGAGCAGAAATCTTTTAAGGTGGGCTATGGTGGTTCAGTAGTGGCGGCTCTGGTCTTTTGAGATGGTGCCATGGTGGTGCTAGGGGAGAAAGAGAGAGGGAGGGAGTAGAAATCTGACACAATTTTTTTTTTTCTGACATTAGTTCACCTTCTCCCGAAAAAAGGGAAGGGTGTTTTCACAATTTTTGCTACTGTTTGGAAAACAAATACCCAAAACGACTATGAAAAAAGATAAAAGTAAGCAAAAAAAAAGCATATTTTTCATCATCATTAAAAAAATGAATACAAAATTTTGTAAACGTACCGGGCCTCTGCTTTCACCGATGGAATTATTCCGTCGCCTCTATGTTTTTGAAAATCATTGAAAATTTAAAAAACCCATAAAATATTTACCGACGGTAATTTTTGTCGGTAAAAAATTGTCGATGAAAATGCGTCGCTAAAACGTTTTAACGACGGAGTGTTCCGTCGATAAATATTTTTACCGACGGATTTTTATCGACGGTTTGGTCCGTCACTGAAATAATTTTTAGCGACGGAATTTCTTCCGTCGCTAAAAGTCCGTCGTTAAATCCTTCTTTTCTTGTAGTGTTCTCACCTTTGCCCACAACCTAAGTTGTTGAATCTTTTACTTCGATTAGTGGGGCTTGTTGGACTATTTTAACTAACAATTCCCCCTTTATGACCGAAAATAATTTTGAGAAAATATTAGAGCTTTGAGAAGAAGCTGTTAGATGCTTTAGTCCTAACTGCTTGCGAAGGAAAAGGTTTGCTCTCTCTTACATACTCAACATCTGAAAAACACTTGTCCCACATTGGTTAATGCAAGAAAATTTAAGGAGTGTATAAGAGAACGATCCTTTGCCTCTTACTAAAATGTGTTTGAGTCTTAGACTCGCACGCATAATCGCGAAGGATTAGTAGGGGGATATAAGTTTATGAAATTTACAAACGCACTATCACAAAATGTTGACCTCTCCCCATAACTAATATGATGTTGTTTGTACTAGAATATATAACTCTTGGGCTACCCTTGTAAATGCACACTTATTACCGTTATCCAACTATTCTAGTTTTATAACCAAAAGTGATATTTTTAACCGCAGCATTTTATTTTGTAATAATTTCAAACTTAATCCTTTGTTAGAGATTTCAACATTAGACCTCTACCTCATTTATAAAAGGCTTCCTTTCTCAAAATTTTTCCACTGACCAAATTAAGCTTTCTCATTTTTACTTTCTGGTTTCCTATACACTTAGTCTTGTGGGCATATTAGTAAAGTATCGGGTGAAACTTCTTCATTTTTTGGACAGAAATACTAATGAAGCAAAAGTTAGAGCTAGGCTGTACTATTCTGAAGGCCACTCATCAAGAACCTTGTTGCACCAGAGATGATCTACAGGGGTACTAATTTTATTAAGACAACGACTTAGTCCCCGCCTCAGCCACTTTAATCTCTACTTTATTTTGGAAGTGGTACTTGCATTTCTCATGATACTCCTAAATATGTGGCTAATTGATTATGCTTGTATAACATACTATAGTTAGATCTGAATTCTCAATATTAGCTCACAAATATGTTCTCTGTATCTTCTCAAGGGCTTAAACATCTTATAACAATGCATCAAGAAGATTCAAGTTTTGGTAATCAATGCGACGTTGGTCGCGAGCTCAAATTCCGTCGAAGGAGCTTTATAACAAGCTTCTACAACGTTGAGACGCGTTTAGATTGAAATATGATGAAGACAGTCCCTTGAGCTATTTCGTGAACTTGTTTTAGCCTTTTCCAATTCAGATATTACTAGGTTATATATTGCTAAACAAGGTCACCGAGTTAAGCTGAATGTGTTCTATTGACTGTTGGTTGTTCGAATGGTAGTTGACTTTAAATTTTAGATGTGAGAACTTGGTGTTGATGCGGAAAAGGGTTCGATGCTACATGGAGGTGCCACAAAGGATGCAGTCTGAGTCAGCTTCCAGGTAGACAAAGCGGGAGACAGCAAGGACGGAGTAAGGGCTGAAAGCAAGGCTCCCCAGATAGGTCGCAAGGGCTGGCAGAGCCGCGTGGACAGGGCGACGACGAACAGGGCCGGCGGTTGACAATCCGTGTCAAGGATGCAGCGTCGGGGGTCTGGAGATGGGAGTCCAAGTGTGTTTCTCTCACTAGAATTCCAGAGAGAATGTCTCTTTAGAGAGAGAAAGTGAAAAGTTCAAATGAGAGAAAGATCTTTGGAAAAGCTCCAAAGTCCACTATTTATAGGCAAAAATGTGCATGTGTCATAAGTTGACATGTGTCACCCCTTGGGAACGACACGTCGCCAGGGGTTCCAAAGTACTGATTCTCCGTTGGACTGCCGGTCCCCAAGTTTGTGCTGCCCTGCCCTTGCAACATCTCTCTGCCTGTCTGAGGAGACTGCATGATCAGAATAGCCCGTTGCCCTAGCCTCCAGTCCAAGCCCGTACTGAATCCCACAAGGTGCTTCCAGAGACGCGTAGAGATCCTGACAGCGGTGAGGGTTGCCCTTGTAGCCAACTGCCAGGCGGACTAGACGCAACGCCCTCCAAGGACCTGCTCCCATCCCGGAATAACCCGTGGGTCATCGGCCTGGTGGTGTCGGTGATCAACAGTGACATGAGTAACATAAGTGGCCATGGTCGCCGCTTGGTGCTTAGAGTCCTTTGCGGTGAAGTCTTTACGTCGGAGATCCCTGCAAGTGTGATGTTGGTGGCTTCAAGGTTGTGCCGATGATGGCTCCAGGGTTGCGAGCCCATCCTGCTACGAGGGCCAGAGCTCCCGGTGATTAAGCCGGGGATGGCGCTAAGCCCGTGATGGCGATAATCCCATGCCGCGGTGAGGGGTCCTCGTGCCGGAGCACTACGAGTGGAGCCCCCAGAATTCCGCACATTCCAGAGAGTGCGTCGAAGCATGTTCCACGTCCATGGTGGGGGCGCATGGTGGGGTGAATAAGTGTGATGCCCGGAGGCCTGTGACATGATTGTGGCGCATGGGCGCGGCAAAAATCGTCGCAGAACAATACTTGGTGTAGGGGAAAATGTCACGGAAGTGGGGCATGAGGGTGGCGACGAAGGTCGCGGAAAAGGTGTGCGGGTGATGGGAGTCGCGGAGCTGTTGTGCCGACGCGGGCGACGGGAGGTCGCAGAGATGGCGCACGAGCGACGAGAGTCACAGAGTTGGAGCGCAGGCGACGAGAGTTGCGGAGTTGGAGTGCGGACGCAGGCGACGAAAGTCGCTGTGACTACGACGCCCAACCATGGGCTACGGACGTCGGTCGTCAAGGTAGGTGGCCGATCCCCTTTGGGTGGCCGACCCCCTAGGGTGGCCGACTCCCTTTGGGTGGCCGACCCCCTTTAGGTGGCCAACCCCCTGGGGGGGGGGGAAGGCATACCAAGGTTGCTTCTCAAAGGGAAAAAGCACGTGACTTGATTATGTGACGCTTGGACCGGCCTGTGAGAGTTGAATAACTGACCGTCGACTGGGTGATGTGTCGCGCAAAGTGGGTCCTCTAGCAAGCCCTGCTGGTCTGACCTGAATAGGGTATGAACACTTGGGTTAGCATGTTCTACACTGGAGATCTTCCTGAAGATTTAAACATTTGAAAAAAATCTCAAATTTGATTGGATTATTTGTTATTCAGTTTTGGGATATCGTTTCCCATTTTTTGAAAGTTGCATTTTTTTCTGTTAGAAAACTAGGAGACCGAACTACGTAAGTTGATCTTTAGCAATTTGATATCTACTTGGTATTTCCACTAGAAGAGCCCATATGTACCGTAATTCGCCAAAAAGTGTATTCCAGATTCTATATTACACTAATCATTAAAGATTCACATTTAAAATTATCCATTCATGTAATTCTAGGGATAAATTTATATAAGGGTTTCTTTTTTGAACTTTTTTATCTCTTCATCTTGACCACGACTCACTAACAACGACGAGCAAAAGCGGTTCGTTCTCTCGTCTATCACAACGTCTAAAGTCCACCTTCGTCATTCTTGGATCCCGACATTCTAAACAATCGCCGCGCTCCCCGCCCCCACAACACCCCAACCACCACCCCCCCCCCCCCCCCAAACAACCCAAATTGTCATTGAATCCCTCTGGTTTGTTAGATCCCGTTGAATGGCTTGATTATGGGGCTCTATTTGATGAAGAAGTTGGTGGGCAAAGAAGGTTGTGGCGGTGACGACATAGGTGGTGGCGACATTGATATCAGATCAGGGAAGATGTAGAGATAGAGATGAAACCTAAGTATTGCTAAGGACAAAGTGACAAGATCAAAGCAACCGCTCAAGTTATAAGGGTGTAGCGGAATATTCCATATTGCACAGGTAACTTTTCTCGGCATATGCACAACTCCGGCGCCCCCTACAAAATTTGAACTGAAGGACAATGGTAAAATGCAAAAAACATATTTGTATTATTAGGATTTACCATTTCAAATTGGGACTGCATGTTGAATAACTTATCTTTATGGTTCAATTCACTAAGTTGTTTTTCTTATTGAATCTTTGCAATTGGTTTTGTTATTAAACAGCATCTCTCTTTAGTTGCATCCTTTTGGTTTCTAAGAACTTAGAAAATGTACGTTAATAATGTGAGGTGTCAAAAAATACGTTTTGAAACTTAAGCCGATGGTTATGCATAACGACGTTGTAATACTAGGACCGTATTGCTATTAGCAAGTTAGTCTTTTTGTGAGATGGACTATTTTAATGTGGAATTCAACTCATGAGTTCAATTCGCAAATTGACTTCATAGTTCAAAACCATCTTAATAAAAGCTTAGGCAGTGGGTGAAAGTCGGACAAGTTCACATTAACATGACTTGTACTTCAATTAAATATTCTACAAAGTGTTAACCATTTTATGAATCATCTTGGCAACCTACTTATGCAATACTGATTATTACTTCCATTTTTAGTCTTTGATAAAATGCTACGTAGTATTTGTTTCATTGCACGATACCAGTCTTTATTTGTGCCAAAGTTGCTCATTCTTGAGTTTTAAGAATTGGTGCCAAGATAAATCTTAATAAATGCATTTCAAATGCTAACATTTAAAGCATAGATGTGATTGTGGATGGAGGATAGTAATAATCTTAACACGGGGATCGGAGACCTTGACTTAACTCATCATTGTTGAAGATGGAGATAAATATGAGAGTTAGTGAGTGTTTCAGGTGGAAAATAGACAGTGAATATGATCGAGAATTATAACCTGCCAGACAAAAGAAGCGTGGCAACCGGTAAGGTTTTGGTGGGAAACTCTCTAATGCTTAAGTGAGAGCATAAATACAGGCACAAAACTCTAAATAAGCTAGAATACGGTACTTTTGGTGCCTGATTATTTATCCACATACCTGGAGGTACCCGTTAATATAACCTTAGGTAATAGAACTCTAAGGGTCAACTACACTAGGCACCCTGAAGTTTTCACGTGGTAGCGTGTTGCACTACAAAGTTTTGTTTAGCTATCTGCCACCCCAAAATTGCATAAGTGTGGCGCCCAACACCCTCCGTCCAAATTCCGGCCAAATTCCGGCAAAAAAATATTAATAAGCTGAACTTAGGAGGGCATTTTTGGAACATCACGGAAACCCTAATCTCTAAAGTGGGTCAAGTGCACTAGACACCCCGAAGTTTTCACGCGGTAGCGCCCTGCACTACAAAATTTTTTTTAGCTATCTGTCACCTCAATTTTTCATAAGTGTGGCACCCAACACCCTCCGTCCAAATGCAGGCCAACAGCCTCACTGGAAAAGTAATTTAACTTAAATAATGGGGCATTTTGGTCAAAAAGATTAAAAAAAAAAGGGAGGGAAGATTGCAATGGGTTTGTCAGGCGGCGGTGCGAGGCTGTTGCCGCTGTGGAGGGTGGGGGAGAGAAGAGGAAGGAAGAGAAGGGCTCGGCATCGCCGACAGGAGGAAGGACATTGCCGACGGAGAGTGCGACTATTGCAAGGGCGAATTCTTGGCAATTGATATGCATTACTCCGTGATGGGGGAGGGACTGGTTGGGGGGTCAACGTCCCCAACAAGGGAGGGACTGCCGGCGGAGAGTGCGGCACCGACCTAAGATGCGAAAGAGGGGCAAGGGACAACGGCGCAGGGCTGTTGCGGCCGTGGGGTGGGAAGAGACTCTGCCGGCGTGAGATGCCGAAGGAGGGGCGCGGGGCGAGGGGGAGAGAAGAGGAAGGAAGGCAGGGGACGAGGTCGGCGTCGCCTACGGGGGGAGGGGCGCTGTCGGAAGAGGGGGACACCAGCATGAGATGTCGGCGCAAGGGGGTAGGCGGCGCAAACGGCTGATAGAGATTAAGGTTTCCGTGATGTTCAAAAAATGCCCTCCTAAGTTCAGCTTATTATTTTTTTTTTGCCGAAATTTGGACGGTATGTGTTGGGTGCCACACTTATGAAAATTTGGGGTGACAGATAGTTATAAAAAACTTTGTGGTGCAGCGCGCTACCGCATGAAAACTTCGGGGTGCCTAGTGCATTTGACCCTTTTTTAATCTTTTTGACCAAAATGCCCCCTTGTTTAAGTTAAATTACTTGTCCGGTGAGGCTGTTGGCCGGAATTTGGACGGAGGGTGTTGGTTCCACACTTATGCGATTTTGGGGTGACAGATAACTAAAAAAACTTTGTGGTGCAGCACGCTACAGCGTGAAAACTTCGGGGTGCCTAGTGCAATTGACCCGAACTTTAATTATGATTAACTACTAGGTTGGGCCTTATTCCTAATGAGGATAAAAGCTTCCAGAAACCCTACTTCACAATAAGGCAAGTGGCTAACCCAGAGTTGATCAGACTGGCCAAGAGTACTAGGTATCCAACAATGATTGGTCATCAAACTTTTAGCTATCAAGTAATGCCCTCAACTTTTGATGATGTTCTTGAATGATGGAAATTAGAGAAAGCCAGTTAAAATAATTCGGTCATACATTTGTTGAGACTGTCCTCAGTCAATATGCTCGGGCTGTCTAGTTGGACAGTCTGCCATCGAGCTGCTCGGGAGCTTTACCTGAGCATGAGTTCTGCTCCAACTAGCTGCTCCGTAACTCTAGCCAGGCATGATTTTTTCTCAGACGAGTCTGCTCGGGAGCTTTGCTCGGGCGTGAGCTCTGCTCGATGAGCAGCTCATAAGCTCTAGCCAAACTTAGTTTATTGGGAGATATGTCAACAAATACTTGATCGGGCAGGTTGTCTGAGAGTATGTTACAAAGGTAAAACTTGATAAGTGAACAAAGCTCAAAGTAGATGTTGAGGAAATCGTTCTTGTAGTAGGAATAGGTCACGTCTTAACAGGCATTCCAAATTATGTTCATTAAAAATGGGCCTAGTTGACAGTGAATAAACACAAATATTTGCATGATACTAGTCTTGCTTTTCTGTTTTCACTTTTTTTTACAAGGGTCATATTTTTATCAAATAAATAAAAACAAGTGCCTTTACAAGCATATGGTCAGAAGTTTGGACAAAGAAATAATATAAAACCATGGGCTGACAACATTTGGGCCAATGTCCTGGGCTAGGCCTAGCCCGGCTCTTTCCTTTTTGCTTTGGACCAAAGCAAAGGCCCATCATATTGCAGTAGAATGCCTAGAGGGCTTGGCTGGGCCTGCCCATTTGACATCTTTATTAACATAAAATAGTCTCGCTGGCATCCCTTCATCGATCATCGATTACTTGTCTGCAAATAGCAAAATGTGATTGTCAACTTTATCTTGGGAGAAAAAATTGTCATGACCCCATTGTAGCAGTATGGGCTAATAATATTGTGGGGAGATTACATTCGTGTTTAGGGACATTACGTTCACGTTCGTCTCAAGTATTTTTTAATAATTCGAAACAAAACATATATGTGCAGTCTTTTTAGTGCTGACCCTTGTTCATCTTAGGTATAACTAAATATGTAATAAATCATAAAATTACATATTTTTTAAGTACTCAACCGCTTGGCGCTTGTTTTTACTTTCCCCTTGACGGATGTATTAAGGGACAACACGTGTGGTGACATCTTTAAACGAAAACTTAATAAATAGTTAATTTATTTGACAACTTTTTAATGAACTGTAGCTTGCTGGCGGGTTTAGTCCATGGAGTTCTGCATTTTAGCAAACTTTTTATACTCGAATAAATTTTGTTTAAATCGCATGAATTGTGAAAAGCGTCACTAAAGCTGCAGTGGCCAAAGGAGCATCTCTTCAACCTGCCAACAGATTAACACAGCTCTTGGGAACATTTAAGTAGTTAGATCTTGTCACAATCAGATCATAAGATTAACGGAAATCTTAGAAATGTGTTGCAAGCTCTTGCTTGACTTGGATCGTTGAACACGCGTTGTTTTGAGTAGTGGAATGTTGGGTCTCTACATATTACCCTTGCTTCCCATATTCAATCATACATCAAAACCTTCCCTTCACAGCCTTTGTTCGCCCTTTCTTTGTAAAGGCTCGAAATAATTACGGGATAGTGAATTCAGAACTAAGCCAATGTTCATTTAGACATATTCTTTACTTACCAGTTACGAAATTCAAGGTCTATTCAATACTTCATATGTGATCTTTTTCCTATAATAAACAAGACATGCCATTTGGCTATAATGAATTCAGGGTGACTGGTACCGACCGTAATTGTGTTTAACGGATTTTTAACGAAAGTTTCAATTTCATTTCATAACTACTGACTGGTCCCTCTCCCCAGCCATTTCGGGTTATTATTGTATCGGCCCAAAACCTCGCTAATTGATCTGTACGGTACTTACTCTATCAATTAGATCCTTTATCCATAAAATAAAATAGCTAGGGATATCTATTTATTCATATTTCGACTTCTATGAAGTTTCTGAACCAAACATGAATCTTTCGATTCATTTGGCTCTCACTCCTGCCATAACTTTGATACTATTAAGTCAGGATGTGCTCTAAAAGCTTAAGATTATAGATGATGGAGCATCGAGCGAAATATGCTTTCATGCTTAGCAGGTAGATGATGGTTCACACAAAAAAATGAAAAAGAAAAAAAAGACTTTATTCGCTGTAATGAAATATATGATGTATAGTGACTCTTCCGGTTAAAAACATCACTCAAAATTCTCTTCTCAATAAACTTTTCTTAGCAAGATGATTCTTGTCCCATCTACAGTGAAAATAGTTCTGAGGATCATGTTAGTAGTACTTTACAAAATCAGAATACAAAAATTCCACAACTTTTTTCAGTTTGTGGGAGTTTCTTACTTGCTTCAAATTGCTAATTAATTTTCATGGCCTACCAATCATTCGCAAACCACAGGCAAATGTGTCAAAAGAATAATATTTACCAGATCCATATCCCACATTACTTGGTTGAAGTCACGCAGATGCATAGCTTTAGTTCCTCGGTTGCTAATGCTGTGAACGTCTAAGCAACGCAAATGCATCCCTAAGCATTGGTAATTAGCCAAAACACTTTTACCAATCATCTCGTTGAGGCACTAATAACCTAAGCAGCGGTATTTAGCCAAAACACCTATACCAATAATTATTTTATGTCAATCTTTGATAAATTGATTGGGTAACCAGTGGGCTTTGTCCTCATACTTGCAAGTGCGAAGAACAACGCAGGCAAATTTCAGGATTGTGTGAGACATTTTGAAAACTTACAAAAACAAGCAGAGAATATGTAGCAGCCTATATGAAGCAATTTCTTCCACGGATAGTGACAGCGTAAAATGAAAACATTACTGTCACTCTTCCTTGGTGGCGAATTATTGGTTACCGGTATAATGTTGAGGGATATAGAGGTGCACCCTGATATAGTTTAGACCGACGCAATTGTTGAAATAATTACGCTGCATTATGTTCTGTAGGCTCTCATCTGGGAAACCCCTTTGACAATCTTCTGTGGTTTTGATATGGACAGCTCGGGAAACTTTCTCACACGCCACAATACGTACATCTACCAATTCTTGGAAGAAACCTAGTTTCTTTTTTAGGGTTCCATAATCACATTTATCGAAGATAACTTTTCAAATTATAGAAGGGTCAATTACACTAGGCACCCCGAAATTTTCACGCGGTAGCGTGCTGCACCACAAAGTTTTTTTTAGCTATCTGTCACCCCAAAATTGCATAAGTGTGGCGCCCAACACCTTCTGTCCAAATTCCGGCAAAAAAATTAATAAGCTGACCTTAGGAGGGCATTTTTGGAACATCACAGAAACCCTAATCTCTAAATTGGGTCAATTGCACTAGGCACCCCAAAGTTTTCACGCGGTAGCGCGCTGCACCACAAAAATTTTTTTAGCAATCTGCCACCTCAAATTTTCCTAAGTGTGGCACCCAATACCCTCCGTCCAAATGCTGGCCAACAGCCTCACCGGATAAGTAATTTAACTTAAACAATGGGGCATTTGGTCAAAAAGATTAAAAAAAAAAGGGAGGGAAGATTGCAATGGGTTTGTCAGGCGGCAGCGCGAGGCTGTTGCTGTTGTGGAGGCGGGGGAGAGAAGAGGAAGGAAGAGAAGGGCTTGGCATTGCCGACAGGGGGAGGGACATTGCCGACGGAGAGTGCGGCTGTTGCAGGAGCGAATTCTTGGCTGTTGTATGCATTACTCCGTGATGGGGAAGGGACTGGTTGGGGGTCAACATCGCCAACGAGGGAGGGACTGCCGGCGGAGAGTGCGGCACTGGCCTAAGATGCAAAAGAGGGGCAAGGGATAGCGGGCATAGGGCTTTTGCGGCCGTGGGGTGGGAAGAGACTCTGCCGGCGTGAGATGCCGAAGGAGGGGCGCGGAGGGGGAGAGAAGAGGAAGGAAGGCAGGGGACGAGGTCGGCGTCGCCGACGAGGGGGAGGGGCACTGTCGGAAGAGGGGGGACACCAGCGTGAGATGCCGGCGAAGGGGGTTGGCGGCTCAAACGGCTGATAGAGATTAAGGTTTCTGTGATGTTCCAAAAATGCCCTCCTAAGTTCAACTTATTAATTTTTTTTGGCCGGAATTTGGACTGAGTGTGTTGGGTGCCACACTTATGAAAATTTGGGGTGACAGATAGCTATAAAAAACTTTGTGGTGCAGCGAGCTACCGCGTGAAAACTTCGGGGTGCCTACTGTAATTGACCCTTTTTTAATCTTTCTGACCAAAATGCCCCCTTGTTTAAGTTAAATTACTTATCCGGCAAGGCTGTTGGCCGGAATTTGGATGGAGGGTGTTGGGCGCCACACTTATGTGATTTTGGGGTGACAGATAGCTAAAAAAAACTTTGTGATGCAGCATGCTACTGCGTGAAAACTTCGGGGTGCCTAGTGCAATTAACCCATTATAGAATGTAGATTCAGGTTTGGTTTGAATGCGTTAGTTCAAACATTCACCGGGAATTGAGCTTCAAGGTAAAACAGCTCTTAAGGGTTGGTCATGAGCCCAAATGCGGGCGAAGGAGTTCCATAAGTGCCTACAGCATATTTACAGCTTCGTCGCGCAATAAAGTTAAGGCGGGTAATATGATCAAGATAGACCCTTGAGCTCGATCTCATGTATTTGTCTTAGATTTTTTAGGCTTGGCTTACTTCTAAATTATGCTCTGTATGTTGTTGGACTAGTTCAAAGATGAATATGTTGCATTGACTATTGATTCTTTGAACAGTAGTAAAATTTTAAATGTGATAACTTTTGTCAGCGAGATCTTTACTAGGGCTCTTCCCGAAAATTTTAACACTTAACAAGAAATAAATTCTTATATTTGATTGAGTTTGTTTTCTGATTATGTTCTAGGACACCATTTCCCTTTTTTCTTCAATTTGCAACTTTAGATGTTAGAAAACCAAGAGAACGAATATAAGTTGATTGTCAGGAATTTGATTCTTAGTTGGTGTTTCCATACGACGAGCCCATGTGTAACATAATTCGTCAAAAGGTATTCCTGCATTCTATATTAGTGTAAAGGTTAAAGATTGACACTTGGAGGCCGTTTATAATTGATTCTTAAAAGTAAATTTTGATTAAATCAGAATCTGTCTTTAAAATCAGCTTTAATCTATTTTAAGTACAATATATTAAAGTTGTCGAAGGTATTTAGATAAAAAATGATTAAAATATGTTTAACGTGGTAAAATTACTATATAATGTTAACTAGTTGAAAAGGATCATTTAATGTCTGTTTATATGTAAGGATATTCTTGGTAATTCTCTTGGTCAAACCTGATTCTTCAAAACTGATTGAATCTTAATCCAAGAAAATGATGATTATGGATTTAAGCAGTTTTGAGTACATATTAGCAGATTTAATCAGTTTACTTTTTTTTTGTCAAATACTTCAAACCTGATTTAATCTGAATTTAATCAAGTTTGATCATTCTAGAATTAATCTCAAACACCCTCTTAGATGTATAGTTATGCATTTTTAATGTAACAAGTCATATCTAATTCCCAAGAAAAAAAAGCAACTAAATTCCATACTAATAGAAAAGCGGAGCGGTGAATTTCAGTGCAAAAGTTTTTCTTCCCAAGAGGCTTGTTTATAAAATTGTCCATTAAAGTAATCCTAACATCCATTCCACATTAGGGCTTGTTTTTTCAACTTTTCCTCTTTTTATTTTCTCTACGACTCACCAACAGCGATGTTCATCATTGTCATCCATAAATCCCGTAGATTAGAACACTCACTTGACCTCTGCACCCCCCCCCCCCAGCCCCAAAGCCTGACCAACCCATATTTTCCTTGAATCCCTCAGCTGGTTCATTTGATTCCTCTTGTTAAATTTCGTTGAATGGTTTTATTAGAAGGCTCAAATTAATGAAGAAGGTGGTGGCAAAGAAGGTTGTCATGGCAACAGCATAGGTGGTGGCTGCAGCTAGATCAAATCTGGGAAGACGTAGAGATATAGAAGAAACTTAGTTATTGTTGAAAATGAAATGGCAAGCTTAGTTTGTTAACCATTCTTTTTTTGGTCGAAACGGAACTTACATTAATCTAAACACACAAAGTACAAACTAAAGAGCACAGACAAATGTTTGGCTCTGGAAATAGAGTACCAAAAAGTACAAACAAAAAGAGTACAAGCAGAAGCTTGACCTAGTAACACAAACTAGCCAACATGGCCTTGACAGAAATTGGAAAGGATAAGTATTACTATCGTTAGATTTATAAAATCCAGATCAAATGGTAACATAGTGGAAGAGCTGCATCGAGGCATCAATTTCGAGGGCCGCTTGAAGTGACAGTTTAGATTACTGTCGCGGGGTTGTCTTTGGATCCAAGGGAGGTGGACCGATTTCCCAAGGCCGGATCAGATTGATCCGAAGGTCGAAAGGAATCGGAATCCTCTATCTTGTCTAGATCTGTCCTCTTCCCTCCACAATCCCTCCATATCGGACAT
The DNA here is from genome assembly GCA_033070095.1 of Escallonia herrerae. Taxonomy (NCBI): domain Eukaryota; kingdom Viridiplantae; phylum Streptophyta; class Magnoliopsida; order Escalloniales; family Escalloniaceae; genus Escallonia; species Escallonia herrerae. Next base: position 621,884 of record JAVXUP010000188.1, read on the forward strand.
GCGTCAAAGGAGTCAACCCAAACTGACCGGATTGGAAGTTCGGCAACCAAGACGGATCTGAAAAAAACTTTCAGATCTATGGGTAACGAGTGGAAGGGAGTAAGCTTGTGGCTGAAGGGCTCCCGATCTGTGGGTGGGGGTGGAGGATGGTGGTGGCGAATTGTGGCACAGGTGGGTTGTCTAGTAAGACGGAGCAAAAGATGCAAACAAAAGGAACAAGAGAAGAGGGAGTACTGATGTGAGGGCCTCCCCTTCCATCCTTACAGCCATGGAAGTCAAAGGAGGAAGGGGCAGCAGCTTGGTCTACTGGAGAAGAAGGCTGGGTTTTCTTGTTTTGGGTTATGTGTTTCTTTTTTCTCTTCTTAGCTACTTAGTTTGTTAACCATTCATACAAGTTATAAGGGTGTAACAATATATTCTTTTATTGTACTTTCTCAAAAAAGGCATAACTCTAGTTCTTGAGTACATAATTAGAACTAATTATTATGATGCACGCGATGCGGGTGCAGAAATAAGGTCATTTTTTAAATGACATTTAAAAGACTTTGTAGAAAGACTTATGGCGCACATGACATATAAGTATTTGTTGAAAATATTTTTCAAATGACCTTTAAATTGTGAAAACCAAACAAGTCCTTAATTATAACACTGCAAGAAAAATGACTTTTAGTGGCATAAAACATCCTATATCCGTCGGCTAAGACTTTTAGCGACGGACGTTCTGTCGCTAAAATTTTTACGACGAAATTTTTTAATCTGTCGCCTAAAGCATACCTTGAACGATGGATGTACAAATATAATTAGCAATGGATATTCCGTTGCTAATTATATTTTCCTTATTTCAATTTTTTTTTCAAAAATAATTTTTATGTAAAATATTTAATGATGGAACATTTCATCGCCAAAAAATTGTTGACTTTTAGCGACGGAAGTACCGTCGCTAGATGTTTCTCGTTTAAAACTGTAGCGACGACAATTTTGTCGCTAAAAGTCATTCATTAATAGTAGTTAGACATTTAGGGACAAAATAAAATCCGTTGCTAAAAGTCAAACTGATTTAAAAAAATTATTTTTTTAATATCTAAATCTGTAATTACAAATTCTCAACAATTACAATCGAAAAATAAAATGTATACAAAATTCAGGAGAGAACGTGAGCGGGGTACAATAGAGTAGATAAGGGGAGGGGAGTACAAGTCGGGGTGGGAAGGGGGGGGAGAGAGGGGGACATGAAAGCTGGATAGAAAGAGTAAGGAGGGAAAGGGCTGCTCATGGTTCGGTGAGTCCCGCATCTGATGGATCTTGCTGATCGTCCTCATCCACGGGGGCACTGTGATCCGGATCCGGCTCAGCATGTCCAGCCGCAGTGCCCTACATATAAAGGCACGAGTGCATTAACTCGATAGCAATTATATGTAGTGTTCACTATTTAAACGTATATAATGATTGTACCTGATTATGCACCGTAATCATCCTATAAACCTCTGCAGCAATGCAATGGACCCCGTCCTCATGTAACGACGAGCGCTCCACAGTCGGTGTCTGCGTCTGTGGAGATGCAACGGGGGGTGGTGATGCTCCTATCATAGCACTTGCAGTCATACCGAGGAGGCCTTAAAGCTGATTAACCCTAATTAATTCTTAATTAAACTCTAGTTTACAGTAATTATTTCTAACTAAACCCAACTAACTCCGATTAGCCCTAACTAACATTGATTAGCCCTAGTCACTAATTAACCCTAATTTACTGTTAGTTTAATCTCTAACTATTCACCGCTGATTAACCTAGTTAAACCCTGATTGTCCTGATAAATCGTTGACAAACCCTAATTAAATCGAATTAGGGTAATTAACTCTAATATGCTCTAATTAGGCTTAATTAGCCCTAAGTAACTCGAATTAAATACTAAATAACACTAATTGAGTATAATTAAATGTAATTAACTGTAATCAACCATAAATAGCTCGAATTACCCTAATTGCCCCTAATTAACACATAAACTCGGCATGTTTACCTTAATTAGCTATTATCTATTTAGGTTCGGTATAAAATCATTTGGTTATAGTCAACATGAGCAAATAAAATCATCATTCCTAAATCCTTTAATATCTAACGATCCACCAAATAAGGATTTTCAAATAAACCTGGTGCTTTTGATTGGTAAGTTATGGACTTAAAAACTTTCCTTAGCTCGTTATGTTGAATCATCTCGTCTAAGATCTTATCTTTTGGGACTTCAAATAACACTTTTGGCCCATAACTCTCCATGTCTACAGAAGATAAAACTTTCTGAGATAAAAGGTCTTTCTCAGCCTGTCACAAACACTTCCTGCCCTTCATAGTTCCTGAGGTAATTAGATGGTAAATCTACAGTTTTTTTCAGATGGATCCTGTATACCCGACATATGGCTTGCCTTTCAACTGATGGATTATAACCAATATCAAGCAACACAAATCTCGACACCCCAACCAAATTTATGCCCGACATATGGCTTGCCTTTCAAACCTCATTTAGCTCGAAATAGCATTCATTAGCATTATCCCTATTTAGCCCTTATTAGCCCTAACCAGCCTTGGTTAGGGCGTCGAGAGTTGTTTTACTTGATATTGGTTGGAACCCATCAGTTGAAAGGCAAGCCATATGTCGGGCATACATGATTGATCAGAAGAAAATTATATGTATTTATCATTTAATTACCTCAAGAACAAGGGAGGGCAGGAAATGCCTACGATAGGCTGAGAAAGACTTTTTGTCTCAGAAAGTCTTATCTTCTACAGACATGGAGAGTTACGAACCAAAAGTGTTATCTGAAGTCTCGGAAGATCAGATCTTATACGAGATGGTTCAACATGAAGCGCTAAGAAATTTTTTTGAGTCCATAACTTACCAACCAAAAGCACCGGGTTTACTTGAGAATCCTGATTGTTGGATCATTAGATATTAAAGGATTTATGAATGATGATTTTCTCTGCTCAAGTTCACTATAACCAAATGATTTCGTACCTAACTTAAAAAGATAATAGGTAATTAAGGTGAACATACCGAGTTAATGCGTTAATTAGGGGCAATTAGGGTAATTCGGGCCATTTAGGGTTAATTACGGTTAATTAGACTCGGTTAGTGTTATTTAGGATTTAATTTGGGCTAATTCAGGCTACTTAGGGCTAATTAAGCCTAATTAGAGTATATTACAGTTAATTAACCTAATTGAATTTTATTAGGATTTTTCTACGATTTATCAAGATAATCAGGGTTAAATCAGGTTAATCAAAGGTGATTAGGGCTAATTAGATATTATATTAACAGTAAATTAAGGTTAATTAATATTAATTAGGATTAATCAGTTTTAATTAGGGCCGATTATGGCTAATAAGGGCTAATTCGAGTTAGATAAGGTTAACACTACAAGAAAAACTATTTTTTACGACGGACTTTTGGCGACGAAGGAGAATCCGTCGCGAAAAGACCTTTCAGCGACGGAAAACATCGTTTGTAAAAGTCCGTCGGTTTATCAACAGAATATACCGTCGGTTTATCAACAGAATATACCGTCGGTAATAATTTTTGCCGATGGACTTTTACCCATAGAATATTAGCGACAGTGTCACCGTAGCTAGAATTGTTTTAGAAAATATCTAATATTCGAGGAGTTTTTTAAATAATTTAGCGACGAAAAAACACCGTCGCTAAAATATCTGTCTGTGAAAGTTTTAAAATAGCACTTTCTGCGACGAACTTTTAGCCACGGTATGTTTCCGTCTCTAAAAGTCCTTACATATAACAGGTTCGTCTTTCTCTCACTCCCTCCCCATTTCTCTCTGTCTCTCACTCTCACCTACTCACTGGCGAATTTTTTACCGGAGTTCTCCCCTCTGGCCACCACCCACATCCGGCGACATCACCCCCTCCCCCCCCCCACGTCGTGCCCCTCCATATCCGTGTGCCACCAACGCCGCACCACCAATTCCCTCCACTACCCGCCACCAAGGCCCTCCATTTCCATTGCGCCACCAACACTGCTGCCGCCGCACCACCTCTTTGTATGTCTATTTGCCCTAATTTGCTTTAATGCATATTTAAGCGCTATTTGCCCTAATTTTTAGATGCTCTGATTTATGTCCTAATTTGCCCTAATTTGTTTCTGGAATGTCGATGTGTTTCTTATAATTTCAATTATTTTTAATTGTTGATGGAATTGATGAAATTGATTTTGTAACTGATTGATTAGTTTGTTTAATTGTTGATAGAATTGATACCTACATTTGTATATTACAAAATATGGAGAATTGAGACTTTAGATGTGATAGGGAGCATTTGAGAATTAAGAATGTTGAAGGAGGAAAGACTCAATTGGATGGAATGTGTGATTTTTATTAATTTTTATTACACTGAGCATTTGAGAATTGAGATTGTTGACGGAGGATGGGACCCAATTGGATTGTTGCCCATAGGTGAGGTGTCCGACACGTGTCTGGATGTGTCGATGAGGTGTCGAGGTGTTGGTAGGTCACGGACACCGCGTCCGATCTACACTGACACAGAAAAATGTCACATTTTGCCTTTATACTTATGGACACCTCTTCAAGAGGTGTTCGGCACCTCTTCAAGGGGTGAGGACACGATGTCTGGCATTTAAAAAATAAATCAATATCTTCGGACATGACCGGAGGTGTCAGATACATGTCCGGAAGACTCGGACACGTGTCGGACACCACTCCGCACAATTAAGCCTAACAACCCAATTAAGCCTAATTAGCCCTAATTATGACTAATCAACACTACTTCGTACAATTAAACCTGGCTATTGGCTCAAAATAACCCTAGTTATTCCTAATCAAGCTTAATTAGTTGTAATTAGCCCAAGATAATCTTCATTAACACTAATTAGCCTAAAATAACCCAATTCAGCCTAATTAGCCCTAATTATGACTAATCAACACTACTCCACACAATTAAACCCGGCTATTAGCTCAAAATAACCCTGATTACTCCTAATCAACCCTAATTAGTTGTAATTAGACCAATGTAATCCTTATTAATATTAATTAGCCCCAACATAATCCAATTAGCCCTAATTAGGACTAATCAACACTACTCCGCACAATTAAACTCGGCTATTAGCTCAAAATAACCCTGATTACTCCTAATCAATCTAATTAGCTGTAATTAGACCAAGGTAATCCTTATTAACACTAATTAGCCCTAAGATAACCCAATTAGCCCTAATTAGGACTAATCAACACTACTCCGCACAATTAAACCCGGCTATTAGCTCAAAATAACCCTGATTACTCCTAATCAACCCTAATTAGCTGTAATTAGAAAGGTAATCCTCATTAACACTAATTAGCCCCAACATAACCCAATTAGCCCCAATTAGGACTAATCAACACTACTCCGCACAATTAAACCCGGCTATTAGCTCAAAATAACCCTAATTACTCCTAATCAACCCGAATTAGCTGTAATTAGTCTAAGGTAATCCTCATTAACACTAAATAAGCCCTAACATAACCCAATTAAGCCTAATTAGAACTAATCAACACTACTCCGCACAATTAAACCCGACAATTAGCTCAAAATAACCCTGGGCAAAAAAGATGCTGCCCGAGGGTGCCCTAATGACGGAGATGAGGACATATCCCTTACAATGGATATCTCTGATCGTATGGGAGCAGATGATAGATTTGTGGGTTGTAGATCCAGGCTGGGACTCCAAGAGTAAGAGCGGGGCCAAGAACAGATATAACAGATATCTGACGCACACGGGAGGGGGTTGGTGGTACACGACATCGTCCGACACATGAATGCGGTCCAAAACCCGGATCTGGAGGAGGATGAGGTCATAGCTCTGATGTATAATTAGACGCACGTGCAGAAGAAGGATAAGGACGAGGTGCACTGGGCGGGCGACTATGTTTTGGATATTGCCCGACGTATCGATGTAAGTCAATTTGTTTAAGTTAATTTTTTGTCTTTATATTCAATGTTTGTTGCGTTAATTAATGCACTAACATATCTTTGACTTACTACTCTTGCAGGCCTCATATGAACAGCTTAGGGGCTCCGAGCAGGCGTCCGGACAGCCATTAGCATCCACTAGTACGGGTGCAGGTACTGGGGCATTAAAGCGATGGCTAGATGTACCGGAGGTTGTCAATCGGCCAAAAGGCCGCATATGTGGCCTGCCTAGCACGACTGCACGTGCCGTGATAGGATCATCCCCACCCCCTATTGCCCCTCCACAGACACCAGCTCCTCCGTGTCCGTTGGCCGAGGAGGAGATCCAGACATTGCTACTGTGGTGTTGCGGATGATCAGGGAACAGGATTAGCAGGGTACTGCTGCTAGACATGTCGAGCCGACCCCAGATCAGCAAGATCCAGATCCAGGACTCAGCAACCCCTGATGAGCCCCTTCTCGTGCCCGGTCCCAGCTTGTCCCCCTGCCCGGCTTCTACTCTTCTCCCCTCCCCTAACTGGATGATTCATGTTCCCGGCTTGTACATCCTGAGTTTTTTTTTTTATGATTGATTATATATATTTATTTATGGATTGATTATTGTGCATTGTTGTTGAGAATTGAATTTTTTGTTATAGGTCTGGGTAATAGAAAAATAAAAAAAATATTTCAAAACTTTTTTTACTTTTGGCGATGGATTAATTCTGTCGCTAAAAGTGTTCTTACTAAAAGCTTTTAAGTGACAGAGTATTCCGTCGCTAAAACATTTATTCCATCGCTAATTTCACGAAACAGAAAATAAATTAAAATACGTAAAATATAATTAGCGACGGAATATCCGTCGCTAATTAATAAATAACTCCATCGCAAAAAGTACAATATTAGACGACGGATTTAAAAATTCCATCGCCAAACTTTTAGTAATGGGCTTTTATACGAGGGACTTTTAGCGACAGTAAATCCATCGCTAAAATTTTTATCGACGGATTTTCCCGTCGCTAAAAGCCTTATTTCTTGTAGTGTAATGCTAGTGAGGGCTAATTCGACCAGAATAGGGTTAACTAGAGCTAATTGGGTTTAATTAGACTTATTTATTATTAATTAGGACTTAAGTAAGAGCTAATTAATTAAGGTTAATTAGAATTAATGTGTTAATTATGATTAATTAGGATTGAGGCACTTTAGAATTCGTTGAGTTCATTCGTAGAGTTGATATTGTCCCCCCTCTGATTGAGTCCAGGGTTTAAGTATATAGTTAGGGTTAGATAGTATTTATGATAAATAGAGTTAATTAAGAATATATTAATAGGGTTTAATTAGAGTTTAGTTAGGGTTAATTAGGGCTAATCGGGATTAATTATGTTTACTTAGTGTTTATCAGGGTAATTTAGGTTTAATAATAGTTAATTAGGTTTAAGTAGGGTGAATCGGAGTTAATTACAGTTCATTAGGATTAACTAGGATTGATCGGAGTTAACTAGGTTTAATTAGGGGAGTCATGATTAATTAGGGTTAATTACAGTTAACTAGGGTTACTTAGAGATATGTCAGGGGCTAATCAGGGTAAATTAAGGGTTAATCGGAACTTATTAGGATTAATCAGGGTTACTTAGCATGAATTAGAGTTAATTACAGTTAATCGGGATTAATTAGGATTGATCGGGGTTAACTAGGTTTAATTAAAAAGAATCAGGGTTTATACAATCAACTGCAAGAGCAACATCATAACTTAGAACATTTGAAACTTTGAATTGAAGCGACATTCATAAAATTGTGGAGACATAATCTACTTCTTAGATTCCATTACGCATACTCTATATTTCCAGAAAAATACTCAATCAGACAACAGTAAAAGTAGTACATCCAAGAAAGTAATCAGTAGAAATCTAGAAATGGACCCTAGTCATGAAGTAAATAGACACGAAACGTTAAAAAAAGTAACTCAGAAATACTTGCAAGATCAAGGCGGTCACATTAGTTTCACAACTTATAAACGTTATTTTAGAACCACGTGGCAAAATATCAGCATGATTGTTTAATATTTGAAAGACACATTTTCAATATCAACTCGAAGCAGGATTATTAGTGGTTCACATATCATCAGATTGAACAAGGGGAAACCAGATTTACTCGTTTCCTCAAAAGTAGAAAATTATTTGCAAAAATGTTAATGCATGGAAAGAAAGAACATTCAGGAACCAAAACACCATTTTGAGTTAACTTAATCATATATCACAAAATTTGATCTATATTTCAATTTAATCTTAATCAACTTAATCATATGTATTGATAATTACATGTATCAGGCTATAAACAATTTCATCTCTATTTCATCAATTTTATGGTCAAAGAAGGCTTACTAAAAAAAGTTAATTACTATGAAAAAATGAAATTAAGTCACATATCTCAATCCAATCAGGTCACAAAATCACAATCAACAATTTCTAATGCTCAATCTAACAATCTGAAATGCTCAATTAAAAACCTAAAATCCTCAACCAATCAACAGTCTCAAATGCTCAATTAATTGCAGGTCAGATTTGAACAATCTAGGTCTGTTGTTGTAAATCTCAAATGCTCAATCAACAATCTATAAACAAGATCTGTAAAACACCCTCAGAGCAACAATCTCAAATCCTCAATCAACAATCTCAAATTTTCAATTAATCGTCGATCAGATTTGAACAGAATAATACCTCTTTGCCGTTGTTGGTCAACTCGCCGGCCGGTGCTAACACACACACAGACACACAGATGTTGTTGACTAGTCGGTGGTCATCAGAACCTTAGGTGGTGGCCGCTGGAATCAAAGAGAGATAAAGAGAGTCGCAGAAGAGCTAGAGATATAGAGAAAATAGGGAGAGAAGACTGCATCGGCGGGGGGAGGGGAGGATATAACTTTTGTCCAATTAAAGTTTTTGCGACGGATTTCTGCCGTCGTTAAACATTCATTGCTAAAAGTTAATATAAATATTAAACAATTCAAATAAATTGACTTTTATCAAAGGAACAAAATTTGTAGGTAAACATCCATCTTTAAAAATAATTCAAAAAATTTTCTATAAAAAAAAAGAAATTTAAAAATCAAATTAGCGACGGATTTACAGTCAGTAAAAGTCTGTCGCTAAAGATCTTTACCGACGAAATATTCTATCGGCAAATCTCTTTAGAGACGGACTTTTACCGGCAGACATATCCGTCCTTAAAGGTAATTTTTCGTCACAAAAAATCTGTCACTAAAAGTTATTTTTCTTGTGTTGATAAATAGTAGTTTACTATCTATGTTCTTATTTTCTGAATCTTTTTAACAATTTTTTATTGTGTCAAGTGTTGACACTTTAACTAAACAGATGCCTAGCACCAAAAAAGGTGTTACGCTGAAATGCCTACCCTTTACATCTAGTGTAAATTAACACACAATGGTACAATGCATAAATATACTCATAATAGCAAGATCCTCCATTTCACATTAGGACTATATTGTTAAACATCTTGTCTTTATTGTTCAATTCACTATGTTGTTTTTCTCATTGAATGCTTGCAGTTGATTTTGTAATTAAACCGCATCTCTCCATAGTTCCATCATTTTGGTTTTTGAGAACTTAATAATGTGAGGTAATAAGGATATGTTTGAAACTTAAGCAGATAGTCATCCATAACAATGAAGTTACCTGGTCTATAATGCTATTAACAAGTCAATTTTTTGTGACATGGACTATTTGAAAATGGTATTCAGTTCTAAATAGACTTCATAGTTTGAAATCATCTTTAAAAAAAATGGTTTTTTTTTTTTGTTTTTCTTTAGCTACGTGTCACTGCTTGATCGTGTCACTCCTAATCAAATAGTGACACGTGACAGAATTGATTCATGGTCAACATGCTCAATTCCACATTTGATGGTTACCATATTGGTGCAACTAGGATTCTAACGGGATCCTAACATAATCTGGAAGAAAACTAAGTACGCAAAAAATTTCAAGTACACATCCTCATGACTATATAAACGAGACTACCCCCAAGTATGCAGAAAACTTCAGACACAGGCACCTTGTGCCTTTCTCAGAGTTCTACCCTGGTAGCTGTGCTTTGACTTAAGGATCAGAGATCCTTCATCGCATCTCCATCGAGTGGTCACTCAGTGTTCTATTTTGCAGGTTAATTCTCTTACTGTGATTCCCGATCAAGATTTTAGCAGTAAGAGATTGACACCATCCATGAGACCACAACAATGAACATGGCCAAATCATCCAGGGACTCCCTAGTCAGTCTCTCTACCCAAAATTGTCATGCACGGTCGAACAGCTCTCGTTAGCTCGATCACTCTCATAATTGACACTCGAAGCCCTAACACCGGTGCATTGGTTCTGCTGAAGATTTTATGTTAACGTAACATCGGCCACCCCTAAGTCAGACAATGGATCTTAGAAGAACCAATCCTTAACGACAACTCTGAAGGAGGAAACCTCCATCACCGGCTCAACCGTAGGCTGTTCAAAACATCACATGCAAACCTAGCGTGAGAAATCCATAAACTAAAGGATGTTGTGAACACGCTCCAGAAGACTCGTGATGTGGTGGTGGCTTTGGCTTCCACCAATTAACTGCACATTGATCCTAGTTATGATCACAAATACAAGTCAGAAGTTGATCCTACATATCAGTCGAGAGAGAAAAGTGGGTAACACATCCCCAGGAGGGGTTTGGTTCGTGCTACCACTGAGACCCTTTCCGTCGAAGATAGCGCAAATTTTTCCCCAAAGCAAGGCGATGGCCCCCAAGGGCAATATCGACCTAAAGCAGAGCGTCCCCAAGGACGACATCACCGACAAATGACACCTGAGTGACGTTCTCAAGAACAGAACTCGGATTGAGTCATTCTGAAGTTGGGCGACAGCTTAGCTTCTCGATCGCCTTGGATATTGCTACTTTTCCAAGTTTGAAACAAATATGCTACTTTTCTAAGTTTGCGAAGCCTTTCTGACCACTCTGCAAAATGCAGCCCATGCATGGTTTAAGTTTCTACAGCCAAGATCCATCCATTCATTTTTACTTTGTGAGTAGTTACTTAAAAAGGAAGAAGCCGGTGAGCTTACTCAATGTGGTGCAAGAAAAGAATTAGTCCTTATCTTTTACCTTGGATTATTTAATCTGGTGACACTAGAGGTTGAAAACCTAAATGAATCGGTCAAGTACATAACCTTCCTACGAAGCCTCCGACCCACGTTTAAGTTTGCATTCTCTGTCAACAAGAGCTCCTTGGGGAATATAAGTGCTCTTCTTGATAAAGCTAACAAGTAAATCCAAGCAAAAAGTACTTGGAGACATAAGGGGGGATGATATAAAAAATAGGAAGGAGCAAGGAAAGCGCCCCCACGAAACGGGAAGAAGCTAAGCATTAAAAATGTGACTAGCGGCGCCCCAGGGATCCATTTGACTTGAAAAACTTGACACCCCTTAACACTAAGCCCTCACAGATATTGCACGAGATTAGGGACAAGGAGGCTCTTAACTGGCCAGAAAAGATGAGGTTATCAAAAAGTAAGAGAAATAAAATCTTGTGGTGTCGTTTCCATAATTATGATGGCCTAACTACTGATGGTTGCGAGTTTCTCAAGTGAGCAATCAAGGTCTTGATTAAGCGCAAGCACCTGAAGAAGTATCTGGCGTGCAAGGAAGGTCGAAGAGAAGTGACTCCAGTTGCCGGAGAAAGGGAGGAAGGACAAGAGAATACGGGTACAATCAATACCATCTCTAGGGGCATCACAACAGGAGGCTCATCCAGTTAGGCTCGTAAGGCATACTCAAGAAACGTATGCATACTGAGCCAACCCCCTAACAAAAGACAGAAGATTCTGTCTATACCCACAATCTTTTTTTCAGAAGATGATATAGGAGATGTGAAGACCCCCTATGATGATCCATTGGTCGTCACCTTTTGAGTAGGGAACTTTGATGTGAAACGTATCTTAATCGACAATGGGAGTTTGGCCGAAATCTTGTTCTAGAAGCTTTCTAGAAGATGAACATCCCTACAGATCGACTTTGTAAGATATGGATACACGGCTCTATGGCTTTTCCAACCATCTGGTTACAGTTGAAGGAGTCCTCTCACACTGCCCGTTGTAATTGGCACACGTCCGGCCCAAGCTAACTTGATATTGGACTTCATGGTTATGCTTATCTCAGCTCGTCAGCCTATAACATCGTATTTTGGCAGACCGCGCTTAACTAATTGAAGGCAAAGTGTCTACATATCATCTAAAGATGAAGTTCTTGACGGAACATTGTGTAGGAGAAGTCAAGGGTGCCAGACTGTAGCCTGACAGTGCTACGTTACATCATGCCAAGCTAAGAACAAGGAGGCCCTCATCATTAAATATCTCTGAGACCAGACAAAGACACAGAAGGGTGTGCTAGTTAAAGATCTCATAGACATAGAGGTATTTCCCGGAGTCACAGAAAAGACTGTCTGAATAGGTTTGAGTCTTTAAGCTCAAGCTTATTGACCTCCTGCTGAGTTATGCAGATATCTTCGCATGGACAGCTGTAGATACACAAAGAATCGATCCCGGAGTGATCACTCATCGACTCAATGTCAGCTCGGCTGGAAAAACCCATTAAGCAAAAGAAGTGGACGTTTGCACTAGAGAGGCGTGCGAAGGTCAATGAAGAAGTGGACAAGCTACTAGAGGTAGGATTCATCAAGGAGATCCACTATCTCGACTCGATTGCGAATGTGGATATGGTTCCAAAATCAGGCAACAGATGGCGTATATCCATCAACTTCATAGACCTCGACAGAGCTTGCCTAAAAGATAATTATCGACTTTCTAGGATCGATATCCTAATCGATGCTACTTTAGGGCACGACCTGCTTAGCTTCATGGTTGCCTACTCTGGATATAACTAGATTATGATGCATGAAGATGATGTTCCCAAGACTTCGTTCATCATAGAGCGTGGGCTATATTGTTACACAGTGACACCCTTTGGGCTCAAGAACGCTGGAGCTACATATCAACATCTGGTGAACATGATCTTCTGTGACATGATTGGCAAAAACATGAAGGTCTATGTAGACAATATGTTAATAAAGAGTGTCAAGGCCGAGCATCAGCCAAGCGGTACTTACTCTTTTTCAAAGCAATCAGGAAAGCGAAAAACTTCACTTAGACAGAAGAATGCCAGAAATCTTTTGATGAGCTACTCATAAGCTCTGGCCGGACTTAGTCTATTGGGAGATAAGTCTAAAATATTTGCTCGGGCATGTTCTTAATTTGATAGCATGTTACAAGGGTAAAACTTGATGGGTGAACAAAGCTTAAAAAACTATTGAGGAGGATATTAATTCTTATTGTGGTTGGAGTAGTTCACATCTTAACAGGCATCCCAAATTACATTCAAGGAAAAGGGACCTAATAGAGGAGGACTTGGGCTGGCCAGTGCATTTGACATTTTTATATGAAAATAATCTCCTTGGCGTCCGCTGTTGATTACAAAAATTCTCTCATTCTGTCTCGCTATATAATTCTTGTCTACTTGCAATTATGCAAATATAATTGGCTACGACCAATTTTATCTCGGGAAAAAGATTTGTCGTAACTCACTATCGCAGTAGAGGATGATACTGCCTTTGGGACATTATGTTCACGTCGACTCATGTGTTTTCTAATAGTTTGAAATAAGACATGCTATAAGTGTAGCTTTTTTTTAGAAGAGACAAGTTCATATGTATAACTAAGGGTGTTTGAAATCACTTATAGTTTTTATTTTTAATTTTAAAAAAAAATTAAAATCAAAACCAGTTTAGTTTTTATCTTTTACAAAAGCAAAATGGGTGTTTAATTACACAGTTTTTATTTTGGGTGTTTGATTATCCAGTTTTTTCTTTGGAGGTGGTGGCGGTGGGGGTGGAGGTAGGAGGGCGTGGTGGGGGTGGCGGCGGTCTTAAAATAAAAAGCAAAACTGAAAACCGAAAACTCCAAAATGAGATTTTTAAAAAACAGACCTGTTTTAAAAAATTGATTTCCAAAACTGAAGAAAAACAAAAACGAAAACTGTGTGTCAAACGCGTTTTTTTCTCTAATTTACAAAACTGGACAATAAGCTAAAAACTTAAGCAATTTCAAACGCTACCTAAATTTACAATACGCCATTTAAATACACTAGTAGGGAACACGTGCTTTGCACGTGGATGTGGTCAAGAGTAATTTTGAGGTGATATTATTAGCCTTTTTTGATCAAATAATATAATTCAATTATGTTGTTATTTCTTTTGTGACTTGTTCTAGAAAAAATGTATATTTGATGTTTGCAATTGTGATCAATATTTGAAAATCTTCTTTGCAGGCTTCTAGATTGAAGAAATGTTTAATGTTATTGCTGAGTAAATGGAAAAACTTTTAAAAGAATCAATCTGTGTCTTTATTTTTGTAATATGTTAGATTGATTTATGGTATACAGTTAAGATTTATAATTTTCATCATTTTGTTGTAGTTTGGTTTGGTTCTGTGAGCTTTCTATATTTTTTTCCTATTCATCACAAAAAGACAAACATAAAGATTTTTTTATTTAAAAAAGAGGAATTTCATTGAATAATAAACAAGAAAGAAGAACTCAAAGCCTTAGAAAGATAATTTTTCCCTTTTTCTTTTTTGTTTAAACAAAGAAGTTTATAAAGAGAGAACTATTGACTGTTGATTGCGGCATTAAGGGAGGAGGCCAGTTCCTTTTCTTTTTTAACACCAAAAGACGGAAAGAATTTTTTTTAGCGAAGAATCAACGAAAAGCTGTTTGAAACATTATATATGTCCAAACCACAAACCAACACTCACAATATAGACAATTACTATGCATGTGTATATAAATCTATTATACATAAAACAATATAAAGGAATGTTACGATTAATATACGTTTTTTATTTTAATAATAAGGTGCAGTGAATTTAATAATGTTACGATTAATATATGTCCAACCATAAAACAATAAAATGAGAGATGTAATTTTACTTTATTATATCATATCATCTTAACCTTCATTAAAGTGGTCTTCTTTTTTGCGCACTGGATCTTCAGCTATCATTTGATAGTTTCTATCATTTTCTTGTGTTGGATAGTATTCTTGAACTTTGTGTGCTATCAGCCTTACTCGGATTCTGTCATTTTCAGCCTTTTTGTCCATCCTAATGATTAAGTTGAATTCTTTCCCTTCTATTTTCTCAAGGCTCTTTTCATTCTGCGTGTAATTTTTAGTGTTAGACTTCGTTCTTGCCTAAATTTTTACAAGGCATATAGTTATGAATTTGTGTACCTTCTTTAACATGTATCAATCTTTATGTTGGATATCGAATTAAGATTTTAATTGTGTCGAACACTGTTATGAATGCCTGTTGAATGTCTCTCATTACAACCAGTTTTCAGCATGCACCTACTTTTATCAATATCATTGAATCAGTAATATTTCTGTTAAAATAAATAAATATTCTTAATTTTTCTATTTTACCTTGATTCATAAGATATTAGATGTTCACATTTCTCATCCTTACAAGCCCGTCCTTTTTCTGTGATTGTAACTTTCTTACAGCATCTTTTGCATGTTTAGTATCATAATTATTCTTTATTTTCAATAGTCAGTAATCTCACTTAAAGAGCAGTACAATTTATGTATAAAGCTGTTGTTAATTTGCACCGTATTTAAGCCTCTTTTTTTTCCCATTTTTTATGCACATTAACCTTGTTTTTCATCTTTTTTCTGTTTTTGTTTTTTCAACAATTTTTTGTTTCTTAACTCATTATCATTCTTTGTTTTGTTTTTGTTTTTAAAATTATTTAATTGTTTACTAACCCAAAAGTACAAGAAAAAGAAAATATATCACACTTCTCATTACCCACAATTTAGAGAACATTCATTATCTAATGTTTATTTCATTTCAACTAAATTAGAAAGTGAGTAATAAAATGATTTCTTTGTTTTGTTTTTCTTTATTACGTGACTTTTCATTTCCCAATGTTAGAACATGTTCATTATCCAATGTTCATTTAATTTTAACCAAATTTCAAATGAGTCATAAATGGACGTTATAATTGTTATTAGCATAATTAACGGAGGACATAATCGTCCAAAATGATTTACAACATTCGTACTTTTATAGATAGTATAGATATAAATATTTTCTAAGTTTTCAACAGCATGCTTGTCTTTACTTCCCTCAGACACACTGGCCGAGTACTCAGGGACAACTCCAAAGTTTAGTGATACCCCTTTTCAATAAAAAAAAAGTTCAGCGATTCCTTTGAAAGAAAATTTAATAAATTGTTACTTTGACTTACCAAGTTCTTTATTAGTTGTAGCTTGCTGGCGGATCTAGTCTATCAAGTTCTAAATTTTCCGCAAACTTCTAATTCTTTACTTCTATTTAATACAAAACGCATCCAACGAAATTATGAAAATGTCACCAAAGCTAGACTAGCGATCCGAAAGAGCGTCTCTCCAACCCGTCAACGTTGGGTTTGAACCTAATCAACAACATAGGCTACCCTTTCCCAACATTCCGCTCCTATCAATTGGTGCAAAAGAGGAAAAAGTAAAGTGTCGACCATTTTAGAGAAGCTTTGAAAAGGGAGACTATTCAACAACTCCATAAAATGGTTCTTCAATGAATTTGTCCAAAAAATCAAAAAATGCCTGCTGTTACAATCAGCCGTTACCTCTTGCCGACAGATCAACTCCCTCTGCCTCCAGAAAAGACACTTTTTATATTATTTTGTCCCCATAATCTAAGATTATTTGCAAGAGCTAGAGATATTATCCCTCTCAATCCAATAGTAAAAGTAAGATACCAACAAATTATCTGCCAACATTTATGTAGTTAGATCTTGCCACAATCAGATCATATCACTAACGTATATCTAAAAGATGTGTCGCTCTTGCTTGACTTGGATGATTGAACACGCGTTTTTTTTTCAAGTAGTGGAATGTTGAGTCTATAGATAATGCCCTTGCTTCCCATATTCAATCATGCATCATAAGCCTTCACTTTAGAGTCTTTGTTCGCCCTTCCTCGGCAAAGGCCAGAAAGAATGACGGGATTAAGAATTTCAGAACCAAATCAATTTTCTTTTAAGATATATATTTTAAAATTTACTTACCAGTTACGGAATTCAACGTCTGTTCAACGCTTCATTGATATGTTTTTCCTATAATAAAGCAAGACATGTCATTTAGATATCATAATGAATTGAGGGTAACTGGCATTGCAAATACTTGTGTTTAATTGAATTTAAACGCAACTTAAGTTATGAATTTAAAATACTAAGCTTGTAAAGGATGGACTTATCATACTTAACACTCCTACTTACGTGTAAGCTCTCAATTGCATGTAAAGAGACAAATTAAGGTACATTATCACAAAATTCAATAAAAAAAAGGTACATCACCACCAAGTGCACAAATAAACCGAGTGCGATAGAATCATTACAAAGGGGCTCAAATACGCAAGCGCGAAGCAATGAATCCAAGACCTTGTCAAGCTAGAACCTTGCTACCAAGTTAAGTTACTATGTGCCTTAAAAGTTTAAGGTTGTAAATGATAAGCTCAACAATGTTATAATACCTGGTAAGTTCATAAAAAAGAAAGAAAAAGTGTTATTCGATGTATGGTAGTAGTGCCAAAGTTTGTCCTTAGCACGAAGATATACGACTTAAAGCTTCACTTGCAACCGTGACTCTGCCAGCAGTTAAAAACATCACCAAAAGTTTCACCTTTGATTCTACCCAAAAAAAAAAAATTCACCTTTGAGAGAAGCAATATGCATCTTGTCACAACTACAGAGAAATGGTTTGAGGATCATGCTAGTTGTATTATCCAAAATCAAAAGTCAAAAACTCCTCCATCTTTCTAGTTTGTGGGGGTTTCTTACTTGCTTCAAGTTACTAATTCTCACGGCCTGCAGATCATTCACAAAGCAAAAACAAATGCGTCTAAAGAATAGCATTTACCAGATCCATATCTCGCATTATTTTGGTTGACAATTTAGCGTACATAGTTGAAGCCACGCAGATGCATAGCTTAAGCTCCTTGGTTGCTCATCCGTAAACGTTTGCGCCACGCAAATGCATCTCGTTGAGGCACTAGAAACCTAAGCAGTGGTAATTAGCCAAAATTTTAGTGCCAATCACTATTTTCTGTCCATCTTTGGGAAATTGATTTGGTAGTCAGTGGTTCTTGACCACATACATGCAGGTATGGAGGACAACGCAGGCAAAGTCCAAGATTGTGTGAGACATTTTTGAAAACTATTAAAACAAGCGGAGAATATGTAGCAGCCTATATGAAGCAATTTCTTCGATAGATAATGACATCATAAACTGAAACGCTGCCGTCGTCTTTCTTGGTAGCAACTAATGAGCTATTGAAGAGGCCCATATGCGCGTCTTACATATTTTTGAGGGTTCACCCTGACATAGTTTAAACTGACGCAATTGTTGAAGTTATTATTCTGCATTATGTTTTGTAGGCACTCATCTTGGAAATCCCTTTGACAATCCATGATTTGGAAATGGACAGCTCTGAAAACATTCTCACACGCCAAACTACATACAAGTATCTGTTCTTGGAAGAAACCTAGTTCCTATTTTAGGGTTCCGTAATCACATTTATTGAGTATACCTTTTCAAATTATGGAATGTCCATTCGGGTTTGGTTTGAATGCGTTAGGTCAAGCAGTCATTGCGAATTGCGCTTCAAGGTAAAA
This sequence comes from Escallonia herrerae, assembly GCA_033070095.1. Classification (NCBI taxonomy): domain Eukaryota; kingdom Viridiplantae; phylum Streptophyta; class Magnoliopsida; order Escalloniales; family Escalloniaceae; genus Escallonia; species Escallonia herrerae. The sequence continues at coordinate 640,600 of JAVXUP010000188.1, forward strand.
CAGTGCTTTCGGGTTGTGCAAAATGAATTTTAAAATTTACAAGAATTTAACTGTGTAGCACCAACTAATCGATCCCTTTAGGGTTTTTTAATCATAACCTGAATTTTTTTTGGTAGCTAAAAGTTGCATCTCGGGCATCAATGACAATGAACTAGCGGACCATTTCTTTGTTTCTTTCTTTTGGTTTCCACAGGGAGGTTAGCTAGGTCGATCAATTCTATTGTAAGACCTAGTGCCTATTTTATCATCATAAACGCTCACATTCAAGGCTATACCACCAAAATTGGATCACAAAGGCAGTGTAAAGTGACCACACAGACCCAAATTTTGAAAGGAAAAGAGTCCATTTTGAAATTTCAAGTTTAACTTAAAAGAAAAAACTCAAGGATTCCAACCAGCTGGCTTTTGTTTAACCACGTAAGATTCACTTTTATGTGAGATTCACTGTCATGAGTACTGAATCAACAAAATGAACGTCAGTTACAATTATCTTTTCATGTACACGAATCTCACATCAACTCCCCCAATATATTTAGGAATTCAATGTACGTACGAATGCCCTCCCTTTTGACCTTCCATTTTCCTCCGATTTCCTATTATTCACTGAATCAGACAAGAATCCTTGACAATTTCATCCACTGATTTCTTTCTTGATCCTCTCCGCTATATAATTAGTTCAACTCCCTTCCATTCTCTTCATACCAATCTTTCTGCCTTCAAACAAAGTATTCGAGTCATGGCAGCCACTTTCACCAGTTTTGCTCTCTTTACAACTTTGTCATGCTTCTGTCTCATTTCCATTGAAGCCGGGCCCAGTGCCGGCTTCAGTACTGATCTGATTCACCATGACTCGCCTCGTTCACCGTTCTACGACCCGTCCCGCACCCGTTCTGACCGCCTTCATGCTGCCTTCCGCCGCTCGGTGTCCCGTGCGTCTCGCTTTAGTCCCAACCAGCCATCCGACATCCAGTCCGACCTCACCTCTGGTTCCGGAGAATACCTGATGAAAATTTCCATAGGAAGCCCGCCAGTCAACAACCTCGCTATCGCCGACACTGGCAGTGACCTTACGTGGATACAATGCCAGCCATGCACAAACTGCTACAAGCAAAACTACCCTTACTTCGACCCCAAGAAATCGTCCACGTACAAAACGCTGTCTTGTGATTCCAAGCCTTGTGTAGCCCTGCGTGACGACGGCACCAGCTCATGCGGCAACAACTCGTGCTCGTACTCAATCTCGTATGGCGATCAGTCTACTAGTGGCGGCGATGTTGCCGAGGAAACATTTACCTTTGGATCAACTACCGGAGGATCTGCTGTCGTTCCAAAACTGACTTTCGGGTGTGGTCATGATAATCAAGGTACGTTCAATGAGAGTTCATCTGGGATTGTTGGGCTTGGAGGTGGTGCAGCTTCCCTAGTAAAGCAATTGGAGCGATCAATTGGTGGGAAATTCTCGTACTGTTTGGTTACTCTCGATCAACCTCCGACTGTCTCGAGCAAGATAAATTTTGGTAGTAATGCAGTTGTTACCGGGCCTGGTGTTGTTTCAACACCATTGGTCTCAAAATCTCCAGCTACCTTTTACTATGTCACACTAGAGAGCCTGACTGTTGGTAGTAAGAGTATCTCTTTCAAGAAGTCCAAAGTCGATGGTGAAAGTGTAGTTGCTGAGGAGGGTAACATCATTATTGACTCGGGTACTACATTGACACTCCTTCCGCAAAGCATATATGACGATTTGGAATCGGCACTGATTGCTGCCATAAAAGGTAAGAGAGTTTCCGACCCTCAAAATCTTTTCACCCTTTGCTACCAGAGTACAGGTGATCTCAAAGTGCCACCAATCACTGCTCATTTCACCGGTGCTGATATTGTTTTGCTGCCTACGAGCACGTTCCTTGAGGTGGAAGAGGGTATTACTTGCTTGACCATGATTCCTACTAGTTTAGATCTGGCCATTTGGGGTAACTTGTCGCAGATGGATTTCTTGATTGGTTATGATCTTGTTAAACAGGAGGTTTCCTTCAAGTCAACTGATTGCTCCAAGCAGTAGAAGAGGGTTTGTATTTAGATGGAACTAATCCGTAGTAATGTATTCTGATTACTACAATAATAAAATTAGCGCAGCTATTAGAGATTTCTTTGTCCCTTTTTAGTTGCTTTTAGTACTGTCCTAATAAATTTTCAGTTGAAGTCATTACTGTGAAAGTTTTCTTTTTCTTTTCCTGTTCTGATTCGAATTTTATCAATGATGTGATCAAAGATTTGACAATTGATGTCCTGCTGGTGCAAGAATTATGACCTGTTTCAACTAAAAACTCAATGACAAAAAATACTAACTCGTATGTTTCATACGTTATCATGCTCAATTACCAGCTATATGTCCTTGACGTCTAATTATAACTTGATTATGAAGTATATGCACCTGTGGAAACTAAAGTTTTTTGGCCAAACAGTAGATTGGCAGGAAATAAGCTCATTCCTGCCTTCTTAGTTTCTTGTCACAGCACTTGGACTTAAGTTTTATGTTGGTTAGGCTTGCTAGAACTATCCTAATTCTCTGGATGTGACCACGTTTTGATTTGTGAGGATGTTCATCCCTCGTTTCAGCGATAGTGCTCTCTTCTTATGAGGTGATTGTTTAAGAATAACTTCATTCCAAGGGATTAGTATGGAAAACTTGATCTTGCTTCTTGTTTTCTCTAGTAGGAATTTTATCAATCACATGAAGATTTGAAGCAATAAGAAACTATCTGTAATCGACTAAATCCATATTTCCTGCCAATCTACTGTTTGGCCAAAAAACCTGATTTTGCAGGTGGCGAGTTTCACATACTAACGTGATGCTTATTTGCACTCTCTCTTGCGCTGAACTCCTCTATTACTACTTCAGCAAAGAAGAGTGAGTGATGCTCTCCTGCCTATCCACCCCAAAAAGAATGCAAGAATGCCATCGTATTGCTCGTTGCTGCCATGCTTATTGGTTGACGAAGATCTCATAGCTGAGATTCTGCTGCTTTTGCCTTCTGTTGGCAACCATCTCAAGTCACTTACTCGCTCTCCTGTGGCAACAACAACAAATACAACAATGATACAGCAGAATCTCAGCAACAACAAATAAACCTCGAGTCTTCTAGGCCGAGGATGGATAAAAATTAAACAGTTTAGAGGCCATATTGCTCTTGAATGGAGCTGTAATGGTCTTCGTGGAAGTGATATGAACTAAAGGCAAGACTACGCCATACTTTGATTTGATCCCCATTACTATTGAAGGGAACCATGGAGGCCTTAACTTATGTAATACGAGCCTTAGGCGTCTTAGGGTTGGAAACAGAAATATCATAATTCTCAGGGTTTGAAAAAGAGGTAATAACCTCAAGGTTGGTAAAGAAGAAAATAACCCTAGAGGTTGGAAAAGAAGGAAATAATCGACCCTTCATGGTTGGAAGAAAAGAAGAAAAGCGGTTTTCTAAAACTCTTAAAGGTGAGAAAAAAGAATTGCTCGGGTCTTACGGTAGCAGACTCGTGGCCTAGTAAACTTTTGATAGATTACTGTTTAGAAGAAAATAGAGATGGCAATGGTAGGACTTTGATTTTTACTTGAAAATGGAAGGAAGAAGATTAGCTATTTGAAGGTGAAGGCTTCGACAGCAGGAGCGTCAGGCAAAGTAGCTCGAACAAGCAAGCAACCTTAGAGCCTGGGGCCTGGATGGTCAAGATGGCAACTTTTCCTATTAATCCCTCTAACATAAACGGTATGTTATACAATTTCTTGTTTACAAGTGTGATTGCAACAATAAAAGAATAATTGTATATTCAAAAGTGTGCTCGTCGTGAAACTCTTATTTCAAACCGTCCTAGTTCAAGTGTAATTAAGGCTATGTTTGTTTCACGGAAATCATTTTCCGAAAAAGGTTTTTTGCATTTTTCGGTGTTTGGTGCGTCGAAATCATATTCCGAAAAATATTTTCCACATTTTTCGGTATTTGGTGCATGCATAAGATTTTCAATGAAAAATGATTTCCAATCACACTTATTTTGAGGAACAAAATGCAGGAAAATCACTTACCGATTAAAATTTCGTAAGTCGTTTTGCGGACCACTAAACACACACACCCACACACTCACACGAGCGCGCGCACCCCAAAACACACACACGCATGCACACACGCCCACCCACCCACCAACCCACGCCCGCCCACCTGCCCACAGACACACACACACACCCTTCACCCACCCATGTCCCCTACCCACAGACACACATAGAGACACAAATGCCCCCCCCCCCCCCCCAACACACACACATGCCCGCCACTCTCACCCGCACACTCACCCATCCCCCTATACACACATACACCAACACACACGTCCTCACCCCCTACACACACGCGCGCGCCCTCACCCCCACACACCCACACCCACTACCTACACCCACCCACCCACCCACTACCTACACACACATACACACACCCTTCCCACTAACCCACACACATAACAGTGCCCAAACAGTGAAAAACACATCCTTTTTTTGAATAAATATTTGTATCATTGCACGACACCCAAACAACAAAAATAAAATTCTTGAAAATGTTTTCAGAAGATGCTATTTTCGGAAAGCATATTTTGGAAAGCGTTTTCCGTGAAGCATTTTCCGTAAAGCAAACAGGGCCTAAGGCCCTAATTTACTAACTACTTACTGTAATACCCTTAGGTAGGACAAAGATTTAGTGACTACAATGGGATACTTTTTAAGTCGTCTGATCGGGTTAACTTCAACGTCTTAATTTCTTCGTATTCATTTGATTTTCTAGAAGGTTGTGCTAACTACAAAAAACAAGAAAGCAAGCCACAGTGGCGTCAACTTCCACTTCTATGTACGTATGACCAGATAATCAATCCTGAAGCGCCAATACTTGAAGTTCAGCTCATGTGGCAGTACCAAAAGTTGTTGAGCCTTCTCACTTGGCGAAGTTGCCAGAAAATTTTGTAGACTACAATTTCATGGATGCATTACCTCCGCTAATGCATTGAATTGCTACAAGTCATAAGTTTAGTCCTTGGGCTTGATAACTAAAGAGGATGTCTTAGCTTTGAGGGACCACATTATAGCTATGACTGTAAGTTTTCTGCAAAAATAGAACAAGTTTCTATTAGAGATATAAACTTGACTTTGTACATGCATATTATCTACATTTATGATGGTGCATGTAGGTGCATATGTTTAGGTGCATGAACTATGTATGTTCTTGAGTCTTTTCATTTTGGTTCATGTATGGTGTATTTAGACAATAGTGTTATTAATGTGGTGTTTCTAGAATTGTAACTTGGGTACTATATAAACCCTTGTACTAAACCATTTTGGTATGTAAGTGAGTTCAAGTAATAGAAGTCATTTTCCATCTTCTCTCTAAGTGTGCTTGTGAGTGACTAATTTTTCTATCAAAGTGGTATCAGAGCCAGGTTATTTTTTGAGAAGCTTACAATGAATTGTATGAATTCGCTTCCATCATCCCCACTCCTCACAAAAGAAAATTATGACAATTGGGCAATTCGTATGAAAGCCTTACTTGGATCTCAAGGTGTGTGGGAGAGTGTTTGCAAAGGCTATGAGGAGCCTCAAGATGAAGCCACTTTAACTCAAAACCAAAAGAATGCTTTAGAGAAGAGTAGAATGAAGGATCAACTTGTCGTTTATCTCATCCATCAAGCTTTGGATGAATCCATGTTCGTGAAGGTGGCAAATGCATCGACCTCCAAGGAAACATGGGAGATACTAGAAAACTCTCACAAAGGAGTGGACAAGGTGAAGAAGGTTCATCTTCAAACTCTTAGAGGCGAGTTTGAAGCTCTTCACATGAAGGAGTCGGAATCCATTACCGACTATTTCATGAGAGTTTTGGCAATTGTGAATCAGATTAAGAGAAATGGCAAGGACGTGCAAGATGTTCGCGTCATTGAGAATATTCTCCGCTCTTTGGACCACAAATTTGAGCATGTGGTTGTGGCTATCGAGGAGTCGAAGGATTTAGACGCCATGACAATTGATGAATTAAGTGGGTCGTTATGTGCCCATGAAGAAAGGATGAACAAGAGCAAGCATGAAGAGGTTGAACATGTCTTACAAGCAAAGCTCTCTCTACGAGACAAGGGAGAACCGGTGAAAAAACCCAAAGAGGGCGAGGCCAAGGAATAGGACAATGGGGTGGACGTAATCCATCCAATGAAAGAAAAAGCTAAATCTCGTCAAGAGGTTGTGGTCAAGCAAGAGGAAGGGAAAGAGGAAATTACGCAAAACGGAATGAAAAAAGGTATGACAAATCACATGTAGAATGTTACTCTTGTCATAAGAATGGTCACTATTCTTGGGAATGTGAAAACAAAAGATTAGAAGAGAAGGCAAACCTTGTTGAAAACAAGGAAGAAAATGAGGAGCCCACTTTGTTGTTAACATTCAAAGAGGATGAAGAAAGAACCAAAAGTTCATGGTACCTTGACAATGGTGCAAGTAATCATATGTGTGGAGACAAAAGCATGTTTGTGATGCTAGATGAAAATATAGGTGGAGATGTTACTTTTGGAGATTCTTCCAAGATCCAATATTTGAAGAATGGTGAGCATAAGCTTATTTTCGATGTTTATTACGTGCCAAAATTGAAGAGTAATATTTTGAGTTTGGGGCAACTCTTAGAAAAAGGCTATGAAATTCATATGAAAAATCATAGTCTTTTCTTAAGAGACCAAAATGCTAACTTCTTTGCCAAAGTATCTATGTCAAGAAATAGAATGTTTTTGTTGGATCTCAAGATGGTTGGACCCAAGTGTTTGAAGGCATGTGCAAAAGATACAACGTGGTGTTGGCATATGAGATTTGGGGACTTGAACTTTGTAGCACTCAAAGCTTTGGGTGAGAAGAAGATGGTGAAAGGGATACCCTTGATAAATCTTCCCAATCAATTGTGTGAAGCATGCCTTCTTGGTAAGCATGCAAGGAAATGTTTTCCAAAAGAAGCAAGTTCAAGAGCAACCAAGCCACTTCAACTAGTTCATGCGGATGTTTGCGGACCAATCAAGCCTTCTTCTTTCGGTAAAAATAATTACTTCTTGCTTTTCATTGATGATTTTAGTCAAAAGACTTGGGTCTACTTTCTAAAGAAAAAATCTGAAGTTTTTGGCTCATTTAAGAATTTTAAAGCCCTTGTTGAGAAAGAAAGTGGCTATGAAATAAAATCGTTAAGGTCAGATAGAGGAGGCGAATTCACTTCAAATGAATTTAATAAATTCTGTGAATCATATGGTATTCGTCGTCCTTTAACGGTTCCTAGAATGCCACAACAAAATGGTGTGGCTGAGAGGAAGAATAGAACAATATTAAATATTAAATATGGCTCGAAGCATGTTAAAAGGTAAGGAGATGCCGAAAGAATTTTGGGCCGAAGCTGTGGCTTGTGCAGTTTATGTGTCAAATCGATGCCCCACCAAAAGTTTCATGGATCAAACACCCCAAGAAGCATGGAGTGAGGTGAAGCCAAGTGTTGGCCATTTGCGAGTTTTTGGAAGCGTTGCCTATGCACATGTGCCCGATCAAGAAAGGAGCAAGCTTGATGAGAGAAGCAAGAAATATGTTTTTATAGGCTATGACTCGAGCTCTAAAGGTTTTAAACTTTATAACCCTAATGATGGAAAGATTATGGCTAGTAGAGATGTTGTGTTTGATGAAGAAGGATCGTGGAATTGGATTTCTCAAGATGATAGTTCTTATGATTTCTTTCCATATCCCATTGAAGAAGATCATGAAAGTGAAGCACCTTTGGAGCCCCTATTACTCCACCTTCATCGCCACCTCATCCAAATGAGCCTTTCTCATCCGAAGGGAGTTCAAGTGAAAGGCCACAAAGAATGAGAAGTCTCCAAGATCTATATGATGAAACTGAAAGATTAGACAATATTACTTTGTTTTGTCTTTTTGTAGATATTGAACCAATAAGTTTTGAAGAAGTTGTGAAAGACAAGAATTGGAGACAAGCTATGGACGAGGAGATCCAAGCCATTGTAAAAAATGAAACTTGGGAGCTAGACAATCTTCCCAAAGGACAAAGACCAATTGGAGTAAAGTGGGTGTTCAAGGCAAAGAAAAATGCCAAAGGCAGGGTGGAAAGATACAAGGCAAGACTTGTAGCCAAAGGCTATAGTCAGAGGAAAGGGATCGATTATGAGGACGTATTTGCTCCCGTTGCGCGTTTGGAGACAATAAGATTGCTGATTTCGTTGGCAACACATAAAAATTGGAAGATTTACCAATTGGATGTGAAATCTGCTTTCCTCAATGGTATTCTCAAAGAAGAAGTCTACATTGAACAACCCAAGGGGTATGAAGTCAAGGGAAAAGAAGATAAGGTTTTGAAGTTGAAAAAAGCCCTTTACGACCTAAAGCAAGCACCAAGGGCGTGAAATAGCCGAATTGATAGATACTTTCAAGAGAATGGATTTGTGAGATGTCCCCATGAATATGCACTTTATATTAAAGCGCATAAAAACGGAGATGTTTTATATGTTTGTCTCTATGTGGATGATCTAATCTTTACGGGTAATAACTCAAGCATGTTTGATGAGTTCAAGGACGCTATGGCTTGTGAATTTGAAATGAGAGACATGGGGCTCATGTCTTATTATTTGGGACTTGAGGTGAAGCAAATGAAGGATGGAATTTTTTTATGTCACAAGAGGGTTATGCAAAGGAAGTCTTGAAGAAGTTCAAAATGCTTGATTCCAAACCAGTGAAAACACCCATGGTATGTGGAGTTAAATTGAGAAAATTTGATGACGGAAAAAAAAGTAGATTCTACACTTTTTAAGAGTCTCGTGGGAAGTTTAAGGTACTTGACTTGCACAAGGCCCGACATTCTTTTCTCCGTTGGACTAGTGAGCCGTTTCATGGAAGCTCCATCCTCGATCCACATGAAAGCAGCCAAACGAATACTCCGCTACCTAAAAGGTACTCTTGATTTTGGATTATTCTATAAATCCTCTAGCAGTTATGAGCTGTTGGGTTATTGTGATAGTAATTTTGCCGGAGATATAGACGATCAAAAAAGCACAAGCGGTTTTATGTTTTTCATGGGAGATAATACAATTGCATGGAGTTCGAAGAAACAACCTATTATGGCATTATCAACTTGTGAGTCCGAGTATGTTGCTGCTTCTTCTTGTGCTTGCGATGCTATTTGGTTTAGAAGGTTGTTGAAGGAACTTTATTTACCACAAGTGGAGGCTACCAAAATTTTAATTGACAACAAATCTGCTCAAGCTCTAGCACAAAATCCCGTCTTTCATGAACGGAGTAAGCATATAGATACGAGGTATCATTTTATCCGAGAGTGCATTGCCAATAATCAAGTACAACTCAAGTTCATTAAGTCATTTGATCAAATTGCTGATATTTTTCCAAGCCCCTCAAGTATGATATTTTTCACAAGATGTGGACCCTACTTGGAGTTGTCAAGAAAGTCAAGTTTAAGGAGGAGTATTAGAAATATAAACTTAACTTTGTACATGCATATTATCTACATTTATGATGGTGCATGTAGGTGCATATGTTTAGGTCCATGAACTATGTATGTTCTTGAGTCTTTTCATTTTGGTTCATGTATGGTGTATCTAGACAATAGTGTTATTAATGTGGTGTTTCTAGAATTGTAACTTGGGTACTATATAAACCCTTGTACTAAACCATTTTGGTATGTAAGTGAGTTCAAGTAATAGAAGTCCTCTTCCATCTTCTCTCTAAGTGTGCTTGTGAGTGACTAATTTTTCTATCAGTTCCTTATCCTACTGGATACATTCCCCTAAGTTTAACAGATTTGACAGCTGATGAGAGAATGCACATGAGCACAGTTTTGCTAATCAGTTATTCATAAGGCTTACAGGAGATATCATTATCTGCAAGCTTACAACATAGTCTCCTGAGAAGACTTGGTGCCAAGTTTTGCGGTAGGTTCTTTTCAGCTGATGAGGAGTTAAATTTGATTACTCTAGCCCGACAAGGGCAAAGGCATGGAGAAGACTAGCCCTCTACCACAAAAGATTTTATGACAGAGCCTTGGATTGTTAAGAAGAGATCCCCTCAACTGATATGTGTGTGTATCGAAGGGATGAAATGATAAGATGGGTTCCATTTGGCCAATCACAACTTCTTGGATTACAATTTTTTACTTAGGCTACTCGAAACATTTAATGATGTTCCACAATATCGTGGAAGGCAAGAGTCCAACATTAATAGTAAACTACAGCCGCTTAAAGCATTCTAGTACGAACAAATTGCCAATGTCTCGGTGGAACGTAATAACTATTCAGATGGAAAAGGTACTCAGGCAGAAGAAAAACGAATTTTAAACAAGAAATTCCCCAAAAATTTTCTTGTCCTATCAAGGAAGTCATTTAACTACTACTGTTGACAAGTGGGTAATGGTTTCTTGGATAATTGATGCAAAGGCATTTTATTTCTTTCAGTTGTTCTTCAATTACAACAATTGACCTCTATTTATAGTAGAGGATATATTCTTTAGAACTTACTTTCTAGAGATATTTTCTTACAACAATCTAGAATTTAGATATTTAGATGGATATTTGCTTATAGCATTCTAATTATTTAGATAGATACTTTATCTTTAGATTTTTCTAGATTACTTTTCTAACATGCCCCTTAATCTTGAAAAATCATAAACTCCAAGCTGGTCTCTAAACTGCATGAACTTCTCTATTGGAATTGGCTTGGTGAAGATGTCAGCGAGTTGATCTCCGATCTTGCAAGATTGTAGTTCGATTTCACCTTTCTGCCCAAGCTCTCGAATGAAATGATGACATAACTCAATGTGCTTTGTGCGACTATCAAATACTGGATTCTTAGCTAAGGATATAGCTGACATATTGTCACAATATATTGTTGTAGGTAATTACGGTCCATGCTTTAAGTCTTCTAGTATTCTCCTAAGCCATACTGCTTCACAAACTGCATTGGTGGCCGATATGTATTCGGCTTCGGCAGATGATAATGACATTGTTTTTTTCTTTCTCGATGACCATGAAATAACCTTAGACCCATGCAGAAAACGCACCCACTTGTGCTCATCCTGTCATCAAGGCTTCTTGCCTAATCATTGTCTGCGAATCTAATAAGATGGTTGTCCTTCTCTCTCTCGTACAAAATGCCAAAATTCTGAGTACCTTTGATATACCTTAGTATTCTTTTAGCTGTAGCAAAATATAACCTGCTTGGCTCCCTCATAAATCTAGAAACAATGTCGACTGAGAGCACAATATCCGGCCTTGTGTTTGTAAGATAGATCAACGATCCAATAAGTCTTCGATAGATAGATTCATCCACTTTTTCTTTTCCATCATTCTTTGAGATCAGGCTGATTATTGGGTGCCATTGGAGTAGCTAAAGGCTTACAAGATGTCATATTAAATTTCCTTAACAACTCACCTGCTTATTTTCCTCGAGAAACAAATATTTGTCCAGGTTTTTGCTTTACTTGCATGCCGAGAAAGTATTGCAGAATGCCAAGATCAGTCATTTCGTATTCTTGCATTATAATCTTCTTAAAATTCTTGATAATCTTCTAATTGGTGCCGATAAATATTAAGTCATCAACGTAAATGCATAAAATGAGAAAATTATGTTTACCTTGCATTTTTATATTGAGTGACAATTCACTTGGACTCTTGATGAATCCTTGTTGAAGCAAGTACCTATCAATCTTGCTATTCCAAGCATGTGCACCTACTTTAATCTATATAAGGCTTTACGTAGCCGATAGACCTTGTCTTCATGTCCTTTGATGATATAACCTTGCGATCGCTCGACATAGATCTCTTCTTCAATTTCACCATTTAGAAACGTTGATTTGACATCCAATTGATAAACCAACGGTTTTAGTTGAGCTGCAAGGGCAAGGACCATCCTTGTTGTCTCCGTACGAACCACATGTACAAAGGTTTCTCCAAAGTCTATTCCCGGCTGCTAAGAGTATCCTTTGGCCACTAAAGGAGCCTTATTTTTTTGCACCAACTATCTTCATTATGCTTGACTTTGTAGACCCATTTGAGTCCAATAGTTTCTTTATCCTTGGGCTTATTCACCAATTCTAAATTTTTATTTTTCTCGATCATTTTCATCTCTTCATTCATAGCCTCAATCCATACTTTTTCCTTTGCAGCTTCTTCAAAATTTTGAGGTTTACATGCAAAGATTACACATCACAGCTTCAATAAATTTCTTGCATTGACCGCTTCTTTTTAGGACAAGATAAGACTGGAGATGGAGAAAATGATGTGTTTGGGCCGGAATTTGTTCTTGGGCTAGTTGGTGGTGGTAGACCTGGCAAAAATCTATCCGGACCCGTTACCTGAACCGTACCCGGGCCAAAATACCGGGTACGGGTACATGTTTTGAATACCCACAGAAAATAGACCCGTACCTGAACCGACCCGTAATTTTCGGGTTGGTCCGAGTCGGTTGACGGGTTACCCGTTTTTCAAAGGATATATAAAGAAACAAGTGTGCCCTAACCCTAAGCTAGCAACCCATCAATTTTATTTTTCTACTTCACTCAGACCCTTCTCTGCCTCTGCGCCTCCGCCATCTCCCCTTCTTCTCTGCCTCTGTGCCGCCGCCGTCCCTCTCGCAAAGATCTATCGCCTCCCATCACTTCGTCTTCCCCCTCACTGTCATGGATCTATTGAATCTTTACCCATTGTCAATCCATCATCGTTCAATTATTTGAGTAAGTGACTGTCGGACCAACCGCAGCAGCACCGTTCTTCTCTTTGTCGCCGACCAGATCTGCGTTGTCCGTCGCCGACTAGATCTGCGTTTATCGTCGCCGACCAGATCTGCGCTGTCCATCGCCACTCCATCGCCGGCCAGATCTATGTTGTCCCGATCTGAAGTTCACCGTCGTAGCCCAGATCTGAAGTTTACCGTCGCCGGCCAGTTCTTTAGATCTTTAATATTCTTGTATTTTATTTTGTTTATTGAAGAATCTTGATCTTCAACCTTGTGGTGATTGTTGTGTAGTGGATCTTAATCTCTTGTTGTGATTGTTGTGTGATGGATCTTCATGGGAGATTGCTATGTGAAATTTTGAGGTTCTGTTTGTGTGGCGGAAGAAATGAGGAAGAAACGAGAAAGGAAGAACATTTGTTAAAAAAAATTATAAAAATTAATTTATTACCCGCGGGTAATACCCTACCCGCCAGGGTAGGGTACGGATCCTAGATAATCGTACCCGAAAAAACCCGGGTATAAATTACCCGATCTGTTTCTACCCGGATCCGACCGGGTTTTACCCGTACCCGCGCGGGTCGAACCGTTTGCCAGGTCTAGGTGGTGGTGAGCTTGGGCACGCTTCACTTCCTGATGACATCATTTCTTCATCCAACAGCTGCTGCACTTGAGGCATACTATCACTCCATTTCCATGCTTCTATTTCATTAAAAACAACATCTCTTGAGATAACAAACTGTTTAGAGTCGGGCTTGTATAAACGATAGCTCTTTGATTTATCACTGAATCCAATAAAGATACATTTCTCTCCTTTTTCGTCTACTTTTTCTCTCACTCCCAAAGATTCTGAAATGCTCAACTTTTGATTTTCTTTTCAACCAAGCTTCATAAGGAGTGTAATACACAGCTTTAGTGGGGGATCTATTGAGGATACAAACGGTCGTATTTACAGCCTCGGCCCAAAAATGTTTTGGCAAACTTTTGCCTCGGAGCATGCTACAGTTCATTTCAACGATAGCTCAATTTTTTCTTTCGGCGACACCGTTTGTGGTGTATGTCAAATAGTCAAGTCTTTCTTGATCCCATTTTTCTTGCAAAACTCAATGAACTTATTATCATTAAATTCTCCTCCCCCCTGATCAGTTCGCAAAACTTTAAGAGAATGGCCACTTTAATTTTCAGCTAGGGCCTTGAACTGTATAAAGAATGAAAATGCTTTTGATTTTCTCTCAAGAAAATATACCCACATTATCCGACTAAAATCATCAACAAATAACATAAAATACCTTGTTCCAGAGAGAGTATTCTAGAAAGTCCCCAAATATCCTCGTGCACAAGTTCAAGGGTACTTCTAGCCCTCCAATATGTTTTAGGAAAAGATAGCCTATGCATCTTTCCATATATGCAACCTTCACTTATATTCTTTTCGGCATTTATATTTGATAGCCCAAGCACCATAAGGCTATTAAAATTTAGATGACTACACCTCAAAGGCCACAATTTAAAATCGTCCAAAATTTCGGATTTAAACGCAATTCCTGTCTCAAGTGGCATTAAAAGTGGAAAGGCTTTATTAGGGGACATCTTTGTTCTTTACAGTGGTAATAAGCTGCCTCCTTTTGCTCATAAAAAATAAGATAGTTTTTTTCATCAAAGTCAAGCTTGTAACCCCTTTGAGTTAATTGGCCAACACTTAATACATTATGCGCCAAGCCCGAAACGTAAAGAACGACATGAATATACTTTGATTCACCAGTTTTGGTGAATACAACAATTACGCCTTTTCCTTCAAATTTTTACTTTTTACCATCACCAAGCGTAACTTCAGATTTAATATCTTCATCTAATATGACAAATTAAAGCAACTTTTGTTGCTACTCATGTGGTTTGAGCAACCACTATCGAGATACCAAATATCATGTGACTCTTGTTGAGTGTTCAAGCAAGAGTAGAATAATTGATCACTAGAATAACATTTCTCCAAAAAATTTTACTTCTTTTTGCTGGAAGAAACAGTCCTTTTCAAAATGATTAAGTTATTTGCATCTTGTGCATTTGCACCTGTAATTTCTGATGTCATGATTATCTTTATTGCACAAATGACAATAAGGGCTAGATTTAATGTTTCCTCTATTAGTCCCCTGATTTTTATATTTTCCTCTCCCCTGTCCATGATTATTAAAGGCTCCCCTTTTATGCTGAAATTTTTACCCATGACTTTCGTTTCTTCTCTTTTCTCCGCTATTTTTGGATATATTTAGCTTCGATTGGAAGACTTGCTCTATAGGCTGCTCAAATCTATGCATCCTCTCCTCATGAGCTTGGAGAGAGCCCACTAACTCTACTAACGTGAGTTCATTAAGATTTTTAGATTCTTCTATAGCAGCCACAACATGATCAAATTTCATCGGAAGGCTTCTTATAATTTTTTGAATGATTTTCTTATCTTCGATTGTGTCTCCATGACTTCTAATCTGATTAATTATATTAGAGATAGAAGAAAAAAATGCTTGAACCAATTCACCTTCCTTCATCAATAAAATATCAAAATCCTTCCATAAAGGCTAAAGTTTGATGGACATTACCTTGTTGGAGCCCCAAAACTCATTTTGCAGAATATTCCAAGCTTCCTTTGCCATTGCTACAGCCATGATTCCTCGAAAAAATGGTTTTGCTAACTCCTTGCTGAATACAGAGAAAAGCCTTGGCATCCTTCATCTGATTTTCATAATATTGCTTCTTCTTGTTCTCGCTCCATGTCGCAAACGCGGTGAAGTCAGTGGGTTGTTCGTACCCATTTTGTACAAAAGTCCATAGCCCTTGTAAGATGAACAATGTCTTCATTTGAATGCTCCAAAAATCATTTGACTCTCCTTCAAAGATCTGCACTGTAGCTTGGGTATAATTAAATTGGGTTAAATTTAATGATGATTGACTAGTGGAGGCCATGGCTTGATGTATTTTTTTCTAGCAGCAGTATGTATGTTTGGATTGATTTAGGAGTTGTGGCAAGTGGAAGATGAAGAACGAATGGCAGGGCAAACAAGAAAGAACAAATGGGTTTTGCTAATGAAAGTACTAAGTGGAGGGAATGACAAGAACAAGAATTGCAAAAGATGACGAATTTCACTCAGCAAAACGTGTGCAGCTTGGTGTTCTGTAGAAAGAAGCTTGTTTATGTAGAAGGAAATCATAGGGACATAAATATTTTTTAATAAAAAGGGACTAGATGGATAGACTTGGGCTCTTGATACCACTCTTGGATAATTGATGCAAAGGCTTTTTATTTCTCTCAATTTTTCTTCAAGTACAACAATTCACCGCTATTTATAGTAAAGGATGAATTCTCTAGAACCTACTTTCTAGGATATTTTCCTACAAGAATCTAGAATTTAGATATTTAGATGGATATTTGCTTACAGCATTCTAGAGATTGAGATAGATATTTTATCTTTAGATTTTTCTATATTACTCTTCTAACATGGTTACAGTTGTATCCTGTTGATAATGAGCCATGTAAAGAATACACGGTTTCAAAGTCACAAAGGAAAAAAGCAAGTCTCTGTGTCCTAATGGAAAACAAGTTGGATGAGAAAATCGATGAAGTGGAGAAAATTTCACTTACAGACGTTGTCGCTTATCCCATCACAATATCAAGGCCCAGTAGTAATGGATTGAAGTCTATTTGATTCATCCGAGTTGAGGTGAAATTAGGGTCATCATCGTACCACTGATGTGCAAAGGTAGATCATCATTACAAATTCAACACTGAGGCCATTTTGAAATGAAGCGACTCTCTTTGCCTGTGTATTACATGGAATATAATGAATGGAATATAATGAAGACGCCTATGTTTCTATGTATAATGATGGAAGTACCATTACCAATAGACCAAGTGCGCCTATCATTTTCACTTAATGAAATTTTTTTTGCTACTGACCTAGTAGCAGCCTCATCCTGCTACCCCTCAAAGTGGCAGCGTCTTATTGGTTCAATAAACCGGTTGTCATGCTCCTTGCACGTGATTTAGCTGGAGAGAGTTAACAGAATAGCACCGTTAAACTCATACTTGAAATTTCGTCTCTTTCCCTCTCTCTCTCTCTCTCATTCATCTTCTTCTTCTTCTTCCCCACCATACTCTAAAAACTGTTGGTGTTTAAAATAGTATCACTCAATTCATATCAAATCGGTGATTACATCTGCTTCTCTCAAGTGATCGAATTGTGTTGCTCATTTGAAGACTGGTAAATTTTTGGGATCCCATCATTTCAGGTAGAAAATGGAAAGGTGTGGAGAAATTACTGAATAGAATGTCGTGGGATAGTTTTTCCACAATGGAACATTGCTAAGAATAGAAATGGAAGTTATGAGATTTGTTTATCTTTTGCTCCTTAAGTAACTTTTGGCTTCCTCCTTCTGCAGGTAAGACTAAAGCTACATAGATGGCAGCAAGAACCAATTTGCTTTTTATCTTTCTAAAATGCTCCGGAGATGGAGGGCATAAAAGGAAAATAAAACCTGCATCCACTTGCACTGGACCAACCACTTGAGGGAAATTCAGGAGTCAGTAAGTAGGGAAAAGAAAGCAATAACGAAGAAAAATCTTGCAGCAAGGTTCATCGGCTTGATTTAAGGGTGTAGTTCTGTATATATCAGGTCTCAAATGGTTAGCTTAACCTAGCAATCATTTTGTAGATGGTGGAAAACATTTACTTGTGCTTTCCTATTATTGGCTTTTAACCTTTTTAGCTAAAAAACCATTTTCCTTTTTCCAATTTAGTATATCATTTTATGGGGATAGCTATGAAACTCAAAATTTTCCAATTTAGTGTATCATTTTATGGGGATAGCTATGAAACTCAAACTCATTGTCCTAATATGGTTTGTGGAATTAATGTCCATATTCTTATTGTTCTTGCATTCCATCAATTTACACCTCCTCTTTGTCGATATGCATGGATCCATGGTCTCACCATGGATAGAATCCTCAATGTAAACCAGAGTAGATGTAGTGTGGATCGCAGATGCTGGGATGGAAAAGATGGGAAGGAAGAGAGCAGTTTTTGGAATGCGGTGGGGAAGAATGATTGATGAGATGGAAATGATGGAAAGTCACAGACAGCCCTTTGAAGACACAGACAGCCCTTTAAGACAATATTGATGAGTGGCGTTCAATGGGAAGCATTGTCAACCTTTTTGACGGTGGGAGGCATTGTCCTTGCTTTTACATGAGGATGATCCCACGAACGCTACATATTGTCATGTCGTTAATGAATTCAGTCGAAAGCAGTGGTGAATAGACTCGAAATAGTGCAATGGGAGCTCCAAGAAGAGCCCACTATCACAACCCGCCCAATTTTGGAGGCTTGTCCATGTAAGCCCTCACTAGGATGACATCTGTGTGCTTGTGGGAATGCTTGTATGGAAGGACTCTAGAATATTTCAGAACAATCTAGGATTATTTTGCATTTTCTTATGATGGTATATTTTAGCAAAAGTTAGGGAAGCTTGTAAGTGTCCCATATACTTCTAAGGAGCATTTTATTTACCTAGGATTAATCACCACCATCCAATTGAGGCGACAAAATTGTATAAGGAAGAGTAAGATTCAGTTGTTATTATTCACCAACTTTCACTAGATGTTAGCAAGAGATTGTCTCATATATTCTTCTTTCTTTCCTTCTGTCAACTTTGCCATTATGTGAGTGTGTGAATGCCCAAAGACTCGAGCGAACAAATCTAGTGCAGGGGAAAAGGGGGATTGGTCTGCAAGTGGTAAAGGAAGGCTAACATACGCCAACCTCGCCTATGTGCCACACAATTGGGGTAGAGTTGTATTTGTCAAACTCTTAGCCGCGATAAGTGGTATCAGAAACACGTTTCTTAGGAGAGGTTAGATGACTGAGGAAATGTATGACACATATGTGCTAAAGAAGGTTAACGAGAACACTCACTCCATTAAGGACCTTAATCCCTTAATTGTTTAATTATAAGTCACCATGGAATACCAATCTCATCCTATGGACTGATCGTTGGTCTAGGTCGAAAAGAATCTTGGAGCACATCAACACGTGCTAGACGTTGTTTTCGATCTTTACTAAAAGTTCGGGGATACCTTCACCAAGATGAAGGAAGAGGAGGTTCTAGACTGGGAGGAGCAGGTGAAAGCACTTGAGAAGGACATGAAAGAAAGGCCGGTTGTAGACAACACACCTGACTACGCTCCTAGGTAAAGTTATACAAAATTGCGCTTAATTACCAATACTACAAGGGGTAGGATAGTAGACTTTCGATCTTGCAAGAGGGTGAGGATTCCAAAAGCAGAGGCCTATGGCTTGACCCTTGAGACGACTTCAAGAAGGATTTGAAGAAGTAGTTCACTACCTAAAAAATAGCTTTTCATGGACTTTCAACAACGGAACGTAATCCATCACTAAAAGTTACTTTACCGACGTAAAAAACCATTGCTAAAGACCTTTACCTTTAACAAATATTGGAAGGAATTGTCTATGGCATTCACTATTGCTACTGCTTTGGATCCTATGCTCTTGCTGTATGGAGTAAATTATTCCATTTCAGAATTAGGTAAAAAAAAATTTTGGGTTATGGGTTAACAGGACACACAGGCTTACAATTTCTATGAGCACGTTGTTTGAACAACTCTATAACCATTACCTAAATTTTACTAACAAGGGCATGCACGCTAAATCATTGAGCAGTCTAATATATCATGGATCATGTCTTAAGAGTCTAGAAGATGTGCTGGCAAAACAACTAAGAATGGAAGAAAATTCTATAAGTTTTCCTTCATCCCTCTTAGGTTTATTTGCAAATACTAACCATTATTCTTCATTGTCGTTTGATAAGGAAATTGCCCATGATGAAATATCGGTGCAAGCCTCCACAGTTGCTTCAATGCCATGTTTCTCAGCCACCCCAAGGATGTTGGATGATAGGAACCATCGATTAGGCTCTAGATATTTGAGTTACGTATTTGTTGGGACTATTTTGATACAAAATACCGGGAGCCAAATAAATCAATTGAGGATAGGAAAAGTAGCAATTCGAGTGTCGAAGATCTTCCAGATTAGGTATGTTCTTTTTCCTTTCCTTCTCTCAAAATTTTAGAGTATATATTTTTAAATATAGTTTACATTGTTGCCTTAGATACTTTTTCAAACAAATTAAATATTTTTAAAGTCATAAGTACATTTGAACATCCTTCACTTTTTTTGGACAGTTAATTTGTTATATTTAATAGGTCCACCTGTTTGTTTATAAGTAACTGGTCCCAAGCCCAAATTAAAGAAGGAAGGCGTATAAACAAAATCATCATAAATTTAGATTATTACAAAATTAAACAATTATTAATTAACTTTGTTGGGCCGGCCCTAAAGTTTAGGGCCTAATATTCATGAAGAAGCCTTGCCCAACCCCAGCTCGTTTCCCCTTTGGACACACCACTGTCCAGCCTCTTTTGTTGCAAAGCCCATAGGGTATGAATTGGGATGGCCCAAGTTCGAGCCATTAACACCTCAACTCCTAAAGAATATTCACAAGGTGCATCAGGCTTGATGAACCTCAGAACCAATTGAAGTTTATGTAAAGGGATAATTACAGCAATGTCCCTTATGTTAGAGTGAAATTACAGTCGTGTCCATTAGTTTGGACAAATGACATTTATGTCCATTGACCGGACGGAAATTCAAAATACGTAACAGTTTGGATAAATGACCAAAATGCCCATCACTTATTAATGTAACTTTCAAGTGTCATTCCTGCCTAATTTGGGTTAAAACCCTAATTTATTTCTTTGTCTTTCAAATTGGATTAATATACCCCTAATTTTTAAATTAGGATCTCTCTAACAACAATCAAGACATTTTTTTTCGAATTACAGATTTAAACCATTTTTTTTTTCAAATTTGTGTTTTTCTTCTTGGCTTGGTCTTGTTACAATATTTTCCAAATTTTCTTCCATATCCAACCACCACCCCTTCTGTAATATCTCGAACTTCGAGAGCCGGTTAAATAGACATCCGTGACCCAAAAAATAAACGGGTGATAATTTTGAGTAATACTCGGGTATTAGAAGCTTGTGAAAGCTTAAAAGAATTTTGGGACAAAAATGTAATTTTTGAGATATTTTGTAATTTTGAAAACTTGAGGGGCTTGTAATTTTGTAAATTTTGAAAGTATGCCCTAGGTGTCAATTTATGGTGAAGACCTCCTTAATTAGAGCCACCTCTTGCTATTTCGTTGATAACTCATAAAATTGGGTTATAAAATGATAGCTTAGAGAATTAAACAAAAGAAAGCAAAAGAAAAGGAAACCTTTCCCTTTCGGGAAAGAAAGAAACAGAGAAAGAAGAAACAGAAAACAGAGCAAGAAGGAAAACGGAGGGGGAAGAAGAAAGAGAGGGAGCTCGGACAGAGCTAGAGAGAAACTGAGAGATTTTTCTAAGGGTAATCGTTATCCCTCTTCGTGTATGAAATTTCATTATGCGTATGTGTAAGAAGGGGAGGGCTGCCGTGGGTTGCAGCAGGTGTGTGCGTGAATTGCTGTGTGTGTGTGTGTGTGTGTGTGTTCATGGTTACGATGGTGTGCTTGTGTATATAATTTAAATGTTTGATTGTGTTGGGGTGAATATAAGTAAAAGGGGATCAGTTTCAGTGAATGGTTAAGGAGTTTGGTGCGTGTTTTGCGTGCGAAGAGCGTGTTTGAAGAGTGTGAAACTGTGTGTGAATTGTGTGTATACATGAAATCAAGGAAGGATAATGAGTGTTTAGGTGAGTAATTGTGTGTTTAAAGGAAGTTGTGTGTGCGTTTGTGAATTCGTGGGTGATGGAAGAATGTGGCAGGAAGTTTATTTCAGCTGAAAACTGAGGAAGATGATGACTATGTGAAAAAGGTGTGATAGTGTGTGTGGGTAATCTAAATAGTGACCGTAATTGTCACTAAAGGTGGAAAACTATTTGGACAGTTTTTCAATAAATTTTTATAAATAGTTTGGACCAAAATTTGGCAAAGTCCAAAATAGTAACCCCCAATATTTTTTTGAGATGTACACTCTGGAAAATTTACGAATTTTTGAGATCCGCGAAGGGCGCTAAATTAGGGTACCGATTAGGAGAAATTTCAAATTTATTTAGAATATCAAAACAAGCTATTTTGATCTGAAAATTTCAGTGAAATCTTATTTTACTGATAAAAGTTTGGATTATTCTGAGGCCGATAGGTATTTTTCGCGAAACTGGCCTTTTAGCGCTCGGTTTGGGCACCGGTTTCGGATTTTTGCACAAAAATTTTCTAAAATACTTTTTAGTACAAAAATCTTATCAAGATGCGAACAATAGCATTTTAAGATTTTTTGAGATTTTCTGGAGCCAGAAACCTACGGGGGTATTTTGGTAATTTGATACCCCGAGGGGGTATTTTGGTAATTTTACCCATAAAAGGTATTTTTGAGTAAATTTACATATGGTAAGGATATCTTACCGATGTTGCATACGTAAAGGTCATTTTGACGATTTAAGTGTAACGAGGGGGTATTTTGGTAATTTGACCTAAGAAATGTATTTTTGGATAAATTAGCATTTGGTAAGGTTTTGTAGTGATTTTACTCACGAGAAGACCATTTTGGTGATTTAAGTCCGATAGGGGCATTTTGGTAATTTTACACCCAAGGACGTTTTGGTAATTTTACATCTGGTGGGGGGGGTTTATTTTGATAGTATGTATGAGTTCGTATTAAATTATAATCTTGTTCTGTATGCTGTATTCTAATGATTCGATTATTCCGTTTAGGTTAAGGCTTAAAGACCTTCAGATTAGGATAATTTAGCTGCGGATTTAGGTAAGAGATTCTATCTGAACATTGGGTAAGGACTTTCGTCCGAACCCTTATTTTGATAACTCGTACTTGTAAGTACTCTTTTGAATTACTTATGACTAATGTTGAACTCTGAAGTATGCATTGATATCAGCATGTTCTTATCTAGAAAACCCTAATATTGAACCTGGATTGATTATTTGGAAATCTTATGATGCTCGCCTGTTATTGTGTGCTGAGTAGATTTGACAATTGTCTGTATCCGTTCTTCCGGATTGTTGTGCTTAAAACTCGATAATTATTCGTAATCGTTTTTGTTGTTATCTTTGATTTTTCTTCTGAAAATTCTGATTTCCTCTGAAAATTTCGAATGCTGACTTGTGTCAATATGATTATTGTTATTGGAATCTGAATTAATTCTGGTGATTGAGCTTATGTTAATACTCATTGATATTGTTGATTTTTTTGGATTGACCTGGGTTTCTGTTCTGTGAGAGGGCATAATAAGGCTGGTCTGAATCCTGCAGGAAAAGCAGGCTAGTACCCAAGTGGACTAGTATTTTAGTACATCATGCATGTGTACACTCTGTTAGCGTGCTGGAATGGCATTGCAATCGTCCAGGATCAACATTGATTTTCTATTTTCTCTGTTCTGTATATTGCCGTGACTGCTACGGTAATGACTGGAAAGTATTCTCTGAAATAATTTGTGCTTGGGTTGAAATCCCTTGAAAAATTCAGTGTATTTTGAAAAGAGCTATCTCAGATGATCTGTGTACGTTTGAAATATCTCGAGAAAACTCTGTTATATTTTGAAGATGATCTTTTATTAATCGTTCTAGAACCCATCATGGGTATTATTGTCTATCATTGAGTTTTTGACCGTTTGAAGTATTCTGGAAATCTTTGTTCGCTGGATTCTTGGAATCATTTTATAATCCTGTTGGTAGTCCTTGTACGACCTTACTGAGCTCTCAAAAGCTCACCCTCCGTTTGATTCCCTTCTGCAGGTGACGATAAGCTGTAGCAAGTTCGGGAATGCGTTAGACTCTGTGTGAGATTCTGATGAGCCCATCAGTACTGTGTAGGGAGATCCCTGCGTGGGTTAGTTTTGTCAACTCGTTCTATAAGAACTTGAGTTTGTAAAGAACCTAAATCTTAATAGTTCAAGTTTGAGCAGTTTTGTAATACTGAATGTGAAGAGTTTGAGTTGATATCAGATTAACTGTTTGGAAGTATGTGTTAGTGAACAGCATTTGACAGGTTGATGTGATCCGGTAGGTTAACGACCCGGGAGTTCGGGGAGGCGGAGCTCCGGATTTTCGGGGGCGTTACACCTTCCCCTTACATCACCTCTGCCCTCAACCCCACCGCCACCCTCCCCACCGCTCCCCCCAGCCCGCTACCACCCCACCCCTCCTCCCATGCCTCAATCGCCCCTTCCCTATCCCCACGACGCTACAGCCCCTGCACGCTACCCCCAAGCTACGCCCACCCCACCCAGCCCCCTCCTTCTTCCCACCCTGCTATCACACCCCTGCTCTCCCCCCACGCCGCCGCCGCCGCCCTCACTTTCCCCCTCTACACCGTCGTTGTCCCTCTCTCCCCCACCCCACTGTTCGACCCCTCCCTGACCCACCGGGAATCATCGCCCCTCTCTCTCATGCCACAACTCAGAATCACGGTAGGTTTGTTTTGTGGGTTGTTGAATTGATGGTGGGTTTTGGTTTGGGAAGAAGGAAAGAAGAAAGAAGAGTGGGTTATGCGGTGGTGCGGGGTGGGGGGTAACGACGGTGGTGCCAGGTGGTTGGGTCACAGAGGTTGTGCATGGTGGCTGGCAGTGGAGTGTAGGTATGGTGGGGGATTGCTACGAGGAGGGGGAGGGAGTTGGAAAGAGAGAAAGTTACGGTTTGAACTCTAAATGCAAATCTGACTTTATCAAAAGGAAAAAAAATATACATTAAAAAAATAGAGTTTAATTCTGAAATAAGGGCAATATTGGTACTTTAAAAATATGTATCATGTGACATCATCAAAATGTACAATTTTTTAACTGATTAACGACGAAAGGACACGACTAATAACTTTTGAAACTTATTGTCGTTGATTGTAATTTCACCCTAACCTCAGGGACACTTCTGTAATTATTCCTTATGCAAAAGCAACTTTATCGGAAAACAAACATTTCATTACGTAAACGACAAAAACTGCATTGTTCTTATTGGCCCACTGTGACCATTGAGGCAACTGCCCATGCAACAAAGCTCCGCAACATGCTAACACACTATCAAAATTGAGGAATGTCCATTTGTTGTGTTTTTTATTTGTTGGCAACGACGTGCTTGGAGAAAAACTCTCTCTAACGAAGAACACTTCCATAATTGTGATGCAATTAAGCTTCAAAAGCGAGCTCCTAGATTTTGCGTTATCCAAGGTACAATAGATAACACAAAAGGTACAACACATTCTGCAATGTCTTGCCCCTACACGAGTGCATGATGTGCTACGAGAGACCCATGCAGCAGCTCACATCATGAGGATGAAGGAATGTCTATAATACCAGGGTTTAATCAGATAAAATTTGAAGGATTTTGTAGGTTCATTGATCTTACTTTTGTGGTATTACTTGCCCAACATGGAGGCACACTTGATTGAGTTTGTGAACAAACGCAAACAGGTATTAACCAGGTACAATTTGAAGGATTTTGTAGGCTCATTGATCTTACTAGCGCAACTAATAATTTTGTGATATTACTTGCCCAAAATGGAGGCACATGCGATTGAATTTGTGAACAAACGCAAAGCTTATCGCGTGCATGGTAATTGGTTGCACGAACCCTCAGTTGCCTTGTACACATAGGAATTGCCATATGCCGTCCACACAGGTATTGCCATATGCCGTCCACACATGGTGTTTAGTATTGGGAAGATCATGCGAGTAGCTCCATTGATGGAAAAGTTTGGATTTTGATGGACATATAGAAATTCACAAAGATGGATTGAAGTAGTTGCTAACAAAAGTTATAGCTCCATCGATGTAATGGAGCACATTGGTGGTAGATCCTTGATACCTAAGGTAATAATAGCAGCCAACAGTAGCGAATTTGATGCCAAAGAAGTTCGTAATTTGTGCAAAATACTTGGGGTAACCGATCACAAATCATTCGTGGCATATTCCAAAGTAACCAACAAAATCATCCTATGCATTAAGGAAATTGCAAAGTGACTATAGGAATGAGCATTTGTCATTGGCATTATAGGAATGAGCATTTCTTGCCATATGCACCAGTCTAGGGGGCCGAGGAGGCTTTGCTGCCAGTAGAGCTTGAAGAGCCGTCTACTCGGGTAGCCCTTCAAAAGCAAATTTTACCATAGTATCGGGTGACCCATCAATTTTGTCAATTTTGAGCAAGAAGCTTTGGCTGGTAAGCCCATGCTGCAGAAAAAGCTTCTCCTTTGCCTAGTAGGGTAACTACCGGTCACAAATGAGCAAGCATCCTGGAAGACTTCTTGGGCTACGTGCCAAACAAAACAAGGTCTGCATAGAACCTAGAGAGTAAACAAGAAGAACTGGAAGCTCACTTTTGGAAAAACAACAGCAACATCTACAAAGCCTGCAGTGGCTCCAGAAATTCACTGTAGGCTAGCTTCTGATGACCAAAACATTAGGAGTGGAAGCATAAAAATCGTATGCAAGGTTAAAAAAAATGCCAGATGTAAGAAGAAAGCATTATTTTACATCATCTACCGTGAAAGTCATCCGTCAGAGCAAAGGGACTAATGTCCAGAGCTAAACCATGATACAGCTAGTCAGTTAGAGCAAAGTAGAGTTAGACGAAAGGGAATATGGATTATGAAAAAAGGCACAACTTATGAGAGATCACTGCATACTAGATCAAGTAGCCCAATACAAACTTGAAGATCTTAGAATTTGTCAGACAACATAACATAAAAGCTTTTAAGGCAAGGATGTCTAGAAGCACCTCCTGGAACATTGGTAATTGCATTTAAAGCAAAACATAGCATGTAATTTTTTGTTGCATATTACACAGACAATTTCCACAAATTCACAGCATACTTTCATATCGAATACGCCACTACCTCATCCAAGCCAAATTCTACATTGACAACGGAGGCGAAAGCAGAGTATTATTTCAGGCTATAAGATTGTAGGAATCACAAAAAAGAAACGTGCTTATTATACATGTAAAAGAACGTGTTGAATTGTTACCACCTTGTTACTTGGCTCATCTACAAAAACGTAAGCATCTATTTCATCTTTTCTCTGCTGTGCGAGTAATCTTCTCTTCCTCCATCCTTGCTTTCTTTAGCATTTTCTGCCGCTTTTACTCGACAAAGTGCTTAAATAATGCATGGCCCATTACTGGTTTTTCACTCTTATCAACCTTAATATGGAGAACATAAATCACAAAATCCGAGGCCAAGACCTAGAATCTAGTGGATGAACTTCATGAACTCAAACAAGAGAAATAAAAGTTACCGTTATTTTGATATTACCCAAGGAACTTCTGAATAACCACTCATTGGCTTTTAATTCACCCTCTGATTTCTCCATAACAAGAGAAATTTGCAATTCCAATGTTACCTAGCTTTAGTTGCATGCTGCACTAGCATAAGATGGAATATCATGATTTCAAGGACAAGCCTTTGATAAATAATTGCAGAGAGAGCGAGAGGGGAGAGCAAGATTTCTTTGGCATTTGGATATGACATCAAACAGACAAACGGAAAGGGAAGGAACATAAATTCATCTTAGAATGCCTAACCCCTTATTTAACATTGATTAGCACTGTCAGCTCACAAGTTTGCATCTGTTTCATCTACTTACATGTATAGACACAACAAAGGTAGCATTTAAGTTTCTTAAAGGGACAAGAATTCTAAGGTTATTCTTGTTCGTAGACTGTTACGATCGCATGAACATTAGTCATCATCCCCAACATGCCAAGTGATATCACCTTACCCGCTTTCAAATTATTCATCCCAGTGATGATTTGTGCATATTCTCTACAAGGTGTGAGTGAAAACTGTAAGAGAAAGATCTTTTGTTGAACATTTATTATAGTCCCTTCTCAAACTTGAAAGACGAGAACTTCCATTTAAATAAATTGAGCCAGTCACAACTAGTTGCAACATGTTAACAAACAAAACGTGAGGAAATGATTTATAATCTAGAGAGACCAATGAAACAATGTCTCGTCCACAAAGATAATCACTTATTCCTTTTACTGAATATCCAACTAAAAGAAACTTTCATGAAACATTAATCTCGAGGAAGAAGAAACAAAATACACACCATATACTGAATTCAAATGGATCTTATTAAAGCTGGTTGGAATTTATTCGCACCACGGCTTAACAACCTGGCATCACATTTATAGTGAACAAAAGAAATGATGTCAGGACATGCTTAACAAATGTATATCTATACAAAGAGATAGCTAAGTAAAACAGATACGGACACCGATACCGACGGAGACACTGGACACCGAAATTTCTAGAATAACAAACTTTGAACACCACCGGACACTGCTAAATATCTTTGTATGTAGTGTGTAGTAAAACACCAACTAATAAGCCACAAATAAAAGTCATGCTTGAAATCAAGTTACTGTAGATAATAAGGTAGTGCGAGATCCTATAGAAACAAGTCAAAAGGAAAACAGAAACGGCTTTCATCTCTTCCATCCAGCAAGATTCAATCAACATCAATTTCCATATCACGTTCATTGTCCTCTGGACTCCATCATCAACCTCTCCCCTGCACACGTTCATCAATCTAGAGGTTCATCTTCTACATTAGATTGCCTTCCTCTAAGAGCCTCGTTGCCCTCTGAGTTAGGCCAGGGGCGGAGCCACGCTTGTACGAGGGGGGGCTAATGTACCCCCTCAGATTCTGAAAAAAAATATACATAAAGTTTTTTTCAATAGCAGACTCTCTCTCTCTCTCTCTCTCTCTCTCTCTCTCTCTCTCTCTCTCTCAGTTCAAGACCGTCAACCTCTCACCGTACCTCACAGTCACCGACTCACCGGTCACGGATGACGGTCGAAGGCCCTCACCAAGTCCAACTCCGGCCAGATCTATAGCCTAGATCTACGAGCCGGACAAAGTAGTGAACCGGACGAAGTGATGCTCACAGTCACAGTCACTTTTTCGGCGTGATCAGTCACCGGTCACGGCCGTCACGACGCCTCAGTTACTGGTCACGAACACGAACGGCGGTAGGCCGCCCTTACCAACGTCGGCCAGATCTAGCCTAGATCTACAATTCCACTCTCTTTTTGTAACTCAGATTTTATCCTTGCAATAAAGGTAAGGTTCGAATTGATGCCTAAGATATCATGGATTCAAATCAAGTTGATGCCTCCATCTTACACTAATTCATATCTTCAAGTATTATTCGTGACTTCTGCTGTTTTATCTACTTCCAATACCTAGCATTTCTACTATGGATTATTTTTTTTATTCACTGAAAAAGCTAAGATATTTGAGTTTTTACCTCCACAAAACCATCGCTGAAGTTCACACCATTTCCAAAATATTTACGAGAAATGTGACGATTAAGGGAAGCGGAGCTGAACTAAGTGAGAACAAATATCTTGTCTATGCCATTGTTGATGCAGTTACTCATTGGGATGTCTATTAGCCTGTAGCATCCTCCCACTAGAACCTGTATATTATTACATACCAAAAACCCAATGTACATTCATTTAGGGTCAACACTTTTGGGCAGTTTATAATCACAATTGATCCAATACCTCGAATAACAAATTATCTAAACCATTTTTTACTCATAAGGGTAGAAAGCATATACTAATTTGCTTCTTAGTATGTTTTTTGTGTATTATCAAAAGTAAAGTCTGTTTTTGCGTGCTATTTTACTTATAAAAAAATTTATTGACTGCGATATATTTTTAGCACCCCTTGAGGTAAAATTCTGGCTCCGCCACTGAGTTAGGCAGAAGTTAATTTCATGAAAAGGTCACAGTACATCTACCATTAGGGGTTTGCCCTAGTCTTTCGATCTATAAAGCAACCCCAACTTTTCCTAATACTCCACCATGACCCTCAAAGTTTAAAAGGAAAAAAAAAAAAAAAAGAGCAGCTCTGCCCCAGAGGTGCTGGACGCTTCTGCATAAGGCGTCTGACACTCTGTCCGGTAAAAAAAGAAATATCCGGACACCTCCGAGAGATTTCCGACACGTTTCCAAGGGGTGCTTGGGTGTCGATAGGTATTTACACACGATACCTCAACCAGAACAGGTGTCTGTGCTTCCTAGATGGATAGTATATCTATCTTGTGGTCTAAGGTCAGTCAGGATTAGACTAGTCCGGAATTATGCACCAAGAATTCAACTTCCCCATCCCTCCTGGGCAAGTCATAACCGGTTTTATATGGCTTAAATGGTCCCCTCTTGCTGCTTTGCACATCTTACATACCACTCATCAAGAAAGATGTCCGACTTCCTGGTTCAATTATCCCGCAGCGTTTCAATAAATCACTTTCCCGATCCTCAGGAAGATCTTAGATTGATTCTGTCTTTGCTGGGATCAGTAGCCTTGCTCATCCCTGTCACCCCATTACTTCTATCTTCACTTGCCGCCATTGTTCATTCAAGTTTTTAGTAGTAGATCAATCTCTACTTCCTTCATCTCTTCCATTATTTGGGTAGGTATCAACGTTCATTGACAAATCCAGAGCCTCAAACTTCAGACACAAAGTTTCCTCATTCGTTCTTAGTTTACTTTATTATTGTAACATGTCAGTGAATATTTCTCACCAACTTTCCACTCTCCTAGTTTGCAGCAACTGTTTATCATAAATTTATAATACTAATGTTGGAACAGCAAAATAATTCCGTTCCTATCTTACCTTGTGGACATGATGAGCCAAGCAAACACAATACAGTTTACTTTTATCTAATCCTGGGTTTGATGAACACGTCAGGTATAGACAGCAGTTAACAACCTATTAAGACAAAATTAAAAAATTCCGAAGTATATCACAAGCAATATGAGACGATGGCATGTCCAAGCACCAAAACATAGTTTGTCGCATGTGACATTCCAAGATCCTTATTATAGTAACATTTATAAAAACAGAGGACACTTTGCACCAATTCTCTATATATTAACATACTCATAACCACTAACCTATGCAAGGCAAACTTGACGCAATAGGCAACAGAGGCAAAAGCATAATTCTGTATCACTTATATTGTTGCTGTACTTGTATTTGTATATTAAACTTGCAAAAACCAAGAAGATGTTCATTTGTTACTCTCGTTGTCACTTAGCTCATCTCCAAGACCAGAAGCATCAATCCTCATAGACTCCTGCCTTGCCCACTTAACAATCTTCTCTGCTTCACAAGAAATCTTCTCTTCCTCAATCATTGCTTTCTTTAGCATCTTTTCCTGCTCTTTCGTCGAAAAAGTACCCAAATCCGATAAAAACCCATCATCCTTCCTCCAATCAAACCCGATCCGATCAACCCGGCGATCCTTGCTCTTTTTCCTTGAAACCCTCTTTGGAGAACAGAAGAGACAACCGCTTTTCCGAGGGGGAGACCCAGAATCCGATGAACGACTCGATGAATCCGAACGAGATCCAAACGGGTCGGACCGTGATTTCGATTTTGAACCCGTTTTTCCATCCAGGTTCCGTTTGGATGGCTTGAAAATCGCATCATCCGTTGAGGAATCCGACAATTTCGAAGGCGAGGAGCAGAACCCGGATCCTATCTCCGGCTTTAAACCCATTTTCCGAACTGGGTTTTCAGTAGAAGTTGGAAAAACAGACGTCCCAAAAATAGCGTCCGACTCCGGCTCGGGCTTCGATCCAGCTGAGTCCTTCGACTCGCCGTTGAGTTGGGGTTTAAATGACTTGGAAGAAGGAAACCGCGAAGAATGTGAGCTCTTCTGTGTGGGTTCTGCTGACGGGAAGGATTTGAGCTTGCGAAACCGGGTCTCGAGGTGAGTCGGGAGGGCGGAGTCGGAAGTGCAACCGGAGAAGTTTATGGCTGCGACTTGTTCGAGGACAGAGTGGTCTTTGGCCTGGGCAAGGAGCTCTTCCACCGCTCTGTCGTCGTCACTGTCGGACAGGAGTGTGAAGTCGCCCATTTTACTGGTCTGCACAAGATTGAGAGGGGATTTCTTGGCACCTTTTGGGTGTCTGTAAGAGGCACGAATGCAAGCAAACGGGTTTTCTTCGTGCTCAACGAGTGGGGAGCTCCAACGGCTAACTCGTCACTTTTGGCATTTTGCAAACGAAAATCGGGAACGTGGGCCAGTGGAGAGCTTGACTTGGGCAACATTTCGCCCGTTAGTCAGCCTAATCGAGTGTACAACAGTTACCACTGTTGGCGGAAATGGCCATTTAAGCCTTAAATGGCCATTTCCGCCAAAAGTGGTAACGGTTGGCAATGGGCCGGGCTTGGGCCGGCCCGGCCCAGGCCCAGCGGGCCTCCAATGAAATCGGGCCAGGGCCGGGCCTCACAAATGAAAAACGGGCTGAGGCGGGCTAAAACCTGGGATATATGGGCCAGTCCAAGCCCAGGCCCTAGGCCCAATATTTAGGGCCGGGCCCAATCCAAATTTTTTTTTTCCTTTCTTCCCAACTTTTTATTATAAAGACTTCTTCTTCAACAAAGGGCAAAGTTTTTGTAAACGGACCACTCAGTATACAATCACTTTTTCACGAATTAACCCCCTTTCGAAAAGGCAAATTGATGTTGATTGATCATTAACCACGGATTAAGTACAAAAACTAGTTGTTCTAACCCATACATACTGATTTTAAGTACAAAATTCAATTTCTTTCGTAATATAGTGTAAAATCTGTAAATGTCAAAGAAAAATAGAGTAGATCAAACAAAAACAATAACGAGATCGATTAAGATAAAATA